>CM040395.1:94034349-94634349 GCA_022702515.1 Ilyophis sp. 1 JC-2022
AAGCCTGTAGTGGCTTTTTGTACTTCATGTCTGCTACGTATTATATTTTATCCCCCTGTTTCTTTAGTCTTTTACCTTTTTTTACCTTTCTGACCCACCCAAGAGCCCCCCCCCCCCACCACCCATATGCCTTCTATCTCCCATTGCTTGTAAAAGCCATCAGACATCTAGGGAACATTTGCTAATAGATTTAATTGATCAGATGACCTAAATCACTGCAATCATAATCATAAGCAAGCTTATGGGACCTTCACTTCCTCTCATAATCCACAGTAATCTAAGATTACTTTGGAAATAAACCCCACTTTTGTGCCACTGTTTTAAAAAAAATGTAAATAATGTGTTCACAGAGCAAAACATTGTTTCAACAGCTTTCTCATGAGCCGGACATGCAGCCGTACAAGTGTACAAAATAAATTGGTGTAAATACAGTTTATTACTGGTTAACCTTTCCACATTCTCACATTCAAGTTCAAAATTCAATGAAGTCGCTGTTTATAATGGACACTGGAAAAGTCTCTCACTGGAAAAGACACTCAACAGAACCTTTTGTTGTTTGTATATTTCACACTTTTCCTCTAGTTTTTCATTGCAAAAACCTCCAAACACAAATGTAGGCCTGTCCAATGGCTACAACATCATCTCTCGCTTTGAGTTAGACACCCAAATGACACGAGCAGCTGTTGCGTCTTTGCCAACCTTCAACAGTCTGCCAGCTGGAGACTTTCACACAGGTTCCTCTTATGAAGCTACAAAGCTAAATTTTCCTCTTAAAAAAAAGCATATGGAAGCCATAGATTTGTTGTTCAGTAAGTAGTATGGCATTGTGTGAAAAGTCACACAGTCAGTGTCTCTATTACAACAAAAAAGTATGTAAAAATGTAATAACACCAAGTAAAGTTTAAAATGATGATACATTAGATGAAAAAACACTTTCACCAAATGGATAAAAAGCTTTCAGGACACAGCCTGTGCATGGCAGGGATATTAAACATTAAAAATGGTAGTTTATGAAGTAAATCTAACTTCTACATTATAATTTCTAAATCCAATAATGTTTGGGATTGCATAGGTAACCTCTATTCTTCCAAAAGGCTGCCTTTTGTCATATGATAAATGCATTGAGTATGATTGTGTTCATTGTGAGCCTTCGTTTAAGAGGTGAGTTTTGGGGAACCCCTCGGTCTTGGGAATGCGGCTTCCCCACAGGCAGATGTTTGTGCTCCCCTTACCGGAACATTCTGTGATCACTGGCCCATGGTGCGAGTTTGGGTGGAGCAGGAGGGGCAGAAGGGGCGGGGCGATTCGCTTCACCACCTGTCCGTCGCACACATCTTCCAGATGCTGTATCTGCTGAAACAGAAAAAAAGACCGCCGTCTTAATGTTTTGGGGAAAAAAAGATTGCTAATTTCACATTCATTTTGGAACAGATTATTAAAGCCTGTTTTTTTAACATCCAAAATTTTTAAAACAAGTAAACCACACACATCTTTAAAAAGTGAAGGTTGACATGACATGTTAAAAAAAAAAGTCCCTATTATCAGGCTCACAGCGTTAAGTACCTCTTTAAAGTTCCTAAGACTAATTGTCTTTGAAGACTTTTTCTAAAATCTTGCCGATAACCCATTTAGAATTGTTTTGATCCATTCGGGTCCAGAAATGCCCGTTATGTTTTAATATCGCTGAATATGGATTAAGGGCAACATGTCTGTGTACAGTAAGTGTTGCTCCACAGTTCAGATACTTAAGACCGTGAGCTTTACGAGATTACAGAGGTGAATAATGTAAGTGTTAAGGTCTGGGAAGAGTCCAATGTATTACAGTCTGCTGGCCAGAAGCCATTCATGTTGGACTGTGTTATGTCTGTGACAAAAGCTTCTTGGCTCAATTCATTTCATCTGCCTTGCAGTGAAAAACTTATTAAAAATCAGCAGCAACATATGCACAATTCATAAAAGCAATTACACAGTACTTACACAATGGCTATGTATATGTATAGAACATGCCACGGACATTAGAGCAGGGGTTCACAAACTTTATCCTTCCAAGGCCCCTTAAAACACCCAACAAATAAAATGGTTACTATGACAGGCTACGAAACAGTAGCTAGATGACACACTAGTGTATGGAAGTATATGGGATGTCATATACCATGAATCTATGTCAGACATGTTTTTTGGACAGTATAAGTAAGTAATAAATAATAACGATCATATAGCCACAGATGTGTAAACCAGACATTTCTTGTAAACCAACTTTATTAGTCTGAAATATACCTTTTATTAAATATAAACATGCCTTTGTGGGTTAGACCTTTTTGTAGAACCCCTGCATTAGAGGACTGCAGAGTCAGCCAGGAAAGTTAAAGTTTGGCATATTATTGCTCATTACCAAGTGCAGCATTATTTTTCTAATTAATCTGGGTACAGTTTATAGTTATACAAATGCCTCGCAAGATAAATCTCTTCCTCACACCCCTCAATTACAACCACGCAGTCGCAAATGCACTGCACGTCCATGCTAGAAATCCTTCTGCACGCTAGAAATATACTGGCAATTTGCATGGACCAATTGAAATTATACAGGCAGACCATACCAGATACACAATTGTGCGCTTATATTTAACTTGTGTGTTATAAATGACTGCAAAACTCTGTAATTACTGCATTTGGCAGAATTAGACTTCCGTTCACTTTGAGGTGGAGCACTTATGAGGCTAACTGCATGGTTATTAAGAAATTAATGTGTTTTTGCTGTGGACCACAAAATAAAATCCACGTCGCAGCATTTAATTTGAGCTGTTTCAGGCCCATTGTTTTCAAGTGAGCAGGGCTTTTATGAAAAGCCTTGAAGGATGTCACTAATGGAGGAAAATAAACTACTTCATGTATCCACACTTTAAGTGAATTTTCCAGTTCTGTAAAACCATTTTTAAATGTCAATATATTTCACATGTCATATATAGTGTTTTAACCCTGAGAAGATGTGGATATGAATGTCAGCTTTGATTGCATTTGACAAATTGTCTGCATATGGACAACTGTTAGATGCCCCTGGGTGATCTGGGACACTCATGGCAGTATACTATAGAAACTATTCTGGTTAATTTGGTACCTCAATGAGATGTGCATCTCAATGTGGGAAAGTGCAAATCTCCAAAGTTTGTGTTGTAGTTAATCACAGTTCTTCACACTGTTGTAGTTAATCAAGGTTTCCTATAATTTACAAGTGCTGCACCAAAACCAAAGATTTTTGAAGCATGGACTCTGAAGGTAGATCTCACCCATCGCGGGTCAGTGGCACTTTGCCGACTGATGACTTTAGGGGAGAGTGTTTGCTCAGCACACACTGAGTGACCCGGCTAACATCCCACCCAATGTCCCACTCTGCCCATGTGCTCCACCTTGAACTATTCTGATTTAGGTATCTACGTACGCATATAAGTGATTTAGGTTTCTACGTACGCATAGAACTGATTTAGGTTTCTACGTATGCATATAACTGATTTAGGTTTCTACGTACACATCGAACTGATTTAGGTTTCTACGTACGCATAGAACTGATTTAGGTTTCTACGTACGCATAGAACTGATTTAGGTTTCTACGTACGCATAGAACTGATTTAGGTTTCTACGTACGCATAGAACTGATTTAGGTTTCTACATACACATCAAACTGATTTAGGTTTCTACGTACGCATAGAACTGATTTAGATTTCTACGTATGCATAGAAGACCTCAGTGGTTTCCCCCACCCACTTTCATCTTCTTTATTTCTTCATTTTCTGAAGAAATCAAGATAACTTTGACTAAAACTAATTTGGGTGTGAATCATGGCACATTTCGAGTGGGAGAGAGCCGGCCTTTCGTTGGGATTATCAGGGGAGGCACCATAGCCGCAGTCCAAGAATTCAGGCAGTTTTATTGCACAGTGGTAAGGCAGTAAATTGTGAATTAGATCAGCATTCCACCTCAAGCCCGACTTTTAAATTTCAGCTTAAAAGAGAGACAAATTCACACCTCTGTGAAATTAGAACTCCAGCAAAGCCACCCAAGATCACTTTGATTCCAGTTCAGAGATTTTCATGTCAATAAATTCATAAATGTAGCATTATTATTTTATGGACTTCACTACATTTATTCCATTCAAATAGACCTTCAGACTCAAAGTATTGGCAGTCTAGGAACACACAAAAACCAACATACAAAACCTCTCCAATCATGTTATAATCCAGCAGTTTTCATGTTTTATTCCATTATAAATGGGCGGCAGTGTAGTATAATGGTTAAGGGACTGGACTTGTAACTGAAAGGTTGCAGGTTTAATTCCCAGGTAGGACACTGCCGTTGTATCCTTGAGCAAGGTACTTAACCTGAATTGCTTCAGTATATATCCAGCTGTATGAATTGATAAATGTAAAGTTGTGTAAGTCGCTCTGGATAAGAGTGTCTGCTAAATGCCTGTAATGTAATAAATATGAATGTCCAGAATTTTATTTTGGTCCGTAAAAGTTGACTTTACAAAGGTCCTGCGGACAGAAGAATTCCGCCTAACAAAAGTTGAAATATTGCTGTGAGTGCCCTACTGTGAATGAATGCTTAAGCCTGTAAGAACAGTGAAAGTTGCACTCTGTTGGTACATGCAGTAACATTCTTTTTTTATTTAGCCAGGTGTTGTGCAAGGTACTTTGTGTACCCAGGAGCTTCTAGAATAGACATGCAGTAAAACAGTGGGGGACAGTGAAGCCTATGCTTATGGGATGTATTTAAGTATGTTCTCACGCCTCAGCCATCATTTGTCTTCCCTTAGTCAATGTTTCAGTCAGACCTTATTGAACACTAGGGTTTCGCACTCCCAGTTCCCAGGTGCTATCAAAATGCTCCAGGGACACAAAACAAAGTGTTTAACCTGAGTCCAGTACAATATCCAACTGTATAAACATTAAATATTATTAATATGTTTCTCTTGATAAACTTGTTTTCATTTCAAAATTAAAGGTAACGTACTGTAATTTGTCTCAGTCCTCAATAGAGTGTTTGTTCCAGACAGTTTGGCTATGGTTTCAACAAGGCAGTTTCAAGGACTTAAGGCAGAGTACAGTTACTGGGTGTGGCACTTTTTTCTGTATGGGGAGGGATGGGTGTGCCTACAGAGCCTGCGGGGCGGGATCAGATTTCAGCTGAGCATTTGTAGCCAGCTGGCTACTGCATTGGCAGAGGTGAAGAAATGCAATTAGCCAACAGCAAAGCCAAACAACAAGCCAACAGAGTGCTTTCAAATAGCAGAGTTAACCTAGGATTTGCTTTTCCTCAATGGCAACAGGTGTTTTGCAAGCGTTTGAAGTCGGAAACCTTTTGTATCAAATTAATATAACGATGTAATATTAATAAGAGAAATAATATTTGTATACAAATATCTTCATGAAAAAGTAATTTACTTTACAAGGGTATTAGCTAGCTACGATAGACAAGATATGGTCTGCTAATGTTCCACACAAAATTCCGTCTTTACATCCCAGTTCTAAATAAATGTTTAGAATAATGTTAGCTAAATACTGAACAAGGAACAACACCACAAGAAAGTTGCAACTGCACTTGGGAGTAGCTGCCATTACAGTAACAATGTGTCTACGAGGTGCACTTACGTAAAGATACGTATATGTTATATCACCTGTTGAATCTGAAGAAGACGTTAAGTTGAAACATCAGCAGGGGGGTAAAAAAAAAAAAAGTGCTTCATTCTATTACGAGTTCAGTCTTTACTATGGGCATTCATTCTATTACGAGTTCAGTGTTTACTATGGGCATTCATTCTATTACGAGTTCAGTGTTTACTATGGGCATTCATTCTATTACGAGTTCAGTGTTTACTATGGGCATTCATTCTATTACGAGTTCAGTGTTTACTATGGGCATTCATTCTATTACGAGTTCAGTGTTTACTATGGGCATTCATTCTATTACGAGTTCAGTGTTTACTATGGGCATTCATTCTATTACGAGTTCAGTGTTTACTATGGGCATTCATTCTATTACGAGTTCAGTGTTTACTATGGGCATTCATTCTATTACGAGTTCAGTGTTTACTATGGGCATTCATTCTATTACGAGTTCAGTGTTTACTATGGGCATTCATTCTATTACGAGTTCAGTGTTTACTATGGGCATTCATTCTATTACGAGTTCAGTGTTTACTATGGGCATTCATTCTATTACGAGTTCAGTGTTTACTATGGGCATTCATTCTATTACGAGTTCAGTGTTTACTATGGGCATTCATTCTATTACGAGTTCAGTGTTTACTATGGGCATTCATTCTATTACGAGTTCAGTGTTTACTATGGGCAGTCATTCTATTACGAGTTCAGTGTTTACTATGGGCAGTTTCTATTTTCTGAGCCCAGGTACATTTTTCTGCAAGTGCACCTTCTCTCTTTTATAAGCTTTGACTGAAACATGCAGGATAGCCTTTATTTCATCGTTATAACACTGCTAAATTACTGTTACCATCCATATAGAACAATGCATGTTGCTAAAAATGTTATTTATCTTCGCTTGACATTTTGCTTGCTGTGCTCAAGCGTGTTTCGTTCTCTAAACGGAGGTGAGTGGGCGGGGTTTAGGACGGAGAAGGAGACTTCTTTGATCGTAAACACAGGACCACAGCAAGGCAAAAAATTCAGCATAGTGCACTTTTAATGAAAGTATGCCATTTCTTTTTCAATTGATATTGTTTTTAAATGTTAGAATTATAAGTTATGCTATAATAATAACTTATTTGTGATGATCGATGGCAGTGTGAACCACAGGCTTAGAAATACACTGTTAAAATAACTGTCTGAATGCCGGACGGATGTCAATGAGTTCAGCATAGTATCCGTTCATTTTAAATTCTCCATAATGATTATTCAGTTTGACTGTCGGAATCGTTCATTGTTATTGTTCTTTTCTCAGCGTATGTGTTTATAAAAATGTTATTTATTGTGACCTTGTTGACTGCATGACATCATTCTGAAAGCTTATGGGGGGATCCTGAAGAAGCCAAAACAGAATTGCGCTTGTGGCTAAAGTACAGTTTAAAGACCAGGCATCGTAAACTTACTGGATATTCTCTTCTTTTTATACTACGAAACTACAGTTTGTTTGCAGAGTGAAAGGACATTTTGAAAAGAGCCAGTTGGCTGGAGATATGCCATCACTCAACACATGGTTTCTCAGGGTGAGAAACTAGTTGTAAGCGGCTGATGGCGTGTCTGTATGCCAATGAACTAAGGCCCAGTTTATCCGTTAATTGTGCGCAAAAACATTTGCATTCGTTAAGATTTTAGCTCATAAATGACAATGTCAGCAGTATTTGAAAATAGCAGTAAAGTTCATGAGCCTTTTGGCTCACATCCCAGTTTCAAGAATCTCTGACGTAAAACATAATTTTTTTAAAACAGGATCCTAGATAACAAATCATTACAAAAATCAACTAAGGCATTTTGCAAATAAATCACAATACAAATTGCAACAAGAGATAAGGTACTAAAGGAATAAAAAGCTGGTCTGATTATAAAGTTGATAGGAATGCATTAAACTAAAAACATATTCAGAGTAATGAATTGGAGGAGGGGGGTGCTAGCATGCTAGCATGTGGTTGTTTAGAACTGGGGTCTTAATGCTTTGAAAATAAAAGTGCTAGAATAATATTTTTTATGTGGTTTGAATTAGCAGGCTAAAATGTTTTTTTCTTTACTGGAAATATAAACTAAGGTTTAATTTGTATACATTTGTTTGTCTGCCCTTTTGAATTTCCATCATGTTTCACTTAGCAGCACAGTTTTTTGAGGGGAAAACACAATATATGCGTGTGCATATACAGGTATATACAGTCTGTGGTTAGGAGAGGTCGGAGGTCATCCACCACTGCAGAAAACCTAGCTTGCAGCTGCGGTTAAGTGGTGGTCCATTTACCATCACAAATAAAGGCATTTCCCCTTGGTTGTATTAGCTCCTCCCAACTTTGGGGCAAGCACTCGCAGATCCCCAGCTGTCCTCCAATATGCACCTCCTATAACTGCCACTAGCTCTTTCGCACTAGGGCAAATACAGTGGATCTAATGATTGCTCAGACCCAATCAGATCTGTCTATCCCAGCTGAGGGGAGAGTACTCCAGTGTAGAAGCTGTTTGATTGGTGGACTGCAGAGAGCCTGGGTGCACATGCGTGTGCTGATTTGATGGAGGATGCTGCAGTGATGAGATGGGTTCTCTAATTGTAAACACAACATTCAAATGCGCTTTCCAGCTGTTCAATCCAGTCTTTCTCCATATGTCCTTCACATGCCAGCCTTATAAGACAGAGCAGTCCCTGGTCCGTGTACATCACCCTCTGGGCCCACACTTGTACTTTCCCACTGCCCTCCTCTGTGTGGAAAACTGAACCTGCTATTCTGAATACAACAAAACAGAAGACTGTTTAAAAAAACAAAACATACAGAAACATTACAGGGCCATTGTCGGGTAAAGAGTCCCCTGGTCTCATCTCAATTAGCCCACTTTTGGGCTGTGTTCCGTGTTTCCGCTGCTGCGCTGGAGTTAATCACAGTAATTCAAAGCAAAAGCTGCCCACAGCCTTCCCAGTAATTTGTAGCAGAACGCAGCAAATGTAGCCGACTCCAAACGCAGACTGGAAGACCGCTGTGAGTATACAGTTTGTTCCTGTTTAGTGAGATGTGATTGAGATAACGATAATCTGGTAGCCAATGCGTGCGATGCATTGCTGGTGTGTTTATGTAGTCTGCGAGGGTTAAAGTCTACTATGAGCAAAACAAAGAATCACAGTTTGTGCTGGAGTAAGCATTAGCTATTTAACTGGTTAGGAATGCTTACTTAATATAGCAAAAATGGTTGGAAACTCAAGTTATCATGAAAAAGAGGTCAGTGATTCAGGGGGTTTCATGTGTTTCTGTAGACTGAAAACTAAGACTAAGTCTTTTCTGCCAATGACCTGGCAGAAAATGTGCTTTCTCACCACCCGCTAAATTAAAGCCAAAAACGTGACAGCACAGAAAACAGGCCTAGAAGTCTCTGCCACCCGGTGCTTGGCAACAGGAGCGATGGGGAAACGCGCGGCCTTTGCACAGACACACTGTCCTGGTGGCTCCGTCGCAATGAATGGTTTCCAGGGAAACTGTGGGGTATAGCTTGAAGTGTAGCCTTAATTAACCACAGTGTCCCCAAACTGAGGTCATCAAGAACACAAAGCTAAGAGAGACAGGTGAACCAAAGCACAGAAAATTCTTAAAGCTTAACCCCTTCGCGCAGATGGCTAGTGGCCTAGTCCCACCCCCCAATTCCCATAGAGATCCATTCAAATGCAGAGAGGTTATAGTATCGCTTGTAAGAGTACCTGAAAATAAGATATCAAGAGTCTTTTGACATCCTTTTATATCGAGTCATGATAGCATCACCTGTTTACCTGTGGAATATCCCAAACATGTTCCCAGTCTTTTTTTTTTGCCCCTCTCCTGTTGGAACGTGTCGCAGGCATCAAATTCAGAATTAGTGTATATTTACAAAAATCAATGAAGTTGATTATGGAATACATTAAATATATATTTTTTGTACTGTTTCAATAAATCAATTACAAATCACTGCTTTCTGCTTTTATGTGCATTTTTCATACTGTCCCTGGAATTGGGGGTTGTAGAACACCCCCTAAATAGCAGAAAATTGACCAAATTTGGCATCTGCACAAAGGGGTTAAAGGGACTGAAAAAATGTAGGGGAAATGTAAAAATTTCAAAGTGAACGTGGTTAAATATCTCAGGGATATAGTAGTAAACACAACCTCTCATATGGAGTTGGATTCCCAAATCTTCAAATTGAGATTTTTCAGCACTCGCACAGGAGAGTTTTTACGACTCATTTCATTTGAGACTTGTCACAGCTACCTCAAAAGTTACTCTCTCAGAACTCACATTTTGAATTGAGACTGTTAAAGGGGTTGGCTTTACTGTACTGTAGCTTCTTTATAGCACACTTAACACAATTAGGTTGAATTGCACATGAAAATGCATCGGTCAGGGTGTAATTCCGCAGGGGAAAAAACACCATTTGAGCATGTCGTTATGATATTTTTTCCCTCCTAATATATGGGAGGCTGAATTTGGCCAAAAGTCTTGTAAACTCCAGTCCAGACTTGTAAATTCAACACCGCAACTTGAGAAATTACATAAACTTCACTTGCGTTTAATACTCATCTGGGAGGGGCACACACAAACTAACAGAGCACTAGTAAAAATGATTGACACATGGGCGGGGGGGGGGGGGGTGTACAGAGATGCTGAGTCTTCACTATATTACTGACACACTAATTTACCATGCTGCTCTTGTTTTCATTCACTCTAGGATATAAAAGATACAGTCATAATATAACATTCAAGGAACTTTCACTGGCACACGTATGAATAAAATGCAATAGGTACCTGAATAAGTGACTTAAATGAAAGGCAGACAGCAGATCAAATATTCCCCCTAATTTTATGACAGAAAAGTAGAAAGGCTCTTGTCACTTAATTGTCAGAGTAAGCCATTCCATTATATTAATTGCAGATGGTATTATCCAGAGTGACCTTCAATGCAAGAGGACCGGTGCATCCACCAAGTTGTATGAGCAACAGTAAGCGGTCCCAGACTAATGCGCGTACGTGCAAAAGCTCTAAAAGCAAGTTGTGTTAAAATGTAAATTGTGAACGCATACAAATCCATAACAAGCCAAAGAATATAATAATCTCAATTAATAGCTTAAGATTGATAGGAACGCGAGCGGATGGGAATGTGAGCCATGTTCTCTGAAGACTCATCACTCAGGGGTGAGGGGTGAGTCACGTGAGGGGTGAGTCTCCAGTCTGCATTGAAAGATGGCCAGAGATTCTGCTGTCCTGACCACCGTGGGAACTTCATTCCACCAAAGGGACTCAGTACAGACAGACATCGTTTCGGGGGAAAGAGCTTGTCAGAAGCCATTAGAAGAAAAGGGTGTGAGTTCACTAACCTCTCGCCCTGTGCATCGAGCCAGTCATTTATAGTCCTCCTGACCCACTGTAATATAGTTACTGCAATAGTCAAAAAGGGAGAATGCAGACTGAGATTCCACACTACCACCTTTTTTTAATCTGCAGCCCACCAAGAGACAGCCATTGCAGCAGAGGACAATATCACATAGACAGCTGGTACTTGTGAGTATGCCTGACAGATGAGAAAAATAGAATACACGCAATAGAAGAAAAAACAATTAAATTCAGATTAATTGGAAAAGAGCTTGTGTTTTAACTTTTTTGCACAAAGAGCCAGCCATGAGTAGAGACAACACCCCCCAAGCCCCCCCTCCTAAAAAAAAAAACGAAAAAAACATAAGACTTTGATGTTCTTTTAGCCTTTGCTTCACATCTAAAATAATTGTGCATTTCCTATTTGAATTATCCTTCTTTTAATTTTTTGGTTTTAACTTAAATAGTCTAGCCACACCAATGAGAGTCCTGCCGTAACATTATTTCATGTAATTAAGAAAATGGCTATTCTTATCCCAGCCCTGTGGAATGTAGATAAACAGCCTCATTTGTTGGCCTGAAAAGCATATTTCACTGACCACAATTACAGCCCGGGTCTGATGTGTTCAAAATAAACACGTGAGCGTGAGGGAGCCACACTAGATGGCTTCTACATCCACTGCAGCTCTGCCCTACACATGAGCGCTCTGTACAAACCCTCTGCACAAACTCATGAACACACACACACACACACACACAATGCAGACAACATACACAGGCACACGGAGACAAATTATACGCAAACATCACATAATTACAAATCTCGTCTTCCTGATGCAGTGAAAAACATGTAGGAAGAGGCAGACACTCAGTCCCCTGTGTGAATGAGAAGAGGTGCACTAACGAAATGAGAAAATGTGACTCAGGTACTTTCCCATTGACTATTGAACAATAGTCAAATTCAAATAATTTGCTGACTTTGCTGTGATTGACTATAGGGTGTATATCAAAGCCTATCTTTAGCAATCTTCCACAGAAATGTGTACAGGACATCTATGAAAAAGATGGGTAACCCAAATAGGCCACACTGGCAGTGCCCAGTTTTACAGATCACTACTTTTAGAGCATGGAAAACAAATCTCATTATTATCCATGTTACATTATGTTTTGCCAACATTTTAGTCCATGACAAGGCATGTATTATACACTATAGCTGGCTATAGCTAGTAGGAATAGCATTGCGATTTGGCTTCAATGTTTCCCTTTTAGAAAAAATATATTGTTTCAAACTGATCAGACTAGCTGATTCTTCTGTAGTTACATTAGCTTTTTCCATTAGCTATGCCACAGAGACACCCACAACTGTCACACTTTAACTCACAATCCATTTATACAGCAGGATATTTACCCCCTCTCCCTGTAGCCATGGTGACAGGGTGATAGAGGTAACAGGGCGAGGGGTAAATATCTTCCCTAAAAGCACACGCAGCAAATGGTAATGTTTGTTTCAATAAAAACAGAAAGATTTCAGTCTGATGCCCTCTCTACATGGTAGACCCTCTCTTGTGAATTACTGGCCGTGTGAACCAATAATCACACAAACGGGCTTTAGGAGCCTAGAAACGAAACGCTAATTGTACACGGTCTCAGAACGTGTAATTTTCACCGAAAACAAAACTTACTGACAAACTAGATGTCCCTTAAACACCAAAACTCCTGCTTCACAAATAAATCAGAATACTTTGTAAGATAATTCTATTCGGCAGAATGTGATACTTTGCAAAAGTACTTAGTTGATATATAGTGTAAATTGATATATAAATATACTGTATATAGTGCAGATACAGTTACAGTAAATATAGTAATTACATTGCAAAAGCTCAGATATAACTGAAAGAGGATACCTCCAGTCTGCAGAAATGTTGGATGACAAATTGTACATAATTCAATAATCATACATCCACAAAGTCAAACACTTGTCTAAAATGACGACACAGTATTTAAAAAAAGAACTAAACAAAATACAAAATATTTAAGACTAATCTCTTAGAGCAAGAGGTTACTGCAAGTTCTAGGCCAGCTTGTAAGTCTTTGAGTTCTAAGTCTGCCTTTCAGTGTAACTGAGGTAATATGCTTTCCTGAAGAATAACACACCTGTACTATGCCTTTGAAACATTGTTTTCCGCACTGCCAATACATGAAGAAGGTGAATCCTACAACAGTAACACATTTAAGCCACTAAAATACAGGCTTACAGGCCCAACAAAGATTTTCTCAAAACACATTGTCTGATGAGGATTTCCAGCTAGATTGTAATTCCAACACTTACTGTATCTATTTTGAAAATAGCATTGCTACACAGCTCACCATTGTCTCATAACATTATCTCAGATGTGATCTAATAGATCCTCATATGTGGATTCTCATCCTCTCATCCTATACCTGGGGCCACATGTATAAAACTCTGAGTAAAAGAGTGCGTAAAAGAACGCTCAGGGTGAAAGTAAAAAATCTGCTTAAAATAAGTTCTGCATTCTCTACCTCTGCCTTTCTGTCAGAGTGTCGCCATATCACACGGACTCCAAACATTGCGTATGGTGTCCATTGTGTGCAGAGGTACGCAGATTCTCACAGCACGTGTTATATTATACATCTGAATTTCTGCGTGGGAACTCGCTTACGCGGCTTTCTGAGGGCATTTTTCTGCTCAGCACTGTTTATACATGTGGCCCCAGACTAAGCTCTTCATATATTCAATGAAGGCCTTTTTTGTTACATACTTTCCTATAAGTTCCTCCAACACTTCCTTATTTATATGGCACAATTAGGGGATTTATGGCATGCAAGCATTCTTCTCCCTAAAAAATACTGACTATAATTATAAAGTACAGCGTCTATATAAGTACAGTACAAGTAAGTTTGTGTGTGTTTGTGCATCCAATGTCAGTTGGCATAGTTTATTAAAGTATTCAAGTGAAAGTAAGTGTAATAGGTGAGTCATTTGTTTTTTGAGATCATTTAATTTGGAATCAATTTTAATTTCACAGTAATTCTACTTCTCCAACTTTTGTTTGGCAACCAAACCTGAGAGCCAAAAGAAATTAAAAATGAGCCATCTGTATTTTGGTTCTGTCCGATGGTAGGGTTTAACGGACGTGTAAATGAGTGCCCAGGCATCTTTCTAAGGAAGTGAGGAAGCTTCATGGGAACTTTCTGTGATGGTTTAGGCCTTATTAAACTCAAGTAAATCGAGCTGAACGCGAGCAATAACTGCACTGACTACAGGGGGGTGCTGGGAGCAAGGAATGTAAAGCATTTCTAGTGTATTTTCAAACCAAACAGTCCATAATTTTGTGAGCCTTATACAGCAACCTTGTCACGCAGTCTGGATCGCTGGGCTGTTTTCTTTTTTCCATTGAAAAGCCCTGTTGTGCACCAGGAGACCAATCAAATCAGAGCAGCCACGGTCCCCAAACCTTCCCTCTCCCTCCAGAGACACGGATACCCCTCTTCTCTCAAGCAGTGTGAGAAAGTGGAATTTCCCTCTGGAGGAAAACAACACATGGCTTTATACTTCCTCTTGGTCCGGGAGAAAGGTGTGTCGACCGTGATCCAGTTAACCTCGCCATGTGCCTCGGCTGTAAGGAGTTAAGCTGAAATGAGAGCGCACATGTAGGGCCGCGCTGGTCCCCAGGGGCCATGCCAGCTTCCTGCGTTTCAGCCCCCCTCTAGGGGCCCATGTGATCCCTCCATGGCCTGATTGAATCTGGTCACTTACAGGGACGATCTGAGGACCTCAGAGAGAAACAGCACAGAGAACAGAGTAAAGCTGCAGTAAGGACCCGCGCTTAAGACTGCACAGTCTAGTCAAACAGTCTCACTGCGGAAGCACTGGTCTGACAGGAGTGTGCTGAGGTAATCATGAGATTAAAATAAAGCTGTTCCATGAAAACAACTAATACTTAAGAAGGAATTTACTCATGGGGGTCTTAGCCTTTATGCTTCAGGCTTTGAGAAAGGGTACAAAAACAAACAGACTGAACATTCTCGCAACCTCCAAGCACAGAAGACCCAGTGTGCGATGTAAACTATGTCCCAGTAACAGAAAAATGTACCTTCAGTTTTGGGGTGCTGCTGACAGCAGCCGTATGCTGGTTTTGTATGTTGCTGCTGGGTCACCTTTCGGGGTTGAGCTTGTGCCGTCTGGGATGAGTATTTATAATGTTGTTGCACTGTTCTAAAGCAACAGTTCACTTTACCAAGGTTCCTACTTGCACATCAATGTTCAGCACCACAACATACAATATAAGGTCAAGAAAGGCAGCTGCTGCCGCAGCTGAAATAATCATTTGGATGCTGTTTTGAGATGAGTTGCCAACTGATGAAACCCAGCGATGCTACGAATAACTTATGAATCAGTGTATTGCCCCCACAGTGTAGTAAGACCAGTCTCTATGGATTGGAAGCACCTGAAATGTGACACCCTTGATCTAGCCTCTGGTACAAGCCTTTTCAGAACCAACACCCATTTCTAAACCACTCAAATTTGAGATATTTTGTGTCTTCAACTTGGACAGAAGCATTTTTGTCTTTGTTTCCATCAAAGAAAGTGAACAGTACCTCATGCTCATCTTACACAGGTTTCTATGGCAGTTGAACATATCTTGATGTGCATAATCACTACCTTATCTACTGTGTATCCTTGTGTATCTATTGTAGTCCCGTTACTGCTCTTGCCCTGAGGGTGAGTTCTGACCCGACCCCAGGACTCCCTTGTGATTAGTATTTTAAATCCAAAATCTATTTTGCATGCAAAAAAAAAACAGTCACTCATCAATAGATGGCTGAATAACTTATTATTAGTGTTTCACAGGCCAGAGAGACAGGTTAAAAGAGACAGGTTAAAAGTGAAGACCAAGCAACTGCCCAAGAACAAACAGGGAAAGTACATTGATGATCTCACAATGAGATTATCTTCATGTCTGAAGCCTTTCATGCTGCTACAATAAAACAGCATATGAATCCTGCTAAATCATTGAGCTTTAAGCTCTGATTGGTGAAACTGTGGCTACTTCAGATGGTTTTTTAATAAAAAAAGTTTCATGACTTTTTGGAAAAACATCACAGGTTTATTTATTTTTACCTCCGCCAAGAAGGTAATTTTTTCACCCGCGTCTGTGCGTTAGCAGGATATTTCAAAAAGTTATGCACAGATTAGCACCAAATTTGGTGGGAAGGCTGGTCATGGGCCAAGGACTGATTAACTTTTTATGCCAATTGGCCAAAAGGGGGCGTGACAGTGTGTGTAGCGTATCACAAAAAGGTGCATAATTTCTGAAAGGATTCACATAACATCACCAAACTTTGATCAAAGGTTTGTCATGGGTCGTGGAAGAACTGATGACCTTCTGACACCAATTGGCTAAAAGGGGGTGTGGCTGTCATTGCAGCCTATTCACAAAAATGCACATAAGTTCTTAACGGATTCACGCAACACCACACAATTTCATTAATGTTTTTGTTAGCCTTGTGGGATGTTGTCAGACTTGGAGGTCTGTGCTCTACTGGGCACAATTTCTAGTTTATTTATTTATTGTCTGAATGTAATATCAAATAAAAACCAGTTAGGGCTGTCAGAGTTAACATGTTAATTGAATGTGCTAATTTAAAAAGCTGAGTGCAATTCATGCTTTCCGCAATTGCAATTTCCACAGAGAGCACATGCTTTGAATGGCAGAAAATTATATTTGCTGTATTAAAAAAATACCGTGCCACTGTTTGCAATTTGCTAAAATGAGTAATGTGATGAGTTAAAATAAATTGGACAGCTGTTTACTTTGACAAGAAAGTGGCATCTCACTTTCTACATCACAGACATACACAGTAATGTCCATTGTTAATTCAACTCTGCCCATAGTGGTCTCATTTAAACTCTGAAAGAGTTGATTTCACACTGACCATTGTACTGTGGACTCATAGTTTTCTGAACACTGTATTAAAAAACTAAAATCTATTCTATTGAAGGCGCTGTAGCCACTCTGGACTATTCACAATGCACAATTAGGGTATCTAGCAGAGTAAATGAGAAGTCAGCTGGCTCACAGATTTCTGAGCAACAATTTCCTCATCAATTTAAATTAATATAAGTGGCAAAGAAGCCTGTTACGTGGTTTACTATCACAAGAGAAATCCCACCAAACTATTGGCAAGTTTCTGTACCGTAAGTTAGCTAGATAACATTATTTGTGAAAAAACTAAATAAGTAACATTTTATTTGGTTTTTAAAAGTCTAGGTAGCGATGCTATCATAAAAAACACCCAACTTATAATATATCTAGCTTACATACAGTAGGTAAGATGTTCCAATTAGTCTATTATTATTTATTTTATAAATTTGGCACCCAACGTGAGGCTAAACATGTCAACTGCCACCCTAATTTGGAATGTCCAATTATCTACAACCATAGCCGTGTTCATGTTCGAACCCCATTGCCGATTTTGGAGAGTGTAGACATCCTCAGTTCTCCACCAAACACTGTGGTGTTGCCAACTCTTTTTTTCACATTGCAGACTGCAGCTAAGCTCGCATAGAGTCGGAGGAAGACCTTTTATATGTAGCTGCTCGTTCTTTCAAAAGGCTCAGTGGAAGAAAGATTCCAAATTGTAACAGTATACATCAATATTACTTACAGAACTTACATCTTTCTTTGTTTTTTATATTAGCTAAGATGCTTTAAATAACGTTATTTCATTTCATGTTCTTATTAAAATTTTCTTTTGTGTTTTATGATTTCACTCGAGCAAAACATTTAAATTAATTTTCATCAATCACTGCAAACTCTGTGATTAACTATTTTTTTTAAAATATATTTGACAGCTCGATACACATGAACCTTTATCTCTTTAAAAACATTACACCCAGTCCTGACGCAATCAAACAATCAGTGTTACACTGAGAGACTGATGACTTTCTGCATCAACGGTGTTCTCTATATATTTGATGTGTTAAAAAAGAATCTGGGTCAAGTTCAAAAGCAAGCCCCATTCCGTAGACTGCACAAGAGGTAAAAACATTAAAATGTTTGACCTACTTTTCCATCTGTTAACAGTCCCCCACGATGTTGAGCTGCAATGGGAGCCTTTACATTTTTGGTGCTGGCCAACAGGCTGGTGACATGGGCATGACATCACTTCCCCTGAAGCCAGTACAATCATGCTAATAATCATAACAGTATATTAGATTAAATTGACATTCATTTATCTGACACTTTTACCTAGAGTGACATATAATGAAGGAGAACATAACTGCATCCACCATGAGTTACGTGAGAAACCGTATCAGGCCTGGCTGAAAACATTCGCAGACCAGAAAGACATCAGAGCGAGTATGTCAACAATGTAGCTGTGACAGTTTGTAGAGCTGGTCCTGCTTCAGATGTTCAGAAAAGAGCTGGAGCGTGAAGTCTGGGCGAGACTCACCACAGGGTTCAAATCCCCATCAAACCTTTTCCTGCCCCATTTACGAGGTCGGAAGCCACTTTCTTTATATTGGCAACACCAAATGGCCCAGGGATGTTTTATAGGGAGGCGTGTAAACTGGAAAATGGTGGCGCGCACAAGTCGGCTTCAATAAAATGGGTAAAATTTTGCGAGAGACGTGCGTCATGGAATGGATTGGCCTTGCAGAACCTGGGGCAGAACCTGTCTGTCACTGGGCTGGGGGCCTGTCTCCGGGGCTGGGGGGCTGGCAAAAAATAATAAAATAAAGCTAAAATATCATATATTTAAAAGCACATGTGTTTAGTGTTTGTCCCATGTTTTTCTCCTTCAGGTCTCCTCCTTCAGGGCCAGGGCTTGCATCAAATGCTTGCATTCAAATCCAAAGGCTTAATGCTTAGTTTGCATGTGAGTTATTTTTTGTGTTAATTTTTTTACACCACACCCCCCCCCCCCCCCCCCCCCCCCCCCACCCCCCCCCACAAAAAAAAAAAAGGCTGCTGGCTCTGAACTGCTCCTGAAAAAATATCCTTCATGGAGGCCAAAAAATCGATGAAAAAAAAGATGCTATGCATGCTGCATGTGTGTGCTGATTCAGAGATTACTGATATGGCGTATCGTACTATTAGTATTCGTACTAGCATATGCCATAATATAAAAAATATCATCATACATATATATGACATACGTAGGGGTTAGTTACGTTAGGTATTATGTGTTTGTAAGCGGGTCGCATACGCTGGCATATACGGCATACGCTGGGCGAGCACAAAAAAGTTTTTTTTTTTTGCCTAACATTTTTTTTTTTATTCGGGGAGTATGGTTTATACGCTAAGCATACGCTAGGCATACGCTAGCCATACGCTATTTTCAAGGGCTTTTTGTGCGTATGAAAATTATTTAATGAATTTACATACGCAACTCATACGTTTCTCTCATACGCAACAGTGTGACAGGGCCATGAATAATGCAACCAAGAATTGAATGGAGTGAATGACACAAACTTCTAATTTCCGTAATGTGAGACTGGTACAGCAGTCATTCATAAAGCCTTCTCGCGAGCTATGGGGGTGTCCTACTATGGGTGGGATATACTGAGTTTGTATAAATGATTTACAGTGTAGTTCTGGAATTATTGCTCCATCAGTCATCCCAAGGAAGATGGAAGGCTGTGCCATGCCATCAATCAGATGCACACAAGCCCACCGTGTGTTCCTCAAAACACTTCCACATGGAAAAGTGCATTCTTTAAGATTTCCAGCACCCCGTTCCAGGTGTTTTCTTCTAGGTAACATGTATGGCAGACACAAGTCCAAAAGTTTTACCCTTGACATCAAAGCTTTCCTGTTCCTGGGTGATACAGGGTAGGAGAGGGTTCACATTAGTGTGAATGTATAGATTTGGGAAGTTGTACTTGCTGTGGGGTCTGGTGCTTGTAAGTGAGGAAATGTTGCCAATGACAACAGCAGGGTGAGCAGCTGTGTTTGGTGAGGTAAAGTAGCACACCGTGATTTGTGTTCCACAACACTGACAATGCTAACGATTATAGTTATAACAGCAATACATTCATTATAAAACGTGGATTTCATAGATGTGGGGAAGTGAGCAGCACCGCTCGTGTGCAGAGACAGAATCCACACAAGGTTTAGAAGAAGATCCGGTTTTTATTTTCGGGTCTCACTTGTTTCAGAATTTTAGACAGACAGACAGACAGACAGACACAGTTCTCTCCCCTTCTAACCCCCAGAAGGCTACTTTTAAATGTTCTCAGGCTCACTGTTGAACAATCAAGGCAATTGGTTAATTGATACAAACAATAAAACAATCATTCGTCACCAATTGCCTGATTACCGACAGCTGTGCCGGTTCCATAAACCACCCGAGTTCAGTCTCTCTCTTGCTGGCAGCGCCTAAAACCACACCCCCCTACCACAATAGTACTCAAAGTACTTTCCAGATAAAGCAAAGGAGTTTTTAAAACTGTTTTTAAAGCTAGCAGTAGTCTTAAACAACTATTTAAATGTAACATGAGTACATATGTATGTGTATGAGGTATCAAATGAAAGGCCATACTTCATGTATCATTGCTGGTGATGAATCAGATTCTTTACTAATCTTAGTCGTGTTCACTCATTTAAGGAATTGCTACTTTTCTCAAACATTGTTTGAAGATGTTCACTTGACCAGCTTGATCCCCAGGCACCAGCCTTCAGCTCGGAAGCACTGTGGTCATTTCGAAACTCTAGTTTGATATTACATCTCAGATTCCATGTGGTATTGTAGGTCACATTATACAGGGCGTAAAATTACATTACATTACATTCATTTTTTTTTTTTTTTTCCAAAAAGTAAGTACAGTAGTGCAGTCAGAAGAAGTATCGAAGTACTACAGAACAGATAAGAAAGCACATTCTTCCCATACAGTAAACAGTATCCCTAGTAAAATGAACACAAACAGTTTCAAAGTGACTGGGGTAAATCAGCTCTAATACAATTTCTATCTACTATATTATAAACTACTTGATCTTGACACACAGTTCAACAAGAGCACAAACCATGAGGTCCTAGATAAGTATTAGTCCAGGTGGAGTCTGAAAAATGTTTTACATTCATACCACTGTTCATACCACTTTACATTCATACCACTGTTTAGCGATGTGTATTTTGGTGAAGATTTGAGAGATTTCACAGTTCCATAAGATAGATGTAGAGATAGTCACGCAAACCAGGCTCCGCTGTTGGTCCAGCTACTTTGAGCCAGTCAAAAAGACTGCTGACTTGGAAGTTGCTCAGATCTGTGACTAGCCAAGTTTAGCATTTCAAGTACACAGCCAAGCATGGCCATATTCCTACAGTTATAAATACAGTTTTGTAAAGCCTGTAAATATGTCTCAGATGTGATAACATTTTATACCTCCTTTCCTTTGCTAACTTTACTGACTGCTGAAATAAATATTGCGCTGTCAGGGGTAACAAAACCAATTCTATAATGGTGATCACTGGTTTTACAAAAGTTATATCCGAAGTTGAACGTGAATGAAAACACAGACGCAAGATAAACTTAGCAAAAATAGCAGGCAGAGTGACATTCCTGCCATAAAAGTTAAAATCCCCCCATTAAATGGATAAGTGTCTGGATTCCCAGTTTTGATCCATGACTTGCCATTAAAAATAGTACAGAACTCCAAGTTAGCCTGGCCACCTGAATAATCTCAGTCGAGATCTGTTCAGCAGACATAATGTGAATTTATTGAGGGCTCAAATTCAGTGTTTGTTAAGCAAGAGACCCACATTTCGCCATAATGTTTTACACAGAAAGTCCTCATCAACAGCTGAATGAGTACAGTGGACCGGACCCATTGATATGGCCCCATTGTCTTCTGTAAACAAAGTCTACAGAAGCATTGACTATTATTCTACTGGGATGTGTTACGAGATTCACATACAAGTAGAGTTATATTATATGAAACTGGAATTTTACAAACCGTGTTTGGCACGGTGGAGAGCTACAAAAGCCGTGCAGCAGACCTTTGATTTCACAACTTTGCTTTGAATGTTTACAGTTTGTTTGTTTCATTTTTCCAAGAAGACCATTTTCCTCAAAGACAAACCTCTCTACTTGGGCAACTGCACTATGGGAAGTTACATCACTGCATCTATGATTCAAATTGTATTCAAACCAAAACTGTATTGTCTTTAATACACCCATAACTGTCAATTATGTGACCATGCATGATCCCAAAGGATCCCTTCAGGTCTAATGAAGCATTCAATCTAATTAGTGTGTTGAAACACTTCATTCATGCTTTGTTGTAATGTCTTCTCATCTCTTTGCAAAATCAGAATACAGTACAATACATGCAATAAAGGGTCACAAGCATGGTTGCAAGGCTTGGAAAAAGCTTGTCACTGGGCCCATAAACAAAGACATTTCCAAGAAAGGATAGTCATGCCATATGTTGGATATGATATTTCTTGAGGGTGAAACTACATAGTTCTCCAAGATATTGTGGGTCTGACCAAGCCTTAGACCTGCGGTTTGTACTCAGACCATTAAATCTAGGTATAAAACGTATAAATGGTTCTCTTGAGCAGACCATATTGCGCAGACAAAGACGTGAGACATGCCAGGCTCTGACTCACTGCTGGAGGCAGCGTCCTGCCCGTCGTGCGGTAGAACTTACCGTTTTCCACTGAGCCAGCGGACTGAGGCTGAGAGACTGCACAGCCAGCCCGGAAAACCCACCGTGAGCCATGGAGGGCTGGTTTGTGTAGAAATCTAAATGATTGTTGTTGTTTATTTATTTCTGTTCTTGAAAAGACAGAAAGAACATTGAAAAATGAAAAAAAGAAGATGATGTAAAATTGATATGGCAGCCCAGCAGATCTGACTACAGAGTGCCCATAGTGCCACAGGTAAGGGAATCTATTTCCGCCTCTTTCTTCTACACGCCGAATTGTCATTTAAGATTGTTGTTTAGCTCCTCCCAATCACTGATCTTATGCATGACACAGTCGCTCACGGGTCCTGGTTCGCCTGTGTCTAGAGTTGAAGGCTGCTTACAGTCACTCTTGCAGGGAGAGCTGCCTTGGCTGAATGAGAGAGAGCATATGTGTGACGTCATGTGGTGCTGTAATGGCGACATGTAGTCCAGCTGTCTCTCGTGTTCGTGTTTGTGAATTTGAATGTGTTTTGTTGTGTCTGGCTTTTGTCTTTTGCTTTTTTTCATGTGCTGTGTGTCTGTTGTGGGATTTGGAAGCAAGCTGGAGATTGTTCAGGGCACTGCTGCTGCTCTTTTTGATAATATTGATAATATTAATGTCTAGTCAGGATCATTTTGTTTGTGGTCGTCACCATGGAGACGCATTCGCAAAATATGCTCGGGAATGTCCGTTGGATCTGCAGCAACAAAGTTTACCATTGCTCTTCACCGGAGTTGAAGATGTCGGGACTGATCCAGGAGTGCAGGCAATCTTCAATTCAAAAGGCAACCAGGGAAAGAGAAGATAATGTGGATGAGGAGCGAGGCAACGAGTGGGAAGGCTGACGCAGTTCGGTGCTCCGTTTCAACAGTGTACGGAGACCGCAACGCTTTGTGTATGGAGGAAAGTCGTGGAGGTGGAGTTTGTGTGCTGGACTGCTTAATGACACTGGACATCTCGGGACAACGGGGGCTATTTTTAATCATGGCTGTATTCCACTTTAACTCACCGAATTTGTTTGATTAATGCAATGATTTTATTTACTGTCTTTATTTGATATGTTTGTTTGTGTGTTGTGGGTCTTCCCCACTGTCTATGTCTTTTTTTGTTGTTGCTGGGGAAAAATAAAGTTATTCTATTCTATTCTATATCTACAATCTCAGCAGTTCACAAATATCCACGTTCACTTGCAGCTACGGATAAGTTCCTAAAACTGAGCACAGTTTGTCCAGATGTCCCCTCCATGGCAGATGTTCCAAGAGCCCTTCTTTAACAAGGGGGTGGTGTATGAAGTGCATTGGCTGTGGTCACATTCAGTGAACCGTCAGAGCAGAGCTGCGGTTAGTGTTATTTACTGGCAAAAGAAGGCCGTAGGCTTCACATCCCACCGGACTGCCCCGGAACCACTCAGATCTTCTGAATTACAACCTGACCCGACCGTAAACCAGCTCTGCCATTCTCACAGTACTTCAACAGAACATTTGACAGGCAGCTATATTCTTTAATATGCTAACCTTCTTTCAAAACCCCTTCCCAGATTAATAAGCAAGTCAATCACAACGTAGTGCATAAGGAGGCATAGAAACATGGCCAATGAAAGAATGCAAAGGGAAGGGATTCACTTTTAAAGTGGGCGTGTCTACAGGCCTGTGCATGTAGTGCAGTGTGTGATAATCAAAAGGAACAGGGCACATTAGGGCACTTTTATCATTATACAGAGGATAGGGAGCTGTTAGAAATGTTTCTTTAAATCTTGATGGATGTTAACAGCCAAACAGCGATGTAACACAAATTCCATCCAGAGTGGTACTATTCCAATGCTATAACCAGGATGTTCTGTTAATGAGATTGATAAAGAGTAGAATCCAGGGAGTCATTTCAAATTAAATTATCCCAGGTACCTACATTTGCTTTGAACCTGAGTAGCACACTGTGCAGGTCCTATCAGTTTGACCTGTGTCTCTTCAGTCAGTCTTAGAGCGGTTTAAACTGTCACAAATCAAATTTGCATAAATTATGTGCCTAAGTCAAAAATGAACTGGACCTCAACAGATGTCTCAACTCTGCAGACATCTGTTGTTTTGTACCTGAAGTAGTGAGTGCATATAAAAGCAACCACAAAAACTATAAGAGCCCACGTTATTAAATTGTGATCAAGGTCTTGACCCACGAGAAGAGGGAAGGTTATTGGCCGAGGCACGTGATGAATCAATAACGGCATATCCAGCTGACCCGTCTCTCCGGTCAACATCAAAGGGGACTGATATTGCATGTCTTCCTCCTCCTGGGGTTGGAATGCAAAGCACTAGAACGCAGGCTTCACTTCTTAAAATGAAAAATATTGCGCAACAGGAGCCACTTCTCTCGCGCCAACTCAGCTGCTTCCCGTTTGCCTGTGGGGAACTGTCATACTCCAGGAGAGCCCCTTTAGAGCAGACGGTCTGCTTTCACACAAAAACAAAACTTAGTCAGGGACTGTGAAAGTGTCACAAAATAGGGAATGATTGGCAGGAGACTGCAGACTGCAGAAAAAAAGTGCAGTTAGGTGCCCTGACCTCTGGTCCCCACATGACTAGTGGTTAGTTATTAGACACGACTGCTGATTTTGGAAGAGCAGGAGGCAAACAGGCATTGGACAAGAAAGAAGACAAACTAAGAAAAAAAACAGGTACATGATCTAGTAGGCAAGAAAAGGTGAAGGAAACAGGCAGGGAAAGCGAGCACGATCCCATCCATCAGACGCAAGCACACACATGCTTCACGCCAAACTGCGTGCACATATTTTCACATGAAGCTATCAATGCGGGAAGTTGAGCGGAAATGTCGGCTAATTTACGCACTTCCTTGCGGATGAAAAATGGGACCGCTGGGCAGAAGCACAATCTTGTTTTCTCTTGATGGTAGTTGCGTGAAAATTGTCCACAGTTGGACTGTTACAAAATATTTTTCATTTTTTATGACTAGCTTACTATAATTAAACTATATCACCCTGAGACGTCATGCATTCTAATAATAACTAACAAACCCCCAGCCATTTAAAGAGTGATTGATGTCATGTTTAGTTGAAAATAATTAAAGTTAAAGTTACTTTAATTGCTGTGCAAACATGTACAGTGTACAGTGTCAATATATAATTATATATTGATGTATATCTCAAGCAGTCATGGTTTGTGGCATTCTTCCCTCGTTTGCTACAGTTCTCGTCCTCTCTGTGCCGGTTAAGCAATCTATCGAATTTTTCTGCATTCCGTCTCGGGGCTTTGCTCTTCCCCGCCAATTATTAATTTCACCTGTTCTCCTACCTGTTAGGTACTTAAGCCTCTCTCTTCTGTTTCCGGATGCTTTGTTATCATTTCGTGCCTTCACAAAGTCAGGGTTAGTTGGGTTAAGTCTCGCTGCTCTTTTGAAAAAATATATATTTTTTGGTTTTGCAGTTGAAATTTTCTTCGGCCTAGAAGCCTAGAGAATTCATTTTTATGTTCCCTTATTTCTCTTCCTCTCCTTCACTCCCACTCTCTCATTTCTGAAAGCATGAGTTTTATTTTTATTTATGAGTTTATTTCACCTATTATCGGGCGTTTTAGTCACGTTCCGAAGGTGCATTGTTTTTTGTCCTTCTCTCGCTATATTTCGCTATTCTGATTCTTTTCTCTGCCCCTGTTTACGTGGCTAGCCCGTTTTATAGGGGTGTGTTTTTGTTTTGGCTACTGCCAGGGACTTTATATCCCTTTTTTCCTTTGTCAAGTTTGGCTCATCGTTATTCTGCACAAACCCTCACACAAGCATGTTTTCGTGAGATGTCTTTTGTCATTTGCTTTTTTATAGAGACACTGGGCCTCATTCATGAAACGTGAGCAGAACAAATTTGTACGCAAATCTTTTGTATTTTCTTTATTTTTATTTGGCCGTATTTTGGCATTCATTAACGTTTTCGTATCTGAGATTTGTTTGCACGTACTAACAAATTTTACACATGCTCGGGACCATGTGTACCTCGTTCGTAAATTCAGAATGCCGCTCTGAGTTTTTTCTAAATGTAGCCTTTGAAATACACATTGCAAACGTAATAAATTATGATTGTAAAAAGCAAATTATGCCTATTAATCAATTGTAGGCTATGAAGCTGTTTAATTAGACCCATAACGTAGGCTAATGAATGCTCCCAGTAGCCTACTATTATTTCTAGATTGCTAAAAATTTTAATTCTACATGACCTTGCATAGGCTATGCTAATTAAATCACACATTTAACCATTGAACGAAATTTGCATTAAAGTGGTTTACATGCAGCCAGGGTTGCAATTGTGTTCAACAGCTTAATCCAGCTAATGCTAGCGTATATCCAGTTCCCCTTCAAGTTGCAAAGCCAGATGGAGGTAAAGCGGGGTTTTTATGAAACTGCCAACCAGTCCAATGTTCCGGTGCTATAGACTGCATACTCCAGTGAGTTGAGGGAGTTGTTGTTTATCTGATGCAGACGTTGATGCGCAGCTTTGCGTTTCTTCGCCTCCAATTTAATGTCAATGCATTTTTTATTTTTTTATTTTACTACTTTAACAGTTCGTGTGAGGGGTGATCCTGCATTGATGATGCTATCTCCTGCTAGACCTTTAATTTCCCAGTTCATGACAGCAGTACTGACAATACTAAACTATCTTTTTTTTTTTCTTGATTGAAAATTTGCTAATAAAACTTCCAGTGTCATAATTATTTCCTTTGCTTTTTCTGGACCATTTTGACTGGGTATAGACGTTTATATGGAAGTGACAGCCTCCATATAAGGCAATTAATGGGCGTGAATTTATGCTAATCACAGAATAACGTGGACGCGCTTCGTACATGAATACGAACAAATCTGGCTTTCCCACACGGTTTGATGAATCCCATGTAAAACTTTTTTACCAACTAATTTTGTACATAAATGTACATATTTACGAACACTTGACACATGGATGAGGCCCAATGTCACAAAGACACTTTACAGAAGAACAGAATATATTAAAAATGAGTAAAACCGGAGCTGAATGCCCTAAGAGGTGGAAAGAAATCTTGAGAGGAACTTAAATGTATGGGGGATAATTACGCCCATTCTCCGCTGGCCGTCTTGGTGTCAATAGTTAAAGATAAGCTAAATGGTCCGTAACAATTTCACAGATCCATGTGAACACAACTTTATGTTAAGACAATCAGTAGCAGCCATCTTACTGCCAATGCTGTCAAACCAAAGACCAACAGAAACAGTATGTACACAATTAAAGACACATTATGCTCCCAATATTTGGCTCCCTAAATAAGTTGCCTTGCAAACCTTTTGATGCTTACACAAGCATGAAGTTATTGTAGGCCTACAGTTGAAACGTATCAACAATTACAACATGCAAACATGTGCATACAGGTTTATGATGTAGCCTAAGATTTATCCCAGCTCCAGAGTTGTACTTAGTTGTAAGTGATTTTGAGCAAGTCCAAGTCAAGTCTCAAGTCTTAGAGGGCAAGTTCGGGTCCAGTCAAGTCTTAAAGGACAAGTCTCAAAAAAAAAAAAAAAAATTTTTTTTTTTTTTTTTTCAATTTAATAGCCAATTACCCCCAAATTCATTTAATTCAATTCCCCCCCCCCCGCACCCGCTAAGCAACCACCGCTGCCACCCCCGTCTATCGGTACTTAGGAAGGATGGGCTCTACGTCCACAGGCAGCAGCTCCTGACCGTGACACGCCCTGGTCCTATCGTGCGCAGTGGTTCTCTCCGAGCTCCTCCCCCCACCGGAAGCGACTGCCAATTGTCGCTTCCACAGGCCACCGGCCACGCTCGGCTGTGGCAGGACCGGGACAAGTCTCAAGTCTTAGAAGACAAGTCTCAAGTCAAGTCTTAAGTATTTTTTAAATAATTTAAGGTCACAATTTTTTAAATTCCATTAATTATTAGATTTTAAAAATTGAGGGTAGAGTAATTGTGATTATTGCACAGTAGAAGATAATGGGGCTTTAAATCAGATCAGTGAGGTACATTCCCAGTTTATCAGCATTTGAAGACATAGTTAAGTAAAATTCTGTAAAACTGTCCCATACCTCCCATAAATAAGTCAAAAAGAAGTTTTCAAACACTACTGGCCTACTGACTACTTACAAGTAGGCAATGAAACAGAATTGTGTAATTTGGTGAAACTTAATTACAATTATTTAATTTTTGTCACCACTGGTCATGAGAGTAAAAAAAAAAAAAGTAATCGCATCATTGTGAGAATTGATAACATTTAATGAAAAGTATGGAAAATGGTTACTTTTACAGAATGAGCCAGGGGCAGCGCCATAAATTTCTTGCTGGTGCTATGGGGGGGTGCTTAATTAGGATTTGTAGTATGCGTATGCAAGGATAGGCGCGGCATACACGCTGCAATCCAATAAATGCCATTTTCTCCAATCCGATTCTGCCACACAGTCACCGCTTGAGACCAAGCTCAATCAGCTGGCCAAATAACCTAGCTAATATCCTACATACAAGACACTGGCATAGCCCATAGCTATTTACAGTGGTGTCTGAGAAGATGGGTATACTGTAAGTATGGGGTGGTACGCCATTACATTTTGTAAATTTTAACATCATGTAAATGCATCAATCACTTTCAGAGAAAAATGAAACGCCTAGATCCATGAAGAATTGTGTGTTTTTGTAAACTATCAATCATAAACCCATGCAGTTGTATCAACGATTGATCCTACCATTAAAGAAATTAAGCAAAGCTGTCACGTGTGCAGCAGTTTTATTTAAAGTTTGGAATCACAGTCCAATGTTGTAGTAAAAATATGGCACCGCATGCTACGTCAGACATAGAGATCTCATTCAGCGTTACAGTCAGATACAGCTTTGCTAACTTGATGCTGGAAATAATGTTTTAAACCATTGTAACCACATTCACATCGATGTAGCTGGCGAATAGATAATTACTGCAAACGATGTTGTCTCCTCAAAATGCGTTCTGGACTGCTGGCTTCGCTGAAGCGACTGTGTAAAGCGGATGGCTATCTTATGTTTATTATGAGAGTAAAAAGAAACAGTTTGGCTTCATTCTGACATTGTGACGAGGGCTGCCACAGTTTAATTACCTGTATGTAATATCGCACGCCAAACCAAAAATAAAACTTTAACAATTATATTTCAGCCATAATTTTACAAACAGACATACAATTTAATAATGCACTAATACGCTAATAATGGTGTATTCAAATGGCCAACTCGGGAGAATCGTGTATGATGTTTGCTGTGACGATGGTCCCGTTCGTTATGATAAAGGTGTTCAAATGCTCAGCGGTGAAAAACATGGACGCCCGCAGAAAGCTGCTGCTTCTTTGGCTGGCCTCTGAGCAGCATTTGCAGTTTCAAAGGTTTTACATAGCGTATGCAAAAACGATTGAAGATGAAAACAAACGCAGAAGGTGAAAGACTACATACGCCACGCAACGGGTCTCTCTAGCTCCAGATCTATCCATGGCCGTGACGGAATACGGCCCTGTCCCCTCACTTTGCAAGCAGTGTGTGAAACAAATCCCGCAAAACTCTTTTCAAACTAGTTCGTAATATATTTATATTTTTTTATTGAGAATATCAATCAGTTAACATATGACGATTGTTACAAAGTGTAGATTACAAATGAAGATAGAATTAACAAAAATTAAAAAAAGTAATTTGTTATATGAACCCATCATATACCATATACGCTCTATGTCTTTTACGCTTTTGCTTCCGGGTTACTTACTGAAATTGTCGGACGAGTGCACCGTTCTGCGGATGAGTGTGCTCCTGAATTCCCTCAACAAAACCCAGGAAATAAGGGGTTCATCCTGGTATTTTAAGTGCCCCCATTTGTGAGAAAAAGTCGCCAACTCAAAAGCTTTTTGACAAAGTGGACTCAAATATGCGCCCCCAAAAGGGTGTAGGGGTCGTATTCGGACACGGCCCTGATGCTCAGCTGTTTACCTTTGACCTCTTTTCGTCACCTCGCTCATCTCGGGAGTCGGGACCTCAGGAGGTGCCCGAGTTGAATGTCGGATTTCCGAGATCGTTGTCATAAGCTCGCCACCATCTCACGTTCAAATCATTTTTCCTTGTAGTTTGGTAGTCTCGTCTTTATATCCACACGCAATCACGCGTTGTGCATCGCTTGCAGACATGGCGCTCAAAAAGATCATAGCACGGACACCACAGAACAGTTCTGTGACAGACACGCATGCACACACAATGCGTACCATGACTACATTTTAACCAACGCGAAGTAACCTAATGCAGCGCTCATACTTTGTGAACGTTAGGTAGGAATATCACTAAAATATAGAAGAAAATGCAGTAGTCCCGCAAAAGAATATCACAAAATGCTGATGAAAATTGGCCTTTTATTAACATTGTGCTACGAGTCTTTAAGTGCAAGTCACAAGTAAGTCGCAAGTCAATTCTACTAAGTCCAAGTCAAGTTGAAAGTAATTTTTTTGGCTTCTCATGTCTCCAACTCTGCCCAGCTCACTAACAAATTCTACATTAGTGAAGGAAGACCCATGCTTTGTGAGGGAGAAGCCAGGCTCAATGAGGGGAGGAGCCCAGTTCAGTTAGGAAGGAGCAAGGCTCCTTGAGGGGAGGAGCCCCGTAGAGTGAGGGAGGAGAATAGTTTTGTGAGGGAGGGGCCAGGCTAAACAAGGGGAGGAGTCCAGTTTGATGATCACAACACCATTAATTTGTGGCGGAAATTTGGCATACTATTGTAGAGTTCTTCCCAGGTTTATCGGTTTTGGAACATCATGAAAGAATAGTTCTTTTTTAACTCTATTTGCTGAATCTAAGAATTATGACCCATTACCTTCCAGTGAGCAAAAGCCGGAATCTAGACGTACAGAGGGTGTGGAAATCTAGTTTGCGAGACGTTTTGACATAAACAGACTAGGTTAACCCCAGCGTTTCATTGACTTTTCACCATAAACATATTCAACAGGATCTTTTCTCTCAAATCAAAGTGAGCTCCTTTCATCTTCTTCAGGTGAATATCCAACTATGTCCTAGTTTGTCTTTATTGGTTTTAAAAGTCGTATCCAATAAAAACATTACACCGAAAAAACATTTTCATTCAAACACTTCATCACATTCAAATTACATAAAGTCACATAATTTAAGGGAGCATTTTCTCAGAGTTTCATCCAGTTGGCTAGAAAACGTTTCTCCTAAATGTAGCCAGGTTTTCATCTGAACTTCTAGATGCCGTTTCACCTCTTGAGCTCTTTGATCATGCACAAGGAACCAGCCATGGTGACATATTTAATTGTATATTTCATGGACCCCAAGCTTTCCATATTTGCCCTTTTCTTTTCCAAATGGTTATGAAGATTCTGCCTGTATCCTTTTGCATAACACACGCTTGCTGCTTCTTATGGAATTATAAGGTTGGACAGTGCAACCTGTTGTCAGGATGGTGTGATGAGCCCAGTGTTTACTCACTGTCAGAGAACAGAGACATGGGCAGTGTTCACTACCACCTTTCTAGGGTCTGGCTACTATATTCTTCTGTGCGCTGAATACATATTTTATGTCTTTTGATGTTGTTGGGTCACAGACATCAGGAAGTCATGGCATGCAAAGAATATGTAACCAAAGATTAAATATGAGGACTTTATTTAAGTTTATGTTAATTTGTCCAATTACTTTTCGTCCCCTAAAAGCTGGGGGGACTATGTATAAAAAGGGCTATTGCTACACGGTTCACCCGATATGTATGTAAAAACCCAAATTAAAGCTGAAAGTTTGCACTTTAACCTCATAGTCATTGTTCAAATCCAATGTTCTGGAATACAGAGCCAAAACAACAAAAATGGTGTCACTGCCCTCAAACCTTTGGTTCCCATTGCACATTATTTATAAGATACCCTTTCCCTTCTCCTTCACATTGTTCATGATAGAACAGTATGCCTTATACAAATCTGGGAGACCCCGATTGTATCAAGTGGGAAAAGGCACACAGCAGACCACTTTTTATTAACAATGGAAAACTCAAGGCTCGTCATCATCTGCTCCAAGTCCCTGCTGGAAGCCAGAGAACTCTCAGCCAGCAAGCTGCCACACATGCTTCCCAGTCCGAGCGTGCAGGAGCTACTATTTGAAGCCTCTGTGCCGACACAGGCTCACCTGGGCCTGTAGACACAACAGCCTGAATGCTACCCTCCAGATCCCTGTGCCGATGATTAAGTGATAGGGCCTTGGGTCATGAAGGGGTGTTTTAACCACGGCCGTGTTGTTCCCACTGGGGTTGGGGAGGGGTTAAGGGGTCTATCTATAGAAGACTCACTGGACATTCTCTCTGCCTTCCTGCCGAAACCCTGTCTCTCTTTCAAAGCAGGGAAAGCCTCTGGGCATTTTATCCGTTTCAGTTGAGACACCTCGCAGTGCACTGTAGCTCCACCCAGAGTTCCAGGGAGGAAAACCCCTGTGTGCAGCAGCATGAGAATACCATGAAATAACAGCCCCACTTAAGCCCCACTTAAGCCCCGCTGAAAAACATAACTGTCACAAGCTACACCTACGCATTTATAGCCCAACGGTGTTCAATGGGCATTTATGGATACAATACGACAATTTCTATAACACAGACTATATGGTTTCTATCACAGTTACAATGGGTATTTATCGTTAGGGGTCAATGCGTGTATAATGACAATTAAAAGACATTTTTCTTCCTGGTAAAATAAGGAGAAAAAACATGCAGTTTTGCACATTGTAGAAAGTCTTAATTCTCAATATAAATGTTAAAGGGCTTATCAACAGGAAGCAACTGTGAGGTACCTGGCTTCGCAGCTTGAAGCCGGGGATCACCACAGTGATTCCTTTCTTTTAAATCAACTATTAAAGGGATAGGGATTTAGACTTTCTCATTTTAAGCCTGCATGCATAAGAGAGTGTAAGGTATAAGTTGAAATATTAAAGGATGGAATTAAGTGTCAATCTTCTGATTAGTCCTCTAGTTTGTTCAACATCTCTACGTTTACATTTAATGAAAAACAAAACATATTTAACTGGACAGCTGGGAAAATCTGTATTACATATGATTTAAATTAAACGTTTAACTGCGGCATGCCACTGCCAAGAGAGGAAGGCAGTCTACTTTTACAGCCACCCCTGAGATTCCCCAGTTTAAAAGGCATGGCAGGCTGTATATGAAAACGATTTATGGACAGTATAGCCTAAATTTGTGGTGTTTGCTGACCCATGCCATATTTCTGATCTGGCTGGAGAGACGTTTTTACTGTGTTCACCAGTGCAATATTGATTACTTTTGATTTGTTGTTTGGGATTGTCCCCGGAATCCTTTGGCCTACATTTTCCCCGAAAACATACCTCCAGAGTGCCTTTAGCTTGAAGCAGAGCTTTGGCACTTTCACAACGTTCCCCACCTCCTCTAATTTGAGCGACCTCTGTGTTTCCAGCTAAATATTTTTTTTTCCCAAAAATTCTATTTATGTTTTCAACAGGAACTGAGATAGAAGGAGTCTATCAAATGACTGGACAGCAGTCAACCCATTGTTTGTTTTTTTACCCATATTATACATGGCATGTCAATAGAACAGCTAATGCCAGTTCCACAAAAAAAAAGCTGTGGAACTGACATTTAACACTGGTATTCAGGTATACTGCCAATACCAGCATTCCTAATACTGTGTGTGTGTGTGTGTGTGTGTGTGTGTGTGTGTGTGTGTGTGTGTGTGTGTGTGTGTGTAGCCTACTTCATAGAGACTAAATGTCCCCATGAGGATAGAAAAGGTTGTCAAATGTTTCCACTGGCCATTCAGTGTACTGCAGCCTTTAAGTAGGAAGAATTTGGTCCCTCTTGTGTTGAAGTTTTTACCAGCGTTTGTTTAATCCGCCTGGCAATATGGTGTTGAGTTTTCGAATCCAATGTCTTTCTGTCCTACGTCTGTCCTTTTGTGTCCAGTTAATGTTAGAATGCAGGCCTGATATTTCTACTGCTTCAAGTCCATGGTGTAGGAAATGAGCCACTATGTGTGTGTCTGTTTTTCTATGATTTTTTATGTTATATATGTGTTGTGCCAATCCGGTTTTAATTGTATTTCCTGTTTCTCCTACATATTTTATGTCACAGTGTGTGCACTTTATGACATATATGCAGTTAAATGTGTTAGCTGTGAGTGTTTGTTTAATAAGGTATGTTGTGTTTGTAGTGTTGTTTTTCACTGTAGTGGCCTGTTTGTAAAATGTCAGGCCTTGTGTGGGTAAAAGGTTGATTTTGATAGTTTACTACTTACCAGATGATTTTTAAGGTTTTTGTTTCTTTTGTAGGCCAAAATTATTGTGTATTCTTGGAGCAGGTCTGTGTTTTGCAGAATCCTGGCCAGTTACGTTTAATTATTCTGTTCGCTATTTGGCTGAATGTCGAGTAGGTGGTGATAAGCGGAATGATTTTTCTAATGTCCTGTTGTTTTGTAGCCAAGAAAGTTTTCCGAATCTGTCTGAGGAATGATCTGGAATATCCCCTTGGTTTTAATGCATTGAAGAGGGTCTTGGTAGCCTCCTCAAAGTCTGTAGTTTGTGTGCAGATTCTGTTGAACCTTAGGGGATTTAATCAAACCAAATCAAATGGTTATGGTTAGGGTTAGGATTACGGGTCAAAGGTTATGTTTAGGGTTAGGTGTAGGATTTAGGGTTAGGGCTAGGGTTATGGTTTAGGGTTATAATTAGGGTTAGGTTAGGGTTAGGTTTAGGAAGTCCCAATAATGATAAGAATACAAAGGTTAAGTTTAGGGTTAGGTTTAGGGTTAGGGTTAGGGCTAGGTTAGGTTTAGGACGTCCCCACAAAGATATGAATACAGGACTGTGTGTGTGTGTGTGTGTGTGTGTGTGTAGAAATTAACAATGCTGCGTTGAATGTGAGTGGGCACTAAATTTCATTGGAAAAACTATGTAATTGTATTACACTATACCAGATGTAACAGATATTGGAGGAGTTCTTTGTGCTTTGAAATTTGTACAAACCCCAAGAATTCTTTCTTACACTGGTCACTGGAATTTGAACCTACCTTAACCAGTATTTTCCATTACCAACCAGATGCAAAAAAAGGAACAATTTTGTTTTAAAATGCAGATGACAGTGTATTTTGGCTCCTGTGTCAAGGTAAACAACATTTAGAAATGGAAAATGGGACTGTATAAATGTTGTTTTGACAGTGACTGAAGGCCTCTCAGGGTTCAGTCTTAGAATTAAATTCCCTTTTGACTTTAATAAACAAATGGGATAACTGTCTTTTACCAGTGAAATGATGCTGTGAAAATGTTATTTTTATGAATAAGGCATGTACACGCGTGTGTGCAGGGGGAGTTTAGATGAGATGGCAGAAAATAAATATGAGCACCGCAACACAGAACCATGTCATCCGTGTGTGAAGCTCTATGTCAGAGTGAATTTATTTATGTTTTTTGACAGCAGTGTAAAAACAAAATGTGAGCAATGCTATGATTGGAGGGCAGATGAAATGGACCTGCCATGAAAAACAGTCATATCGTATCCTAGAGACAGGGATACTGACACATACCACACAGCATGGCCAAGTCTGTGGAACTAAAAAGAACTAAAAAGCCTTTAAGAAATATTAAAGCGGCCTCCCAAATTTGCCGCTCTCTCAAGGCACCGGCATACTCGGATTTGGCATAAACATACTGCATTGACTTAAAGGCAAATGCTTTTACCTCTGCGCCACCGCGGCGCTTCTTTGATGACACTTTTCATTTTAAAAAACTATAATTTGCCAAGTGGGGACCTGAACCACATCTAGCTAACAAGGTGGAGACCTCACCAGCCTGCAGGAGGACCTAGAGAAGGTTTCCACTTGGTTACTAGGTCCCCTCTTTGTGGATGTGTAATGACGCCATGGTCCCCAGTTAGATAGGTATATGAGTACACACACACACACACACACACACACACACACACACAAACAGTCCATTCAGAATACACACTTCTATGTTACTTGCAATGTAATATTAGTAATGCTGTGTTTTGCCAACAGTAGTGTTAACGATAAGGTCAAAGGCATTCCATTCAAAGGGCACACAAAGCCCTACGCAGTGAATTGCACAAATGAAACGGAGGCACAGAATGTTTCTGCGGTAAATCATTTAGTAAGCAGGGTGGGAAATTAACTTTCTGACCTACCAGCCACAGAGGCTTGTAGATGCAAAGTTTTACCAGCCACCCCAAAATTTTACCGGACACCTTTTTTTCTCGTTTATTTTTTTAAAATTATTTTTATTTTATTTATTTTTGCATTATGCTAGAATAATGTTCCAGATACCTTACAAAAAATGCATACTCATGTTTAGTAACTCTAACTCAGTTTGTTTTGTTTTACTGTGCGACGCTGGTGGTCTTGCTAGAATTGCTTTAGCTATGGTAAATCGAGCGCAAATTTCTGCAGGCAATCCTCCGCAGTATCGAGCCGAGTCAATATTTGAAACTCTTAACTAGGATCTTTTTGTGCCACATAGCAGAACTCGTAATGGTAAGATAAAATGTGTTTTGAATACGGCCCCTGAAGTTTTTACCGAAGTTTTTTTGTTTATTGTATCCACACGCCAACTGTGGCGGGTATGTTTCATACATTTACTGGACAATTCTGAAATCTACCCACATTTGGCGGGTGGCGGGTGCTAATCTCCCACCCTGTTGGTAAGTACTATCAAAAGTTGGTAAACCCTTTTCAAGGTCCATTAAAATATACATCTATATAAGTTCTAACAGGCCTACATTAGTTCTTACAGTTCGTATCAATTTGAGTGTTGTATCTTTAAAAAAAATGATATGTTTTAAAATACACATATAGTATAATAGTTAAGAATGCTAAATAATCCACTCTCCTGCAGGAATTGTTAAAGTATTAGCAGCACTGAAGTATTCTAAGTGAACACTTTTCTCATGTTTTAATTTATTCTGTCTTTGCTTTTTTTTGCTGTTTTAAAAAAAAAAAAGTTAAACAACTTAGCAGCAACAAAATGTTAAAACTAAATGTTTATTCTGAAATGTATATAAATGAGGAGCAATATCATTTTGTATAGTTTGTAACATGAGACTACTATGAAAAGCAATGAATGTATAATAAATAATAAATGCATTGCTATATAAATGTATTATAGGGGAACATGCATACTCTGACTAAGATAATACATTGCTTGTAGAGTTTAATAGGGCAGTGCATATGAGTTGGCACTATATTTAAACACCAGAACAATCTTTTTGAATGTAGTGCTGCCCTGGTGCTGTAGTTTAAGTTTAAGGCAATACATTGAGAATTAAATTTTTATAATAATGTCTGTCTTGGTTTTTTTAAAGAGGATACTGTAGGAAGAGCTACACTGCAAAACAATAACTGAAAACCATGGAAATTGTGTAATTATTTGTGTTCCTTTGACTGCGTAGCACCAATTGCTACATCTATATGGCCTACGGTGACACCCTGGTGATGAGGCATGAATTATAGGTCACATTTTGAGGAAATAATCGTAGACCTACCGATGTCTGTGAACACAAACTAATGTTAGCTAATGCTCCTGCATAGCACTGTTGAAGGCGCCGCCTTGCTTTATTGACACTGGGTGAAAACGGCTTTATTGGGCTAGCTAACCTTGCAGAGACATCGCCATACCAGAGGATCTGGCATAGAAACAGCACGGCAACAGGATAACAAACAACTATTTTAACCCGAATTTGAACCGAAGCCATGAAATGAGCGCAGTCAGAAGAAAGTGAAACACCTTTTTCCATTCGTCACTTCTGATATATGTTAAATATTGTGTAATACTATGCCACTCGGTTGAAAAGTAGAAATATTTTCAGTTTGCCTAAATATAAATATAAATTCCCTGCTGAAGAATATATCACAGTCGACAACGAGTGCTAATATGGGCTCCTGAATAAGCCAAAATATCCCTAAATATCTCTCCATAACAGTAAGGCTTTATTTATCCATTACACAATACACTGTAAAACTACAGGTGTTCAGTGTGGTCATGTTGCTTTGCTTTGCTTTGCCTTGAATTCTTTTTGTGCGTTTCATTGCTAGCCCATGAATCTCATTAGTTGTTGCTACAGTCTCCGCCCTTCTTGAGGCTGTTCTCCTCAGCAGTGAGCGGGCTCAGACAATGAGTCTCCTGTCTCTTGAATGCGCGTTAAATGCCAAGGGAGCCAAAGACACTCCTGTCCCCACTCAATAGGGCTACTTCTCAAATGTCCTTTTTCACTTTGCCACACTTTTAACCTCAAGACTCCCACGGCGACGTCAGATGATCAACGGGCGAGCGTTTACCCAAGCCGTGGCACCGATGTGACTGGCATAAAATCAAACCCCCCCGAGGAAACCGACAGTACAACTCCTGACAAGAACCATTGTTAGCATGATGCGCTAAGAGCAAGGTTCTGAGCAAAGGGAGCCCTGTGTACGTTTGCTCTGACTCCAGGGAGTGATATCATCTTACATATAGACATCACATACTGCCCTGAGATCTGCTTCATGCATGGTCAGTGACACCTTTTGCCTCAAGGTTCTTAAGTGCTGTACTACGGATTCACCAGTAGGGGGAGGTCAGGTTTTAGAGTTGACGGTCTCACCTTTCTGACAGTTGCGTTACGTTTTAATCAAATCATTCAATGCTTTAATTTACAGTCATGTGTAATAGTATGTGTCTGATACATTCTCTATGCATTAGCATAATTGTACTTGCTTGTACGGATGTAATTGCTTAGCAAAAGCAGTATACACATTTCAATCATACAGAAAAAAATTTTTGGTGAAAAAAATAAATCAACAACAGAAAAGTGTGTTACAGAACCTTTAAATTTGCATGTATTCACATCAGTGTAGGGGAAAAACACTGACAGAAATTATGTGGCGCTTTGAACCAAGTCAACTGATGTAGGCTAAACGAGTCCGACTCTTTCCATATTGTTTAATGAACTTCCATGTTAGACCATTAACAGGGAAATTAATTAACAGCCTCTCTCTGGTGAAGTAGCCTAGCAGACTGCATCCCTATGCATTTGGTGGGGGCTTCCGGCTCTAAAGACTTTACGGACCGCTGTGCTTTGAGTCCGACTATCTCGCTTGAAACAAAGACACATAGATGGCACAGCACACACGGCGGTTGCCGAGTAGTGACTGATTTCAGTATCTTTTCACCCTTGCCATTTCAGTGAGGCTGTTTGTACACACTCAGCGCGGATCAGTTCAGTCGGTTACTGTCCCATTGCGTGGCAATGCTGTGATTGGGGAAAGTCAGTTGAGATTCAAGCCAAATACACAATCTGATCTCCATCCTTTGACTATGGCCTTCTTGAGCACTTGATGTCAGTGCATGGGTTATCCACACTAAGCCAGTTCTAGGCTTTGGGTAGAAATGTGGTCAAATAGAGGATGATTCAGAAGACCATAATGGCTTGTCATATTTCTAATGATATGGAATAAAAGATAAATGTGCGGGCCACTTGTGCGCAGAGAGCTATCCAGGGTGCTGAAATCGACCCTCGACTTGCATCATTTATTAAGACTACAGGCTTGTCTGTGAGCATTTGTCATCAAATGCATTCAAAGAACTGGCTTATGGAGTCATACAGAATTACTCTATATCCTTACACATGCCATTAAATATCCTATTGCTGCACCCTGAGTGGATACAGTCCAGAGTACTTAATAATGACATCATTTTCTGTATGAAATTCAAGTCTTCAGAATCTTAAGTGTAAGCATACTGAGATCTTCCCACTGACTCCTGTCTCAAATGCAATTAAATGTTATGAATTAAACACTTCCAGAATACAACCAGGTAGCCTACGGACCTGTGCCAAGTGTCAGCTACGGCGACAGTTATACGGCGACAGTTATTCCCTACTTTCAGCAGAGTCGCCTGATTCTAAGATGCGGCCGGCTGTGGCAAGCCACACTCAGGCCGATTCTGGTTTGAGGTGTTTCGCCCAGATCTGGCAAACCTGAATCAAGCTCGGCATGTTGGGGTGATTGCGGCCCAAAGCTGGCAATTGTCGGCTTAGTGTTGGCCTCCGGAATTGTACCAGTACGTGGCCGATTCTGGCGCGTCATTCATGACGAGTCTGGCATGAGTCCGGCATCCAGATTTGGGCCGAATAATTTCTTATGGCATGCCGGATTTGGGCCGCTGTAGGGCCAAGCTAGTAGGAATAAACATACTATAGTGCATGGATACTGTGTGCAGCTTGCAGGTTCGGTTTTGAATTGTAGCCCTCTGCAGTCTTGCATTCATCGAATTTCACAGTATTATGCTCAGTCCGGGAGACATGACAGCTGTGCTCCTTTTCCAACAACCAGTTACAGTGGGGACGGAAAGTATGGAACACATGACTGGCTAAATGGCTGTAAGTCATCAAGAGTCTGAGCTATCGAACGAGCCCCAAACCATTACTCTGTTGCCAGATATGGAGTAGATGTGGATGGATCACTGCAAGGGCTATTTCTCCTGACTCATTTTCCTATAGAACTCTATGGGGAAAAAAGTCAGGAGAAACAACCCTTAAAGTGATCCATCCACATCTACTCCATATCTTGGCGGAGAGTGCTGATTTTGGGCTTGTTTGATACGTCAGACCCTTGATGACTTACAGCCATTTAGCCAGTCATGTGTTCCATACTGTACCAGCCTAATTTACAGCTGAATCTAGTCTCACCCCCCAATTCCCATAGAGATCTACATAATGGATGGATGGACATTTCAGCACTGCAAAAAGGCATGGTATATTTTTATACACCTTCTATGAGTCATGCCCTCTTTGCCATCAGGTCTGGCGTCAGGCGTTTCTCCAGGCACATCAGGAATAACCCGCTGCCGGCCGCCCAGGGAGGCGCAGATAGTCTATCGCCACTGCTAACAAGACGTTAGATGACTTTTGTGCAGCCACGGGAGCCCTAGTAAATAGGTGCAAGAGCAAGCTGTTCCTGTCTTTCAGTTGGAGTGAGCCACGAACCGCTCCCTTTTTTTGAATGCTACCTTCAAACAGATCCAAATGAATAAAACGTGAGAACAACAGCAGGTGAGGGACATCCGTGCTGCAGCATGGGCGTCACACATATGAAAGAGTCTGGAGAGAAAAACAAGGTGCTTCCTGGGTAATTTATTGCTGAAGGAGAGAGGTGTGATGGGAGATGTGCTGCTTTGGGATGCTCATTTGTCTAGCACATGGAGAACGCGCCTCTCGCATTCCTCCAACGATTTATAGCTAAATATGCTACAAGAGGTTTCCTCCCATGAATGTAGGTTAGTTTCACCATCTGGTCTGTGAGCGCTTTTAGGGTTCAAAAGTGAATGTCCCTCGAGACTTCCTGCAGGTATGTGAACAGGGACAATATGGCGGTGACCTACATTACCGGACTTACATGTTTACCAAACTGCGCACAGCTTTTTGAATCTTCTGCGGTAGAGAGGCAACATCACACTGTAAAAAAATAATAATTCACCATTCATAACTTCTACAGGTGAGCTACTAGAATTCATATTTTAACAATCATAGCTTTTATTTTTTTTTTTTTTTTTTAATGAAGTGCATTTTTAAAAAAATCATAATTGTCAGAATTCTCTGACTTGCTGCCTATGGAATCTACTTCAAATTATTGTCCAAAAATGTTAGCCTTCATTATGTATACCAATTGTCTAATAGATTATAATCTGTCAGTCATGTAGATATGCAATTTTGTAATTATCTGAGAATTTACAATGCACATGCCATCACTGAAAACTCAACTTTATAGTCATGGATAGTTTACAACAATGTTACCACAAACCTCTATGCTTTATTTTTTTATTTAAAAATGATAGGTCATCAGCTGACACAGAACTAGAGTATACAGTGCAGAACTAGAGTATACAGTACAGAACTACAGTATACAGTACAGAATTTTATGAACAGGGCCAGCAGATTGTCTCTCCTTGTTTTTTTGCATGGCACTTCAGTCCAACTACAGGTCGCAAAAGCCTCTTCATATTTGAACCACCTCAATCATCTAAATTGATCAATTAATTGCCACTAATTAAGCACAAATTGACAGTGATGTTTACAAGAGACACGCGTTAAATTCAGTTTGATTACTTACTACCGTGGACGCGCTGTAGTATTTTTAATGTTGTACAGGAGCATGTTAGGTTTTGTTAGAAGCAGTGGGGAAAGCCCACATGAAATATGAGAGCAGTTATATAGCATTTAACTTGCAAAAAAAAGTTACATATATATATTTAAAAAATCATAATCTATTTCTCACTCTTGTAACATTTTATAATAAACAAAAATAAAATTAAAAAAAGGAATTCAAAATTCACGATTCAACTAATCATGATCAAGATCTTAAGTAGAATTAGGTGTCTTAGTCCTGGGCTAAAACAAAAAATCTGCCTGGCCCTTAGATATGATTGGACACCCCTGCTTTATGTATTCATTTTTATTTTTACTGCACTGATACTCAATCCCGGTCCCGGACAGCCACAGGCTCTGCTGCTGGTTTTTGTTTTTTCCTTAAGATCAGCGACCGATTCAGACCCAATAAACCACGTGACCTGACGTAACTGTGTAATCAACAGCTTTAACTGATCGCTTGCTGCGTAACTTAAGTGCTGAATAACAACAGAAGCCAGCAGACCCTGCGTGGCTCTCCAGGACCAGGAGTGAGGGAAGATACGCTTTTCGTAGAATTTAAACTTTCATCCGTGTTCCTTCCTGACTCGCCCCATATTAGATCAACGAATTGTTTTTTATAAATATCTCAATTAGAAACTCAATTTAGTCACTTGACTGTGCCGTTGGAGTGCCTATGGCGACCCCTGGAGGACAACCATTGAAACACAAGTTTAAATCTCTGCAGGTCACATAGAGGTGGAGGCAAACTGGTAGCACTAAATTATGACATAGCTGCCTGTTTTCCACCGTAAAGCGATGTCTCTTCCTGCTTCTGTTGGCCCTGTCATCACAGATTATTTAGACTCAGTAGATACTCAGCTCCTACATTTTTTCCACCTGCTGTTTTGTTTTTTTGCTTCAAGAGATTCCAGTTAACAGGAGTTTCCAGTGATGTATTACAGTATGGAACATCCATTGTCCTTGGCCACACCCTTAATTCATGCCCAGAAGATGCATCAAAGTGGAATATTTCAGCTTCAAGGGTAGGGAGACACAACCTTTAATATTAAGAATAGAGAGCTGAGTATCTGGTGGGTATATAGGATATGTGGTTTCACCTCCTACCTGAATGTCTGCAGCCTCTTCTGTATGCCAGACGAGGAAAAAAGAAAAAAAATGTATTTAAAAGGGTATAGCATAAGAAAATGAAACAACATTAATTTCCAATGTATGCTCACTAACAATGAATTTCAGAATTAGAACATCCAGATGAAGCGCTAAACAACTGAACTAGTGTAGAGGCAACGATACAATGAATAACATCACTTAGGCTACAATATATTGGCATGCATTGTCAACATGGCTCACAGCTAGGAACAGCATTTATTTTACAAAGTTACCAAACAAGGAAGTCCTGTTCCAGAGAACTATTGTTTCTTGAGAGGATGTTGCCATCTAGTGCAAGTACCTGAAAACAAAATTGAGTACTTCTGGAAAACACATCTCAGTTGTAATATAACCTGTCGCTATATATGTACAAGGTTACATATTCAGTTATTCCAGCTAATATCTCAGCTACTCATTATCTACTATATTATCTCAAGCTTAAATCAAGTGCATTTCCACTGTCCTTAAGGGGAAAGGGGACTTTCATAATAAAGGATTTAGGGCCTGATTTACCAACACCTTTAGCATGTCCAACACCTTTTAGCACACGCAAAAACTAATAACACAACTAACGATTGGTGCAAAACAAACACCGTGACCAATCATTAGTCATGTAATTGGTTTTGTGTGTGTGAAAAGGTTTTGGACATGCTAAAGGTCTTGGTAAATCAGGTCCTAAATCCTTTTTATGAAAGTCCCCTTTCCCCTTAAGGACAGTGGAAATGCACTTGATTTAATAATAGTGCTGCTTTTGCACATTTGCACACCTGTGTTTTAGATAAGTTGGGCATGCAGGTACTTCACTCAGGACAGTCTGGGGTTTGGGGGCCCACTCCAATAGATGTTCTTCCCTCACAAAATTAACTTGCAAAATTCCCTCAGGAGGTGTCGACAGGGCCATACGCGACAGCTTCAATAATTATCATTAAAAAGATGTGCATTCACTCTGGAGCCTCTTCAGCAGGTAAAATGTGCTCAAGCTGCCATCACTGAAGGGGCTCAACTGCGGAGGGAGGCTTTAAGCACAGCGTCTCATCCGTAAGCTAATTTTACATGCCAGGTGGAGGCTGTGGAGCACTAAGGAGAGAGGATTTCACTGCACAGAACAGACTTCAAAAGTATTTCCAGTGTTACTCATGCAATCAGAAGAACAAGGGATATGGTTAAACTGACATCCCTGATGAAAATGACATTTTAAACCAGCCTAAGCTGGTATAAGATGTGTTTTCGACACTTCTAGCAGGTTGACCAGCTAACCAGCCTATAGTCAGCTAGTCCACTAGTTTGGCACCCAGTTTACTCTACCAGCTTAACCAGCTTCATCCAGCTTTTTATCTGGAAGCCTCATATACTGTATTTTTTAAACTACATTTTCCTGTAGGTATCCCCTGGTAGAGCATGTGCAGTGATCCACTTTATATGGGTCATAACTCATGACATAGGCAGTCAGTGAAATGAGAGTCTACTTGAAAAACTTTAATGCAGGCCTGTAATAAACGTCAGGTCCTATAGCCTAACAGATAGAGAACCCGCCCTGTAAACACAACAGTGCTGGTTCAATCCCAGGTGTACCTGCCTTCGATGTCCCAAAAAAAAAACACACAGTCGCTCTGTCAAAAGCTTGAAACCTACACGTGAATTTGAAAAAGCTACTCTCCAAAAAGCAGTAAAATGTCAGCACTCTCAAAGAACGAGCTCTGTCTGAAGTGAAATGTTTTCAATACACTTTTTCCCCTTTGCAGTAGATGGCAGCAAAATACAATTGTTGCTCATGCAGTCAAATTTAAAAGGATATGCTTTCAGTTTTACATTCATTAAGTTTTATGGACAAACAGAAATATAGTGGTGGTTAAGTAGCCAGCCTATTAGCTAACCACAGTGTTCTTTTCAAACTATTCTTTTGCATAATTCCCAAATGTTCCACTTCTGTGGTTGCAAAATATAATTGTTGCTTGTGCAATATATAAAACAAGGGATATGTTTAAGCTGACATACATTCCATTTTTTTAATTGAAAGACAGCAATATACTTAAGTAGCCAGCCTACTTAGCGAACACATGGTAGTGTTGTTTTCTATGGGGAGCCGAATGTGACATTAAACGCTATGATTTTACTCTGCATTTTTTCCAACATTTAATGGAAATATCACTTTCTTTCTCACATTTAAACTAAAAAATGTCCTTTTTTTCTACATTTCTGATCTTTGAAAAAACAGGTGTAAATATTAAAGGTACAATCCCAAAGTTATATACACTGCTTAAAAAATGAAGGGAACACTTAACCAACATAATATAACATCAAGTCAATTAAACTTCTGGGATATCGGTCTGTCCAGTTAAGAAGCGTAAATGATTGTGTAAATTTCACCTGCTTTGGTGCAAATGAAAGTGACAACCTGTACCCATAGCAGGCATAATTTCTCAGAATACCACATAACTGGGGCCTCTGATTGGGTGGGAAGTTGAATTCCCTGTGGTTCTGGGTGTCCATCAGCTTAACTTTCCCCCTCCCATCTCTCCTCATCCTCATCCCTTGCTCAGAAACGCCTGCCTCTGATTCTACTCAGGCACGAGGAGGTGTGGCCTTGAGTAATTGTCCTTCACAGAATGGCAGCTGTCAGAGATGCATCTTCACCCAGCTGTGAAAGAGGATGTGCGGGTTTCAAACAAACTCACAGCCTGCAGTGTGCGTGGCGTATAATTATTCTTCTGTCAACTGCTCTTCCCTGCATTGTGCTCACATTTCTGACTGGATAATGAAGCCAAAGTAGTAACCGAGACATAAAAAAATGTTTTTCCTGTCATTGTTTTTCATTGTTTAATCACATGGCTCGTCAACTAGATTGTTTAATAATGAAGAAAAAAGTCCTTCTGCACACTGATAGATCCTTTAGTTTTGCAGGTTTGCATTGAATTTTCACAATAAAGACTAGTGAATAAATTATGGGTAAAGCAGCGGGCAATAGTATTTGCCGATATAGATTCGCGTAATTGAAATGTCATTTTGATTAAGAGGTGCTACATAATTCATATTATTCTGCTGTTGTAAAGCAGAACAGAGAAACACAAACTAAAAATACTGGCATTCCACATTTCATTTTCATAAGCACATAAACAGTAATAAGAAAGCCACACTTGGTATTTTGGTAGAAGGAGGGAATCAGGAGGTCCTCTGAGGGTTATGCCAACCCCTGGCCACTGCTGACAGATCCACCTGTGGCACACTAGCTTGCAGTTTACACGGGAGCCAGTGGTCATCGTTGTATGAATAAAATGGGCCTGATCCAAGTACACTGATCTGTCTCACAGCCTCTATGCCTTGCAGGTCACCAATTCTGCCGCTGCCAATATTAAATTTTACCATTGCATGCTATAGTAGTGTGTACCACAGTATGTAGAAATGTATCATAATTTACCACAATTTCATGTACTGTGGTACACCATCGTGTGTACCCATGTACGAATTTATGGTCTAAACAAACCATAATTTACCGCAGTGCCACATACATAAATGTTACTGCAGTACATTTATATGTCCCACATTCTGCTAGGATGCCAGGATCACGTACAACATTGTCTCGTGGTACACGGTTGTTAAAATGACGCTATTTGTAAACGCTAGCTAGAGACTAGAGCACCAGAGCTACAATCACAGATTGAAATTCTGCCAATATGAATGTTTACAGTATACACAAGAAACAATATTAATGCTACCCTTCGCTAAATGATTGGAGCATACCTCAAGCATAACAGGACTACACGTCCTATTTTCCCTGGGTTCTCCCATAGTCTTTCTTTGTTACTGACCGTTTTGTTGTCGGTACTTGGCTGAATAGACAGAGAAAAGACCGTCGCTGAAGTGGCATTTCTGACTGGGATTCACCAATCGGCTTTTCTCACAGTACATAAACTATAGTAATAGTACCACGGTTGAGGTACCCAAGTAAATGTACCATGGTACTGTTGTAAATCACGTAGACAGGAATTAATTTTTGGGGATGTTCCGAATGACAAATTTGGGACTCGATGCAATTGTTCATAGGGGTGCAGGGTTTGCTGGTACTGATCCTCCTTGTGTTTAGGATTTTCCAAAGTACCACAGTAACTCCCACATATACAGTACATAAACCATAGTGCTCTCAAAAGTCCCATGGCATATACTACAGTACTTACAGTGGTACATGTACCATGGTAAAATCTAGGCTGGGTTAGGCTGCTTTGGGTGAACAGATTATGCAGGCCTGCTATTAACGTCATAACCGTCTTCTGGAAATCACTGTCAATATTACATAATTGCAGAGGAATCTCACAACAACCAATCAGGAACTGCATCAGTTCAGGCAAACACTACTGGCTGTGCAGCAGGTTGATCAGTTGTTGCCTAGCAACTTCACTTGGGTCACTGGGATCATTTAAAGACTTCAGCAGAGAAAAACAAAAACAAGTGCTGGAACACCTAAAACAAACCCACCAAGCATCAGACTGTTTCTTTTCAAGGAGTTTCTTGGTCAAGTGAACGCGTGATTGCACGAGGACACTATCGATAATTTTTTAGTTACAAAGCAATGCTAGCTCAAATGTTTCCATCCTTGTGGTATCAAAAACTGTTTCTATGTTGAAAATGAATTTAAAGTTACAGGAAACAATTCAGCCAATGGACACTGTGTCTGTTGCTTCACAAAGGTCACATGAATCGAACTGAAATGCATCTTCAGTGGAAATGACCTCCTCTGTTAGGCTAAAACACAAGCTGGGCATGCTATATTTTATGCAAATGTATTGAATGGTACTGAAAAATCTAATTCGAATGAATTTTGAATAAAACAGTCTGTATTTTTTTTTTTTAATAATACACAACTGCCAACTGACAGTGTCTCTGTTGCCTCACAAAGTTCATATGAATCAAACACAAAGTTGAGTGAATCTTCAATGTCAAGAACCTCCTCTGCTAGGCTAATAGCATAGGCTGAGCATGCTGCTTTGATAGCAAACAAATGGCCTATATTTGATGCAAGTTTATTGAATAGTACTGAGCAATTGATTCTAACTCGAATAGATGGTATTTAATTTTATAATACACAATGTAAGTATTACATTTTCCTCTTTAACATGTTTACCTACTCTTGAAAATCCATGTTTTTGCACTACCTTCAGGAATTTGGTTAATTATTAAGTTGTGCTTTGATTCCTGAAACACAAAACGGATCATTTGTTTTCAAATGGAGACTATCTATCGGATACATTTCAGGGCTGAGCTGCAGTATGTTTTGACAGAAAATCTTCAAGCAGGCATAGGAATGCTCTAATGAACCATTCTCCTCAGTGTGGACAGGACAATGGTGTGGATGTGTTTGACAGGCGCGGGCACGGTCAGCGCCATTGGGTGTGTGCATGGTCCGCTGCTGTTGGCATGGTAACTGGGCTTGTTCATCAAGTGTAGGCACTGGGAGTGGCCAATAGGTGTGGATACAGTTGGTAGGTGTGGTCAGTAGAAGGGTGCTGCTTCAGGACTCCGCTGGGGCAAAGGTGCTAACCTTGTTGTTCCTGCTGGTCCTGCGCTCTGTCCTCACCCTAGGCTGCTTGGTCTGGATCAGCTCCTCTGGCGTAGTCCCCAGTGGGGGGAGCAGCCTCTTTTTGCTGCTCCTGGTCTCTGTGAGCCACTGTGGGGGCAGCTCGAATGGCCCGTAACCCACCTGCCCACAGTACCTTTCCTCCCCTGCCTCCGGGCCCGAAATCGGGGCCACCTGGGCGGCAGACGTGGCACAGCCATACAGCGGGGAGGCCGCGGGCACAATGGCCACCCCCGCTGCCTGCTGCGGCTCCTCCCCCCTCCCCCCGGAACCGGCAGGTGTGGCGCCGGCCTCCTCGTCCTCCTCACTCCGCCTGAAGATCTGCTGCTGGCCAATGTGGAACATCTCCAGGAGCTGACTGCCGGAACGGGCCCCGGGCTCGGCCCCCCCGGCCTCGGCCGCGATCCCCGTCCCCACCGCGTTGCACCGGCTGTAGCGGCGGTACATCCGCGCCAGGGCGCCCAGCAGGCACCTGCGCACCGGGCGGTTGAGGGTGAGGAAGAACAGCGGGTTGGAAAGCAGCGACACTTTGGGCAGCCAGACGGCGGTGAGCAGCAGGGAGGCGGGCACGTCGCGGGGGGCCCCCGGCGCGCAGCAGTAGACCAGCAGCGCGGCGTACGGCGCGCCGCAGGCCATGAAGGCCAGGACCGCGCACAGCAGCGTGGCGTGCAGCTCCGCCTCGCGCTGCGATACGTAGGGGATGGACGTGCCGCTCTGCGGGGTCCGCAGCGCCGCCACTACTGCCTTCTTCTTCTGGCTGGCGCTCAGCGCGTGCCGGATCAGCGCGAGGAAGAAGAAGACGACGGCCAGCGGCAGAGCCACCGTGGTGATGTTGTAGGCGACGGTGTACACCAGGTGCCCGATGGAGAAGCTCCGGCTATCCATGCACATGGACACGGCGTAGACATCTACTACGTTGCTCGTGGCAAACACGGGCACACTGGCCACCACACCGTGCACCCAGGTGTAGATGACCAGGCCTCGAGACTTGGTGTCCGATATCTTCCTCTCCAGTGGGTACAGGATGGAGTAGTACCTGGCAATGAGGAAAACAAATACACTGCTTGTGATGACCATGAATCACCATGACAACATTGAATCACCATGCCATTCTTGTCAATATGGATTACTCTTAATCTCAAGGATACAGGCATCCATAACATAACGTTAAGAAAGTGGTTTTCTCTGAGTTTTATGTGTTCAGAGGTTGAAATCTTATATCCAGCTTTGCCTTAATGGTTGATATGCAGATTGTTGATATTACAACGGCAAAGGTTAAAAAACCCTCAGCCTGCTCAAGCTCTGGGACTGGCACCTTCCCTATGGTACCAATTTATGAAAGTGAATTTATTCTGCATTTAAGACCCAGGTAGGGTGTGCTGGGATGCTTACCACTAACTTACACATGCTTTTAATGTTGCTGACCCGCACACAGGAAATATGAACAGAATAATACATTTGCCTACATGTAAACAGAATATTAAGAATTAGGTGTGTGCCAACCTCTCTATACTTGTAATCACACTTGCATCTGTATAGGGAGCCCTGATACTCATAATCGGATGATGATTGGATCGCAAAAGACGGAAGTTGGCTAAAACACTGTATTCACTGCGGGAGAGAAGGCCTGAGACTATTTTCCGCACGCATAGAAACAAAATAGCCTGAAACTAGGTTGCTGATTAAGACCTAGTCGTGATCTCAAGTCATAAGAGACACAAATACATTTTCTGGTGTCATGATACCACCTGTTGGAAGAAAAATAAAGACCCACCCTACCCAGCAGCGGCTTATATTAAAACAGATCTGATACTGTTGTCTTTTACTTTTTCCATCCTCTGATTAGAGGGCAAACAAACTACTTTATAAAGCAGGTGAGCGTCGCTAAATTCACAGCAATATTTTCTTAATTTATCATTTAGGACAGTGTTTCTCAACCCTGGTCCTGGAGGGCCGCAGGGTATGCTGGTTTTTGTTTTTGCCTTAATATCGGCAACCAATTCAGACCCAAGAAACCAGGTGTAGTGAATTAACTGTGTTATCGGCAGCCTGCCCTGCGGCCCTCCAGAACCAGGGTTGAGAAACACTGATTTAGGCCAATTGTTTATGTCATATGTCTTATTTATCCTCTAAAGGGCAAACTATTTACATAACTTTTTTTATCGTATTGCCTAAATAGCCAGCATTGGGTTGCATAATTGAACACAGCTTACATTTCAAATAGTTAAATTGAATTAACAAAATATTTCTTGCATCTGTGTTGTGTTCATGCATTCATATGCGCAACACATTCATAACGCCACCAAAATAGCAAAACGCAGCGCCATTTGAGTTTAAACCCAGTCTGGGTTATAAATGTAAACTCATAATTCTCATCCAATCAAGGGCGCAGAACTACGTCACGCACATCATTCGTCACTTACAGACAGCTATGTACATTAACTAACGAAAGTATTTAAATTAAGTACTTAATGAAATATGCGCCCCTCTAACTGCCTCTCCGATTACGGATAATAGCTCCCAATGATCGGATGACAATCAGTTTCGCCTTTTAGCTCATCGTGTATAAGGGTAGGATATGGACAAGGAAATTCGGATCCCAGATTAGCATGCCTACTACTTTCAGCTACTATCTGTTATTGTGAATCCGCCATATTGCTTCAGACCCTTAATCAGACAGAATCCATTGTTGGAATAATTGCACGTTTATTCACCCCTTACGATGTTTTTCATTCTTTTTAAATGATAACTTTAAAATGATAGCTTTTTTTCTATACTCAAGATGTATTCTGTCATAGTAACAGCACCTGAAAGACCCTGAAGTCTGGCAAGCCAATGGCTGTTACTTACAACCCTGACAGAAAGAGAAGCCTTTATAGTTCCCCAGGACAGTAGGCCATGAGACTGTTCAGGGTAAACGGATGTATTAATGCATGGTGTGGACCCCAGGCTGCACTGAGGGTTTCGTTAAAATATTCAAGGCTGTCTGGCTTAGAAAACAGAACTACTGTTTGATTTGAGTCATCGTGTATAAGGGTAGGATACGAATGGAGATCCATGACTGCAAGTCTACTTTCAGCAAAAGCCAACAGGCATTGCAGTACAGAAGGCTGAGTAGTTAAACCCACCGCATCTTTAGACAGACAGAATGTGATAGTGTGTGTGGCATACAACCGATACTGGAGATGGGGAAGGTATGGTGTGTGTGTGTGTGTGTGTGTGTGTGTGTGTGTGTGTGTGTGTGTGTGTGTGTGTGTTTGGTAGATGACCCTACCTGCTCATGAGTAGGATAGACCTGGTGTGCGCGAGCATGTACGGTAGCTGGCCCAACCTGTCCACTAGGACGGTAGCAAAGGTAACCCTACCTGTCCATTGCGATGGCAGCAAAGGTGAGAATGGTGACGGAGCAGAAGAGCTTGTGGAGGAACTTGATGACCTTGCAGAGGAGCAGGGGGAGGAGCCTCCAGCAGCACGGGGAGCCAGCGCTCAGCACCATGTCCCAGGGCAGGCACACCGCACACGCGCACATGCTGGAGCATGCCAAGTTCCTCACCAAGCAGTTGGTGACAGGCTTTAGTATATTGGTGCGGCAGGTGAACCACAGCACAATGCCGTTACCTGGAGGGAAGACAAATGCGTTGTCATCTGTACTGGCATCAAGTTCCGCACAAAGCAGAAGACAACATTCGGCGTGTGTATACGTATGTGTTGACTTCTTTCATTACATTCATGCTATTTACAAGCATCAAAGGAAACGGATCATAATCTGTGTTCATTTATTGTCAGAAAGCCTTTTTGTCTGCTTAATTCAAACAAATTATGTGGTTTTTCAAAAAGCCTTTAAATAAACTGCACATATTAAAAATAGCCACGAATGAGATTGACGTTTCCAATAGAGTGTAGACTACCTACTCCATTGTGCCATTTCAGAACTGTGCTCTGAAAACATCAGGAGTACTGTGGCTATAAACAAGCTTGGTAATGGAGACATTGTCATTGATTAACCACGGCACCAGCCACTTCATGTTCTATGCATTGCACTTTAACGCTCCGATAACAGAGCCTTTATAAAGTGTGATTTCACTGTCTCAAACTGTTCAATTAGCTGATAAACATAATCAGAACAGCCATGTATTAGAACAGGGGTTGTGTAGAAAGATGAGAATCGCCACCAGATCAATGTTACATTCTAAATTGGCCTTCAAATAGCCGGCTTTTCCACGTTGTGCATTATCAGTGAACTGCAGCCCAGCTTCTAAAAGGTGCCTTGGTTACCACACTTTTGTCTGCCTGGGATATCCAGAGCATTGATCTTTCTACAAAGTACATGGTTATGCTGGTTGGTGACAGTAAGACACAGTATGCCTGAAATGAAATCACCAGCTGAGATATTCACCGTTTTCACAGCAATCCAGCAATGTTGCAGGAAGCCTATGCTGTGGCTATAGTGGAGGAATGTTCGGTTATCCTTGAAGGCTTTCATATTTTTATTTTTTAAATGTAAAATATAGAAAGATTATACAATGAGTCGTGCTAATTCGTTGCTATAATCCATTGAAAGTATTACTATTCATCACGATCTTTCCATTTACAATACACCTCTTTCCAAAGTGCACTTTAAAGTCACTGTTTAAAATCAGCATGATTTCATATTTTACAGCGTTCCAAAACACACACCCCTGGGTCCATGAAGTAACAAGTTTTCTTGCCAGTTTTCCCCTCTAAACAATCCTGGTGTCCACAAGTGTCCAACCATCGGCGGTGACTGCCCACTGCTGCTGTCATTGTTGCCATACTTATAGTATCTCTACATGTATTCGTACAATTATTGGAGGATGCATCTTACACTAAAGCATTGCCCTGTGATTTACACTGATTTTGTGGATGAAGGCCCTCATTTTCAACTACTATAGAAGGTCAGATATCTTCAAATAAACTTGGAAACCAATGAGAGTACTATATTGGCTAAGTATTATTATTTATTTATTTGCATGATGTTGATGCACAGTGCACATGTTAGCTGTGGGGTTCTGGCAGCTCTTTTCATGAAAATCCCTGCCACGTAAGAAATATGGGATAGCCTAATGATTTATGAATAAAGGGTAGAGCCGTTTAGCTGTCAAACACAAAGTCAATTAAACCATTCAAACCATTTTGCTCTCCACTGCAAAATGCAACGACTGGTTCATGGCATGCCGTTAGTCAATAAGTGTGCAGGTCCTCATCATTACAACCATTGTAATAGGAAACATTCATTAAGTGAACTGTCAAAGTACACATGCCTAATAGCTTAACAGCAAACACGACGGCCTGCACTTACCTAAGAGTGAGCCAATGAAGATTAAGACCTGCACAGTGGTGGTGAAGTTCCTGTACGTTTGCTCCTGACTGTAGCGGCGAGTCTGTAAATGCACCATTGACTGCTCCGTCACGTCCCACTGAGACATCGACGTATTCTGGAAATTAACGATGAGGTCTGCTGGCGTGAAATTAACATTTGAACTTCCAGCGTTCCATCCCCCAGAGCTATCATCTTCCATTTTTGTTGTTCAACTCACACTGGTAGGCTCCTTAATTAAGGCCTATGATTTAAGAATGTAACCTATAGCAGTTATGTGCTTCCACTTGGACTATAAATGTATTGCTGCCAGAATAATGTAGTTTTGAATTGTCTTGTCAAAATAATTCCACGAAGAAGCGTTTATAAGGTGAAATGTCTAGTGGTGGCCAAAGTTATATTATTTTCTTTCTTTCCGTTTAACACTCTGTTCTGGCTGTCATTTAGCCTACTGTCTGTTGTGGTCTGCAGTCTATATATGTAAACACTTCTCACAGAATAACGCCTTATAATGAACATGCAGTCCGAGCTGAAAATGTAAAACACGCAGAAGCCCAAGAGGCAGCAAGATATTCTATTTCACTTTTTCCCGCTGCTCCCTCACTTCCTTTGTATGAGTCTCTTAAGAATCTACTTAGCCAACGAAGAGAGAAAATCGTTCTGGCGCTGGAAGACCTTTTCGACGAGTTCCCATCTTCTGCGATTTCCAAGTCAAGCCAGCTGTGGTGCACTGTAGAAAACCAATGTCACAGCCCCATACACCGTATTTTGTCTTTTTGAAAAAAAAATAGAGAATATTATCTGACGTCATTCGCAAGCAGGTGTGCGTTTACTTTTATATGTGCCATATGTGACAGCATCACATGGTAAACATGTAGGTAGTTCGTTCTGTATAACCCATTACTGCAGTGAGCGAATAATAAAAGCTACTGTAGCCTATGCCAACTACGAAAAGGTCTTTAATGCGATTTGCATGTAAATGGTTCGTGGCTACTTGGCTACTACATTAAGATGATGTTACCATTCCGCATAAGCATTATGCTACTGGAGTAACAGATGGAGATTGGGTAGGCTATACATACCTTTTTCTGGAGTTAAATAATAAACTGTTCCTAGTGTGGTGTAATTAATACGAAACTGCCTGCAACGGAAACACTTTCTCTCTCTACATGCAGAATCCCTGATGTTTCTCGTCCGAATTCGCTACTAAAGCGGCAGCTTTATTGTAAAATTATCCTTTGCGTCCGCAACAGTCTGGGTTTTATTTTGCGTATGCTCCTCGAGCCTGCCACAGTGAGGTATAGCCGAGATGTCCCAAGAATAAGGTCTTAGAACTACGCTGTGTATAGCCCCTCCTCTGGGGACTCCAGATTGATTTGGCGGCGTAGTATGCTTCTTGAAAAAGAATATACAAGGAAAAAACTCCAAAAGGAATGCACGAATTAGATTATATGTCAAAATAAATAACAGTGTGTGTGTGTGTGAGAGAGAGAGAGAGAGAGAGAGAGAGTTTTTTTACTAAGGATAATTAAGACAAGCCTAATTTCAAAATTAGGCTACACTACACACTGTATTATTATACAACAGGGCATTTCATAGGAAAGTGTACACCTTATAGTCATCTCCTAACTATTCTCAAATTTAATCATAATATATTTGTATTTCAACAATTATAGCTGCCGGCATTGTTGAACATTACATTTTTCAATTGCTTAACATTTCGAGTGAAGAAAAAAAATTGCTATTTTGAAAGCTCAGTGTTCTCCTAACATACTGCCAATACGACAAAACAAAGTTCACGCTCAAAGGAGAAATTCCTCTTGGTAAACTGACAGTTTTCCTGACCAATCGCAAGGCACACATTGCATTTCAGCAGCTACTTGCTATGAAGTCAAGTGTACACATACCCGTCACATTCTGCAACTGGAGTAAGCAGAGGTGGTGTACAAAGAAATACACAATAAAAACACCTTATTTTCTCCTTCAGGCAAAAATGCTGCTACACAGAACCTTTCCAAGGGATTAAGGCAGCGGTGTCCAATCTTATCTGAAAGGTCAGTGTGGGTGCAGGTTTTTGTTTTAGCCGAGTAGTACAACACCTGATTCAACTAATTAACTAATATTAGTCTTCAATCAAGAACTTGATAAGTACAATCAGGTGTATTAGTGCTGGTCTAAAGCAAAAACCTGCACACACACCATCCCTTTTCGATAAAGATTGGATACCCCAGGATTAAGGGTACTAGTGTCCTGGTGGTAGTAGGAAGATACTACACTCTGGTCAGAGAATGTGTCGCATCAAATGTCCTTACTGGACACATTCAACATTTTTGTGGTGAAACGCTGTCAAGGCGTTCACGTGAAAATGCTACATTTGGTTAAAAAATGAACGTTTTCTAGCCGAGTAGGACAGTCAAGCTATATCCGGGTAAAACCTCAGCTATATTGGGGTTAACCGAGTCCATCCAAATTAGTCAAAAATATGTCAAAACGTCTCTCAACCTAGATTTCTACCCCTCTAGTCTAGATGCCGAGATTCTGGCTTTTTCTTACTGGGTATTGTGTGTGGGAATCACGCTCATCGATTCCAATATCTTTATTAGAAAATGTATAAAGGTGTGCAAAAAATGCTTTTTTCTTTGCAGTGTCTTTAGAAAATTTCATACTGCACTTGATATTTAGACACTTAAAATAATATTTTTTATTAGAAACAATGATTGTTGTCCCATGCAGCGCTCCTCATAAGACTCTTTTTGAATATTTTTATTTTGTTTGGCAATTTGTGAAACTGAATGACATGAAGGGCAGAAAATGGACATGAAAATCAAAAAAGCCTACAAGAGGCCCATTTAATATTGGCCATAAAATCATACATACAGTTGTGTTTAAAAAAATTGCAGTACAACATCAGTAACCTGATGAACCACTGTTATTAGTAGTAGTGATATTTCAGCATGGCAAATAATTTACTTGTAGATGTAGTAGTGTAATAGAAAAACAACAGACCCAACTGTCATGACATGCACGCTGCTTGTTCTGAGTAATTGACTCGTTCATTGAAAGGGGTGTGTTCAAAATAATAGCAGTGTGGAGTTTAATTCGATAATTCATTCATTCTGTGAAAAAACTGGTGTCATTAATTGTTCTTAATTAAGGAAGAAGGGAAGCAAATGTTTCACACATTGTTATAAAATATATTTATTTCTGAATTGCAAAGTAAAATGGGCCGTTCCAAACATCGATTTGATTAAAAAGTTGATTGGAGAGTGGAAAACGTATAAAGAAGTGCAGCAAATTATAGGATGCTCAGCTAAAAATATCTCAAATGCTTTAAAATGGCAACAAAAAACCCGAAACACGCGGAAGAAAACGAGCAGCTACTGTTAAAACGGATTGAAGAATAGTCCGAATGGCAAAGATTCAGCCAATCATCACCTCCAGAAAGATCAAAGATGATCTAAAATTACCTGTAAGTGCTGTTACAGTCAGAAGACATTTGATCGAAGCTAAGCTATCAGCAAGAAGCCCCCGTAAAGCACCATTGTTGAAAAAACGGCATGTGCAGAAACGGTTAAAATTTGCCAAGGAACACATCGATTGGCCCAAAGATAACATTCTGTGGACTGATGAGTAAAATTGTTCTTTTCGGGTCTAGTGGTCGTCGACAGTATGTCAGACAACCCCCGGGTACTGAATTCAAGCCACAGTACACTGTGAAGACAGTGAAGCATAGTGGTGCAAAAATCATGGTATGGGGATGTTTTTCATACTACGGTGTTGGGCCTATTTATCGTATACTAGGGATCATGGATCAGCTTGAATACATCAAAATACTTGAAGAGATTATGTTGCCGTATGCCAAAGAGAAAATGCCCCTGAAATGGGTGACAACGACCCCAAACACATGAGTAAGTGAGCAACATCTTGGTTCCAGACAAAAAGGATTGAGGTAATGGAGTGGCTAGCTCAACCTCATTGAAAACTTGTGGGGTGACATTAAAAATGCAGTTTCTGAAGCAAAACAAAAAAATTCACAGGAACTGTGGAATGAAGTTCATTCATCCTGGGCTGAAATACCTGTAAACAATGGTTATGCAACTAAATATTAGTTCAGTAATTTAAAGTTCAGAAAATACCTTTTGGTTAAGTCATTGTTTAGCAAAGCACACATGCATTTATGTTTTGAAAAAGATTTTTAATTTGCAAAAACATTTTTTCCAGCAAAAGCATGTTATTCTTCCCATATTTTTGTTTGTTTTCTCTTCAAATGCACTGTTAGATATAATCACAGAACAGCAAGAGCTGATTTTTACTCCTTTAGATTAGCCTATTAGAGGTGTGTGTGTGTGTGTGTGTGTGTGTGTGTGTGTTTATGAGTAATAAGTGTGTGGACGTTAGAGATTTGCTTTACGGTACCTGTTATTGTCAAGGTGTTTCCTGAAAAATTCTGGGATTCTATTCCAGAGATCCACCTGTGCCTGAGCATGAGCACTGGGGTCACCCCCAAATGTCACCACGGCATTGCCCAACGCAGCGTGCATGCCAGTGGCACAATGCGGCATGTAGGGGACCTCCAGGAAGTGCCCTGCCTTCGGGTAAACCACCACCTCAGAGTCACCTTTCCCATGATCCTTCAGTCGCTTCATCATCTGCTCTGCATAATGACAGCTTCTCCAGTTTCCGTCATCCCCTGAGACAGCAAACAGGAACTTGCAATTGGCTCGCTCTATGGGGATGACCGTTCCCTGGTTCTCTGGCGCCGCGGGGTCCTGAAGGCCGTAGCGAATGTCCAGCACCCCAGACTCGGTGACTCTCACTTTATTCTTATTAGGGAGAAGGGGTGGAATGACCATGCCGCCGTAGTGCAGGGGTAACATGGTGTTAGCACTGCAGCCATTGACACAGACTGTGGCTGAGACTCCAGTCAGAAAAGAGGCCATGGACAGTGCCAAATCTCCACTCTTAGAGATGGACAGTATGCCAACTCCAGACGCTTTGACCTACAGAATGAAAAGTATACAGTATTAAAACTAGGGGTACAATGGTTCACAAAACTCACAGTACAGTTTGGTTCATGGTTTGCGTGTCACGGATTCAGTTCAGTATACGTTTAAAGCAGAGAAGAAAAGTAGCTTTATCAAAAGCTTGAGAACAAACAGGTTTTCTTTCAAAAGAAATAGTGCAACTTTACTATTTTCAAATAGAACATAATACCAGCATTATAGGCTATACAACATAAAATGCAGCATAAATTCAAAAAGACAAGAGTATATTAATTCATTTGAAACTCTTAAAAGAACAATCATTTTTTCAACTTGCTTAAATGCAGTATTTTATTGTATCAAAATCAATAGAACATGGTTGCAACTTAATTGCTCTCTCAAAAGGTAAACCACCACTGTTAGGGTCTTTCTGTGTGAAGTTTGCATGTTCTCACCATGTCCGCGTGGGTTTCCACCGGGTACTCACAGTCAAAAGACATGCAGGTTAGGCAAATTGGAGACTCTAAATTGCCCATAGGTATGAGTGTGTGAGTGAATGGTGTGTGTGTGTGCGCCCTACAATGAATTGGCCCATTGCATGCTGGGATAGGTCTTGCAACCCTTACCAGGAATAAGCAGGTCAGTAAAGCAGACAGAATTATGCTTGCTGAGTGCAGAAGAGCTTTCTGCCCATTGAATTCAATGGCGAAAACCTAATCTGCCAATTTCATTATGTGTAGCAATCAGGATGCATTAGGGAAATATTTATTAATTAATTTTCCTAAAAACGTAACATATTTTCACAATCAATTTTCATATCAAACGTAACAATCATTAATCGAGTTTAAAGATATCCTCTGGGAAATCATTTTGATGATTCTGATATTCCCCATTCATTTTAATGGGAGCACCAATCTTTTGCACTCAGCACATGCGCAGTACGGCTTACTTCCAGCTAGCTATTTTTATGTGTGTGTGTGATGTAAAAATCATTTCAACAAAAACGTTTTCAACGTACAAAAAGGTTACTCACGCATACACTGTCTATAATAAAAACTAACAAAGTCTAGGCCTGCTATTAAAAGTATTGATATCAAAATGAGGCCAAGTTACAACAAACAATACTGGCTATCTTAGCTCACACAAATGAAACAAGCTCTATTCCAAAGAAATGCTACCCAATGTTTCCCCAAATTATTTAATGTAACTCGGCCCTGTGTTTTTTCATCTTACCATCAGAAGAGAATGTGGTCATTCAAACTATATTACATGTGAAAGTGTGTCTGTATCAGCACTAGGCAATTACATCATCTTGATTCATTTCCACCTTGTACTGCTTAGATTATGTTAGTCTCAGAGTTCCGGCTAATTACACCATTGCAGTACAGCAAATTGTATAGATAGATTGTCTCTGCCCAATGTGCCTTTTCCTCTAAATAATGAAAAAGAGCCCATATTGCATTTGCTTATTTTATTACAACACATTGTTTGTAGCTATACATAGCCAATAATATAAAGCACATTGTACACCGATCAGCCACAACATTAAAACCACTGACAGGTGAAGTGAATAACATTGATTATCTCATTGTTATTTTGGTTGTGTACTCTAGCACCCCCCCAATTCCCATAGAGATCCATTTAAATGCAGAGAGGTTATAGTATCGCTTGTAGGAGTACCAGAAAATAAGATATCAAGAGTCTTTTGATATTGTTGGGTCACAGAAATCAGAAAGTCATGGCATGCAAAAGATATGCGACCAAATATTAAAAATTATTACTTTATTCTACATTATGTTAAACTGTCCAATATTTTTTGATGGCCAAAAATGGGGGGGGGGGGGGGACTATGTACAAAAGGTTCTATAATTTCTAAACGGTTCATCCGATATGGATGGAAATACCCTCAAATTAAAGCTGACAGTCTGCACTTCAACCTCATTGTCATTGTATCCTTTCAAAGTGCTTCAATCACTTCACCTGTCAGTGGTTTTAATGTTGTGGCTGATCGGTGTATGTTTTCATTTGAATAAAAAAATAAAAGGTAATATTGATGAAAAATTTTGCTTTCTTTCATGCACCACATATGACCGGCTGAAGCCTAGTGAATTAGTGAATTACATTAGCTATTCCTCTCTGCAACCATATTGCTTTTCAACGATGAATTTTGCTTGATATCAGGGTAATGTTGGCTAAAAGACTTCACCACAGGCTAAGAATAGCTAGCAACCATCACCGCCTCACATCACCCTGAATCTCATCAACAATGCGGACATCGTCTGACATTGTGACTATTGGGAGTGATGTGTGGGACTGGGAAAACGCACAATCCATGATTTCCAATGTGTTGCGATAAAGGCGTTCCAAGCCCCGGAAGAACACCCTTTCCAGTCTAGGTCGCCATCTTGTGAAATAGGCCTATTCTCAGAGCGCACCCCTGCGGTGCTCAGTGGCTAACATCATTGCTCTGCGTTTACCGTGATCCCTCACATTCAGAACCCAGTGCACACTCTAGTTCCACAAACCGCCATATTTAATCACACACTTGCTATTTCCCAAACTTATAACTGACTGGTGCTTCAGCTATAAACTACTCACCTCAGGCAGAGTCCTCAGGAACATTATGGCCTCTTCAAAATATTCCAAATCAAACTTCTTAATGTCTTTTGACAAATCCTCGTAGCCATAGTAGGCCAGACTCAAAACCACAAAGCCCTGGTTTGCTAGCAGGCATCCATTGACTTCTGATAGGCCACCGCCTAAAACATGCAAATGCACGATTCCTGGGAATGGACCTGAACCTAGAACAGAGAAGTACAAAGACAGAGATTGCCATCGTACCATAGATATGAGCATGGATATTTAATATTTTCAAGGTAAGAATCCTGCATAGTGCACCTTTAAGGTTTAGTTTAGTTTATTTTATTTTGGTCATTATACAGCTCATACAATCAAAAAACACAAAACAGGTTGACCAAAAAGGTGTAGGCTGAAGCCTTAGCTTATTGCACCTACCCTTTTTGCATTCATTAATTTAGTCAGCTCCCTTAAGAATTATACTGTAAAATGAAAGAAAAGAAAATATACATACATACATAGTTACATACATACATATATACATACATACATACATACATATATACATTATATACCCTACTCTGATATCCCCAGACATATTTCATTTACACAATGGTCTTCATACTTCAGATTTATATTTGCTAATCATCTTATTTTTAAATATTATTTTAAAACTATTGAGTGTTTCACACATTTTCATCTCTTTATCTAAACTATTCCATAAGTTTACTCCTTTGACAGATATACATATTTGTTTGACATTTGTTCTGATCTTTGTTTTGGTGAACATGCAGACTCCTCTCAGTCCGTAACGACTCTCTCTGAGGTGAAACAACTCCTGGATAGAGTCTGGAAGCATTTTGTTGTATACTTTAAACATTAGTTGTGCAGTTTTAAAGTGTACCAATTCTCTAAATTTAAGGGCCTGTGAGTTTATAAATAATGAATTGGTTGGTTGGTGATAATCTACTTGGTTTATTATTCTTATTGCTCTCTTTTGTAGGATGAAAATTGGATTGGTTATTGTTTTATAAGTGTTGCCCCAGACCTCCACACAGTAAGTGATGTATGGAAGTATGAAAGAGCAATACAATATATGTAATGAATTTGGGTTAAGGATATCTTTTGTTTTATTCAATATTGCGATGGACTTTGATATTTTGTTCTTAATATGATTTATATGTGGTTTCCAGCTCAATTTGTGGTCTATGATAACTCCCAAGAATTTATTTTCAAAGACTCTTTCTATTTCCATATTATCAATCATGATTTGTACTTGATTATAGTTCTTTCGATATCCAGGTAACTGTTAAGCAATTTTCATGTACATACCCTGCTGAAAATTCCATCATAAACCAGCCTAACTGGTCAAGCTGGACACTTCTAGCTGGTTGACCAGCTGACCAGCCTTAGCCTACAGTCAACTAGTCCACCAGTTTGACAACCAGCTTACTCTACCAACCAGCTTTAACCAGCCACAGATCAAAATATTCAAACTATTAATAAATGATCTTGTTTTTGATGACCACAAATCATCATATTTATTTTTCCTTTCTTAGGTTTTGAATAAAAATAATTTTTGTATTACCCCAAATTTGATAAAGGACCCGTATTAATTTCCAATGTTATTTGATGTATGGCTGAATGAGTAGATTCATTAATTAAAAAGAGGTAACAAAGATACCGTCAGCTATGCAGCAAATTCCATAGGAAATGAATACGGGTGACCCATGTTGTGCATTTTAGGGGTCGCTAATCATACAAAAACACTTTTTATTCTAAAAGTAAAAACGTATAAATTAAAATAGTGGTATGTATTTGATCATAAAAAAACGAATGCAATGATATCATCCTAGCATCTTGAATGATAAAATTTATTTATTTTTTAAATACAGCAAAGAAAACTTGGAGCCATGTTGTGCATTCTATGGTTTAAAGTGCATTAGTATGGCATTTAAGGTCATTGATTAACCTAACGTTACTCTTATTAGGGCCGAAACATAGTTTTTTTTATTTTGCCCGTGACATTTGTGAAAGACAAATCAGAGCGTTGCAGCGAGGGACGCAGACAACAACAACGAACAATGTTCTTGTTCGATCTGTGCTTTCCTCTGGTTTGTCTTACACAAATGTCACGGGCAAAATAAAAATAACTGTTTGCGTAGCTCGAAGCGTCCACGTTTGCGTATTTGCGCGAGGTATGTTTCGGCCCGGTCACACTATTGCAGGGGTAGGCAACCCTGGTCCTAGAGAGCCGCAGAGTCTGCTGGTTTTTGTTTTCACCTTAAACACAGCAACTAATTAGACCAAAGAAACCAGGTGAGGTGAGTTAACTGTGTAATCAACTGCTTTAATTGATCAATTAAGTGGTGAGTAACAACAAAAACCAGCAGACCCTGCGGCTCTCTAGGACCAGGGTTGCCTGCCCCTGCACTATTGCGTATGAGAGAAACGTATGAGTTGCGTATGTAAATTCCTAAAATAATTTTCATACGCACAAAAAGCCCTTGAAAATAGCGTATGGCTAGCGTATAAACCATACGTCCGAATACCCACAAAATGTTTAAGCATGCTTAAAAAACTTTTTGTGCCTCGCCGTATGCCAGCGTATGCCACCGTATGCGACCGTGCTTGAAACGTATACAACCTATGCCTAACGTACCCCTAGCGTATGTCAGCGTATATCAGCGTATGAGTGATATTTTTCATACGCTGGCATACGCTAGTACGATACGCAATAGTGTGACAGGGCCATTACGTTATGCCAAGATAACGAAACGCTACACTCGTTTTAACCACCTTAAAGAAGGGCAAACGTCAGACTAACCAGGCGGCAAAAAGAGCATGCCCCGAATTCTTCCTTCTTTCACGAGTATCCGCCGCAACCCTTCTACCATGAATCCTCTCTCGTTGGTCTCTCTGGCGAGAACATGCCTCTCGCCGCTGTGAACTTCGATGTCAACAAGACACGGTGTCAGCACGTCCCTCTTCCGTAGTTTAACATGGGGAGTCTCTGGTTTCAAGGACCAGAAGAGACCCATGGGCTCAACTCCATTGTAGCTGCCGCCAAGGCACGGATGGCTGTCTAAATCGATCTCCCCTCTTGGATCTGCCCTGTACGTGCCCGAGGATTTGAATGTTACGCCGTTGTCGTCTGTGAGTCTCGCCCTGAATTCCACGATCGACCCCGGGATTAGTCCTTCAGTTTTTATCCGAATCGGCTCATTGAAGAAGCATTTTCTACTTGGGAGAAGCCACAAGCGCGCTTCCGAACTCATATTCGCAGATGTGCGAGAAAAACTTCTAAAGAAAATGTGTGCAACAAGTCCAACGCTTCTTGTGTTTCGTAAATACATTGTAATCTTCGAAGTCACTGTTGCCAGATGGACAAGTTGCCAGATGGATAAAAAAACTTCTCATAACTACACATCCCATACATATTTCTCATACATTTTACCCCATTCTTAATTTTTAAATACCCTATCTGTCATTGACTACCATATATTTTTATTGTAAAACTTGAATGTTATACATCCCATGCATTTAAAGGAACATTCATCCACTCTGGCAACCCCGGGTGAAGCGGCTGGCCCTGCCTGCGTGTGGATTTCGTAATACTGCCTCCTGTAGAGCTGGAGTTCAAAGTACAGTGAGTACGTCAGTCGTGGACGGAGTCTGATTTCGGAAGTAAATTCCTTATGGAAGAATAGAATGGGCTTCGGAAACTATCGACTATTTCTTGAAATCTGATTAATAGAATGAGCCGAAATGTTCCTGGATTAGCCTGTGTGGTACAAGGATATAGATCATACATCACATGTTCCAATTTAAAAAATTTTTTAAAGTAATGCATTAATCGTTGTAGACTTTGATTTACAACTTTAAATATAAATACATATTTTACTTAAAAAAATACACCACTAATAAAAAAAGTTCCTCTTGCATATTAATACTAACCTTAAAACATTTTTGCATGATTATGTAAACAAAATAAGAATTTAAATGTTGTCATCCCTGTTATAATGATGGGGAAAACTACAGGAAATGACGACATTACACCTTGAGTCTTACGACCTTGAAGGATTGACATTATTATTGACATAATAGCCAGCGTGCAACTTACTTTTCAATGTTTTGCTCGTCACCCCTTTTACGCTTAATTCATGCAGAAAAATACATGCATTTTGTAAAATTATAATATCTGTTAAAATGTAATAAAAGCTGATATGAATGCAATTGTTATCTTTCCATTTGCTTCACCACATGGCTAGCTATAACAGTTTTAGGGCAATTCTCAACCCTGGTATTGTCAACCATGTTCATTCTAACAGGGCTGACAAACAAGGTTGACAACATAGAACAGAGCACAGTAGTCCCTCCTGAGATTTCATTTGTCAGACATATTCATTTATTTGACTGTATTTACACACACTGATTAGGAAAAGGGACCCTATCAGAACTGGTTAGGAAGAGGGACCACATTTTAATCATTAATACACTTTCTAATACAATATCTAATATGAAGTAAAAAATCTAAAAAGGAGAGTGAGGGGCTTCATTTACAAATCAATGAGATAGAAATGGAGAAAAATCCATAGGCAAAAAGATTCCTTCAGTTGTTCAATAAATAAAATTCATCCTAGATCACAAGCAGCATACATTAAGCTCATACTGCCCTAAACTAACAACAAAAATACATATACTTACTTTGCAACACCTCATTCATTCAGTATAACAATATTTTGTATTTATAAATAACTTTCCTGAACAAATAACTTGATAATGTCAACCCTGTTAAAACATTGTGAACCCTGTTATTTATAACATATTAAATAAAAGATAATAGATTTTAACACCTATCAATAAAAAACTATATTTTAATGGAAAGATAAAATAGCGGATACGAATGTACAATAGTTTCCCATTAAGAAAATACTGATATATTGGCAAGCATTTCAAAAATAGAACAGAGCCTGGAAAAATGTCATTGTTGTACATAGACTATGAATGTAAAACAAACAAGCTATCGTTTTTTAAAAATACAAAATTAGTTATTTATCAGTTAGGGACTCATTATATACTAGAACAGGCTATTCTCTATCCCATTAATTTATTACTAGGCACTTGTATACCCATATGTCCATAACAGGGTTGACATTTCAACGTGGGGAAGTCAAGGAAAACAGATTCTGGTTTGAGTATAATAGCATGCTGAGATGGCACAGCATGTTTTTCTGAAATGTTATCATGTCCTTTATTCAATTTAGTGCCAAATATATCAACTATATATATATATATATATGTTTTATTTCAAACTCAAAAAATCCTCAAATGCTGAAATGACCCATATCAGACAGATATTTTGTATACAAAGAATTTATTTAACCTTCACATTTACATCTACACAGTGCTTCCATGCACAACAGCATAACAGGATTTGACTAAAACTTTGACAAAGTTACAATACTTTGACTAATATAATGTATACATGTTCATACCTTGTGCAATATAATGTACAACGTGCAATATGATATACATGTATCATATCTTATACTAAGTGCAATACGATACTACATACTTATTTATACCATGTAGACCTACTTATTTTCATTGTTTTTGTCTTAAAGGTTACAGAGAGCAACTGATTAACCAAGTCAAATTCCTTGTATCTATAAAAACCAATAAAGGCCAATAAAGTCTGATTATAATTCTGATTATGATGGCTTCATTTCATATGTCAATAAACTGTCAAATGTAAACTTTTAGCCACTAGGTGGCAGTTATTGTTCCAGCAATGCTTGAGTTAGTGTTGGACAGTCTCGATGTCAGTCTTCCCTGCATGATCTGCACAACTTTAACTCAAGGCAGTACAATTTTGTTGCTAAAAAGCAGGGGACGCTTCATAGCTTTTCCACCATGGACAAACGCAATAGTAACTATGACTTGCTCATGACCTTGTCCTATTAAAACAATTTATTTATTATCATTACATCCTGTTGTCATAAACAGTTCTTGGGTTTATGGGTATCACATCAGTTTTATTGTGACCATGACGCCAAATTTATTTAGTAGATTTTTTAAAGAGGTTTTTTAAAGAGAGATTTTCTGTAATATAATATTTTTTTAAGCCCATATAGCGTGTTGTAGTTGCTATACATGTGTTTGTTTGAAAAGTACAAATTCGATTGCAATTCTGATATATTATAATTAAGAGATATCTCTCCCTGACTACAACTGTTGCAGTGCAATGCAATGCTTTTTGCCAAGGTTTATAAACATACTTATATTATGTGTTATACAAATAAAGTTTATAATTGTAGTACAGCAATGATCATTTTACGACCATATATTTAGTATGTGCTACTTACGAGAGTAGTAATTCTTGTAGTTCATTGCCCTATGGTGTGCTCATCCAGTTTAGAATATACCCCACAGAGACAGAGCGGAAGAAGCGCAAATAAGCCCCGCCCTCCATTGACTTGACGTGCTGGTGCCATCTTGTCATTTCGATCTGTTAGCTAACAGCATAAAAATGGCTAAAAGTTGTTGTTCGGTGGGATGCACTACAAGAAAGAAAAAAAACAGATTTGCGGTTTTATAAGATTCCGAACCGCAAAACGGAATCCCACAAGATGAGAAAAGTGGATCCGAGCAATAAGACGTGAGGCGTCGGCGGGAAGAAAGGGAAAAATGTGGGACCCTGAAACTCCACATGCGTATGTGTGCAGCACCAAGGTCTTGGAGCAGGGGGAGTATTGGCATTGACAAAAGATAAGCGTGCCTACAGACACGCCCTACATGGTGATTTCTTCGCAAGGCTACCGAACGTTACTTGTATGGGGAAAAATTACCTGGACAACACATAGATCTGTCATTGGTGAATGAAGGACACAATGTTCACCTATTAATGCTGCTAGCTGATTAGTAAGGTTTAAAATATGTTTAACGTTCGACTCATAGCTGGGTCAATTTTGTTAACTGGTGCCTTGTAATGTCCCCAGGAAATTCTACTTCATATTTTATGTAAAATGTTTATTCTAAAAGGCTTCAATTATAGGTTTAGGTCTTCCTTTTCATATAAATAACAAAAAAGGGTCTTAAAGATATTATTTTGTATTTTAACCAGTTTGTATTGGGTACACATGTTCATTTTTGCCATGTCCCCAGCACAAATGAGCAACTTTTACAATAAATATTAGTCATTAAATAATAAAATACTCAAATGATTTGCTCATTATGTTATAGACCAAGTTCAAATCTTTCTAGTCATACATATTTTTCTTGGAAAATAAAATAAATAATAATATTTTTGTGATTTACTGTGTGTCCCCAAAATAATTTTCCACCCTGTTAGTTTGTAGTTTTTCTCCTTTAAAAAAATAGCCTACACTTCCTATTATATAATGTGCAGGAAATTACATAATTTCCTTTGGAGGGAATTCAACTGAGCCAACTGAAGTAAGTATGAACTGTCAGTTTTATCTTTTTTTCCAAGTTTTATAATGTCAACCTGCTTTTCACAACCTTAAAGTTCCACCCTGTTATGCTACTTTATTAAGAAAATTAATTACATTTTATTATTTCAAAACTAGTTTTTTTATAAGAAGTAAAATGCTGTTCACATGTAGGGTCTCATGCTAGCTAGATAATGATCACTTGCAGAGCTAGGGCTAACATAAGCAAGTAATAAAAAATCCCCCCTGTTAGTTGTGTTAACCTAACAGGGTGGAAATGTTGATAGAAAATGTAGTAAATAAATTATTTATATTAAGATACATATAATATTTGTGATGTATTTTCATCTGGACACTGGACACCCCCATGAGTTGTTGATTTTCTGTTTATTGTTGGTGTTAATTCCACCCTGTTGTGTTACATTCCACCCTGTTAGCTGAACAAAACACAATGAACACATAAAAATAAATTGTTTAATTATTTTTAGACAATTAACAAATATAATAGAATAAGGGACACATAACGCATAAGGAAATTTATATATTGTAATGCACCTGCATTTTTAACACTGTGATTGTTATTCATATAACAACTAACAGAGTGGAATACTGTCACGGTCCATGTCTGAACAAACTGCCCATAATTAAGGATTTAAGTGCCTGAGCTTGGCCAATATGTTTTCCAGACAGTTAAATATATCCTTTTTCTGATTAAATGTTAAAAACATGAAAAATCTAAAATATTTTTTCCAAAAGTTGCCAGGTCCAAAAGGCACCGGTTGGCAGGATGGACCCAGCTAACCAATTCGCTTGCTACCTGAATAATTTTGATTATAGCTTTGTTGATAATCAATTTAGAATCACTAGCTAGTTAGGAATGCGCAGAGTGGATCAAGCTGCCAGGTTTATGGTTTTAAAAAAAATTAAATCGGCTATAGGTGAGAGGATTTGACCATGCATTAGTTTGCTCAGTTTATTTTCAGCCTATTCGGTAGCCTACCTTTAATGTAGAATAACTAATTGAATTGTGTAGTCTATTCCAACCATAGACTGTATAAAAATAGATTCCAACATGTTGGGTAGACTATCGGCTACCACTGGTGCGTAAAACGTATAGCCTACTGTCCGCATAAGTGTCTCAAACAAACATAAAGCACAACAGATTAAAATTTTCACTGTTCAGATTTATTGCAGGACTCACCCAATGAAAAGCAAAACTGATGGCTAGTTTGGTTTATTTCGAGATAGCTAGTCTACATGATTTGGATTAATTGCACTTGCACATTGCCTGTAAATCGCTTCGCAAAAATAATAAAAAATGAGACTACGAAATCGGCAGTGTGTTCCCAAAACAAATGTTTAAAATCAATTGGAGGGAGGGCTGTAGGGCTATCCGAGTGTGTACAAGTGTAATTAAAGGTATTTAATCCTCTGTATGTTGTCTAAAATGTGTGTTGTAGCCCATTTATATTATTGAATTTAAAAAAATGTTTTAACTTAAGGCCGTCGCCTTCAGCCTTGGCTTCCACAGTCATCGTCACCTTCAGCCTTTCAGCGTTAGCTTCCACACTCAAACCATCACCGTCAGCCTTCGAATTCAACTTCGACTTCCACACAGTTCCAAAGCCACCCGTCACCGAACTCGAAGCCCTCTGCCAGTCAGCCTTCGCCTTCACAGTATTTTGGCACTTTTCACCCCCCATATTCCATAAGCTACGTATCTAGGCCCTTTGTTCCCATGGAGACGGGGCGAGAGCGAGGCAGCTGGTGGAGCTTTAGGGTGTCTTTCCGCCATTGTCATTTGCAAGCTAGCGATTCCAAGGCAGTAGAGCAACAGCAGTTCCTTGTGTTTGTCTCCATAATTAGCTAGTTTAACAATAGCAAATAATATATATACACACACCTTATATACAGTATTGGATCATTATCTCTTCCTCTCCCTTTCTTGCTACATGTCCCGACAGTGAATGAGAAGGGGGGTCCCTGAAGTAGGTCGTTGTGTAGGTAAGTGTTTCAAAGCATTTTGCTGTTTTGCCTTATAGCTAACGTCACACAAGTAGATGCCCACAGTAGGATGCCAGCCATAGGCCCCGTCTCCGTAGCCTACTCGTGAGACAATAAGTGTTGCGGCACTAGCATACATAGCTAGCTAACGTTAAGTTAGTTACACTGAGTATAGATGCCGCATCTAGTACGTTGTCCAACTAACACTGTTTAGTTAATACAACGGAATTAAATAATGTTAGTAACAAAACTCGTTGGTTATTTCACTAAATTTAGCTGTACGTTACCATGTTAGACTGGCACGTATTAGCAGGAAAACCCCAACCGCAGTGATATATTTTCAGTAACGTTATTCACGGTAATGCTTGCTGGATCGCCAGCCAACTCGCAAGCAAGCTAACGTAAATATCGTGGCAAGCAAGTACTAACTTATGCACGAACGTTAGCGAGGTAACATGGCCATCTAGAAACGTAAGTTAGCTAGCTGGAAACTACTTGAAAATTCTGAATCATAATTAACGTTAGATTTACTTGGCTAGTTGGATAATTGCTGCTTAGTGTTACATGTATCTAGTTCTGTGTGCTTTCCTGCTAACTAGCTTGCTAGTGTATTGAAGAGCAGAGAAAAGTGTTTTGCAACAACGAAATCTAACGTTATTTGATTCATTGTATTCGTCTGTAAGCTACCGTTAGCCAATTTATTTAGCAATATGTTAAGAGTGTTGAGTTATGTGATCTATGTATTGTCAGCTAGTTAACGTTAATTAAGTCACGATTTCTTGAGAAGTAATCGTTACGTTAACGTTACATTGGTTTGTAGCTAGTTTAGCACGTCATTTCTGTTATGAACCGATTTGTTTGCAGAGGTAATAGGTAGGTTAACACGTAACGAACTTAGTTTAATTGGCATACCGTATACGTTCACACTGGTAGCAGTGGTCAGCCTAAACGCATAACATTTTACCCTGCTATCATTATTTACCATATTTGTGGGTGCTTAGCTTGCACTAGTTACTATTATAGCACGAGTATAACGTAAAGTTACCCGGGTCTCGGCAGAAAGGAACTTAGAAGACTCTGAAATATCAAAAATGAAGCTAGCTGACATTAGCTAGTTAGTTGGCTATCCATAGTTGTGTATCTAGTTTGTTGGCACTGTAGCTTAGACATGGCTTGCTTTCTATTATACTATTGTTGCTTTGAAAGGCAACTAAGTTTCGCACTTCTTTCAGCGATATCGAAGTAGAGGCGGTCATTGAACTAGCTAAAGTGATATAGCTGATGGGGAAGCTGGCATTACCACTATGTTGTGTTGCTCTCGCCTGCTTTGTGTCTGCCTGTAATCTGCTCTCTGAGGCACGTGCCAGCGCGTGTGACTTAGCATGTTAGCTGCTGTAGCTAACGTGATTGCTGCTCATTTTGAGGTTGGACTTCTGCCGTCCATGGCGATGACTTGTGTTGCTTAAACTTGAAGGGCAAAGACCACGATTTAATTTTTACAAAGCTAGCATTCTTTATTTCCTACTACTCTATTGTCGGGAAGACCACGTCAAGACGGATGCTCAAGATGCTCAAACAAAGAATGTTTTTTTTTTGTGGGGAAAAAAATACGAATGTAATTTCCTTCTTTTTAAATGATCTAATTGGGAATTATCTTCTAAAAGAGATATTGGACTGCTAAAAATAAATTTCTTGGTGATTAAAAAAATCCTAGGCAAAATATGAAGAGTAATGTATGAATGGACCTATGATCGGACTATTGGTTTTTCATATGTCAGTGATACCGATGTGTATCTGTGGTCGGTATTATAGTGCTCCATGCTGTAAATCTCTCAACTCACTCACCTGTCAATCTCTCCTCTCTTCCTGTACACTATGTGTACCAGCACCTCAGTTTTCCTGTGCCAAGCACCCCAAGCTCTCTCCTCTGACACTGCAGAGTTAAGCTGTCTGCATACAGGCCTAAAGCTGTCGAATGGCCTATGAGGCCGTGATTTCTTGTAGCCGCTGGCTTGCCTGCTTTTCCCGGCACAGCTGTTCATTCCACCCCCCCCCCCCTGCAGCTGCGGGCCAGAGAGGGTCGCAGTTCGTCTGCCGAACGCTGTGACCCTGGGCAGGGTAGAGTTTTTACAGGCGACTGACTGGGCCTCGGTTGGCGAGCCAGTTCGGCTTGGGTCTGTCGGTGCCCATGAGCTTGTTCGCAGAGGCCGCGGGCAGCGAAGAGTTAACGGCACGCAGAGGGTCGCAGAGTCACGTGGGGCTCTCCCTGGAACCGAAACAAGCAAGAATCTGCTGCCTTTTGTGTCATTCCAGAGCTGGGTGTGGGACACTCTTTCCCTTCTGGGAAAGAGCAGGCCGAGATCCATTCAGCACACGTCAGCGCACACTGACAGGGCCATATGTGTAGTGAAGGGGTTCGATCCCTTCAGTCTGCACTAGAGGGATCGTGGGCTCTTATCCCACATAGGAAACTGCAATTGCGCCCTTAAGAGAGCCGATAAACCTCACCAGACCCACTCGGAAGAGGTGCGATTTTATGCAGGAACTGTCAGACGTATTTTGAAATGTAGCCAGTAGCCGATGAGAGGGAATTATGGGCCACGATTGGACAATTGCGCCAGATTCCTTCCTTCTGCTCTGCGCAAATCTCCTGCATTGGGCAACAGGCATGTTGTTGTGGGTACGGTGTGGACACCTCATGCTCTGGCAGCGCCCCCGGCCTCCATTGCACTGGCCCTGTGCGTCGGATACATTTTCTGCGGACTCGGCAGTGGCACTGCTTTTATGATAATTATTATGATTATCAGCAGCAGCAACATTATCAATGGTCGTTAATCCAAAGAACAGGCCTCTACAATGTGCATCATGCAGAATTGTGTGGTTTCACCTGGGCCTTGTTACGGTGTTTTTGCCATGGCCTGCCGCTTTTATTGTGACGCCGTGCTTGGTGCGGGATCAGATGGCGTTTGAGGAAGGCGTCTAAACGGGCCAGTACTTCCCTGTGGGTTACATGAGACCGTTACTTCAGTTCACTTCAGTCAATTGTTTTCATCCAAAGAAGAGAAGGGTGTTTACTTTCTAGGTTTGTTTTGTTAAGCTTGGGGGGGGGGGAGCTTTGTGTGATTGTTATTGTTTTTTGAGAGGTTAGAGCCGGTGACAGTGATGATCGTCTCTCCGTGCCCCCAGGTTCAGCCGAAGAGGACCCCTGCTCGCAGGCCGGAGTAGAACATGTGCCATGGGATGGTAGTGCCTGAGACCAGAGCCTTCGCCCTCACTCCCACGTCTCTGCTGCTCCTCCTGGCCGTCCTTTCCACGGCCCACGCGTCAGGTGAGCCTTCTTCCCACCTCCCTCCTCTCTGCCCGATATGTCGGGTGCACCTCCTTCCTCCCTCCCTCCATCTGCAGCGCCGGGTACGCCTCCCCCTGCTCCTCTGCTGCTTTCTTGCATGGCCTCTCTCCGTTGACGCCCCGGTCGCACCTGGCTTTTCTCAGCCCGCGGCCCTGCTGGAGAGCGGTGCTGCTGTCCACCCCTCGTCCGCCACCTTTTGCGCCAACTTTAAATTTGTGTGGAGAACAGGCACCGTTGGATGGTTTTTCTTGTGCGCCATCCGGCCATGGGAAGAAGACAGTTCACGTCCCGTCTCGCGCCATCAGAGGCCCATTTACTCACGTTCCTTCGTAGGTCGTGAGACCGGACGCTTTGGCGGACTGTAGTTTAGAGATTTCTCTGGAACTGATTAGATGTTGTGCCGTTGACTCAGCAGGCAGCGGGAGACGCAGATTACCGATGTTGTCCGTGCCTTCTTAGACCAAAAGTTACATTTCTTCTACGTAATAAAAGCAACATTCACTGCGGTAAGCTCAAGGAAGACACGGCGGGTTGCACGCACATGCAAAGTCCTCGCCTCCTTTCCGTAGCGGAAACCTAGCGGAGCAGGCTGTGTCGCCATGGTGACCCTCCCCTCCCGTGCCACTGGCGGAGGCCGATGTCCTTGGGCTCCGAGGGGCGCCGATGGCTCAGAGCCATAATCGATTTGTAAAACACACCATCTGTAAATGGTGGCTGTTCAGCAGCTCTGCAAGGTATGCTGGCCCCCGCGTACACGCAGGTTCGCGGTTGTAAGCCTTACGTAATGCTGGTGAAAGGCTGGGAGGCTTTGCACATGCCCGGTCCCACCTTCATCCCTAATGAGCCCGAGAGGAAGGGGATGCAAGCAAAAAAAAGGGGGAGAGGTGTGTCCTCAGTTGGCTCCCCACATACTGACAGAAAATAATCAGGGATGTGTTGTGTGTCCGTGTGGTCATGTGTGAGACAGTAGCTCCTATATAGACACAGCGCTGTGAGGCTGCTCCAATCACAGACATTTTCCTTTGCCAGCTTTGTTTATGAGTAACACGTTTGTGTAAAATTGTTTGTTTGGTGCCGTTAGGCTGTCTTTTCAGTGATTGTGATTAGGAAATTAGTTGTTAGGAACATCCCTAATTGTGATGTGCAGTCACAACCGATTGCTGTACTGAAGGTTGGGGCATGTGGCAAGAGACTGACCCTGGCTTCACTTCTCTGACCTCTGACTTATAGGGGTGGAGGATGTCCCGTCTGAGTCTGAGCGTTTAAAGTCTCCCATCTGCTGTGTTTCACAGGAAATGAGTGAATTATGAGGAAACTGAGAACAGGAAGTGGTGTGGAGTCATTTGTTGACTTTGTGGAAGTCGTCCTTCAGTTTTAGTTCACGATTCCCACGCAGTGAAGCGCACATTCATTTTGCAAACCAGATCTCGCGCAGCGAAGGGTGACCATAATTCCTACAATGTTTTAGAATGTTTCAGACATTTTCTAGAATGTTCCTTTTCCTTCCAGTCAGTCATTGGACTTTGCAATCTTGACAGGCACGAAAGAAACAAATGTTTTAAATGCTGTACGTCAAGCTGACCATGCTGACCTTGTTTGATTAATAGTTCACTTACACATTACCACTGCAGTCATGTAGCCTGAATCTGCGTGTGAACTTTTACAATGTTCTGTAACTTTTACAATGTTTTATCTTAAAGGTGTGGCTAAGGTCTGTGACTAATGGCACACACTGTGTGACCATGGTAAACGTTGCCTGCCGCTGCCGGTCAGAGCGATTAGAGCATGGAACTACTTGTGCCTTTTGTGTATTTAAAATCCATTATGAGTCCATTTGCCTTGGGATCCATTACTCACCCACATTGTGCTGTGGGATTCCAGGGACACAGAACGACATTGTCGTTTTAGCACTTCACCTCTCACTGTCGCTAAGTAGGAATCGGACAGGGCGATGAAACGGTGTGAGAAAAGGCAGCTTTGTTAAACTGCATTTTTCTTCATTCTGGGTAGCGGTTTGTGTTTGATGCCGGTGTAACTGCTCAGCGTGCATCATTGGTTAATAGCATATTTATTTTGTAATGGAATATTTATCTGATAATGGCATGTTTAGTAATTTCATTATTAGTGGCCTGTAAGTGTCCCAGTATTTCCTGGCGAAGTGTCTCCTTTTGTCCCGGGAGGAAATAATTCTGAAACATTTGAGAATATCAAAGCCCCATTATCTTTTGGTTTCTAGTTGAGCAAGTTCAAAAGATGGGCGAGCTGGAATGCTGAATGTGAATTCCTTCAGTGTTCACAATGCAGGAAATGGTTGCTCACAATCAAAGTTAGGCTGTTTGTATTGTGCCCAATTTTCTATTCTTGTTGAACAGACTGATTACTGAACCAGGCCTGCCTTCTGGTTCATAGCTGAACCCAACTTCTCCTTGGTTCAGTAGACAGAGCTTGGCCTTCTCTGTGGAAGGCCGGGCAGAACTCGGCCTTCTTTTTGGTGTCTAGTAGGCAGAACTCTCCCTTCTCTTTGGTTTAAAAGGCAGAATTTGGCTGTCTCTTTGGCGTTAGAGGGAAGAACTTGGTTTTCTTTTTGATTTAGAAGGCAGATATATGCCTTCTTTGGTTCAAACTCGGTCTTCTCTTTGGTCTAGAAGGCAGAACTCGGCCTTCTTTTTGGTTCAGCCCTGGGGAATATGGTGGAAAAACAGTCGGCCTGCTTCCAGCTACAGAATCCAGGGCCCTGTTTCACAAAGCGGCATTACTTAGCTGGCTGACTGCACTGAGTAAAATCCCGGAACGGCTCTTTAGTTCAGTCCACGTTCCGTATTTCGGAGGGTTTTGGGTTTTGCTCAGTGCAGTTATCCAAGTAACTCTGTAATCCTGCTTTGTGAAATACCCCCAGGGCTCCTGGCCTGTTAGGGCCGGTACAGTGTAACTTCATTACTGTGAGCATCACAGTTAGTCAATAGCTCTGCAGCATTGTTTGGAGATGTTGGTCATCTGGTGTTCTCAGTGTTTGTGTGGTTCATCATTATTCAGTATTCAGATGCAACTTCTCTCTCCTGAATTTGAAAAGTAGACTTTAAGACTTGAGAATGTACAAATACAGAAACACTGTTCAAGAGTGGTCATTTGCAAGCCAGCTATTAGGTCCTGTTGGAGTGGACCAGGTGGCTGGCCCTGTTTAGTACCCTGTTTGGGGCCCTGAGCTGAATTAGGTATCCTAAGCGGAGTATAGCCCCTTTTCCACTGCAGGAACCTTTTCTGGAACTCAGGAACTTTTTGCGGTACTCAGGAACTAAAGTCCCTTTTCCACCGGAGGAACCAGGGCCGATTTTAGTTTCTGAGGTATGGTTTCTGTCCCCTTTTTTAGTCCCTGCTCGCGATGGGGACTTGGAACTATTAGGGTATCGCTTGCAGTATTGAACATCGCTGGTTGGTTTTTAAATACCGGTAACAGAAAAACAGATAGCTGCAGTTAGAAGGCAAGCAGTCTTCAAACAAAGGAAATATGGAAATGGTAAAAAAACCAGACAAAACAGACCAACGACAATGTGCAAGTTTTATACAGTTGCCCACATTCGCGCGTCTGATACACAGTGAATCCACTGATTCTACGTCTCAACTATCCCATTTCATGTGAAACTAGTTTGATTTTATTCATGATTATGTTATTCTCACTATTGTGTGTATGGAACATTGTGTAGTAGGAACAAAACGGAACAAAATTACATCCCGTATCAATTCATTATGGAAAGGTTTATTCTTTATTCTTTATTTATTTGCTAGGGACAGATACAAATGCACATTGACAAATTGAAGACACAATTATCAGATGTGTTGCACTAGTGTTCGTAGCTTATGCTCATTTACAACACCTGTCCCTAGAAGGTCTTTTGATAACAGAAAATTAGAAAAGAATTTAAAACAAAGTACAGCGACATGGTACAGTACATCAGATTTAGATATGATTACACAAGGGTTTTCATATGAAAAATGGAAATTCTGATGTAATTTTATGCATTATACGGGGTGATTTTGTATTATAAGGAACAGGTGGCAAACTAAACGAAAAGGTTTATCAAAAGATATGTGTTTAACTGAACTGGGCATAGACCACTCAGTTAAACGGTGCTGGGGAAGAAAACTGAAGCAGAATTGCAAAAAAATAAATAAAGAGCACAATACTTCTTAATCGTAACCGTGTGCGGTGGGAAAGCAAACACGAACGCGCTCCAGGAACCGTTTTAGTCCCCGTTGTGGAGTTCCTGCCCTTTTTCAGTTCCTACAACCCGGTGGAAAAGGGGCTCACTTGTGCCCTGAGAAGCATAAATGGGTCCTGTTTGGAGCCTGGAGCAGGGCTTGGGTGCCCTGAGCAGCGTACGGTGCCCTGTTAGGGGCCCTGAACAGTGTTTGGTACCCTAAGCAGTGTATTTCTGCCCCAAGAAGCATACTGGAGTGCTGAGCAGCATATAAGGGCTGTTTGGAGCCTAGAGCAGGGCTGGGAGCCCTGAACAGCTTGTGACTGGTGAGTCCATAGGGAATGTGTTATCTGGGAAACGGGAAGTGTGCACAGGAAGAGACGGACGAAGGCGAACAGGCCTCAGCTCTTTATCTGCTTCTGCGCGGTTTGTGGCACCCTCATTTTGTGCTCTGTGAGAAAACGAAAGCATTCTCAAAGGCTGATACCTTTGGTGGGTGGGGGTGGGGGCGGGGGCGGGTGGAGGACCTTCTTCTTCACGCTCTTTTTCCAGTGCAGAAGTAAAAAGACTGAGGACTATTTCTGTTTTCCGGCTTTTTGTTCTATTCAGACTGGAGAGGAGGCCACTCATCTCTGAAGGGTTTGCGTCTGTGTGAACAGGTCTGTGTGTTTTAAGGAAGTGCAAGAGTGACGTTGGGAACGCCTAAATAAAAGCACTGTTCTTCTTCTTGCTGAACGTACTGCTTATTACAGTGCTGCAAAATCCTCGCTTTGGGTGTCCCGCACACAAAAGTAGCTAAAATTCCCTCCGGCTGTTCTTTGTTTTGAGTTTTAGCTCTCGCAGGAAGCGGGCACTTTCGTTCGGGCGCAATCCTACCCGTGGAATAAGGAACTGGTTAAATTAAAGGGATTTTCACATGATGCAGAAAGAACCAGATTGTCTCAATGTGCCAATACTGGAGTCAGAAGTTACAAATAAGTTGCTGTGCTCGTCCTTTCTAAAACGTGAGAACAAAAGATGCTTTTATTTGGGTGTGAGACAGCATGGTGTCTTAACCACAGTGAACCAGGCTCAGATCGACTCGTCAGGTCCCTGCTGTGTCTGTCTGTCTATCTCGTGTGTGTGTGCGTGCGTGCGTGTGGGGGACAGTGTATGGCTTTTTTTTTTTTGTTTTTTGTTGTGTGTGTGTATGCGATGCGTGTGTATGTGTGTGTGTGGTGTGAGAGAGTGTGTGGTGTGCCCATTTCGTTTTTTTTGACTCTTTTTTTTTCACCACTGGCCAGAGTAGCTTGTGATTTAAAAAAAATCCCCATTTTTTTCATTTTTTACCCCCAGCATTTTTTTTTTACAATAACACAACCTGGTTGGTTACCTGCCAAAGTGGCTGCTAAAATAGAAAATTTTACCAGCCACAGTCAAAATTTGACCTGCATTTGGCTGGTGGCCGGTGTTAAATTTCACACCCTGCCTGCTACACATCATACACTGCAGAACAGCGGCAGCGTGACCTCCAGCGCTCGGTCTGACTGTGACCCTGCTCCCAGCGTCCCCTGCCCCTCCAGAGGGGGCTAACCGTGAGCTGCGGCTACTGACGCCTTTGCTCATTCAGATGGTCTACGCGAGCCATGTTGCCTTCTGTTATAGTGATCACATGGTGCCAAACAAGGATCCCTTACCACCGTGTTCTAAATGTAGTCTCTTTATCTTCTCCCTTCCGCCGTCTCTGTGATATATGAAACCAGTACTGTCTCCACAAATGGTTGCCCTCTCACTCCTAGTGTGAATGACCCTTTCACTCTCCCGGTTTCAGCTCTTCAGCTTGGCCTGTATTAAGCACTGCTAATGGTAAAACCGTGGGTCCTTTGGAAGTTCAGGTGCCAAGGCACAGGAGGCATCACATGACTAAGTGTAACATGACCTTTCAGATCTCTGTATACAGGCTAGCCTCTGCTCTTACGGCTTCAGATATCTGTGAAATGAAACCAATCAAACAAATTTTATGTGCAAAAGTTTCTGTCATTATTTATGTTGGTTTTTGTTATCTATGGTAGCCCTTTCAAGAAGAACAGTGTTTCTGACATTATCAGTTGAAACTATTCCTTAAAGAGCGGCGTCTCTTTATGAACCATAGGTTTTTCATAAAGAATGTAATTTCTGTCTATCGTTTGTAGTTGTTTAATAAAGACCAGCGTTTCTGCCATTATGAATTGTAGCTGTTTCATAAAGAGCAGTGTTTCTGTCTATCGTTTGTAGTGGTTTCATAAACAACAGTGTGTCTGTCTGTCATTATCGACTGTAGCCATTTCAGAAGGCACCCCATAGCTCTAAGACGGAAACGCCAGTTACGCTCACAGGAGCAGCGAGAAAACCAGCCCTGCCTAAGTGCAGCCCAGTTAATGTGCCGTTCTGACCTCATTCGTGTAACAGTGTGTCCACACCCTGGTTTATTAAAGCCCTGCAGGTCTACGGCTGTGTTTTCCACAGTGCAGAGGCACTTCCGCCCTACATCTCACTCTTTGTTCAGTGAAACGATTATTATCATCACCTCGCACACCATGGCCACTCTAACCATGCATCGGACTTTACAACGAAGGAAGTATGTCAAATTAATCCTATCGCATTCTGTATCGAGTGCATTCAGTTATGATTACTCTCGTGGATCTGCCCGTTTGAAAGATGCCTGGTATTTACCTGACGTAAAGTGTCTGAGTAATGTACAGTATGTTTGATATGCATGAGGTTAATTGTGCGGGTTACGAATGGGCATATTCGGGAGCGGTCAGAGCTCTCTGGTTGTGTAAACAGGTTTGGGCAGGTTTGCAGCAGGTCTGAACACTGGCTGTGGCTGGCAGATGGAGACAGATTATGCAGTGAATAAACCAGTCCCTTCGACTGTGAGGAGAATATTGTAGAGATGAGCGTTCCCAATTCAGTGTGCAAACTGCTTTTTAGGGTGAGAAAGGTGAGATTTGACAGTGCTTAGAGGTGTACACAATACCTTATCAGTCTCCAATTTCTGCTGCAGTACCTCAATGCTCCATATGGCCTGTTTTAATCTGTTGTTCCAGGGGAGATATAACTATGGTGGGTGGATGCCTGTAATTATAGCAGTGATGATGTGGTGATTATAACAGTGATTATTCTGGACTTCTGTGAGGTGATTATAGCAGTAATAATACTGGTCTCATGTGAGGTGATGATGCTGCTGGTCTCATATGAGCTGATTATAGCAGTGATGATTCTGCTGTGAGGTAATTATAGCAGTAATGATGCTGGACTCTGGCGAGGTAATCATATCAGTCATGATGCTCTGTGAGCTAATTATAGCAGTGATGATGCCGGACTCCTGTGAGGTATAGCAGTGATGATGCCGGACTCCTGTGAGGTATAGCACTGATGATGCCGGACTTCTGTGAGATGATTATAGCAGTGATGAGGCCGGACTCCTGTGAGGTATAGCAGTGATGATGCCGGACTCCTGTGAGGTATAGCACTGATGATGCCGGACTCCTGTGAGATGATTATAGCAGTGATAATGCTGGACTCCTGTGAGGCGATTTATTCCGGCACTGCAGGTTCAGGCATTACTCTGGGGCCTCTGGCTTCAGCACGTTTGAGGGCGGGTTCCTGCTGCTGTCAGTGAGTTCTTGGCCCAGCGGCTGAATGACAAATTTCTGCTTAGCATGTGCAGACTACACAAGCACCCCCCTCCCCCCTCTTCTATCTCGCCCCACCGCCCTACCCTGGCCAGACAGTAACGACTTTTGCACATGTTCAGCGCTCTCTCTTCTCTCTTCTCCCTTCTCCTCGCAAGAAAGCACAGACTAAAATAAATCCCAGGGAAATACCAGGCCCTGCTGTCTGCTTTCAACGCACGCTGTCGCGCCTGAGCTCCCGAGATGTCAAAAGAAAGTCCAACTAAAGGTCTTTATTATTTTTTATTGCCGTTTCAAGCTCAGGCCATAATTGCCGGGCAGAGGAGAGAGCAGCATTACACCACCCTCCTTTACACCAGAAACTAAAACAGTACACACCCTGGTGCCTGTGCTTATACATATAGCAGCTTGTTACCACCATGAGCACGTCAGAAGCCATCTTACGCAAAGCAGCGCCCACTGTAAATATTTTGTTCTGCAGCAGCCATTTAAAACGTCCATTCTGCAACCCAAAATAATGTCTTCCACCATGGGAGTACCTCAAACCATGGGTCTGGGCTGGAGGACTAACCGCAGTTTTAACCCACCGTTGTTACATAGCCCTGGCCCTGTGCTCACAGTAGTGAGGCTGCCACTGAGCTCTCTCTGGCCCTGTGCTCACAGTGGAGAGACAGGCTCTGAGCTCTCTGGCCCTGTGCTCACAGTAGAGAGACAGGCTCGGAGCTCTCTCTGGTCATGTGCTCACAGTAGAGAGACAGGCTCTGAGCTCTCTCGCCCTGTGCTCACAGTAGAGAGACAGGCTCTGAGCTCTCTCGCCCTGTGCTCACAGTAGAGAGACGGGCTCTGAGCTCTCTAGACCTGTGCTCACAGTAGAAAGAGGCTCTGAGCTCTCTAGCCCTGTGCTCACAGTAGAGAGGCGGGCTATGAGCTCTCTAGCCCTGTGCTCACAGTAGAGAGACAGGCTCTGAGCTCTCTAGCCCTGTGCTCACAGTAGAGAGACAGGCTCTGAGCTCTCTAGCCCTGTGCTCACAGTAGAGAGACAGGCTCTGAGCTCTCTAGCCCTGTGCTCACAGTAGAGAGACAGGCTCTGAGCTCTCTAGCCCTGTGCTCACAGTAGAGAGACAGGCTCTGAGCTCTCTAGCCCTGTGCTCACAGTAGAGAGACAGGCTCTGGGCTCTCTGGCCCTGTGCTCACAGTAGAGAGACAGGCTCTGAGCTCTCTAGCCCTGTGCTCACAGTAGAGAGACAGGCTCTGGGCTCTCTGGCCCTGTGCTCTTTGTTCTGCCCTGAGCTGAGAGGAAGGTGTTCCTGGTCCACAGCTGTCTAAAATGGGGGGATGGTATGGGAGTAACATATGCCCATCTGCTCCTTTGAAAGCAGGCAGAGTGGGATGAGTGTGACAAAGGAGGCCCTCTGTATTTTGGACTTGCAAATGCTCAGCCCTCTCTCCCTCTCTCCCTGGGTATGTGGGCGGCACACACAGATGCACGTGCTGGCTGCATTATTGCATGTGTTCGCTCGGACCGGAGAGGGAGGAGGTCCGACAGGGACCGTGTGTCGAGAGACTGTCTGAGTGCTTTTACGTGTGTGTGTGTGTGTGTGTGTGTGTGTGTGCGTGTGTGTGTGCGTGTGCGTGCGTTTGTGTGTGCATGCGTTCATGTGCCAGAGACTCACTATGTGCACAGTACTGTGTGAATTTGTCCTACTGGAGAGCCCAGAACCCCAGAGCTCCCGTCTCTGAGTAAGGCAGGAGCAGTCTCCCACACACTCACAATGAAGCGCCGCGCACACACACTCACAGTGAAGCTGTGAAGCCCCAGGCACTCGCGCTCGCTGTGAAGCCCCAGGCACTCGCGCACACTGTGAAGCCCCACGCGATCGCTGTGAAGCCCCACGCGCTCGCTGTGAAGTGGGGGATTCCTTGTTTCACACCATTCCCAATAGACACATCCCTCACAAGACTGTAATCCACCATGTGAGATTTGTTCTTGCTAAGTACCAGCTGTTCCGTGCTGACTGACTGTTTTAGAGGTTATGCAGCTCGTGGGCAGAGGAGGGAGAGCACGATCAGGGCTGAGAGAGAGAGAGAGCCAGAGCGAGCGAGAAGGCTCAGGGCTTGAGTGAGTGAGTGACAGAGAGAGAGGGACTGCAGGATCGAAGTGCTTGCTCTCTGGTCAGGTCTATGATGAAAGAGCTGCCGGATGTGGAGGAGACTAGTCATTTCTGGCTTGTGAGGACATGGTGATGTCTGTGCAGCAGAGTGCGTGGTAGCCGAAACGTGCTGGGAAAGCCGTGGGCGTGACCCCAAACGGGAGGGGCAGAGCTGGGGTGCGAGGCCCCTCCCACTCCCCCTCCGCTGCAGCAGCCAAACAGCAGCTCTGCTTTCGATTGGCCTCCCTGCTCGGTCATCAGCCACACATGCACAGCCTTTGTGCTTCCAGTTCCCTCTCTCTCTCCCCCCTCTTATTTTTCTCTCTCCCCCCTCTTATTTTTCTCTCTCCCTCTTTTTCACCCTCTCTTTATCTCCGTTATTTCACAAGCACCCCCTTGCACCCGCTCCCCCTCTCTTTGTCTCGTATGTCCTGAGAGCTCTGGAAGCAGGCGTCTTGTGAACGGCTCGCAGACGCACTCGAGGCGGACGCTCCAGGCGGCTCCCCCGTAGGACGCAAGCCGTCCGTCCGCTGCGCGGAGAGGGAGCAGAGCGGCTTTCTTCTCAATGCGCACGGCACCCCACGCTCCGAGCGGTTTCCCCTTACGCTCGGCGGGGTTCAGAGCGGCGTGTCTGTAAGCCTAGACCAGTTTTAGCTTTTTTTGTGAGCAGAGTGACAGCAGCAGCGCCTCGTCTCACAGACGAGACTTCTCATATGAGGAGACGCTCCTATCAGAAATGGAGATGAGGGTTTTGTTATGGCTGTAAAATCCAAGGTCGGTTTCTGATCCTAACACAAGCCTCTGCTATTTTCTGGGAAACTGATCCCAGATCTGTTCTTGGGGGCAGTCTCTGCCGCCTGGTGATCCTGGTTCATCTTTGTGGAAGAGTTGCATTTCTGCAGTAGCTCTCTGCCCCTGATCATTTTTTTTTAGTTTTATAATGTTTTTTAGGTTAAGCGTAGCAAGTTGCCTTGGGGGAAAAAAAAAAAGGCTTTGCGACCATTGTCACATCGCAATTTCAGCTTGTTCTATTTTGACTGGGAACAAATTTTAGCGTCCATCTGATTTTGTAGTTTAATTAAGCCCTGTGGTCATCCTTATTTCCAGTGTGACTTACAGTTCCCAATATCTGTCATTAAAATGTAGTAAAAAGGGAAACCAATTGATTGCACCTTGCTTTTTGTATTATAACTGATTTTAGCCTTTGCATAATATGCAGTGATCACAACCATGGGGGCAGGGCGATAATAACAAAGCCGCATAAGGCCACAATCGCCAAACTGTAGAACCTCACTTTATGAATAATATGCTAATGTTCTGATGTGAGTATGCGCAGCAGATGGCATTGTGTGAAAGTGAAGCCTAACCAGAGAGGCTGTCCAGTAAGGGCTGTCGAAGAGCCAGCCATTTTTGCGTTGTGTTTTTGCCGCCTCTCGACGCGCCTCTTCCCCGAGCCGGACGTACGAGCACGTCGCCCCGAAGCCCGGGGACGAGCGCCTAATTACCGCTCCGTTAACAGACGGGCCTCAAAAGGGCCGCAGAGAGAACGGCGCTGGTTAACCGAACCGCCACTGCCGTGGTTGTCCCCAGTCTCTCAGAGTAATCAGCGGAAAGCAGGCATCGAGCTGACAGTGCGCTCCTTTGTCATCTGCTCAAACCCCCCCCCACAACAAAGGCAGGAAGGAGACATCTTCTCATAGGCATAAACACTATTACCCGCCCCACCATCACTTGCCTTTATCAGCGTGAGCAAATCTGTTCCCTGCCTCAGGCACCAAGTGTCAGAGGAACAGCTTGGCTCCCAAAACCGCCGGATTACGGGAAAACCGGAGGAGGGGAGGGGGGTGGGGGGAACACGTGGATCAACAACAAGAGCGACAAAACCATAGATATAGAACCATAGATGTGACATATCATGAAATGGAACAATTTGGCAGCCATCTTACCTGGGTACAGCTATAATACGAACCTATGGCAAAAGTGTCATGTACTTTCTCACCCACTGTGATGTCATAATCGGGTCTCAGAAGCCAGATAGCTGATGATTGGCTCATAGATATAAAACCATGGTTACTGGCCACCCTCTTACCTGGGTATGGTCTCAAAAACTATGACATATGTCATATCTATTGTTCTATATCTATGGGCAAAACAAACGACACAAAGAAGAGAACAGGCCGCCTGTGTTTTGTGTGTTTGGCGGCGGTTACTGTGACCTATTGGGCCTGTTGTGTTTTAAGATAGGCAATGCCAATCTGTGCCTTTATCAGGGTCATGGAGAACCCTTTAAAATGCCCTGCTGGGTCATTATCAATTACTTTGACAGCAAAAGAATGCAAACATGAATAGTTACCATTATCAAATTGTAATAGGTTGAATCTAATTAGTGAGATTACATTACACGACGTGAGCGACTTACACAACTTTTAGAATTTTGTTTTGTACGTAGTATCCATTAATACAGCAGGATATATGGTGAAGTACCTTTCACAAGGGTGCAACAGCAGCGGGCTACGGTATAATGGCAGTCAGACTAAGTAGTAATGTTTTATACTCTGTTGTATATGTTATTGTCTATCCTCTTTCCTTTCCCAACAATGGCCCACACTGCTATTGTTCTCCCCCCCCTTTTTTAATTTATTTACAGGAATATTTTTTTTCCTCCCAAACTTGCCCGGACGCGTCTCTCTCGGTTTGCATAGTTTGAGAATCTTCCAGAATGACGCAAGGACGGAACATTAACGTTCCGATGACTCACCCTCCCCCCGCAGCAGTACAGTGGGCCTGAGTGAAAGATGAAAGACCTGCGTACGCTCGCGTTCTGGCCCTGGGCTTTACTTGTTAGCCCAGCCACCGTTTGCCCTTTCTGTATTTCACCCGCTCCTTTTTTTTCGTGAGCGTGCACAGAAGATATCGATCACGGTGCCGGCAGGCTTGATTAAAGGACAGCGCCTAGTGTTAATGGCGCTGTGGCCTGCTAACGGGCCGAGGAGCAGAAAGAGGAAAAGGTGCCGTGGTTCACACTCAGGGCATGAAATTACCTTTCAGAGCCAAAGTGGCTTGTGGAATCACCAGCCGTTTTCAACATTTTGCCAGCCACATTACCTTTTACAATACAACACAACCTGATTGGTTACCTGCCAAAGTGGCTGTTCGAGTAGAAAATCTTACTTGCTTTCTGCTTTTATGTGCATTTTACATAGTGTAGACTAAGAAAGAAACTCCAGCACAGGTCAGGTGACCTGACGAAGACGGATTTGGTCGAAACGTTGTCTGCTCACGAATGTAGCTAGATAATAAAATTAGCGCTTGGGAGCATTATAGCAGTGTGGTGGAGCTTCTTTCTTATTCTGAATTATTCTTTTTACCCAGCACCAGCGCTGAATTTTTGGATGCGCGTATGCCTATTCTTTCATTTTACGTCGTGTCCCAACTTTTTTTGAATTTGGGTTTGTATTGGGTTCTCAGCCTGGACCAGCTTTGTCATGCGGCACTTCAGAGCGCTGCTCCTGTGCTTATTTGTTCTTAGTCAGGGTGTGAATTGAACACCCGCCAACGGCCAAATGCTGGTCAAATTTTGATTGCGGCTGGTAAGATCTTCTACTCTAGCAGCCACTTCTATTCTGGCAGCTAACCAACCAGATTGCTTATAATGTAACGGTAACGTGGCCAGTAAAATCTTGAAAATGGCTTGCTATTTTTAGAATCCACAAGCCACTTTGGCCAGTGGGTGAAAAAGTACATTTTCTTGCCCTGCTTACAGTTGGCATGTAGTATACCACAGGGTGCTGGTTTTTTAATTTTTTAAAATAATGTTATGCTGTTATAATGTTTATCGTATCTGTTATATATGCTGCCCTGACAGAAGGGGGCGGGGGGGTGGGGTATATGCGTGCCCCAGCGTGTGCCTGCCAGAAATGAGCAGTGCTCCCTGGGATATCGCACTGCTCTGAGGAGAGAGGGGAGAGAGGGGCAGTAATCTTAGGAAGGCACAGTGAACATGGGGGAGGGGAGAGACTGAACTGTGATTCGGTGTGTTTTTCTGCTGTTCAGTGGGGAAAACATACGCACGCACGCACACACAATGACAGTTACAGATGGCACAATGGATTGTGGGTAAAACAAAGCGTCCCGTGCCCTTTCAGAGCATTGACGTGCATATGGCAGGGAGATGGGATTGAAGCGCGGCGGTGTAGGCACGGGATCACCGATCCGTATTACCCGGCGCTTTGCGGCTCTCCGCTCTAATGACCCGGTTTTTGAGTCAACTTCTCTAAAAACAGGACTTTGGCTCATAGGTTGACAGCTGATTTAAAAAGGCTGATCTCTCCGCAACGCGCCATATTGCCATCGGATCAGCGTGCGAACACCCTCGTGAGTGAGGATCGCGGCCTTTCCGCCGATCCCGCTGCGGCTCTCCCGCCGTTACATAACGGAAGATTGATGTTCATTCCCAGCTCGGCTTTGTAGTGAACGCTGAAACTCGCCGTTCTAGTTTTTCTCAGAGAAACCAGTTGAAATGTCTCCGGCCGTTTCCTTTCCTCGTAGTAGAAGGTGCAAAACCAAAATAAGTTCATCTTAACAAGCATTTTAGTATTATATTTAGTCTTTAAATCTTATTTCTATAACTTTTTTACTAAATAAGAAAAAAAGATTGCCAATGCGGTGAGACAGTTTTACTCATTTAAAGATTTGCCAATGGGGGTAAAATAATTATACTTGTCAACCAAAAAGTAACTTAAAACAAGATTCTCTACTTTGAAGTCATTACAAGACTAAAAGACTTAAGACATTTTTTGCAAAGTGAGGAACAGTAGTGAAACGAAGGTCTTCGCCTTTCACTCTCTCCCCACCCACCCCCAGGATGTCCCAGGCCATCTGTCGTGCAGCACGGGTGGGTGAACCTGACTGAGACCAACCGCGGCTCCTTCTCCCCCGGCACGCTCCTGCAGTACAGCTGCGAGCAGGGCTTCGCCGTCGACGGGCCGAGCGCCATCGCCTGCACCGCGTCCGGCCGCTGGTCCCCCGACCCACCGCACTGCGTACGCGCGGAGGGTGAGCAGCGCCAAGCACCGCCTCTGAACCGACCCCTCCCCCCCAGCGCACACATCCACGCCGCTTCCTAAGCACCCTCTCTGCCTCCTCCGCTCCCCCTCCTCTTTCAGCGGTCCCCAGTCTGAGCTCTGGCATGCTGACATTCTGCTGAGACTGGTAGTCTTGGGTTTTCAACCTATTTCCATCTAGGGACCCTCACCCAGGCTCAAAATTATCCAGGGGACCACCATCATTGAGTTAAAAAGGGGTTATATATATATATTTTTTTTTTTAAAGGTTTTCTATTTTCCCAAATCTCCCCCTACACTACCTTCAAGGACCCCCTGTTGAAAACTCATTCTTTAAGATACTCGTGCTTTAATCACTGTCTGGCATTTCACTTTGCTGTGTCTTGATAATAGTAATAATAAACTTCTATTTAAACAGCTCTTCTCATACAGAGGTTCAAAGCACTTTCCACGAAAGGCAATGTATTAAGGGCCTGATTTACTAAGATGGTATTTGTTTTGCAGCAATAAATGGTTGTGTTATTAGTTTTACGTGTGCTAAAATGGTTTGCTCCCGCTAAAGATTTTTAGTAAATCAGGGCCTAAAAGTAATGAAAGTAAAAAGGAGGCAGGTATAGTGAGAAATGGAACTAAGAAGGTTTTGGTCCAATGTAGGTCAGTGATGATGCACGTTGGCGGTTTTCGTATGAAAGGTTTCGCCGCGTTGCTTACCCATGCTTTGCTGTGGCTTTGGCAGTTTGCCGGCCGCCCTACGAACCGGAGAACGGAGGCTACACCTGCCACCCGTCCCCCTGCCACGGGCTGACCTATGGCACCGTCATCGAGTACTTCTGCGACGAGGGCTACGCGCTCAAAGGGGACTACAAATACCTCACTTGTGAGAACGGGGAATGGGACGCGCCCATGCAGATCAGCTGCCACCTGAGCCAAGGTCAGAGTTCACCTCAGCATCTTTACCATGTGTAGACATCTTCTACACTGTAGAAAATTTGCATCTAAACTCACCACTGATACTGCTGAGCCTTAGCATCTAAACTAGCCACTGACACAACAGAACCTTAGCATCCAAACACTCCACAGATTCTGTAGTACCTTATCCAAACTCACCATGGATACTACAGAACCGTACCATCTAAACTCACCACGGATACTACAGAACCTTAGCATCCAAACACTCCACAGATTCTGTAGTACCTTATCCAAACTCACCATGGATACTACAGAACCGTACCATCTAAACTCACCACGGATACTACAGAACCTTAGCATCCAAACACTCCACAGATTCTGTAGTACCTTATCCAAACTCACCATGGATACTACAGAACCGTACCATCTAAACTCACCACGGATACTACAGAACCTTAGCATCCAAACACTCCACAGATTCTGTAGTACCTTATCCAAACTCACCATGGATACTACAGAACCGTACCATCTAAACTCACCACGGATACTACAGAACCTTAGCATCCAAACACTCCACAGATTCTGTAGTACCTTATCCAAACTCACCAGGGCTACTACAGAACTCTAGCAGTGTTTGACTGTTCTGCACTCCCCAGGGACTGTTCTGCACTCTCCGCTGGGCGTGCCGGCGCTCTCCATCGTGGCCTCCACAGCCAGCTCAGTGGCGCTCATTCTCCTGCTCATCGTGCTGTTCGTCCTGCTGCAGCCCAAACTCAAGTCCTTCCACCACAGCCGGTAAGAGGATCTCCCGCACTCTCACTCAGCACTGTTCCCAGATCAGTAAGGCAACAGCTACAAATGCAGCACTATGCATTTGTTTAATACCATTGCTAAAATTCACCATGTTCCATATCGTCACCTTCTTAAAATAATCACCTAAGTCATATTTTCAAGTTTTTCAGAAAACAGAATAAACTGAACCAAATACAGAATATATGATATTTGTTAATCATTTCACACAAAAAGGGTATATCAATAGATGACTATTGACTTACAAATAACGCTGTCTGTCAATTATGTAACATAAGAGGATTAAAGACTAAATAACTACACAACATTTATAGCCTAGCCAAATATTGCAGTAAACATTATCACTTACCATTCGGGGACGAGTCCAGAATCATGGAAATGACTTCATTTATGTTGATTTTCTTTGTGCATCTTGAAGCAGCCGCCATATTAATAACTTGTAAAAATGCCTAAGTCAAAATTTATTGTGACTTAGGCAAACATAAAAACAGCCTAAGAGTACTCTTGACTTAGGCGATTACATTACCGGGGTAAAACAGCATGATCCTTTCAATTAAGGATCTAGGCAACTTTACCAGAGGTGGCCAGCATCATGAAGAGCTGATTTAAGCAAAAATCTCATGTTCCTCAAAAAATGACTTAGGCGATTATTTTAAGAAGGTGACGATATGAGGTTACAGTTAGTCCATGAGAGGTTGTCCGTGCAGCATTAATGCTGAAAGGCTGTATTTATTTTTGAAGGAAGCATGATGATGATGATGATGATGATGGCAGTAGCCAGTTTATCAGGTGATGTATATGGCTGCTCTGCTGTCAGGATCTTGCATTATCAGAGTCTGCTTGATCACTTAACTGGAGTGGACTGCTTGCGGTCACAGTTCTGCTTACAGTGACAGTCAGTCTGTCTTTGTCCTCATGCAGTCGCAGTTAGTCTCCACCCCCGTCTTGCTTGCAGTCACTGTCAGTTTCTGTCCATGACCCTCCGCAGCCATAACCAGACTCCTCCTTGTGCTCGGCAGGCGAGAGCAGGGCGTGCCTGGGCACCCCGTGTCCATCGTGGTGGAGGGGGTGCAGGTGTCGCTGCCGTCCTATGAGGAGGCGGTATACGGCAGCGGGGGCGGGGCCGTGGCCCCCTCAGAGTCACGGGTGCAGATCGTACTGTCGGAGGGCCCACAGGCAGAGGGAGGAGAGGCCCCGGGGCCGGCGGGGGCCGAGCGTGGTGTCCCCGCCCCCGCCCCCGCCCCCTCCTCCTCCCCCTCCCCCTCCCCCTCCTCTCACCTCTCAGAGACGGTGCTGGTTCACCAGGTGCCCTCCTCCTCTTCGTCGTCCTCCTCCTCGTCCCCCTCCTGGGTGAGCGAGCAGCCGTGCGCAGGTGCGCCCCGCCCCCAGACACAGGACTCGGAGAGCAGCGACCGGCACAGCCTGCTCTCTCTCGCCTCCCCAGAAGAGTTTGCCGATGGTGAGTGTGCGTGTGCGCTTCTCTGAGCATTATTGTACGAGGTTAAGTTCTGTTCATAATACACGTATGTATGTTTGTCTGGGCTTTCAGTTTTTCCTGTTTGCCAGATGTAAAGGAGGCATTTTGTGCAATTTTGTTTCTTCCTGTGCAATTTATGTTAGGTATTGTGGGTCATGTTTTTTTTTTTTGGCTGTGTATGATGGAATTAATGTTTTGTGGATAAAGTAAGTTTTCCTGTGTATAGGAATTGTGGATAATATCATTTTCAGTATTTGAGAATTAAGGTATTGTGGGTAATGGAGTTTTCCCTGTGTCCTGCAGATATTCCATTGTTGAAGGAGGCCTGATTGCCTCGGCAGCTCTGCTGCTCTGACCTCCCTGCTGCTGCTGGACGGGACTGTCAAGCTCCCAAGCCTCCATCTCAACCACCCATACTCCTGTCCACTGCTACTCTATGCTCTCTCACACACACACACACACACACACACACACACACACACACACACACACAGGCAAGCACATCCCCACCCCCCCACACACACACACGCACACAAGTCAGAAACCTGACCCACAGGGAGAAGCTCACACACAGGCCTCAAGAGGTCAAACGACCTGCTCTGTGTCCATCGCTACCATACCGATATATACAGACTGTGGCCTAATACTCCCAATTCACCAGCATACAGTTATATACGTTACTGACCCTTTATCTAGCAGCTGACATAAGAGAGGAGGAAAATGCATACAGTGTCTGCCAGGCAACAACAAACACAAAGAAACACAAAGAGCTAAAGGATGAATGCGTACATAGGTTTACTATGGTCGTTTAGTTTTTTCTCTTTTGCGCTTAAGAGCTGAGGTGGTGTTAACAAGGGGGTACCGGGGTTGGTCCCTCGCCCCGTTGCATGCTGTCTGCCTTTTCACCGAAGCGAGTTCCCCGGTCGCTCGCGGCAACGCACTGTGAATGATGCATGAAGGCTGCGGCACACCGTCAGACGCGCGGGTCACACCGTCAGACGCGCGGGTCATAGGCGCCGGTTTCCGCGCGTACAACCGATTGACACACAAAAAAAAAGGCGTGTTGCCTGCTTTTCCTTTCGTCACATTAATGGTTGTGCCACGCCTCCTGTCATTGGGAATTTCTTTTGTTTGTTTTGTTTATTTTTGTACTGTCCTCTCGCCTAAAACTCCCCTTGCCTGACTTTGTTGGTAGTGGTGTCACAACGTGCCTGTTACTGTTAATGACGAGGGCTTGGCTACTTCACATTGAACTTGGCTTTTTTTTTTTTTTTTAAAGAAAAAAAAGGTATTTTATTTTACTTCAGGGTAGGACACGCTAGAGAACATGGCCCATCAGTGTTGTCTTGTTGATTTATAAGAAAAGAGACTTAATGCTGTTGATCCAGCGATAGGTTATTTTTCCCCGTTGACCAAGTTGGCGCCGTTTTCGCCTTTGCGTCAAGGACAGGCTACTGTCCTTCTGAGGTGAAAGAGAAGGACGGTGTCTTGTCTTGGCGGGGAGGGGGGGGCAGAGTGGTATGAGGGAACGGGGAAGGCCACCCCAAACCCCCCCCCCAGAGACTGTTCCCCAAAGGCAAAGATCTTGCAGCTTAAGTCTATCCAAATATACACACATCAGCCTGGATGACATCGCCTTAACGTCCGTGCGCATCATTCCCCCCCCGGCCTACGTGTCACCGTGTCCACGTTCCCGTCACGTCACTTCCATGAGCGAGACTCCTCATCTCCCAACAGCCTTATATTCATCGTCCATTTGCGGCGTTTTTAATGGATTTATGGCCTTTATTGCTTAGTTTTTCATTTCTGACAACAGAAGTTGAAGTCTATAATGTCCCATCAGTTTCCTGCCAAAAAAGTTATTTTTAATTACAGCAGCTTATAAAGAAGCCTGAGCACCTAAAGATACCATTTTATTTTGATAATTTATTACTTTTGTTTTTTTGTTTGTTTTATTGTTTTAAATGTGTTGTTTAAGGGCAAGGGAAAGGAACGTATACAAAATAATCTCACGTGTGGAGAGGTATATACAGAAAAGTCCACTTCCTGCTGTTTCCGGATCTCATTCTCTTTCCACCACTGATCGATCTATGCGGACATGGTACTCCTGAAATTTCTAACTGGAATGGGCTTAAAGTGGGTTTTAAACAGGCTTTTGACAAAATTGGAAGGAAACTAAAACAGTCAAATTGTCATCAATGTTGTATAGAATGTTTTTTTTTTCCTTTCATTGCTTTAAATCTTTTGGGTTTTTCCTTTGGACTTGTACATTGCAATGGGTGTGACGATAGTATTTTAATATTTGTATAAAGTTTAATTTAATTATACAGTGTATATAACTATTTCTAATTAAAGCTTTCTTTTGAGGTGTGCAAAGTTGCCTTCGATTTATTCTGACGTGGGAACAGCATGCAAATGGGATGCGTAGAACGGTGTTTTGTGTTGTATTTTGCGTTAACCTAAATAACCGATGCGCTTAAACAGTGCAGCTTGCACCAGTTGCATTTTTAGGCATGAACCAGGTGGCATTTCTTCAGGCTATCTCGTTTAAGTTCCTTTAGCAAGCATGCATTGGGTGTTTGGGTGTTACGGTCACAGTTAATTTTCTAAAAAAACCTTACTGTAGGCTCCCAGCTCCTGTTGTGAAGGGGGACCAGTTCAGCAGCCATCTAACTGCATGTTATGCTCACCATATCCACTTTAAAATGTGCAAATGGCATTTAATTGTACTTTTTCTATATCTGTTTTTAGTGTCCTTTAGTATCCTTTATACCCACTAAAGTTAAAGCTGCGGACTCCATACTGTGCTGGAAATGTGATGCTCCTGGCATTTGCTCTCCTGGCAGTTATCCTCCAACCCTCAACTTCGTAAATACTGTAGTTTGCGGTGAAGCATGCTGGTTGTAGGTTCTAACGCCCTCTGGTGGCCATTCTAAAAGGCTAACATTCACTCACATCCTCATTGGCTTCTTAGTTAGTTTTTGGTGGGTGAGTTTTTGTGAGCGAATGATTCCACAGAAAATGTATAAATGCCATATGTTCGAAAAGCCACATTATTTTGATCGATATTAACATTTTTTACATTACACCTATGGAACAATTCCCAACAGTTGTAAGAATGTGTCAGGTGTGTTGGTTGTTGGTGAACTGTAGCGTCTTTATCCCGTTTGATTTCCCCGGTCAGAAATACTTTATTAACGTAGTATTACCCCTGTTAGCGCATGTTTGTGCTCATTCTTGTCCATTTTTTAGACCGACTCCTCAGTCTCATTCACTAGTTAAGCTCACGCAGGCGTCGAGTTGGGAGTTGGACGGAGATTCTTTGTGCGCAGCTTGTGCAAGTAGACTGTCCGCTCGTGATCATACGTCGCTGGTGTGTAAGACCATCCAGCAGCCTGACAAACATTTAAAACTTTTGTATCAACTCAATTTAGAAGTGCTGCCCACAATATTAATGATAGCGTGCCCCCCAGCAGGGATTCAGGCCCGTCGCCCGCGCTGTCGGCCCGCGTGCCGTTTATGGACAGGATTGCCCTTCGTTCCAAATAGTTTGATATAATTGCTTGCTATACACTCCCCTCAATATTACTTGTTGTATGTGGGATTTGCCATCTCTGTTGTTCCCATACATTATCTCGCTAGTTTTACAGAGGTTGTATGACCTAGAGGCACCGTAACGCCGGTTACACAACGGTTAGTCATTTGGTGCCCATATTTCCCCCAAAGTATACATTTTCAACAAAATCACAGAATTCAGCTCACTTCACAAAATCCTGCCGTATATCAATGTTTTTTTTTTTGTTTGTTTTTTTTAAATAAAGGCTGCATCAATACGTGGTGCTGCATATAAAATATAAAAACGAGGACCGTTGGCAAGATTTATTGCAATGTTACAGGTTAGATTTATGGATTTACATCATATTGAAAGATTCATATAACATCTACAGTATCTGTGTGTGTGTGTGTGTATATATATATATATATATATATATATATATATACATACATACATACATGCATAAACACAGTATATAGTTTTTTCAAAGAATGAGTGCCTGTTTAAATGTTACTTCCAAGTAAAAGCCAATAAAAAATAAAAAAAACAAGCACCAGAACCAAGCTTGCAATTAAAAATGATACGTCTTTTGTGTGTGTTGAGGTTATGTGGGAGTGAGGTTTTCTCTGCAGGCAACAATGTTCTTCAGTAGAGACTTCAGGTCCTTCCCCCCCCAACCCCTGCAAACACAATGCTGCTTGGTGGTCTACTTTAACCCCCAGATCTGCTGAACAATTGGTGTCTTGTGTGTTTGTTGCACCTCCATTGTATTCAGGGACTTTGCTCCTGTGAAGGCTCGAGTGCTTCTACGATCCCTTCACCTCTTCTACATTAAGTTCCACAGTCTGAAATTCAGCTTCCTTGAGGCTGGTTTTTTGACGTCCATGCTCAGGTGACTTTCCTGACCATAAATGTCCTAATATGTGCAAGCTCTGCCTGCGGTCAGAAATAGGGTTGCATGTTTGGGTGGCCATTTTGAATGCTAATGACAGATAACTCATGAGACGAAGCAAAGTGCATATGCTAGAACATGCCTTGCGAAAGTCACTCTGAATAAGAACTTCTACTGAATGGCAGCGATGTAATGAATACGGTGCGATACTCATCGGCTCGCCATGCATTTTGGCATGCTAGGGCACGCAGATCCATGCTCGTGAGTATTGTTCAACTCGCCTTTTGATTAAAAAAATGTAAACGTCAAAGGCGATTTAGCGCGGCGTCTTTGCTATCGTGCAGGCCTGCGGTCGGCCAGAAAGCTGCTGCGAGGTACGTCACCTTGATTATGATGGGAGAGAAGCGCGGCACGCGGTGGTTGATGGCGATGCCGATGACACAAGGCACCAGGGTCATGATCAGGGCCAGAATGATTCCAGTATAGGGCACCATGCTTTCTATGTTTGGGATGCCCTGACTGTACAGGTAGAGCAGTAGGGGCATCATACCCAGTGCCAGCAGGGTGGAGCAGGTAGTCATCACAATGCTGGGGAAGATAAAGAAGTCACCATCCAAGTAGCCCTGGTCTCCAAAACACTGAAAAGGTTATTTACGTGGGCCGTTGACTTTTGATGAGGATAAAACACTGTCCAATTATGTACGGAGTTCATCTTATCTCGAAATGTTCCATAAGACAGGAGCAAAGTCTTTAGTTACATTCCTTGTCCATAAACCGCACGTCACGGCCGTTTCATCTAAAGGAAAGACCACTGATTTTTGAGATGTGTAAAAGGCAGATGGCCACTTGAATACGTGTAAGTGAAATGTGAATAAGGCATGCGCTGAAACATGCATATCTTTTACACAGCCCCTGAATAGTCTGACTAGTAATGATCTTATAAATTAAATGAATGATACTTTGAGCCGAGCGGCTCTGTCAGTAGTCACTGGAAACTCATTAGTCATCCCATAGGCCCTTATATTGTGAATCTGGGCGGAACCCCACCAATGTAATCTTGTGTTCCTCAAATCGAAATGCTTTGTTATCAAGCCAATTATCACACGGTTGGCCCTTTATAGTCATAAACATGGTTATGGCACATCGGCTTAAAACGTTATCCATGGGGTTACTAAACCTTTGGTCCTATTCTGATCTATGTCAAAGGTGTATGTGTTTTAGCAGGTGTTTTTGACAAGACTCATATCAGTTTAAAATCATGAAAACACCATTGCTCTGCTCCAGCGCCCACCTACTCTCTGCATTATGTTTTCCTGAAAATAAAAAATATGCATGACTGCATATGCTGAAATACTGTATGCTATCATACATATAAGATATAAAAAATCATGTCTAAATTTACAATATTTTAGAAATCTATCAGTTATTGACATTTTTATCTATACATTATCCCTATGATGACTTTGCTTCAGAGAGCTATATATGCCCTAACATCTCAAATATATTTTTGTAATTATTTTATGTTTTTCTCATTGCTCAAGAAACCACACAAAAAAAGTGATTTTAGATGGAGAAGGAAAACTTGTTTTCTTAGAAGAGATAACGGACATTGCGCAGGGGGGTATACTACAAAGCAGGATTACGGAATTGGCTAGATAACTACACTGAGTAAAACCCAGAACCCTCCCAAATCTGGAACATGGACTGAAGAAAAAAAGAGCTGCTCCGGGATTTACTCAGTGCAGTTATCCAGCTAACTAAGTAATCCTACTTCGTAGTATACCCCGCAGGTCACCAGACTTGGGCTGCGTTTGAATCTGAAATGTATTCTTTCTTCTTGTCATTCCCTTCCCTTGCTTCAAGCCATTTTTTTGCTTCAAATTCCCAAAATGCCAGGATGAAATATGGCAGCCACACCACCTGTGATTCGGATCCAATTTAAGAAAGGGGAGGGAGTAATAATATTCCCTCGCTCTCTCGTTTATTCTCCCTTCAACCAAGAGTATAAAATACAAGCTTCTAGCAGAAGGGAATCCCACAATGCAATGCTCCACATGGAAAAAGTGGGCGGTCACCACAGAACTATGTTGCGGTCACATTTCAACTCTATGATGTTGCACTTCTGAAATGTTGCGAGGGCGGTTCGGTTCCGTTTTTGTTTGTTTCTCGTCAATCCTCTCTTGTAGAGCACCTTTTAAGTTTGCTTTCTGCACATAGCAAATTGCGTCACAAGATAGCTTCCTTGAGGCAAGTGAGCAAGGGAAGGGAGTGTGTTAAATACGATTCGAGTGCAGCCCCTCACTCAAACAAACGAAACTCACCTTAGGTTCATGTCACCTTGTGCGGCCAGAGTAAAGATGTTGGACAGGTTTCCCCCGGGACAGCAGCCACATATCAGCACAGTAAGGGCCTCGATGGGGTCGAGCTGGAACACCTTTCCCAGCACGAAGGCAGCGAGAGGCATGAAGCCGTACTGGGCCACCACGGCGATGGCCACCCCTTTAGGTTTCAAGAAGTGGGCTCTGATCTTGGAGATCTCCATGGTGCAGCCCAAGGATGTCATGGTGAAAAAGAGGAGGATGAGGATGATGCTGTTGAAGACCTTGTCCATCAGAGGAGAGAAGGGAGACTCAAAAAGAAAGGTGCTGTTGGGAGGGGTGGTGTTGTAGGGGGTACTGAGGTCCCAGGGGTCTGGATCTCCATACAGCCCTTGTGTCGGGTTTGTGGTGTCATCCATTCCAAATCTTCCAAATCTTTCCTGGATCTGCAGAGCCAGAATCATCGATGTCAACTGAGGAATGTTTTCTTTTCTTGCATTTTTAAAAAAAAAAAATTTTTACCAAACTCTTTTGCCAAAATTGTTCAGAGGCTTGCTATCTCTACATTTTAGCATTTGACAATTTATTTTATCTATAAAAAAGTATTAACTATATTGTATGAAAAATCAGTCACTTAAAAAATGACTAAATGTCAGTGCATACATGCAGAAATCTGAGCCTCTGTCTGTCACTGAAACTGAATTTTCAGTATCATAAACAAAGGTCCTTGCCTTCCTTTTGTGTGCACAAGTTCTCAGTAGTTCTGTCTCCTGCTGTAAACTAGTTATGTATCCTGCTGTAAACTAAACAAAAGCCTGCTACCTGTCACATGGCCTCCCCGTTTCATGTGTGTGTGTGTGTGTGTGGGGGGGGGGGGGGGGGTGGATGTGGTGGTGGTGGTGGTGGTAAGTGCAACACGCCTTCACGTTGCAGACCAAATCCTTCGCTGAGTCTGAATGGAATCTCCAAGAGCGCTTGTGTGCACACAAAAATCTCGTAAATCACTCCACTCTTTTCAGGATTCTGCTTCAAGCAGTAAAAAAACTAGACACAAAATAATCCATTCCTGATCGGAGGTCTAATCCAGACAATTGTGCAGTCTAAATGGGCAGGGTTAAGGTCAGGACAATTTTCTTCGGAACTGCTAAGAGCATGATGCCAGCTGTTGCTTTTTCACTCTGCAGCTAATCAGCTAAACTGCACAGTAATTGTATCTTGGAAGCTGTAACCCCTGCAGTCTGGTAAAAGACCACATAACCGTTCTGTGGTATAGAGAGACCGCAGGGCTTGATCGAGCAGAGGAGTCACTGGTTGGATGGGGAAAACTCCTGGGATAATGCTCAGGCCAATTATATGCCGTCCTGTAGGAATCTTGGCCACAGCGGGCACGGCAATGGACAGGATTTGATACCGCCAAGTGGGAGGAGCCACTGGGAACCCTGGATGAAATACTGGACCAATCTTGGCAAAATGGAATAGCATTACTGATTATTGAGTTTCTACTTCGATTTTATGGTGGATAATTATGTTACTTTTACTTTCTTTGTTGTATAGTTTCTGTGAACTGCTTGTGTAAAGCACATTGAGTTGATTTCTGTCTGACATGTGCTCTATAAATAAAATTTGATTTGATTATAATAGCAGATGAAATCAGCTGAAACTAATTTATTCCATTATCTGTTACAATAGCATGGAGACGTTTAACAGATTAGCTGCTAACACTGTTCTTCCTGTTGTTGGTGTGGTTTATTTTTATTTCTTTGGATGGCTGTAGCTTTGTCACATGGCATTTCTGTGCTGTAGCTTGACCAGCTGAGGACTGCTGTTGTTGGGAGCGGCATCATTTCTCTACCCGTGGAATATCTCTGTCTGGTTACTTTCTATTCAGATCCAGAATTGCAGGGAACTGGGCCTCCAGCTATCTCATAGTGTCCAGGGGGGTATTTCACAAAGCAGGGTTACTGAGGTAGCTGGATAACCGCTCTGAGTAAAACCCGGAACCCTCCCAAACCTGGAACATGGACTGAAGAAAAAGAGCTGTGCAGGTGCAGATACCAGCTAACTCAGTAATTCTGCTTTGTGATACAGCCCCCCCCTCTTAACCATTGTGGTCTGCTTACTTATTAGCACCTATGAAACGGTCAGCCTGGGTCAAATATACCCAGGACATTATTGGATTTTTAAACTATGACAGAAATATCATGTATGCAAAAATATCTAATATATATTATGTTTATTTCAATTCCAAACAATATACAAATATATATATGGCAAATGGTTGCGATTTATCTCTGTGGATTACATATAACAATAAAACTGTCATTAATTTGTGATAAAGATAGGATTTCTTGGATTTTTGTGTGAATTTAAAGGTTTTTATGAAGTAGATTTATTGGTATTCATATAGTTTTGAACTGACATTCTCAATTATTTTTCATTTTCATCATATGATTGTGGCAGGGTGGGCGTGGTTAGCCTCTGCGTGCAGAGAGAGAGTGAACCGAGCGGCTCTCGGACCCTGAGCCACAGCGGTCATAAGTTAATCAGCATCAGGGTGAAACGTAATTGAATAATGGTTTGATTGTTTCTGATTGCTATGACAGTGAGCCGGGGCTTGAAAAGGGAGAGACGGGCGGACAAACAGGGCTGGCTGGAGACGGAGGAAGTGATAGCCTCGAGAAGCCAGATCCGAAAAGTAAAAAGTAAAACTGTAAATTAAATATACCCAAGCGGGTTTGTGCAACATACGGTGTGGTCTCCACTTCTTCCCGAGCGGTGGCACTCGATCTTGCTACAATGATATTTTAAGAAACCATGTAGATAAAAATACATACAGCAAATCCAGATTATGAACAACAAATAGAAACACAATACAAGAACAAAATTTACACTGGTTTAGTCACTCGTGTCTTTCTTCATTATACTAAAAGTTTAAAATTTGACCCAAACTGAAGACAAGGTGGGTTAAAATGAGACCCAGCAGAGAGTGCTTTAATTGCAATGTTGTAAAAAGCTCAGTTTTAAAATCTCAATAAGATGTATAACCTACCGATGTAAGTAGCTGCGTTGCCTCGCTCGGTCTGAATTCCAGCTCTGCAGCTTTTTTGCCTAACTGCAGTTGCTCAAAAACCACATCCTTCAATGTTTTGCTGTGATTGTGAGTGAAGTGTCACCATCCTAGCTCAGGAATGTAATTCAGGTCAACAGCTACCTTGCTGCAACCACTTTATGTTCTGTCTTTCAGTTTCCATTGTTATTTACAGTGAATCAAGACTAATCTCAGATCATTGAGAATGACTGCACTTTAAAGGAAAACACATTAATTTCATCAACCATAGTAGTGTAATGAATGATTCCAGCAGAGAACAGTGGATAGAGCTCAGATACAAATGTAACACAAATTGCATAATAGCACAATGAATAATGATGAAAACTGGTGCATGTTAATTAAGCACTTAAGCCTTGTTTTACAGGTTAAGAAATACAGTCAGAAGTCAAAGTAGATTAGTGGATTAATTGGTTTCTTACAAAATAGAAAAATAGAAAAGACTCAATGCAACAACTGCATACTGCAACAACAAAAAAACCACAGCGTTTGATTAACGTTTCGGGACTTGACCTTCATCAGAATGTGAATCACTGCAGGGCACACATCACATCCTAGAAGACATCTCGCACACAAGTGCAACCAATCACTCAATTAGGACGCTATAATTGAATGACCATAAAAGGACACCTTTTTTTGCACCTGCATCAGGTGTGCAGCTTTCCTCTTTTTACAAGAGGGAAAATATAAACAAAAATAATTTCAACATGATTTTACCTTGACAGAAGATTCGCCTTTCTTGCTCTTCTTGCTGATATTGTGTGGAGGGCTTTAACGCTGTATAGCTCTTTGAGTTGTCACGTTGCACAACAGTGAGATAATTTGTGTCATAAATACATGTGAAATGTTCAAGTCATGATGTCCTCAGCTATTTATCTTATCACTCAATGCCTTTGGACGTTGGAATGTCTTGTAAAAATAAAAAGTATATATATATAAAATGCACAGCGTATTAGTAAGCAAAAGGTAACATGGAATTGTTTAACCATACTCTATATGCACCTTTTAAGTGGACACAAAACTGATAGGATAATACTGTACAGACATCATTTTTCCCTTTGACTTAAATACCTTACCTATACTCACTCTGACTCATCATTCTGTTTTATACTATCTATCCACCACAGCTGTTACAGCTGTTTGTATTAAGAATTTTACGATATGCATGTCTGTGTGAATGGCACACATTAACCCTTCTCTTGCATTTGGTTTTCCCCCCTTCCCATGCTATTTCCGGTCAAAATTGACCGGTGTGTTTTGCACAGTGATATCTCTGGAACCCCTAATCCAATTTTGATGGTTGACATCTCATTTGAACAGTCAAAGCAAGTAGAATCAAGGGGTGGCAGGCAAGACGGTGTTTCATTGAATTTTGAGTGATTTATTCAACAGTGAGGCACCTATGATATTTTCGGTCAGAATTGACCGCCATAGGAAATGAATGGGTATGAGTATATTATGTTCATCCTGCAGATGGAAAACATCTCCACACACACACACACACACACACACACACCATGTTGATGTTCTGTTATGGTATTTTTTTGAATATTTCTATTTCAATAAATGTTCATTGAGGAAAACAGTATCAGTGTCTTATTTTATATTCATCACAGTGAATGCAGTGAATGCTGAACTTGATGGGCCCACCGGTGGGTCCGGACCATATACTATATATACTCAAGTTCAAGTTATCAACTTGTAGTTGAAAGTACACAATGAAACACTGGCTTGCCTGTATCAGATCAATACATCCCATGGTATTGTTCAAGTTCAAGTTGTGTGTGTGTGTGCGTGCGAGCCTGTGTGTGTGTTTGTGTATGTGTGTGTGCGTGCGAGCCTGTGTGTGTGTGTGTGTGTGTGTGCGCGTGCGTGCCTGTGTGTGTGTGTGCGAGCCTGTGCGTGTGCCAGTGTGTGTGTGTGTGTGTGTGTGTGTGCGTGCGAGCCTGTGTGTGTGCCAGTGTGTGTGTGTGCGTGCGAGCCTGTGTGTGTGTGTGTGTGTGTGCGAGCCTGTGTGTGTGTGCGTGCGAGCCTGTGTGTGTGTTTGTGTATGTGTGTGTGCGTGCGAGCCTGTGTGTGTGTGTGCGTGCCTGTGTGTGTGCGTGCGAGCCTGTGTGTGTGTGTGCGTGTGCCAGTGTGTGTGCGTGCGAGCCTGTGTGTGTGTGTGGAGATGTTTTCCATCTGCAGGATGAACATAATATACTCATACCCATTAATTTCCTATGGCGGTCAATTCTGACCAAAAATATCATAGGTGCGTCATTGTTGAATAAATCACTCAAAATTCAATGCAAGTGGTGATCATCAATTGTATATGTTCAGAGGCCTAGTGTGGAGGATAACATAAGATCTTGAGGCAATTGGATGAAAAATACAATATTTATGATTAAAAACAAAGTCACTCGGTCACTTTTGACCCGAAATGCAATAGATGGGTTAACCCTTCACTATTGCTCACACAATTAATTTGGAAAGGTGCAATCCTTCTTGGAATGCTGTCATACAATTTCTGAACTGTGTGTAGTGCAGCGGTGGGCAACTCCAGTGTGTGTGTATGTTTTTACTGCCACCAGTTACCACGGCTCAATCTGCGAATTAGTCACACACACAATCACGATTCACTCGTAAATTACAGTATGATAAAACGCAAAATATTCAAGCATACCGGCACAAGAACATTAATCGGCTACTGTTCATATCGCGGATATGTAGATTAAAATATCAGATCATGTAAACGATTGTGCTAATTAAATAATTGTTAACTGGTGGCAGCAAAAACCTGCATACACACCGGCCCGCGAGGCCTGGAGTTGCCCGCCCCTGGTGTAGTGGGATATTGGCCCATTGTTCAAGAAGGACAGTCTCCAGTTTTTTGAGGGATGCAGGAGGTGAAAATCTAGTTCACACTTTGCGCCCCAGAACTTCCCATAAAGGTTCAATTACGTTTAGATCTGGTGATTGTGCAGGCCCTGGAAGGCATTTGACGTCATCCTCGTGTTCTTGGAACCATTATTTAATGTTTTTAGCAGTGTGCTTGGGGGCTTTATCATGTTGGAATATGGGAACATTATGAGGGAACAGCGTTTGCACCATAGGCTGCACCTACGCTTGTAAATTGGGTTCATATTGTTTGCCAGTTACACATCCATGGAAAGCGATCATTGGACCCATTGAGTCCCATAAAATGGCTGCCCATACCATGGGCGGCAGTGTGGTATAATGGTTAAGGAACTGGGTTTGTAACCGAAAGGTTGCAGGTTCGATTCCCAGGTCGGACACTGCCGTTGTACCCTTGAGCAAGGTACTTCACCTGCATTGCTTCAGTATATATCCAGCTGTATCAATGGATACTATGTATAAATGCAAAAGAAATGCTGTGTAAGTCGCTCTGGATAAGAGCGTCTGCTAAATGCCTATAATGTAATGTAATGTAATTACAGAACCACCACCATACTTAACAGTTGGCAACAGACATTGTGGATTGAATGCCTCTTGTGGCTTTCTCCAAACATAAACCTGTCCAGATGTATTAAAAAGTGTAATAGATGCCTCATCAGACCATATCACTTTTCTCCATTGCTCAGGGGTCCAGGTTTTGTGTTTCTTACACCATGTTATGCGTTTTTGTGCATTAGCTTTGGATACAAATGGTTTCTGAACGGTGGCCCTGCCGTAAATACCAGCTTTGTGAAGCTTACAATGCATTGTGTTTGTTGAGACTGGTTCACATATGGATTGATTCAATTCTGTGGTTATTAGCAACTATCCTACCAAGTGTCCGTCTGTCCCTGTCGGAGAGCTTTGACTTGTCCGTCTGTCCCTGTCGGAGAGCTTTGACTTGCGGCCAGTTCTTTTTTGCTGATGCTGTTTTTTGGTGTTGGGCTTATGTTGTCATAATTTTTTACACTGTTCCCCTTGCCACCTTAAATAATTTTGAATTTAGCGGTTTTTGTGACCGACATTTTTTGTGATAAAAGTGTGATTCGCAAAAAGAAAAATTCACTATAATGATTTGATTTCTACATTATCCTCCTATTCTGACACTTAGGCCTGCTAATCTTTCATGTCACTGTTTGTTTCTCTGTCTTCAAGTATTAGCTCCGAGGCCCTCTGAGCAGAGATTCCTCTGATAATATTGATGTATTGTGTAAGTGACCCACACACTGTGATGCAAAGCTATTTATCCCACCCCCAGGTTTGAGGGGTACAGTTTGAGAGGCGCGCTTGTTTCGACTGTTTTGGAACAATAAGATGTCTGACCTGTTCAATTTTAGTAAAATTCGGGGCGGACCGGCCCCGAGCGGTAGTCTCCTGTGTCGACACATGTATTTCCAGAAACTTTATGCACACGGCCATGTCTGGTAATTTATGCCAAGTGCCTGGACAAGAACACGCCCGTGCACAAGCTTATGTCCATTTCCATCATTGACACGCGCGTCTGTTTTTGGATGTGTGCACTGAAGTGTCCGCCCTGTTTAAATGCACCCTGTTTGTGCAGTGATCGTGCGGGTTCTGACATTATAGAGGGTAAGAAGGACGAAAAAGCTGGGTCAGGCGGGCACTAGGTTAACAATGTTGCAACCTTAGGGCAGGTGAGAGTGTGTGTGGATGTGTGTGTATTTTTGATATCCACATAAAAACTGGGAGGTGATTTTGAAAATAAATACAGTGAGGACTCCTTATGGACCAGGTGTAAGGGGAGGGGGAGGGGTTGCAGAATTGATTGAGCAAAAAAAAGAAAATAAATAATCTCTGAAAATAATTCACTAAAATGAGTAGCACCATACAGCATTCATACAGCAAGTTTTTTTTGTTGTTGACGCTCTAAAATTCTAAAGTGCAGCTTCATCAGTCTTGCACATGCAAGTAAGTAAATATATTTGTACGTACAAAAATTAAATAATGAATAATGTACTTAATAATCTGCACTGCATATTGATAACTTTAATTAATTCCATTACTTGACCGTAGATGATGGGGCATCCATGTATAATCATGCACCAACCGTTACATATAGACAGGCCTTTTCCAGCTCAATGTATGAGCTATGTTAACTGGGGAACTAGCCAGTGCTAAGAAGCAGTATAGCTAGATGCATGTTTTGGCAGAGAGTGTGTGCTTGTCTGCTTTCTTGCAAATTGATAGGTTTAGATTATCATACTCATTTTCCGATTGAACTCTATGGGACAATAAGTCAGGAGAAAAAAACCCATGAAGTGATCCATCCAGATTTACTGCATATTTGGCAGCAGAGTGATTGTTTGAGACATGTGTTGTGCGGAGAAGAAAAAAAAAAAAAAAACAGGATCGGGAAGGATTGAAAAAAGATTGATGGAACCGGGCAAAAACTAAAATAGGTGTTCAATTCTATGAGCTGTGACTCTTCTTTTGAGGTTTCCTAGCCTATCATTCTAGTTGGTGTGGATCAGGTACTCTTTAATTCTGACTGTGGTGGTTGTCCTTGTCTTGGGAAAGAGTCTCGGGGAAGAGTCTCAGGTGTAGGCATCTGTATCAACGTGGTTCCTAGGGGCAGGTTTCCCTCCACAGCATACACCTCAGGAGTTCTTCCCTCTACCATTTTCTCCCATATTGACTGATCTAAACCCTGGTTAAATCCACTATAATATTTTTCAACGTGTTACCCCATTTTGCCAAACCCACAACAAGGTTTTTGATGTCATTGTGTAGGTTGTCCATGAAAGTCTCTTGTAGAAACTGAGGATTTTGTTCTTGAGGCCTAAGTTTTTGTTACCATCCACAACCTCTTAGAAGTAGTGTTTCACTTTTTCCTTCAGGTTTGGTTGGAGCAAAGGTGCTGATCATCATGAATGTTTCACATATCATGTCCTGCATGGCTTGTAGGTGTTCAAGAAGGAGATGCTTGAGAAACGTCATTAGGACCTGTGGTTCTTACTCTTGGGCTGGCAGATTGAAAAGTGTTCCAAAACGTCTGGGAGGACCTGCATGTGAATTCTTCTTCAGAATCCTTGAACTTCTCCCAGCTGGACTCCTTCAAAATGGTGACAACCAACAGCTTAATCTTCCCCCAATATGATACACAGAAACAAAACAAGCCTCATTCCAAAGCAATGCATATTTTTTTACATTAATGCAAATAACTTGTCCCTGTTGCTCGACAGTGGATGTGTCTATACAATTGTCTACATGATTGGTCTGATTAGTCGGTAGGTTTCTGACTGGGTATGAAAAAAAACCTGCTAATCTGCTAATCAAAATTTTAATTAGGTAATTTGAATCAAAGTATGTTGGCAAAACCATGTGGCCTTATTCACATATAGTAAAATATGAAAGTGAAAGTTTTTCATTGTTATAGCAGTAGTCTAACTCCACAATCTGCAGCAGAGTCTCCCAAGCGTCAATGAAATTATTATTATTCTTTTTTTTTTACAGTCAATGGTAAAGACTGGAAACGCCCTCTAGTGTATGCTCTCTGAACTAAAGATTGCCTGTTAATAATGATAATATTGTACAGTGTTCCTCAGCTCTGGCACTGTGGGCATATTCTGTGTCTTGATTTCCACTATGACTGAACTCTCACCTACAATAACTTGTTTTGGTTAAGCTGATATTCATTTGGAATTTTGAATCTGTCATAAATTATTTATGTAAGAAAGATGCAACACACAGCTGTTGATCGAAAATATTTTCTATAAATGCCTGAACTTGACTGCCTTAATTATGCTGAATTATTTGTCTAGTTGTTTTAAGTCTCATTCAACCAGTAAGCACTTCTAATTAGTGACTTTGACTACCTGTCTGTATAACCAATTTTAAAGAGAAAGTTCACTTTCCGGGTTTTTTAATTTATTTATTTATGTTTATATATTATTTCAGTGTGTATTTTCAATTGGCCCAGACAGTTGTGTGCAATGTAGGAAATTTGTGATATTTAGAGAACTAAAAAATATATACATTTAAGCATATGTGAAATTGTTTGATCTATTACAAAACATTCTGTCAGATAGTTTAATTTTCATGATTGAAATTATATAACACAAAATTAAGGTCCTTGCCACTTAGAGCAAAAAGAGCCCGAAACAGCTTTGTCCCTACAACTGCTTAATGACATTGGACATCTCAAGACAGTAAAGGCAGATGAGGAACTGTTATTTCTTATGATGCTCAAATTTTCATCATAATTAATATTTAATTAATTTAATATAATATAATTTTGATCATATTACTAATAATAATAGTCATTTTTATCATAATCATACTCACACATACCTTCACTATAATGTTAAACTTCTGATTCAATTGAATGTCTTTATTTAACATGTTTGTTTGTGCTTGTGGGTCTGCCCCACTGTCTGTCTTTTTTACTGCTGGAAACTACAACTGAAGTTCCATAATGGGAAAATAAAAGTTATTCTATTCTATTCTATTCTATCTATGAAAGTGACTACATTTTCATGAACATAAAACACATTTTAAGTCATGATTTGATATCATCTGGTCATCAAAACAAGATGCTTCGCTAGGCTGGTCACAACTTGGCTTGGAAATGTCTATACACGTGTCCTCACCATGGCCTCTTGTACACATTCATTTTAAGAACTACAAGTACCAAAGCCCTTTCGTGGAAAAAACACTTCGCATTTTTGTTGCCTGGAAGCGCCAATAGCGTGGAGCTTGCTGGGAAATATGGTCTGAGTGCAGTCGGTGCAGCGTAAGCACTATTCAGAAATGGATCTGTTCGAAACTACAATACCCTTGTACTTGTTGACAGTCGCTCAAGCGTGTCACGGGTTTGTAAACGTCCGTGTGTAGGCGAGTCACGTGTGGAGCGAGTCCGTTGATCTCGTTCCGTCCCTGCAGTCTGACTTGCTTGGGGGGGTGTTCGTGCCGTTCAGGTTTCTGGATATTTAATTTTGTTTTTAGCCCCTGCTATTAACGAGATTAAATATTTTTTCGAAGAATGAGTGACAACGATGACATCGAGGTCGATAGTGACGTGAGTAGAAAATGCATACTTTGTACTTGAAATATAATGAGCAAGCTACATAGTTAGCTAGCTAGCCAGTTAGTTCGCTAACTAGCTAGCTAGCTATACGTGTAGTTCTCTAACTAAATCGTGAGAATAAGAATGCATTGTGCTTTTCTGTTTTTGATCTTGTGACCGCTGATTGGTAGATTAAGGAAGAGATCGGTAGGCTTCAAAAGAGATTTTCAACGCGGTTTCGCTTCGCATAGCTAATGCTAGCTAGCGAACATTACAGACGATCTGCTTCAAGTGATCTACGAACTAGCTAGTAGCTAACTAGCTAGCTAGCTAACGTAAGCAGTAAGTTAACTAACGTTACTCTATTATTAGCGTTTCTTACAATTATACAATTGCACTTTTCTGTTCTGTTTTCTTACAGGAAGAATCACCGAGATTTCACCCTGTGGTGCGTAATTTTCGGAGAGATTTATCCAGTTTAACGTTAGATTTAATCAGGGAAATAGATCGTTCATTGACATTTGAAATGATTTCCGGGTGGGTGAAAAGGAAATTGTATTGACGAGTCTGCGGCGCAGTGATGGAATTGAGGGACTCAGCCTCGGCCACGGAAAAGCAGCCTGAGCTAGCTCGGGAAACCCAGTATTGTTGTTGCTATTGCTCAACGAGCATCAACTTCTGGTTAGCAAGCTAGGTGCAGCTCTATAGGCCAGCGCAGAGGCGTGTATGGGGGGAAAACATACATTCTAGCATGGGTTGCTTGCTATAATCTACCAACGGTGCAGCTAGACAGTTGTCACATGCATCCTCTGTTTATAGGTACTCCATAATGTATGTTCTGCATTCATTAACGGTTTTGTTTTTACTATACTCGTGTGCATGAAATGGCAATTCCATCCCACAAGGCACAGCGCGACCTATATTTAGACTCTGGCTTTGGAAGCTATCTCGTAGCTATCTTCAATGTCCAATGCAACTAGCTAGCCCATGTTAGTTGTGTGACCTGTCAACCGGCACTCACGCACAGCTTCTTCTAGTTGGACCGGATAGTCATGCAGTAGTCAGCTACGGGGTCATTCCTACGTTCCCAGGGTCCTATGTTCCCCAGCTCTATATAGCACATAATGGGAACCTGAAAAATATGTTCCCCAGCTCTGTATTCGCTTAATATGACATGGGCTATTGTGGGTTAGGGTTGGGGTTATATACTGGATAATATGTATGCAATATTTTAACTTGAAACGGGTCAAATGTGTTCCGAACACAATAGGAGGGTTAATTTGTGTTAACAGAATATTGAACTGTGGAACATAGATACGCTCCCGTCAGCTACGTGTTAATCACGGATCAGAAGAGTCAGATCGTGTTGCATATTACGTGGCAGCATCAGTGCAACGTTCATTAACGTTACAATTTGAAAATAATTTTACCGCAACACGAACTAGTGTTTTCCAGACTGATTTCCTCACAGGCGTTGCAATTTGATTGTTGAGCTTGCTAGCTGGCTAGTTAAGATGCCACTTAAAAAATAAAAAAAAATGTTTTAAAGTTTGCTGTGGGTCAGGCAACGAGCAAACCAGTGTATATTAAGTTACCATGACAAGCGATAATGAATGTCAAGTAATCAGGTATTTGGGAACTTGGAGCATAGGTCTAACTTTCCAAAATTTAAATATTTTTTTTTTATACGTGTGGCCAATGTATTTGTTGAAATTTGAGGTTAGTCTTCATTTATACCTTCACTATTTGACTAAAATTGAATAATTATAATCAGTGTTGCAGTCCCCACACTGGTGCTTTAACACAGCTGTCAGTATTTAAGGCCGGTGCCTGAGTTAAAGAAGCTTACCATTTATGAATGCACTCATAATTCTGCCTTCACACAGAAGCTAAACAGTTTCACCAGTGGTTGCTCTTTCTGTAACTGACTCCGATGCATTTGTTCAGTCACTCTGTGAGGCCCCAGCATAGTCAAACGTTACCCAATCACAATACCTTAGCAATCCGTCCTGACACACCCAATCCTGGAGGTCTGAGTGCACATACATGTCACACGCACTGCTGTTGCATGAAAATGTATGACATGGCCCCAGCTTGGTGTTACCTGTAAACATCCCAACATGGGCAGCATGTTAATTCCATTTTCTCTCTGCTGTCCACGGCACTTGGGAAACATGCCATTTGTACACCAGGCACTGCATTAAGTTGACAAGTCTTGGTACAGGCTTACAGAGGGTTATTTAGAAGCTCAAATGCCTGCTTTACAAAAACACATTTGCGCTGAGCTGTACACCCTGTACTATTGTGGGGGTCTGGACTCCCTTTAATCAGTCACTGCGAATAAAGGTGCTGGGTGAAGTTTAGAAGAGTCATCCTTGGAGAATTTGTGTAGAGTACGGCCTGCACAGTCGCTCAATTTCCTGGCAGGAAGTTTTGTTGAAGAACCTACATTCAGTACACAGTGTTTTTGGACGTTCGTTGAGAACACAGCGATACAGTAGTACTCCACTGCTGTAATATAAGGATAGTATAGAGTAGGGCAATGGGAAAACTCAATAAGGCGAGACACAAGCAGTACCTCAGAGTTGCAGACTGAGCAGTTGACTGACCAGTGTACAACGCCAGATATTTGCAGTACTTTATCAAGCTCCTTATCAGTGATGCAGAAATCTGAGCATTAAACAAAATTTAATCCCATTTCCTTGTGATTCAAAACTTTTAAGTACTCTCAAAATTAGAAGAAGCATATATTAGCACTCCTGCTAAAGATTATATACAGTTTGATGTAAAGAAAGGGGAGAACAAAATCAGATTTGTCATAAGTAACGATAAAAGGTTACTTAAATTAGATGTTAGATATTTTACTATCACTTTCAAAGTTATGCCATCTCCATTTCCAGTGTGTTTGTATCTCTGCTGTATTTTGCATTATTATATCAATTATTTTTTTAGATTAGTAACAGGTTTTACAGGATTAGTCTCTCTCTCTCTCTCTCCCCCTCTCCCTCTCTCTCCCTCTCCCCCTCTCCCTCTCCCTCTCCTGATCTGAATGGAATTGAATCAGATGAACAAACTCATTTAACCCTGGTCGTACTGCTCATTCCAGTCAAATTCGTGTTTGCCGCCGATCACGAAGCGGCATTATAGTCGCCTAGAACACAAAGGGCTTTGTAAATGGAATGGCAAAACAGGTTGTCCCAGGACCTTATGCAATCTCCTCATCTCCTTTCAAGGCAGAAGTAGGGTGTGGTCATTCGAGACCACACTAAAGAGGCTGCTACTGACTGTATCACCACTGCTTATGAAAAAATCAGATGATTCTTATCTTTAAAAAAAATTTTTTTTAATAGTTATAGTGCTTTCATGTCTAAAAGTTTTCCAGAGAACTACTTTATCCCTTGCCTTCCAGATTAGATTCTGTCTCCTGGCAGACTTTTATTGATGTGTTGAGTGTTGGCTTGCGCCTGCCTGCTGATTGCGATCACTTGGTTTTGGTTTTGTTTCTTGGCTATGCAGTGCACTGCCCTATGCCTGCAGTTGCTATATGAGTTGAGGGCAAAGCCCAGACGCATTGTTAAACGGGGTGTGGCCAAACAGGTCTGGCAGCTGTTTGTAATGTCTCTTGGACTGGCGCTAGGTACATGTGACTTCAGTATTTACATTAGTAGTATAATGGAAACAGTTTACTGCCGTGGCATGACACTCACACCTAGATCTGCTCAGTCAGAATTTGCCAGCTTCATTTGAAGTTTGAGCGAGTTATATTGAGCATATGAACAGAAAACATTTGTAAAGTGTGGTCGCTCTGAGTCTTCAAGCTTCAGCAGAGCTTTTTATTGGTGAAGATCCAGGTGGATCAGTATGTCGCGTCTCTCACTGAAAATAAACTCATCGCTGGAAATCATCTGCTCAACACCGAGACAATAAATGTGGATGTTGTTATTGATGTTCAAGGTCATTAAAATAGTCCACAGTCATTACCACTGCAGACATGGAGTAATGCTCTGTTAATATGCTGTTTTGTGCACGGTTTGTACCAATGCAGAAATCAGGTTTTAGATATGTTGCCTTTCTTCTGCTATGCAACTGAGCTCAGTGGGAGTGCAGAGCAGTTCAGCGTGGCTGTACAGAAATTTAACAGCTAAATTTGTCACATTCGGGCAGGTATTTGCCTAAATATTCTGCTGGTCTGTGGCTCACCCCTGTAGTAATAGCGGTACATTGGATTGAATATATAAAATATCCAAAGCTAGCTATTGGTAGTAGGGGTGCAACGTTTGGAAAAACTCATGGTTTGGTTAACGGTTTTGGTGTCACATTTTTGGTTCAGTTTGGTACATTTCTGGTAAGATAAAGAAAAAAGTGCCAATGGCAATCTAATGTTAATTTATTTGACGAAAATGTTATTAAAATGGTTATCATAATGTAATCAAATTATCAAAAGCTTGACAACAAAGACTTTTGAAGAAGAATGTTTTATTACTTTATGGAAGTTATAATAAGGCTTTAATAAGGCTCTTTTACATGATATTTTAGGTGTTTAGATGACACTCATATCCAGAGCGACTTCCAATTCGTGTACAACGAACACAGGCCTAGATTCTTAAATCACCACCATTCCAAGTAGAAATGAATGAGCGCAATGGTCGGACCATAACACACCGGACATAGGTAATCGTTTATCACTACAATTAACATGAAGGGAACGTTTTTTTTTGGGGGGGGGTGGGGTATAGGATAGATAGGAGAAGATGTGGAAGAGGGGAATAGGAATCAGGGTGGAGAAGAGGGGGATGGGTATTTCCTGAGCAGATGGGTCTTCGGGTTACGCCGGAAGGTGGGCAGGTCGTTCCGCCATTGGGGAGCCAGTCGGGAGCAGGCCGGGAAAAGTGATCACTTTTGTCGCAGGGAGGGGAGAGTTAGGTGGCCGGTGGCAGGAAAGCGTATGGTACGGGTTTGGGTGTGGGGCTGGACCGCGCCCTGAAGGTATGGGGGTGCAGCTCCTTTAGCGGCATTGTACGCCAACCCCAGAGTTTTGAATTCAATGCAGGCCAGACAGCCACCGGGAGCCAGCGGAGGGAACACAGGAGGGCGGGGGGGGGGGTGACATGGAAAATATGGGGAGGTTAAAACCATGTGGGCTGTATCCCTTAAATCCAGAATCCTCCGTGATCGTGGAGGGCTGCGTAACCTTTTCTATAAACAAACCCAGAGGCTTGGGCTATGGATTTCCCCCTGTCTGAATCTGCATTGAAACGGTTTTTAAATGCAGCGGGCAGGTGGAGCTATTCTGTCCCAGACTCTCTCATTCTTCATTCCCTAACTTTTATTATAAGGAGAGCCACAATTGAAGTTTATTTTCAGTCCCACAGCAGTGGTGCATATTACTGCACAAATACATATTGTAGCAGTGAATTGGCTGTTTAAAACCTTGATATACCGAATCAAAAGTAGCAACGTTTTTATTTCAAGTGGCTTCTGCAGATCATAAAGAAGGTCGCTAAGCCCAGTCACAGTCACCTGAATTATTCCTATGCAGTGACAAAACCCAAGATTACACAACTTTCCTAAACGACAACCCTGTGTGATATTGTCGTGGGTGTGCGAGGTGTACGTGCGCGGGTGTGTGCGGAGTCTGTCGCAGGTCCCTGGTCCCCTGTGTTGGCGTTGAATTGGTCAGGTTTCTCCGTGCTGTGCCTGGACAACCATAGTGAACGCTGTTGCATGCATCCCTGTCACCTTTCGGAATGCAAGCCGCGCCCTCATCCCACGGTCCAGCCAGTTAGTGGTGCTGCTCTGGGGCCAGATTCAGTCCTTCCAAAATGCCTTTTGGCTTTCGTCTTGAACACCTGAATCCCAGAGTGCCATTGCATCTGGTAACATCTGCTAGTTTCAGCAGCCACTCAAGCAAACTGGACAAAACTGTGTTGTAAGACCTGGGCGAAAAACCAAATGTTTGGAGAATTCAAAGGAATGTGATTCCATGCACCAAAATTGAATACTAAATTAAATTGGTTACATCATTTTAAGGGTTGGACAGACTCTGGCCCCTCACTGAACAGGAGCTTTACGACGTCATCTGCAGGCATTTGGTCCAAGTCACCGGCGCTTTGTGATGAGCTTTCACACAAGTGATATGCTTCGGTCGAGCTCACAGTGGCAGAGAGCACGCCGCGGTCAGGCTCTTGCCAAGAACGCTGCGGTTCACTGGGGCCGAGGTGACTCTTGAACCTCTCATTACAGGCAGACAAACGAGCGCATCACAATGCGCTGGAGCGCAAACGCAGGGACCACATCAAAGACAGCTTCCACAGTCTACGGGACTCTGTGCCTGCACTGCAAGGAGAAAAGGTTAGTGAAGAAACCCGCCGCTTGCATGAATTTACAGCCCATTGTTAAGTTAGGAATACATGGGAGATCTGATCGTCATTGTTACACTCTGTCTGTTGCTTACCCGTTTGTTATTCAGTCTTAGCATTCTTTTTTTTGCTAAAGAGAATTAGCATATGGCATGTTTGCATGTTACCGATTTTAATTAGCTGGATTTTGATTAGTCTGAAATGTTAAGGATAGTAAGTTACTATTTACTGGTCTCCTATAGGAATATCTGCTTTTGTATTAATGTATATTCTGTATAATGTATAATGTGTTACTGCTCTATGTCCTTTTCACTGTTAACTTACTCAGTCATTCTGTACAATTGATAAACTCGTATTAGTCACATAAAAATGTAATTTAAGTGGAATAAAAACTGTTGTTAGTTCACTGAAGAATGAAATGTGTGGAAAGTAATTATCCAGTGTTGGCCAGAATTATCCAGTCATTACTTGAGGCTTTTTTCCTGTATCTGCCTAACAGAGCACAGTTTGTTTTACAAAGCATTATATCCAGGGCATGAAATTAAAATTTTCACCCAGTGGCCAGAGTGGCTTGTGGATTCTAACAAGACTAGGTCAACCTAGTGCATGTCTTGCCCCGGAGATGTCTAGCGCAATAAGTAACATTAGGCTATGTTAGAAAATTACATTGACACGTTGTTTTCTAAAGATATTTTGGAAAAATAAACCAAACAGTAGGCTACTCGAATGCTGTCCTTATGCGGTTACAGAGTGGACAAATGATAGGCTACAACTCAGTGGCCTCCGGTCATTCCCTGACATCCTCAAATGCCGCGGTAAGGAACCATGTACATGTCAACTACTAGCCTACATGATGATCTGGTGGCGTACCTGTAAAATGGAGCCTATAACCTTACCTTTATACGGATATTAGTGTTAACTTGGCCTGCTTACATTTATAGTTTTTAATTATCAAGCAAATTAACTGAATAACAAATATCAATTAATGTTTTTCTGTGCTAGAATTGTCATAAAATGTGTCGCGCTGTAGCCTACATGTAGCCTATTGCTAGCTGATGCGCTGGAAAAAGTGGGGTATAGGCTACAGCATTAGACTTGTTTCCGTTTATTTGGCTTGAGTAGCCTAGCTAGTCAAACAATTCGCTAAATAATCCAGACCAATATGTAGCCTAATGATTAAGAAATGACAACGACAAAGATGACTAACGTACGATTGTTTAACAAGGATCAGGCAATAATCTGAATGCGTTAAAGAATGTAACGTAATTAGGCCTAATTTTAAGACGACACTAAAAATTTGTCAAAGTGAGTTAAACATATTTAAAGAGGACATCCTCTTAAGTGTCTCGAACCGCATGGCCTAATTAAAGCTTGAAAAACGAATTTACAATCTATAAAACATTGAACATAGATTTTGAAAACAGGACCGTGTGACACTGATGCTGTAGGCTTACTATCCGTTCACTCGGCTCTTTCAGATTAATCCTAGTGTGAAACGTGAAATCGTATGGTAAGTGATTGCTACTAGCTAACTATCAATTAATTAAATAACGTTGCTTGCTGTGAGGCTAGGTAGCTAGTTAGCTAAACCGACCGATCGATCCGCCATCATGCCTAGCTACTGTTAGCTAGGGTGACCACACGTCCCCTTTTTCCCGGACATTTCTTCTTTTTGGGACCAAAAATATCCATCCAAGCCGGATTTTTAAATTCCTAAAATGTCTGTTTAGAATTTCCTTGTTCCATAGACCATATATAAACAAACAAATAGCCTAGTATTATGTTCATAACGCCCGTCTAACCCTGTCCTCTTTTTAAAAAATCCAAAATATGGTCACCCTAAAAAGCAATATTTCTCCATACGTTTGGAGCGACGTGGTCCTTTTTGCGTCTCCAAACATGCCTCTGCTAAATAAATCCCGTTAGTGACGACTATGACATAAAAAAGTGGCGTTGATTGTTCGGTAACCATGCTTACACACAAACACTGCGAGATCAGTATACTACCACCATTTACTCTGCCTATTTACGCCACTTCTCGCATGACTTTCAACAAGGTAGACATCAGTCAGTCAGTCAGTTAGCTACCCTCGCTGATATAAGCCGGTCTGGTGCCCGGCAAAAACCACCAGCCATTTTCAGCGTTTACCAGCCACATTACCTCTTACAATATGACACAACCTGGTTGGTTACCTGCCAAATTGGCTGCTAGAGTAGAAAATATTACCAGCCACAATAAAAATGACCAGAATTTGGCTGGTGATGGATGTTAATTTTCACACCCTGATTCTATCCCATGTTTTGTTTTGTTCTATTCCAATTTTGGACTCCCAAATCTTTTTTGCATGCTCTGCACATCTGAAACACTTAAATATTTAAACACAAAAAGATAAATGTCATAGAAGAACACTCGCATTGCACACATCCCGAAGACAATGAGGCCTGTAACAGTAGGCCTGAAAACCTGGGGCTTCCCAGATTCAGCTACCATCAGACAGGGCCTTTTCGTTGAGCGAAACTAGAGCGAGAGCGCACAGAGAAGGCCATGGAGATTGAGTGCTTGGGTGTAACAGTGGTGCGGTCATAAAGCATTCTGGGATAGTTTGTTGCCCTTTCTTTCATGGTCCTGGGCATTATAAAATCTAATGACAGGTTATTCTGCTCGTTTTCCACACAGCTCTTTGATTATCCTTCCGCCAGTACTCTGTTTTTAGTGTCAGGGAGCGGTGACGCAAGCATTTCATAATGACCTCACTGCTCAAACTCCAGCTCAAATGAGTGTTTTGCACTGTTGAAAATCATGGTCACGGCACCGTTCTAACCACTTTGACGGAAGCCCCTTTAGTTAGATTAATAATAAGCATGGCTGGTTTTCAACTGTTGCTGTAGCACTTGTTACAAAGGTCAACTTAAAATAAAAAAATGTAATAAAGTCTGTCAAACTCAGATTAAGATGATGTTTCAGGACATACAGTAAATTTGTATAACCGTCATTCTGAATAGGCATATTCTAAGAACACTCTAATATGAATAGAATGATGTGTCCCTTTCACCTGTGAATATAATAGTATCGTGCATAAAGCAGCTATAAGATAAACTGATTAAACCTTTTACAGTGTATGGACGAAACATGTTAAGTGTAAGAATTAGTCTGTGCTGATTTTAAAATGCCATCCAGCTAACGTTTTGGATACGGTGTGACCTGCTCCATCAAGAGTGGAGTCTCTGCTTTTTTGTGATATTTATATTACCTTTCTATTAAAAAATGTTCCCGCTCATTTAAATCATAGCCCACTAAACTACTTTTCAGAAAAATGTCTCCACAGCTAAACTCTGTGATTTGACAAAAAGGACGTTTTTGTACAAATAAGCTATTGCGACCTCTGAATCGAAACGATAGAACACGTCTATTAGAACACGTTATGGGATTTTGTCTGCCTGTGCGTTCTCCGGGCACATACCTTCGCAACTCTGATTAGCCAACAAGCCAATCGTCCCTTCACGCGATAATCCCGCCTACAGAGCCCATGAGTGTGCTGTCGTGCTTCTCTTAGATTTTTCTCTGATTATCAGAGGGCTAAATTTTGCTGCCAAGTAAATAGTATTCGGTTTTAATCGTTTGTTTTACCTTTTTTTTTTAATCCGCTTTGGTGTTCCAAATTTTACTTTGGCGCCCTCCAAAGAATTTTCACTGCAAGAAAAACCCTGTTCTATAAGAGGCAATCTAAAGACAGGCGGCCATCAGAAACTTCTGTAAATATCTAAAAGTGTCCTTAATCGCACACGAAATCTGACTGGGCCAATCGAATGCATTCACTAATTCACTAAAACTGTAATTATCAAAGACTCCCGAAAGTGAACTATGGCTTTAAGCACTCGCATGCACCGACACATTTCCATAGCCGTGCTTGTGCTGGACGAGCTGGTGCCTGTCAGGGCTTTTATTTTCCACAGCCACTTTAAGGCTTCAGTGGTGCCTCGGTCGTACCTTCTCACTTCCTCAAGCTTGCTCTTTTGGCCAATCTAATCCCCTTTGGTCCTCACCTGGGCCAGGTGTGGTAAAAGGGGCGCAGTCCACTTATCACGGGAAAAGTGTCATCGAATTGCAGAAATTTTGCGGCCATCTTTTCAATGGAAATTAATTTAGTTGTCGTATGGACAGGGTTTAGTGATTTAGCACTTGTGGCCAGATACAAACAAATAGACCAGGCGACAGGTTGCATTTAGAAATCGTTTTCTTTCTAAGATGTTGAATAGCTTTTATTAGTTAATATGTTGAAAACATGTGAAATAGTGGATTGTAACTGATCAAGACCAAGGTCCACTGAATTACCATCTCACAGGCACTTAAAAATAATTATAAAGATTCATGTTGGGGCAAAAAAGACTCTTACAGTAGTTCTCAAAAATTGTGTAAGATGGAAAATTCAAGATTGTGTGCAACTGGAATGTTTTTGTTTGTTTCACTAATTTTATGTAGGCCTAATTATCAATTATACTTCTGGTATGGATAGATATTTCATGCGTGTGTGCTGGAAAATATTTGGCACTGACAAAGAATATATAGCCATGATGAATGTTTAGCTGTGTGATTAGGACAAGGTAAATGGTTAGTACTGCGATAAGTACAATGTAAACATAGTAAGTGTTTAGCATGACGATAAGGATAATACAGCCATGGTTAATGTGTAGAAGTGTAATATGAACAATGGCTACGTTTACATGCACACAAATACTCCAATCTTACCCCGATTATGGCAATACTCTGTTTATTTAAATGGTCATGTAAACGCCTTGATCTGATTATCTTTATCGGTCTAAGGTCATAATAGGTGTATTCAAACATTAACCGATGTAACACACCTGGATTTTTGCACAAACTTTAGATTTTCTGGTGTATGTAGACTTCTTACTCAGATTTATTTTGGCTTTTTGAAACTGCGCATGTCAAGCAGAAGTGGAGAGAGGCGTGTGAGGTCAGAAATCTTCAGACCATCAAAATTTGCCCAGGGTTCCCTCGGGATATCACTCCCTGAGGTTTATTATTAAATTAATGCATTTCACCAGTGGAAATTGCCCAGATTTACTGATTGGTAAGTACTAGCTAAGTATAATAATAATAATATTGACAGGCGGAACATTTTTGTCCTTACAACGGGGTGTTCGTAGCTACCTTTTCTGTTTAGCAGATTATGGAGAGAATCATGTAAACGTGGCTATTGGAGTAATCACATTACTTATATCCATGTGTACACGATAAGTTAAATACTGGCATAAACTGATTACTCCCAATAATCGGATATTGGTGTGCATGTAAACATGTTACCATGGCATATGTTCAGCGATGATTATGATGACGACCATGGTAAATGAGAAGTGTGATAAAGAAAATGGAACAATGGCAAATGTTTAGAAAATGTTTAGCAATGTGATAGGATGATGTAACCTTGCGTCATATTTTAGTTTATCATTTGTCGCTGACAGCAATCTATCAAACAGGCCTCGCGAGCTCAAATCCTAGACAAAGCCACAGAGTATATCCAGTACATGCGACGGAAAAACCACACCCACCAGCAGGACATCGATGACCTGAAGAGGCAGAACGCCCTGCTGGAGCAGCAAGGTGAGGGTATGGGCTGCCTGCCACGCCCTTTTCCCCCTCAGACTCAGGGGGGTATCACGAGCTGTTCCAGGATGATACGGTTAGGGCTCCATTGATTCTAAACCCTTCTAAACTGATGTACTGGTAAGCATTCTCACTAAGGTGCGTATTCTTTCTTCAGAGATGCGAGTAGGCTTTATATTTTTGTGTATTAGAAGTTTGTCAATCAATCTTTATTTTGTGTCGTGCTTTTTTTCAACCCTTTTGACGGAAAACAAAGCTGCCACTTTTTTTGTCTCGTTTTCTTTTTGTGACAAATGTTGTGCAGAATTTAATTCTGCTATCATATTTAAAGGTGACTCAGGTCCTGTAACAGATATGCTATTTATACAGTCTGTTGGGGATTGGGAATATTTTCCTCAACGGGACGAAGGATCTCATTTTACTCTACAGGAAGCTTTTCCTGACTGTGATTTTCCAAGCGAGGCTTGTGGAGATGATGAATGGAAGTGTTGCGATGCTGATTGGAGGGGAGGGTGGGTCAGCTGACTCTGCCGTCGTCGTTTCAGTGCGCGCTCTGGAGAAGGTGAAGGGCTCCACGCAGCTCCAGGCCAGCTACTCCTCGTCCGACAGCAGCCTGTACACCAACCCCAAGGGCAGCGCCGTGTCCGCCTTCGACGGGGGGTCCGACTCCAGCTCTGAGTCCGAGCCCGAGGAACCCCCCAACAGAAAGAAGCTACGGGTGGAGCCGAGCTAGGCCCGGGTCCGGCGGACCCCTCCCTCGAACCTCCGCCCCCCTCCAGCCCCACCCCATCGCCACCGTGTGCTTCGACTAGACTCTGCTACCCCTCCTGTTTCAGTCGCTCTGACCTCCTCATGCTGGTACAGGAGAGAGAGGGACGACTGTGAGACAGAAGAACAACTGTAGAAATACATGTTACTCTTCTGTTTTTCTTTTGCCTCTCTCTCTCTCTCTCTTACTCCCTCTCTCCCTGCTGTTCCAGCAATCATTTGTCAGAAATGACAACTATCCAAAAAAAAACACCAGTGAGGCAGCTTTGCTATTTAAGAACTCAGTGCATTTGTACCCCAATAGTCACCCTCCCAATCACATAGAAGACAACAGCTCCAAATACTGCAAGAACAAAACAAGCCGTGTGGGTTTTTATTGTAAAACCCTGTGAATGAACCTGTCGAAAGCATTTAGACATTTACTTGCCTACCTTAGAAAAATTGTCCAGATGAGCAGTTTTTAATATTTATACTTTTCCACAAAAGAATGTGAAGTTACTTTGAAACAAATGTAAACGTGTAAGCAACTCACCTCAGGCCCTATATACGGCTGAAGTTTTTCATTTTTAAACTGTTTCCTAAGAAAAATAAAATTCCCTATATTGAAGGTGATGTATTGATAGAACTTCCAAATTGTACTTTACGTACTGTGCTGTCCTTTAGCTTTATCTAGTGAAGGAAGTTAGATTGCTGAATAATAATTTAGGGTTCTGATTTCTTTTTTTAAAGCATCAAGTACATATTTTTCACAGGTTCTTCAAAATGTTTTGTATATTGCGTTATTCTCATGCCCCACTATGGGAATATACTAATATGCTACGTGTAGTTTTCCCAAGAGACAAAATAGATGCTGAATGTTATATCGATATGATTGAAGGTAGTTACCTTTATTTTATTTTTTCAGTAAAGAATAATTGTCCATGTCAGTGTTTTGTGCATTACACTGTAAACTTAAATGTTGCTGATTTCAATTCAATAGAACGATTCCCCATGAAGCATTTTGCCGGTGCAGGGGATGTGTGTATCATTTATTTTCCTCCATTACTAGACATGATTAGTGTGTACGGAATAGATTTTTGTTTGTCTGTGTCCATTCCATGGAAGTTACAGGTATGTTGTACATACTGCCAACAATTGTCTTGCAAGTTGAGGCCTACCTTTACAATGAGACTATAAATAAAACTATTTTATCCTTTTGAGGTGTCTTGTGGTGAAGTACACGGCCGCTGTCTGTGTCAAACTTCTGGAATATTCTTCTTCTTTTTTTCACCTTTGAATATTTAGGATTTTGCCACTGTATACTTTCACACATTTTGTAGTTCTTTGGCAGTGAGTTTCTCTTCTGCTGTTCGATGCAGAAAGTGCATTAGTTTGATTGAATCTGGCCCTTCGCATACTTTAATTCACGTAGACGAAAAGAAAGCGGTGGACCTATTGGAAGGACATCATGGCGCTGAAAAGTAAACCAGGTGAGGCTTTGCGGTTTCGGGCTCCTGTGGTCCGCACTCTCTGTGATGAGGGTAAACGTGGGATTACTGTTTGACAAGATTCTGGATGTGTGACTGAATTGTAGACCCTGACTAATTGGTGTGTGGATCCTGTAATTGCGTACGGTCATCTGTGGGTGTTGAGAGCAAGGCCAAGCGAGTGCCAACAAGTTTTAAGAGGCCGCTGCTTCACAATTGGTGACAGTACATGTGTTGCACAGGTCTGGGACATGACTGGAATGTTTGTTTGAATGAGTGGCATGCACCAGAGCAGTGGTTCTCAAACTCGGTCCTCGGGGACCACTGTGTTGGCTGATTTTTGTTCCAACTGCAATTGCAATCCCAAAATTCTAACAAGCTGTTAATTTTTCTTAATTAGGTGCTTTTCATGTTTAGAGGGATTATTTACCCCCTTAAACCACATCATGTCAGAAATAGCTATGCATGCCATGAAGAATAAAATTCCCATGTTCCTACTGTGCTTATTGGGCTATATTGCAAATAGGAAACAATTGTTTTTAAATTGATCAAATTAAAGACTGGGGTGAATCAATTGGCTCCTAATTAGGTAGTTGAACACGTGTTTTTAAGTTTCCTCAAACTTTTCCTTAAATGTATTAACACAGTGCAGGTTTGGCTTGTTATCATTTGCTTTGTCTTTTCATTATTTATCAAATGGCTAGTTTTAGTGACCATGTGTCCACAATTTCATCAATTACGAGCCTATTGGTTCACATCAGTATTTAATTTGATCAGTTAAAAAATACATTTTTTGTAATTATTTGCAATATAGCACATTGGACTTTTATTCTTCAAGACATGCATAGCTATTACTAACATAATGTGGTTTAAGAGGGTAAATAATCCCTGTAAATATGACAAACACCTAATTAAGAAAAATTAACAGCTTGTTAAAATTCCGGGATTGCAATTGCGGTTGGAACGAAAACCAGCATACACAGTGGTCCCTCAGGACCGAGTTTGAGAACCACTGCACTAGAGGGCAATGTTGACTACAGATTGTAGGTCAGTTCAAGCTTTGAAAACTAAATTCGCAGTGAAGCTGATTGGTCAACTTAAAAAGCATTTGGATTGTGACTTAGTTGAGCTTGACTTTCTGTATCCAATATGATATTGGCAGGAGAAGCTGTGCAATGTTAAAGTGATACTGCAGTCAAAAACGGACTTTTCCTGTTGAAAACCGATGTTTTGGGTTAGATTATGATCATACACAACTGTTTATGTCTGAAAATCTCATGTTTAAGTCAAAAAAAAAATTTCTTTGTTTTGCTTTACCAATACGCTGGTTTCCAGGGATTCGTGACAAGATCACGAGATCCTTAACATAAAAATGGGTGAGGGTTTCTCATGCGTGCTCCGTTTGTTCAAAACTGAGTCAGTTCACCAAGACACACACTTTCACTCCTTGACCGTATGAATATTCATAATATGACACTGGCATCATCGTCATATGACCACACCCACTCACGAGTTCAAGTTGAAGCGGTAAAAAAGGGCTTCTAAAAGGCTCTGCAGTATCTCTTTAATGGCCCTGTCACACTTTTGCTATCGTACTAGCGTATGCCAGTGTATGAAAAATATCACTCATACGCTGATATACGCTAGGCATAGGTTGTATACGTTTCAAGCACGGTCGCATACGCTGGCATACGGCGAGGCACAAAAAGTTTTTAAAGCACGCTTAAAAATTTTGTGCGTTTTCGGACGTATGGTTTATACGCTAGGCATACGCTAGGATTACGCTAGAGGTACGCTACTCATAGGTCGAGTACGCTGGTCATACGCTGACATGAAGGTGTACCGTACAGCTAGCGTATTGATTTACATACGCAACTCATAAGTTTCTCTCATACGCAATAAGTGTGACAGGGCCATAAGAGAGACTTAGTATAGGACATTAAACGCCTGCATAAAAGCACTTTGGGCGCAGGCCCAATATTTTTTTGTTTGGATGTTTTAAGACGTTGTTTAATCAAGTTGGTGTTTCAAGTCTTTAGCTACATTGATTGGCTGATCAACATTTTAGACGTTTAGGGGACGCGTATCCAGAGACATTTTTTCCCAGCTTGCATGCTTGCAGGCAGTCCATTCAGAGCTGGATATTTTACTGAATCGGTTAAAATCAAGCACCTTGCACAAGGATACCGTGGCACTGCCCCAGCTCGAAATCAAACCAACCTCCAGTGGTAAGCTCGGTTCCCTAACCATTGTCCTACTCTGCATTGGTTTCATCATTCAGTCCAGAAGACCAACTTTATGTAGGGCAAAGTGCACAGCACACATTTTGCATATCTACTTAACAATTACACGTGCATGCTTTAATTCTCTACATTACATGACTACATACACAGCTGTTCATTTCATGAAAAGTTTCATACTAACATTAATATGTAGATAACCAGGTTTTAAAGTTTGTGGCTTTACATTTACAATGACTGGCATTCCCTTAGAAAGAACTAGAAGGGAATCGGATCAAATATAATCTGCTACTTGGACACGCTCTGCTGAAATGTTAGCTTCAAACCAGAGACCCGCCAAATCTCTACTGTGGGGACGGTTCACACTAAGATATGGCGTTTTGAAATCTCATGTACTCTCTGCAGGCGTTTCAAGAAACCTTTGAATTTCCCCCCATCAGTGCTCTAATCAGAGCCTTGAAATCGTACTCTGATGGCTCAGTCTCGGTAGGGTCTGACAAGAATTTAATAATAATAATAATAATAATACATTTTATTTATAAGGCGCCTTTCAAGGCACTCAAGGTCGCCGTACAACAATATAAAAACAGTTAATACAAATACAAATACAAATACAAATGCAAATACAAATACAAATAATCCCATTTTTTTAAAAAGAAAAATGCAAGAATAAAAAAAAAAGATGCAGCAGAGCACCAATAGCAAGTTATACATATGCCAGCCTAAACAGGTGAGTTTTGAGGTGAGTTTTGAATAGTGAAATGGAGTCGGTGTTTCTGATGTCAGGGGGGAGGGAGTTCCAGAGGCGAGGGGCAGAGCGGCTGAAGGCTCTAGCGCCCATGGTAGACAGACGGGCTGGGGGAATGGTCAGGTTGATAGAGGAGGCAGACCTGAGAGACCGGGTGGGAATGTTGATGTGAAGGAGGTCAGACAGGTATGGAGGGGCGAGGTTATGGATAGCCTTGAATGTATGGAGGAGGATCTTGAAATTAATACGGTGTTTGATAGGAAGCCAGTGGAGTTGGTGTAGAACGGGGGTGATGTGGCTAATGACAGGGGTTCTGGTGACGATACGGGCAGCTGCGTTCTGGACCAGTTGGAGCTTATGAAGGAGTTTGTGGGGGAGACCAAAGAGAAGGGAATTACAATAATCCAAACGAGAGGTGACGAGAGAGTGGACCAGGATTGCAGTGTTATTGGGAGTGAGTGAAGGGCGGAGGCGGTTGATATTTCGGAGGTGGAAATAGGCAGACCGGATGGTGTTGTTGATGTGGGTATGGAATGATAGGGTGCTGTCGAGGACGACACCCAGACTCTTAGCCTGGGGGGAGGGGGAAACCGAGGAGTTGTCTATGGTGAGGGTAAAACTGGGAAGCTTGCTGAGTGTGGATTTAGAGGCTATGAGGACTACCTCGGTTTTATCACTGTTGAGTTTGAGGAAATTAGAGGAGAACCAGGATTTGATTTCCTGTAAGCAGACAGAGAGGGAGGAGGGAGGAAAGGTGGAAGAGGGTTTGGAGGAAACGTAGAGCTGGGTGTCGTCCGCGTAGCAGTGGAAATGGATGTTGTGTTTACGGAATATCAGTCCAAGTGGAAGGAGGTAGATAATGAATAAAATAGGGCCAAGGACAGAGCCCTGGGGAACACCGGAGGAGAGAGGGGAGGGATGGGATGTGAATGATTTTAACTGAATGAATTGACTACGGTCAGAGAGATAAGAGTGGAACCAGGCTAGGGGTGTGTCAGATAAACCAATGGAGGCTAGTCGGTCAAGGAGGGTGGAGTGGGAAATGGTGTCGAAGGCCGCGCTCAGATCGAGGAGGATGAGGATAGATAGTAGGCCAGAGTCAGCTGCCATCAGGAGGTCGTTTGTGATTTAACTATGCATAGTTTGCTGTTGCCCCGAGTCCTGAGAACGAGGTCTCGTCCGGCCTCCCCACCTTCACCGTCTGGCCTCACCCACTGTCCCACCTGCCACCTCAGGACTGTTACTTAGCTGCTGCCAATTCCATTAACGTGAACATTGTCTGATTGACCACGTTGGTTATTAAAACCTATACCCTGAGCCGACCAGAGGAGGATGACCTTGAGGCTGGTTCCTCCTATCTGCCACCCAGTGAGTTTTTCCTTGCCACTGTGGCCTTAGGCTTGCTCTTGTGGGGGTATAGACCAGGGTTTTCTGTTAAGCGTATTGTTACAATTGTTTGTGAAATGTGCTATAAAAATAGTTTTTCATTCGATTCTGACAACGGTCAAGACAAAATTCCACCTTGTGATGTGGATATGACTGGAAAAGTTTGCAGTAAATGAGTGCGATTTCACAGGACAGTTTTCAGTACTGTATTTGAGCCATGCACCGCTTTGTGCAACGCGTTTTACCATCCAACGGCAGCAGAAGCCGATAGCCAATAACAGCACAGAAAATGCAGGCCCCTTGTGACAGTTCAGCAGGAACTAAAAGAAGCGCAAGATGAAGCAAAAGTTTACAGACACACGTACATCGCCAAGCGTGTGTAAACAAGCAGACAGGATACGCTGGTAGCCATTAGCTAAGAAATGTAGTTTTGTTTTTATTCCCTGCGATAATTTGGACAGATGAGCCCAATGACTGACAGGCCCAAACATGCTACCATACAGTGCAAAAGTATTTGGACAGTGACACATTTTTGTTGTTACTCCAGCACATTGGATTTGAAATGGAATAGTGACTGCGGTTAAAGTGCAGACTTTCAGCTTCAATTTGAGGGTGTTTACGTTTGCACTTTAACCTCATAGTCGCTGTTCCATTTCAAATCCAATGTGCTGGAGAAACAACAAAAATGTGTCACTGTCCAAATACTTTTGGACTGCACTGTACACGTTCTCCAATCCACCAACACTCATTACCCGTTTCAACACGTGTTGAGGTGCTAAATAAATCTCAAATGGAACTCTTGGCTGTTTTGTGCACAGTGGAAATGTCACGTGATGTGATGGATCATCAATGTAAACAGACGAACGTCTCAAGGTGTAAAAAGTGAAAGCAACTGCCCAATGTAAAAAGAAATGTTCAGAACACACCAGAGAAGATTCAAAATGTTTTTTTCTTTTATTTCTTAGAATTTACTAAGATGGAGTGCAACACAAGCCATTTTTTTAGCAGCCGATCGGTCAGAAGAGGGGCATTCAGTGGCTGATTGGACAGAGACAAAAAGGGGCGGTCACTACAGCTGCTTCAGAGATCCAGCTGGAGCTGCAGAGGGTCCAGCTTCGTTAGATACCAGTCTCTTCCTCCACTCCTCTAGGTTGCCTCCAGTGCTGTCTATGGTATTTATAGGTCAAAGGGGAGCCCTTTTCCTTTGGAATCTAGGACTGCTCTGGAGCGCTAGCGGCTTCCTCTCTCTGCACTGGGACTGGCAGCTGATGGAAATGCTCAATTGCTTGAGCAACGTTTTCAGGGCAAATGTTGTAGACTGGGTGAGTTGGTGCCTAACAAAACAAAAGAAAACAAGAAAGCATCAGACACCATTTCCTTCACTTGAGGTACCTTAGGGGAATATGCATTTCACTGTCCCTCCCCAGTCACATTAAATATAAAAAATGTGTAGGCTAGTGACGAGAGTTCAAGGCATCATGGCTCTGTGTCGTCAATCACTGAATTGTTTGAACCAATAAAAAAAAATATTTTCTCTCCAGGCAAACCATGAATGGTCCAGTTAAACACTAAGCACAAGCTCTACCCATTTTGGAGTTTCATGAAGGCTAGCTGTCCCATCATTAGTGTAGGCTCCAAAATATAACATCTGGCAAACATCTTTTGGAATGCTGCTTACTAACGCTGCATTCTCACATCGAGCAACTCGGTCGCCCAGTTGCCAGAAGTCATTTTCTATGAAGCTGAGCGACGGTCAGCGACTTGAGCAACTAGGCAACTAAATGAGCAACAAAAATCGGCCGATAACGTTGCCTGAATTTTCTTTTTTTGCGGCCATCGGCCGTAACAGCCAATCAGAGCTCAGCGCTTTCTATTTCTCTAACCGATATACCATTTTGTGAATAATTGTTCCGCCCCGCTTCACTCATTCATTGCAGCAATGGAATATAATCTAATAAATATGGTCCAAGCCTACCCTGTCCTGTTCAACCCTAAAAACATGTTTTATAGGTTTATACACTACTAGAGATATGGCATATGTCTGTCTATCTATCTATCGTTATCGATCTATCTAGGGAGAGAGATAGAGATAACTAGCTGGCGAGAAAGAGATATCGCTAGCTAACTAGAACAAATAATGAACAAATAATAATTATCAGTGTCATGACATAACTATAAAGAATAGACTATATGGCAAATATGTCTGATATATTGTGCATTGCCATTGTTTCTCTTCATAAAAATTTTTATCTGCACGAGCTGACTTAGAGAACACAACGGGAAGCTCTTGCCCCGCCCTCAGCATAGTGGACTTGAGCGACCCAGCAACCCAGTCGCTCGCTGTGAGAGCGCGGCGTAAGGCTACAGGTGTGAAGAGCATACAGGACGATGGACCTCATTTTAAGGCAGCACTTTCCAGAGAAGGATGAGAAGGCTGAAGACTATGAACTGTGGCTTCACTTTCCATCAGTCACACAGTTGCCTCTTCGTCAGTGTAAATACTTCTGATACACCCATTCATTCAGGTATGTTGGTCTAAATAGCTGATGTACTCTTCACATACAAGCAAGTGACATACAGGAATCTGAAGTTCATTACGGCTCCATAGGTTAGTCTTGAGCCTTCCTCTTTGAACCATTGCTTTCATACCATGCTCTAATGCAGGGGTCCTCAATCTTATCCAGAAAGGGCTGGTGTGGGAACAGGCTTTTGTTCCAACCAAGCAGTAACACACCTGATTCTACTAATCAACCACTAGTCTTTGCTAAGGACCTTAATTAGTAGAATCAAGTGTGTTACTGCTTGGTTGAAAAAAAGGCCTACACCTGCCCTTACTGGATAAGATTGACCCCTGCTCTAATGAGTGCTTAAAGTGCACATTGTTTCACCACAAGCGCATTTGACCATTACATGTACCGTTACGCAGATCTTCTGGTACTTACCAGTCTGTTCTCCTCTTTGCCCAGGATGAGCTCGTGGTGGAAATCCCTGCTCCCGAAGTGCTGAGCCATGGAGAGGCCGCTCAGGCAGTAACAGGTGTGATAGAAGTCCCTCGACCTGTAGAAATGGAGGTGAACGTTTTATATACAGAACCGTTACCAACCGTAAACTCCCCCGATGTGCATCAGTCTGAGGCCAGACTGTTCTGAGCAAATATTTTACTGAATTGCTCATGTACGTGTATTAAAGGGAAAAGAACGCCCTATGTTGTATAATACATATGTTGTTACTTATGTGGTAGTATATACAGCTCTGGAAAAAATTAAGAGACCACTGCAAAATTATCAGTTGTCTCGTTATTTTGGTTCTGTACCCTAGCACTTTGAGTTTGAAAGGATACAATGCCAATGGTGTTGGAAGTGCAGACTGTCAGCTTTTAATTTGGGTATTTTCATCCATATCGAAAGAACCGTTTTGGTACTCTTACTATTCTATAGAGTCTATCTTCTCAGAGTGCTATCTTATAAAGCAGGACATTTATGCAGCAGTACTTGTGCTTGCGTTCACTGCTAGTGTCTCACCGTCCAAGTCTTTAGATTCTTGATTTCGTGTTTGTCCCGTTTCTTGTTTGCTTGCGCTTCGCCAGTACCTTTCCCCTTGTTTTGTGTCTGTTTGTTGTGATATTTTAATAAAGTCATTTTGTAACCGTTCCCTTGTGTTTTAAATAATTTGTGTTGCGGGGTCGTAACAACATTCAGTGGTACCGATTGTGTATAACGACACTCACTTGCCAGGCTTGTCTAACAGACCCCCTGCAGGGTTTTGGCAGCAGAGCAGGATGTATTCTTGCAGGGCCTGCTGATCAAACATCCAGCTTCTCATACTGAGCGTCGAGTCCCCTGCAACCGCACCGTCCTCTCACAATTACCATCGCTGTCAAACAGCGGTAGTCTGACTAAACCCTGACAATTACTCTCCATTACCGATATAAATTACATATAAAACTACAGCACAAAGTTACAGTCACATTCCAGTGATGAGTAGGCTAATCAATTACAATTCATCCATTACATGCGTGCACAGGAGTTAAAATGGGACGTGTGTATGTGTAGAGATTACAGTACTAGTGTCTACAGGTTACAATAGGGTGTGTGTTTGTATGCAGGTCACAGTAATGTGCATTACAGTGTGTACAGGGAACAGGTTTATGTGAGCAGGTAAAGATAAGTGAAGTATGTTTATACAAGCCACAATGAGGCGTGAGTGTGCGTGGGGTGCCGGTGAGTGTGCATGTTAGTGTGTATAGAGACGAGGGTCGGCTATGAGGGACCTTCTTTGTAGAGGGCTCGGTGAAGCAGGGGTAGCAGGCCTGCCTGCCAGAAGGAGTAGCAGCCGTCCACCAGCTTATTACAGCGTCCCTGAAACCCCCCCTCAAAACGCATCTGCTTGCTGGTTACCCAGCGCTGCACACAACACAAACACACACACAAACACACATATCAGCGGGAGCCACAACATCCTGTCCTTCAGCAGTACTAGGTAGCACCATGAGACCCGAGGCGACCTAAGGTGTTTCGGCTGAACACTGGTATAAAGTAAGGCGTGTTGGCTGAACAAGACGTGTTGTTGTTGGCTGAACACAGACAAAGTCAGACGTGCTGGCCGGACTCACTAATAGAGATTTGAGGTCCAGCATGTGCTCTTTGTTTAGGATCATCATGGCCGCCATGCCGCAGAAGGTGTACCCCCCGTGGGCCTCCAAGCCCGGCACCCCGCCCAGACCCCCCTCCCAGTTCTGACACCTGTGAGCACCATGAGAAAGACACCACAGCCAATCGACACCATCGTGATTATAATGCATGAGACACAAATACATTTTGAGAAAAAAGCAAACGACATTTGAATTCTTGGCCGAAGGTGCGTAGTGTAACATCGCACCCTTACCTGAGGATCCAGCTGGGCGTGCCCTCGAACAGCGTGGGGGTGATGATGTTCGTCAACGAGGCAACCGACGCGGCGCAGTAAGCGCTCCTGCGGAAGACCGCAAAGAACATCAGACCAACTTACAGACCAGCACGACCGCGCACGACCGCACGCGACCGTACGAGGCAAGTCACATGAGGCGAGTAACGCGTGATGAGCAAAACCACGCGGCTCACCTGACGTCAACCTCCCCGCCCACGTGCATCACGAAGGAGCCGTCCGGCTGCTTCACCGAGTACAGGAAGTCCAGGAGCTTCTGTCTGTGAGGAGTCAGAGAGGGGGGGTCCGTTAGAGCGGGCGAGGGCGGCGGCGGCGGCGTGGTCGGCGGGCGGAACCCCTCGGCCGCGCGTCGCACCTGTCGACAACGCCGTAGGCCTCCTGCGTGCCGATGATGCAGAGGGCGTTAACGGCGGCGTACGTGGGCGCCAGGTGCGCGTGCTGGCCTGGTCCTCCGGCGAAGCCTCCTTTCGGGGACTGACAGCGGGCCAGGAACCTGCAGACGCTGGAGCACAGAAGGGAAGAGGGTTAGGGTTAGGAATACCGCTCTACCCCAACCCTCCAGGCAACGCCAACCCATGCCTCATCGGCCGCTTCTCGATTAATGTCCAACACCGTGACTGGGTGAACCGTCACCCTGACCAGAAACACATTAGTGGCAGTTCTGTACCTATGGCAAGGCACAAATTCCAAAACAAAAGCCCCATTAAAAGGGGGGGTGGGGGGGCGGACGGGCAGGCGTGGCGGTACTCACTCTGAGCAGATGGAGGAGGGAACAGGCTCCTCCAGCAGCTCCAGGCTGTGCAGGATCCAGTAGCAGAGCCAGGGCCGGCTGGCGTCCAGACACTACACGGAGAGAAAACCCAGGCCCGGTCACACAACGCCCGGCGGATTGCTAGTCTGTTTTTATCTGCTGGCGCTGCTTGTTCATGTCCGTCGCACAGCCTACCTCATAGGCATCTGAAAGATGTCGTAACCCTTTCTTCAGATACACATAATGCTGATCCCTCAGTAACGTAGGTCTGGAAAAGGAGAAATATATATTTTTAAATGTACATCATATAAGTACAGACCATCAAACCTAATTATAGGACATGGAGAAGTAGGTACTTCACAAACAGTGGATATGTATCTATACATACAGTAGTATTTGTACCCTTAATAAACTAAGCTGTAACAAATGTGTCCGTAACATTGCATACAAAGGTTTCAGCATTTATTTCAGCAAATAAAATATATATACTTTTTGTTCCTTACCATTTATCAAGAATATGAATACATTTAATTCATAATTGTGAGTGTAACTAATTATGAATGAATAATAACAATGGTTGCAAGACTGAGAGGAATAGTTAAGTGTATAACTATGAAGTAAAAAATAGTTGTCTATGGACTACTCAGACTCCAGGACAAGGTAGAATATTGGCTCTCTATACAAAAAAAGATTTTTTTTTTTTTTAAATGGAATATTATTTTTCGCAAACCTTATATGGACTTGGCTCTTGAGTGTGAAGCAAAAACCGGCATGAACCTGCCTGACCCGGACTGATTCATGGTTTTCCAATTTTCAACATTTATTTAGGCCTTTTTTTAAATTAATGTTTTTAAGTAGACTTACCTTCATATATTCAAACAAAATATTAATTGATCTGTTCTAACAAGATCACACGTTAATTATCGAGTAGCTTTGGAGAATTGTTTCTGCAAAACTACTCAATCCATAAAGTGTGTCAGTGAGTCCCAATAACATTTAGTTTGGTGCTATAACCTTTTGTTTAAGGGGCTGGAGACTGGGGGTTCTCTTAATTTGGCGCGCAGTCGACATGCTGGTGGTGTTTGGTCACGGATCAGCCTCACATCATTATCTCTACCCCTCACAGGGCTAAATCCCCAACAAAATTACCTCCCAACTGCGGGAGTGGGGGAATGAGCACTGGGCCTGGAATGCATGCATCTCCTGGCCTTCAAGAGCTGGATTTGGGTCCAGTCACAGAAACCGACCTGGTCATTTTGTTCTCGGCTGGAGAAAACCTCAGCACTTCCAAAACCATCGTCTTGGTTTAGCTCTTTTTTTAACGTCAGACATGTCAATTCTAATACGCTGCATAAATTCACAACACGCTTCGTGTTCACGTTCTTTTCCCTACTCCATCCAAAGCAGTCTGCAGAAATCCCTAATTCCAAGATCCTGCAGACCCAAAAATTATGAAAACATATCGAATTGTAAAAAATGAGATGCAGAGCTTTTTAGCAATGTCCTAAGAAAGCAAAAGATCCTTGCAACAAGCTTGGGTGTAATTAATACTTATTCTTGCAGTGCCTAATAACCCAAAATATATCATTAAATATAAGTTTGTAGATGGGCAAAGTTGATGGGGAGCACGCGTGTGCACGCAAACCTGTAGGGAAAATAACAGTTTATTTTATCATATTTTCGCTCGTTGGAAAGAAGCCCAGCACACAACCCAACGTTTCAGCAAAGCCTTCCTCATGGGATTGCTGGTGCATTATGAGTGAAATTACACTTTTTAGTATTATACTTAATAGATTCAATGATGTTAATTATATTTTTTATTAAAATATAACAATTTCTCTACTGCTTCACGAGGAAAGGCATCGGCACAATCCCTGCCAATCTCAAAACACAACGGCAGACAAATATCTTGAAATATCTGCAGAGAGGTGGCCTGAGAACCACCTTGTGCCAGGCAAAAAATACCTTTCTACAATACTTCCCGGTTTAAGAACAAATAAACAGTCTATTAACTCTAATATGGTATTACTCACATTCTGTATCCCCCCTCGTTAAACATAAGTGTTGCTATGGAAACCCCAACCTAGTCTGATATTACATTACATTACATTACATTCATTTAGCAGACGCTTTTATCCAAAGCGACGTACAGTAAGTGCATACAGAAAGGTCATCGAAGTAACTACAGAACAGATAAGAAAGCACATTCTTCCCATACAGTAGCAGCTATCCCTAGTAATGAACACAATGCAGTTCAAAGTGAACTGGGTAAATCAGCTCTAATACAATTCTATTCTAACTATTATAAACTTGACTATCTTGAGTACACAGTTCAACAAGAGCACAAACCATGAGGTCCTAGATAAGTATTAGTCCAGGTGGAGTCTGAAAAGGTGCGTTTTCAGGCCACGACGGAAAGTAGGCAGGGTTGGCATGGAACGTAGGGGAATGGGAAGTTTGTTCCACCACTGGGGAGCTAGGGTGGAAAAGCTCCGCAGTCGGGACGAGCGAGTGCCATTTACACGGAGGGGGGGAAGTGCAAGTCGCCCTGCAGTAGATGAGCGAAGCGGTCGAGCAGGAACATAGTTCTGGATCAAGTCCTGCAGGTAGACAGGGCCTGTCCTATTGGCTGCAGTGTAGGCCAGGGTCAGAACTTTGAACCTGATCCTGGCTGCAACTGGCAGCCAGTGGAGTGACCTCAACAGGGGGGTGACGTGAAAATTTCGGGAGGTTGAACACAAGCCGGGCAGCTGCGTTCTGGATCAGTTGGAGAGGCAGGATGGCGCAGGCCGGTAGGCTTGCGAGCAGGGAGTTACAGTAGTCCAGGCGTGAGGTGACCATGGTCTGGACCAATATTACCAGTGGGAAAAGCACAGAGGGAGCTCAGGTCTGTGCAGAAAGAGGATGACCAATTATGAAAGGTCAGTGAAGGCACGGTAGCCTAATGTGCAATTAAACGGGTACGTGCAACTGTTCGGTAAATGTTACATCCGTTTTTACAGACATCGCATTTCAGCAAACTGAACATTGTAACAATTTTTCACTCAACTCCATTCCACAGGAATCTTAAAATGCAGCATGGCTACACAGAGTAGCACTTATTACACGTATTGAGGGCCTTCATAAGAATGCGGCTTTTTGGTTTATTCCACCTTATATCATGCATCATCCAACGACAACAAAATCTTTATTTCTTTTTCTTTTTTTTCCTTCTGAATGAATGATGCTGTAACATTTGGACAGACAAAAATAAATAAAAAAAGAAGGTTTTCAGGGACACCAGCAAGTAAATTATATTTCAACCCAACAAAGTGAAAAACAATCTACAAAGCTACCCATACTAGTTTTTAAAAAAGCAGTATGCGTAATAAAGGTTAACCACTCTTGCATAGTAAATGCAGTAAAAGCGATCGTTTGAGAAGCTTCCTAAATAATTCCTAATATTTCCGATATTCAGATGCATTTTTTAAATATCTTTTGAGTTTTACAAGTCATATTCAAGAATGCAAGTGTTTGATTTAGCTAAGCTCATAATGCAAAAAGGCCTCAAGCTAAACTGTCAATATGTAGTGTGGAGGTAGAACTCCCAATATCTTTGAAGCCATTTTATCAATCAAACAATAATTATGTCTTGACACCTCAAAAGCTCTGACAATATATTGCGAAATATTTTACATAGCTCAAGAGCATATAATACAACACAGGCTTGACCAAACAATGGCTTAGGTGCTAAAATGGCACCCTGTTATGAGTTGGCTAAATTCTCTGGCTCTGCACCTACCAAACCTAAAAGATAAAACTGTAGTGATCTTGCAGCCAAATTTTACTTACTGTGGTAATGTGTGATTTTGCTGGTAAACACTGAAAACCTCTCGGACACTGCGTTCCACTTTTTTCTGGATAACATAAACAGATGCGGAAGTGAGTCAGACATAAAACATAAAATGCAAGCTTCTAATAAAGCTTCTAATAATGAACATGATATCTGCATGCAATTATGCTATAATGATTCATTTCAATGCACTGAACATGCAACTGACGTTCACAAAACGAAAGAAGGAACCTTTATTCTTAAAAATGAAAACGACAACATAATAGTGTATCAGGTTTGGAGAAAAAAATACTTTTCATTGAATTGAAGAAATGAGATTACACTATTGAATGAAGTTAAACAAGTACATGGTGGGGCGGGGCAGATGACGGATGACTCAATTCGAGGTTGCAGCTCGACTAAAATGAGGCTAAAATAAACTAAATGTATGTCCCCATATTTATTGAATTGCAAGCATAATTAACCGTAAATGTATGAATAATATTGTGCAGCAATTATAACTGAAGAGTTTAGGCAATGACGTCTCAGTAACCTACATTACATGGATGTGATATGCAAGTTACAGCAGATAATTAACGTTAGCTAGCGAAACCATTTAACCTACTCAGACAGCCAGTCTAATGTCGTCCAAACTGTGACAACTGCTAATCTCACTGCTGAACGCCGAGTCTAGTTCGTAGTTAAAGACAGTTGAACAAGACAACAAATTAGTACTAGTGTGAATTTAGCTTGCTAATTCAGCGAGTTAGGTCCATGTCAGAAGGCGCGTTGGTCTTTGCTCGTATTACTGTCTAACATAAGTAACATTAACTAGCACTTACTTTTCCGAACAGAACACGCAATAAAAAATCACACACAATCGCAGCTAGCCTGACGCTATCTAGCTGACAACCCAACCCTCCGTCTCAAGAAAGCCTCACATCATTATCAAGCAAGCTACCCGCCATCAACGTAGCCTCCCGATTTAGGTTGCTAACCACCCGTCTTTGGCTAGGATTTCTATAACGTTAGTCAAGCCAGCAAAAAAAGGCATTCCGTTTAACGTTAGTGTATTTGGTGTTGGTAGCTAAACGATAGTTAGCTAACTAAGGTCCACTATATACAAAAGTTGTAACTTAACGCTAAGTAGCCAGAGAGCTAATCCTTCGATGGGAAGCTAACGTTAGTTAGCACTCACCTGTTCTACTGAAGTCACCGTTTCCACATTGTCGTCCTTAAATAATTCTAAAGCATGCTGTTCACTTAAACAACGTAAAGGCGTGAATAAGCTATCCATTACAAAACTAAATTAATTAATATTATTACGTGCAAAATGAGTAGTCAAAGTTAGCTAGCAAGCTACTGTTTGCCAATAACGGTGCAATCTGTATAGCCCACAAGTCCCACACAAGAGCCTATTATTTTCGCTTCCCCCCCATGCCCTGGCCTGGCAGATTTCACGTAAAGTCGAGGAGGAGATAAGTCAGAGCGTAGATACGGCAAGCCTATTGTAACAAATAAAGAAAACGCATTGGGTGTGTCCCAATACTCGAAAAATTACACTACATTACAGTTATTTGGCAAACGCTTTTATCCAAAGCGACGTACAATAAGTGCATATTGAAGGTCATTGACACAACTACAAAGCAAATCCGATGAAGCACAACTTTCTCACAACATAGGAGCTATCCCTAGTAATGAAGCACTCCATTCCTCCAGTACCACCTTCTCTCCTCCATGCCCGGGAAGGGGCATCTAATGTTGCTGATTACATACATATTAATGGTTACATATTAATTAATGTCTCAACGCAAACCTCAATGACAAGTACCTTGTATACTGTACATGCAAATACTTGTACTCAAAACGTTCAGGCAGTTTTGCATATTTCCGGGTAGGAGAGGAGTGGTAGTGGGGGAGTGGAAAAAGGACGTGGGAAGTGAAGAATATTGGCACACACCCATTGAAGTTCATAGATGTGTGATGCAATCCGTAGGCTACACCTCATAGCGGACAACAAAACTTGCTCTAGAATTGTGGATTATCCGATTATCATTTTATTATTTTAGATAAATCAAGACCTCGTGGAAATGACTTGAAAATACTGTCGGCCATACGTTGGTTTGCTCCTGGTTCTTTAATTAGAGGACGAAATGCTTAGTCTGTGTACTATTTGTATTATTCATGAAAGCATATTCTTGCATATTGCTCTATATCCTCCTAAAACGGCAATTAATTTTTGTCCCCTGTAGATATGAATCTCTGGTCTTAATCTCAAAAACCAAATATTCTACTAAACTAAAACATACACGGAAATGTTTTTGTCATCCAAGACACTTGTATTGTGTAAAAAAAAAGTTTAAATACTTCAACTCAAACTAAAAAGAGCTGTTCCAGGTTTTATTCAGCACAGTTATCCAGCTAACCCACTTAGCCTGCTTTGTGATACAGACCCATGGGGGGTATACTACGAAGCAGGATTACTTAGCTGGATTACTGCTGGATTAACCGTGAACAGCTCTTTTTACTTCAGTCCATGGTCCAGCTATTGGGTGGTTCCAGGTTTTACTTGGTGCAGTTATCCAGCTAACTAAGTAATCCGACTTCGTAGTATACCCCCCTGCTTCATGGAATACCAATCCTTAGGGCCCAGTAGTTAAAAACTTTTAATCCCTATCCGATCAGATCAGATTTAGAAATCCCATATTTTATGATGCAGGATCAGACAACAGCCAAATTTTATCCTGGTATTTCAAACAATTCAGGATAGGATCACTCTGATCCAGATTCAGACTTTACAAGATCACCAGATCCTGAATATCAGTGCTTTAATCCTAAAAAGCCATTTATTAAAGATATAATGATTAATAATATTTTCCAAGCACATAACACTTGCTTAAAATCATAATGGAATTGTAATACAAAATAAGGAATCTAATAGGGTGACAACAGCATAATGTTCACGGACCCTCTTCATTAAAAGGCAGCTGCAGAGCAGCATCATCAAGGCGTGCTTTGAGGAGCTGAATCCGGTCTGAGTCTGGTTTCAGTTCCACGGCCAACACTCCCTCACAGGTGCGCTACAACAATGCCCGTGGAAGAACAAGGTGTGCCATTGAACGCTTAAATTGGGTATTGAAGAGGCGCTTTGTGTGTCTAAACTATCTGTGAGTGGAACCACAATGAGCATGCAGCATAATACAGGCTTGTTTTGTGCTACACAATATCACTACCTGCCACAGTGTCCCCCTCTGTGACATCGATAATCCTGCAGAGCGCTCCTGCTAATGATCCAGGCCCACCTGTGGAGTTTCCTCTAAATGAGAGACTGAGTGGTCATACAATGCGAGATACTATTGTCCACAATTACTTTTGAAGGTTGATCACAGGCGATGGACTTGTGCCTAAGATATTTTTGATTAATCAAAATTACATTTCTGATTTTTGTTGAGATAATTTTACGATCACAAACGCATTATTTGGATGAATACACTGTTCTGAGAGGTAGGCAAGAGGCCACTACAAATGTGACAAAAAAATAAATAAAGATTTATCAACCATAAAGGCTACAAATTATGTATTATTTCAATTTACAAACTTTACCATCTTATATAGAAACATGTATTTTAATTAATTGTATAGTACATTTTGCTCTGATAATCCACTCTAAATCCACCCCTCCAGTTGGATCAAGGTAATCCTGATGTTTTGGATCAAACTGATCCCAAACTGATTCCAAACCAATCCGGTTTTGAATATTTGATCCAGATTAAATCTTGGATTTGATTTCCTGATCAGATCGGATATCAAAGTGATCCCAATCCAGTTTTTTACCCAACTACCCAAAATCCAAATCATATCCAATCGGATAGGGATTAAAAGTTTTTAACTACTGGGCCCAGGGGGGTATACTGTGAAGCAGTATTATGGAGTTAGCTGGATAATTGCGCTAGTAAAAGCCAGAACAGCTCTTTTTACTTCAGTCCGTGTTACAGATTTGGGAGGGTTCTTGGGTTTACTCAGTGCAGTTATCCAGCTATCTCAGTAATCCTGCTGCGTATACCCTCCAGGTAGTTGGACAAACAACAAAAACAGGGGGGGAGTTGATTAATTATGCTCCTACTTATTTGTAATCATATCACTGCTAACAAATGTATTACAGTAGGAGCTGTCTTAATATTTAAGGTCCCCATTAACAACATGAAAGATCAAAGAGCCCATGACGTCATAATCTTGAGTATGTGTAGAGTGTAGCTTTGTCACTGGGAGTGTAGCATTGTCATTTTCTCCAAGACTAATGAAGTGCTCAATTTTCTCCTTGAAAATGGATGGTAAGGAGATAAGCTGAACTCGGAAGTCAATGCCTACATTATAAAGAAAGATATGATTTGATAACGGTCCCTTACCCATTTTACTTCAATCATTTTCTCTCAAGAGCAAGGAGAAAATACCAGTTCTATTACAAAATTTTTTAAAAAGGTGATTCCCAAAGCAAATATACCTTAATGCTCAGCGTTACAATTAGTAGTGACAATAGATTACAATCACTACCTGGTAGATACTCTGCCAGGGGATCCTCTCTTGCCTCCATGTACAGTTTTGTCAATGGTGATTACCCCTTGATTACTCTCAGCAAATTAGGGAGTACAGCGGTGAAGCCGTCGCTGAAGCGGTGACATATGCTGGCGTTAAAGCGTGGACGCCATCGACCTCGTCATACAACTGTAAGATAAGCACAGAGAAGACAAACACCATATTGCAATAAGAGTAAAGCTTAATTGCCCTACTTCAGCATCGCATTATCGTAACAAAAAAAGCAAGGGAGTGAGAGAACTCCAGAAAATAGAAGCATGCTAGAAAGCAGAGGACAGGAAAGGAAAAGCTGTATGGCCTAATATGCAAAGTGTGGGTTAGAATATTTCTCCAGGAGCCCTACACTTACCGTTTTCCACCGTAAGAACCATAACACGTCCACCTACTTCTACCGCTGTTCCATAACAGCAGGCATGCAAAACAAACAGCTACCATTGCAATACAGCACTACTTCCAATAAACATTTATCTCGCTTCCATTTGAGAGCATTACACAATGTAGTTGTTTTACTTTTCAGTATTATATAATCCCACTTATCCTGGAAGATGTCCTTAAAAATGAGTATTTTTTCCAAGATGTCCTCTACAGCCATCCGCTGTGCCATTTCTAGATGCCTCCATGCAAAGATTAACTTCATGCGGTCTTTACGATCATCATGTCAGGTTGGGTCTTGCTGTACTGGTCATGCAACAGCCTACCTTACTGTGGGCCTCAATAGAAGTAGAGTCCTCCCCAACAACAAAGGGTTCCTTTATCAAAGTAAGACAATACAAAGACGTCATCAGTTACCTGCACAAAAAGATTCAATGGATTACGTGTATAAATCTTGCCTTACTGCCTTACGGAAAAGTCATAAAAATAAGAGAGGACTTATTAATGATGGCTTAGTTTGCTTAGAACACAAGGTCACATATCCATTAGTGCTCTTAGACGTCCTTGCTTATTGAAACTTCTCTTTAAACCTTCTGTGTGCTGTTGACGAGTGACACATGTTCTGCCTTGAACTGCCGCTTGAGGTACTCTGGTTTTAAGGGAATAATATCACTTCAAAATATGAACACTTCCAAGAACTGTTTTGGTTACCAATAATGCTTATTAAACAAATTCTGCAATCAAATTAGTACCAAATGTTAAATTCTTGAAAAATTATCAATTTACCAAGATTGCATTATTTAAAAACAAGGAGAGCAAATTACATAACCATTCCCCTCTACACCCTTTGGGAAAGGGTGCTTTTTTTACTTACAATTTCGCCTTGGCCACCTGGATGCTACTGGAGCAAGCAAAAAAACGCCACAGGTTCTTGTCGATGAACAGGCATCATTCCACAAAGAGCAATTAGAGAAGGGAACGTGTTTTTAGAGACTGACATGATTTAGTAGTGAGGGAATTATTTACCTCCAGCAATTGATAGGAGTGCACTTTGCCAACTCGGGAGTGAAGCTGAGCCTTAATAGTGAGTCAAACAGGGTGTATTGGGCTCCACTTCCTTGCAACAGCACATTTCTGTTGGCAATGCTGAAAATATAATAATAATAATAATAATAATAATAAACTATTTGTATAACAGCTTTTATACATAAAATGCAATGCAAAGTGCTTCACATTTGAGCATGAAAACAAAATAAAAGCAACAAAAAAAACAGGATACAATTACACAATAAATACAGTAGTAAAAATTAGGAAATTAAAACAGGGCAGAAATATATAAATAATTATTAATAAATAAAATCCAAAACAAAACCGCAGAAATGAAAATATCAGCAAAGCCTCAGTATGCCAAGCAATCAGGAAAGGTCATTCAAAATGCATATCAGTGTGTTCATCAGATTTCCTGGCCATGCAAGGGTGAACACTATTAAGGAGGTTTTCTATGTAGTCTCAGGTAGATGTTATAGCGTTTAGAGGGGTTCACAATGGCAATGTTTACATAATCACTAATAAATGCTTTCATAGCGTTTCCAAATGCCCTCCCTCCAGTAGCACGACCAGCTGAATTGGCGCTCTCCGAGAAGCTGCTGGGGCCCAAGTCTGGCACCTACCACTAATACAGGATCTGCTGCATCCTGCTACTGGTGCAGAGCAGGTGCCCTCCGGACGCCATCCACCAGTGGCCTGAATGGGGTGCTTGAGAACGTTACTCAATAATTTAATTATGCACTCTCGATTCACTGTAGCATTAGATTATTCTAAACACACATGCCATCCTAGCCTCACTTGGAAAAATAACAACATGAATCCAAATTAAATTAAAGCACACAGATATACTCAGAATTATTATTATGTATTTTCTGCAACTCATTAGTGTGCCACATCAAATCGGAGGGACCAGTGATCCCCTGCCAATTGAACGGCTAACAGCTGCATGATTCTCCTGCTGCACACATTAAGCATTTTGACAGGTGGGGATAATCACACATCACGTTTTGAGATTGTTTTCAGAATAGCTCAGAAATTTTAATTGGTCACTGCAGATGGCCTTAAAGGCCCTGCGCTAAGGCAATTACTGTATTACTTGCGTTGCGTAGGCTAATGTGCCATCATTTCATACATTGTTCTAATAATTTTGTTCTGGGCTTTTTTTTTGGTTCGAATGTACCTTAGCATTCAAATGGCCGGGTCGTAACATCTTTAGGGGATCTGAACAGAGAACCTAAATGACAGCAGGCCAATGCTAATGCTAAGTTAGGTTAAGTTAGTTGTGTTTGAGTTTTGTGAATGTGAAACCGTTAGCTCCGGAGCTGTTCAGGAAAAGGCCGGTGTGGGTAAGCCTCTCCATTAACCAAACCATGATAAATAAACACTGACCACTGTCTGACTAAAAAGTCACGTCCAACACATTTGACGATGGGAAAAAAGTAAGTAGTTAAACAATTTTATATGAGCTGAAAAATCTTCTTGTTGTGGAGGTTTGTTCGTCGCCATGTGGTCTTGTTTTGATGTTTGCTGCATCAGAGCCATCCGAGCGAGCAGGTTGGCAGCGTCCCACCGGGAGGGCCTGGTTTAAAAACTCCGCCCAGCCTACGTCACCTACCGATCGGGAGCCCTTAATCGAGCGCGCTCACAGTGATGTCGGGAGCGGCTGGAGCTAGCAACCACCCTGCCTCTTCACCCCTTGCCGAGAGGAATGAACATCGGATCCACCCTTATAGGCTACTGCTACTGGAGCTAGAAAAAAAACGCCACGATATTTGGTGTTTAATTAGCAGAAATAGACTCAAACCAACGTTTTCAGAAACGGTTAAGGAAACAGAGAGCTGTGCTGTTTGCATCCCGGTAGATATGGGATATATAGTATACATGCTGGGATCCGAGATTCGTTGCAGAGTTAACATCTAGCCTACCCTATATGACACTATGGCCAAGCAGTATGATGTGCTGTTCAGACTTCTTCTTCTGGGAGATTCCGGGGTTGGGAAAACCTGTCTGTTGTGCAGGTTCACGGATAATGAATATCATCCGTCTCATATTTCCACAATAGGTAAGACAGCTCATTTATAGTGTTCTGCGCATTACTCAACAGTGTCCGTTTTTTAGCTAACATTACCCTAAAAATTATTAATAAGTAATTTTAATTTTAAACATCACGAATACCAAATTCTGATTGGCAAACATTCTAAGCATGAGTCGTTCTGCAGAAATTCAAGAAATGTAACCTGCACTTTGTCTTTTTTTACGGGTGTAGAGACGTTCGTTATTTAACTATGGTGGCTATTTCGGTAGCTATCGCATTTTATTCAGCACGAAGAAGTGAAACATTTTAGATTGCTAATAAATATAATGGCCTACAATTGGAAGCACTGAAGACATTTCCGTTCACCTGAACATTGTCCTTTTGCAATTGTTCATTTGAGTCTATAGGAGCCACGCTCATGTCATTCTGTAACCCGGTGGGTGAGTGACATCTCATGAAAAAGTAATATATGTCATTAGGTGATTAATTTTACAAACACACAATACATTACACATGGCAGTCAGTTTATATATTTGTAATATTTGTTGTGGCAAGTGTTGAAAAGCCAATTCATGCATTTTGTAGTATATATTTCAACTTTTGTAGAATAGACGGCCAATATTTTTTATGTAGGCCTATACCACATACATCTAAGCACCATATAACATATATTGCATATATTCATGTGAAAATGGGTATACCTATATTTATTATGTTTAATATATTGTCAGTCAGCAGGGTCAGCATGTTTCTTTTTTTTAAAATCTTCTGAAGAATTGGGCTATAAAGCTACATTTTAGACCCAGATCCATGGCTTTATAAGGTAATGAAAGCTTAGGTGTACTTGGTAAGGTGTTCAATTTTGATTTACAAAAATATATTAAATAGGATTATAATAATCTATGAAGTTTTGTAACCTATAAAGTTTTAACAGCTCATATTTCCCCACATCACTCCCATTTCTCACAGAAACGGAGCTTTATCATTTATTGCCTTATTGTCTGGACAGGTATTATTCTGGAATCAGCTTCTCATACAGACCTGTTACAGTTCTTGAAAATATTTAGCACATGATGCAAAGCCATTGGAAAAAAGTGATGGAAAGCTTGCAAATACTCCACTGTCCTTAGAAAGACAAAGTTTCTAAAGTCTAGCTGTCCTTAAACAATCCTATGTATCTTTTAAATGCCACTGAGTAGTGAACATATGTGAAAAATATGATGAATCTCACCACTGTAATATGCAGTGTATTTATCATCTCAGTTATGTCCATGTGCCTTTCTTCAGTTCATCAAAACTTTGAAGTTTGGGGGTCGTTGGATTGGATATTTGAGACGATAAAGTGTTTCAGCCCACCCCCTTCAACTCCCATAATATGTGGACAAAAGCACTCTGACTATGACTGGAAAGAGAATTAGCGTATAGACTAATGTAATTTCTAGTTTAAAAATGGGGTAAGGTCTAACCTGAGTGAATGTGTGATGCATGTTTGTGAGTGGAAAAAAGCCAAGGAGTCATTTTTTTCTGTTCAGTAACGGAGAAGCCGTCCCAGTAATTTATGGGTGTCGGACCTCATGTCAGCGAGTACAGTTTAATCTGGCTCGCCTCAGATTGAAGCACAACTGTCCTTGTGCATGCGCAGGGGGATGGAATTTATAAAGTAAGACATGTACAACATTTTAGTGTCAGGTACCAACGAGGATGTATAAAATAACCGATGTGAATCCATTATGCATACAGAGCCTTGTTCAATTTAATTTGTGTAATTTGAAATTGTAGGCCTGTACCTTCAAAGAAATGACAATGATACCTTCAAATAATCCCAAATGATGGTGGTAATAAAAACGCATAATAATAATAATAATGCGGGAATCTTTTATTTTACTGAAAATACTACTGGGCTTGGCCACAGCTTATTTTATTTTATTCTTGAGCACCACGCTTATCCGAGGGACTTCATTCAGCTCAGCTTCTGACACATCATCATGCATCATCATCATAATGACGGACGACTATAATCATAAATCAAACAGGACTTATTAGCAGCTCAACAACTACTCTCTCTCTGTAGTAGTACTCCTCAAAAACCCCGTATCCCCCCCCTCTCCGTCACGTCCCCCCATGCGGCACACGCTGGAACAGTAGTTCTTGCCACAATTACATTGCCTTCAAACTTGAATGATTTACACATGAATAAGAAGCACTGATAACTAACTACAATATAAATATGCCTTATATCTAAATATATTGGTTGCCACATATATCATTCCAATCCTTGTGTGTTTCTAAAGATTTCACATTTGTATAGATGTGACCTGGATCCAGAATGACCTGGAATCTTCTGCCCCTACAAGGCCCTGAAACGTTCTGTGCTTTTCCCCCTTACCCACATTCAGTTTGTGGTGTGTGGTCATGTACCGTTGATGGTCTGTATTGGCCTTTGTATTGTATAGAGTGAGAACAAGGCCCAATAAAAGTTTAAGCGGAGAAGCGGTTGATTTTTGCCTTGTGACACAGAGTAGGCTGTGTTTTAGTGATCGTGAGGCCGATCCTAAACGGCTCGCTCTCCTTTGATGACTCCTGTGTCTCATAAATGCGGTCTCTTCCTGTCACGGCAGGAGTCTGCTTGACATTCATTAATCGCACTGACATCCGAACACACAGTGTTTATCAGGTGATTAGATGTGTTTCCTTTTTAGTTCGAACCTGTTAGCCTCGGCACGGCACAGCACAGCGCGGCGTGAAATAAGAAACGCCGTCCTATCGCGGCCGTTGGCGATAGGTTGCTGCGGTGTTTTGCAGACGTTCCTTTTTCGTTCTGTGCCTATGTGGCTCCCCTTATTTTCCTCGAACGTGACACCAACTACCTCACTGAAAAACACCGTCTTTGCCGCTTTAACGTTTCTGTGGCAGCCGCTGCAGCAGAGCAGCGTTCGTTCGGGGGGGGAAGCATAGAGCATAGACCAAGTAAAGTCAAACACACCACCACTACCTCTGTGTGTGCTGTGCTGGCATATAATCTCTCTCTCTTCTTTTTCTTCTTTCTTGCGTGTTGTGTGGCTGACTCAGCTCCACTCACATTGCAAAGCTGTTGCTGAATGCGTTGGGTGGCAGTGCCAAGACGGTTTTTGCTTTATTCTGGTGCTGGAATGAATAAGTGATTGTTATTTCACCGTTCACGGTTTCCAAACTGTGCTTCATATACAGGTTGCGTTGCCCATGACTGAAAGGGAAGGTTACTGTGTTTGACACGGGTCAGCATGAATCCAGGCCATGTTGAGTTACGTGACGCGATGGATTCTCAGCGTGTCACAGTTCCAACGCGTTCATATCACAGAGAAGGTCAGATTAGCATTACAATCGTCGCCTCTTGGTGTTCTTGAGGAGGTACTTTGGAGGAGCTGCCATACACTGAGAGACAGTGGTATATTTGAGTGTTGTTTGCTCGTTGTTGCTGCAGGTCTAGAGGCTTTTTTGCCTGCCCTGGTGCCTGTTGAATCAACTCTGCATTTGTCAGTGAGTTTTGTTCTTGGGTAAATATGCTCTCCGTACACTTCAGTCGCATCAATTTTTATTGAAGTTATTTCCAGCCGTGGGTCAAGCCAAAGAAGAATTTGATGTCGCTGCTGGTTTTTATGTTCATTTTTGGTTTAGTTGTGCCAATAGATCCCATTAAAAAAGAAAAGAAGCCTATACGGAAGGCCATATATCTTGGCGAAGTCTATATCTAAAGAGACATTCAAAAGCAAAATAATGCAGCACTGTAGTTTATGATACCATTGGCTGTCAGTAATAGTCTATCCCCCAGAGTGATGGGGTCATTGGCCCTAATTCCCCACTCAGATTAGCCTCGCTTTCCTGATCCACAGGCTGATCCTCTCCGTCTCCGATCAATAAACTCTGCCCTTGCCTCTCAACTAGAGCTAGAAATGACCTACGAGAGTTGAACTGGGGTCTCCCCGAGATAATGCTGTTACTGAATTCAGATGCCCTGGTGCTGAAGCTCTTCTGAAATCGAAGCGATGCTTACAATAATATTTCCTTTTGATCCACATCCATTCAGTTAGGACCAACATTTCAAACGTCCTTTTAAGCTTGGACATATCGGAGCCGATCTGTAGCTCGGAGATGCGTTTCGTGTAAGTGCCTTGCATACGTATTCAGATCCTTTGTTCGTATTTTGTTGCCTCAAAGCTTGACATCATTATACTTTTAAATAGGAATCAATATTTCTGATCTACTCAACCTATAGGCTACAATCTCCAAAAGATTAAGCTGAGTTCAACTGCAAAAAAAAGATCAGATTAGTTCAATGGTGATATATTGAATCCATCAAGTGTCCTTTTTAATTATTTAAAGATTTTTTAATGAAACTAAGCAGTATTTCAGGAATGTACTTTGTTCTCTGTACTGTATGAGTTTTCAGGATCTCACTTAAAAGGAAGTGACAGTAAAACCAAAGTATCTGCCTTTGGTTTTTCCCAAAGGCAGATTTTCAGCTGATTTGGAATCATTTTCCTCCATAATAAATTGGATGCCTTGCTCTCTTGTCTTGTAGGGATTGATTTCAAAATGAAGACACTAGAACTCGATGGAATCAAAGTAAGGATACAGATATGGTAAGTGAAAAGCCAGTCTGAAACATATAACGTAGGGTATATTTTAATAATGGGCCCAAGTTTATTTGCTGAATAAATGGGCTGTGGAGTTGGGAAACTACTGGCTTGCAATACTTGCAGTTCAACCTGTTATGTTGGTTCTTTGGGTGAATTTGAATACATTTATGTAAAGCATCCCTGCTGAAAATTTAATCTAAGACCAGCTGGGATTCTAAAATGGTTTACTCTGTGTTTTGTATACTTCTAGCTGGCCTATGGCTGGTTAAAGCTGGTTAAGCTGCTAGAGTAAGCTGGTGACCAAACTGGTGGACTATCTGACTATAGGCTGGTCAGCTGGCTTGACCAGTGTAGGCTGGTTTAAGATGGTATTTTCAGCAGGGATGCTACTGTGGACCCCGCCCTGTGCTGTAAACACTGCTCCACTGCTCTCTGTCTGCAGGGACACAGCAGGACAGGAGCGATATCAGACTATCACCAAGCAGTACTACAGACGAGCTCAGGTGAGTTTCTCTTCAAGGGATCAATCGCACCAATTCAGTTCCAATTCAATTTCTTCCCTCTTTAAAATCCATCATTTCAAATGCTTTTCCAGATCGGTCCTCTAAATTAAGTTCCAAGTCTTGTTGAGTAAATTTAACAGACACAATACCAGTTTAATACCACAACAATTCAATTCCTCTCGATAACAATTCAGTTTTAGAGATTAAATTAACTTGAATCACTCTGCTTAATCCCCTTAATTCTGAGACATGTCCTTTTCCAAATGCATGCAGTTACTTTAATTATTTGACATGTAATCAATACAAATTAAAATGGAAATCTATTTTAAACCTTTATACAAAAGATAAAGAAGTTTATGTAGTTTTGTATCACTACTGTGTTTGCTTTTGTTTCTTTTACTGAAAAATATACACAGCACCTGATAAACATGGTTGGGCAGAATACCATCAATTCAAATACAGTTCAATATGTCCAATTCAGTTCCAATGATTGACATTTTTAAAGGTACAATTCACGTCATATTCCAAAGATTGACAACGTTTGTAATTCAATTCCATTTCCACTGTGTAAAGATTCTTGCAATTCCCGACTTTGTGTGGGAATCGTCCTATGAGTTATTATTATTGTGTGCCCAGCCTAGTCCGTTCTAGTCGTAGTCCATGCGTTCTTGCTGTGTGTCGTAATGAACCTGCGAATGAATCAGGTGTCTTAAGCTGGACAGTAAGGTTTACATATATCCCCTTGTGGTCATATTGGATCTGTGAAGCCCCTTTTCTCTTTCCAGGGGATCTTCCTGGTGTATGACATCACTAGTGAGCTTTCCTTTCAGCATATCATGAAGTGGGTCACCGACATTGACGAGGTTAGAAACGCAGTTGCTCTCTCACACACACACACACACACACACACACACACACACACACACACACACACACACTCAGTTGAGTCAGCTTTTTCATCTATATTATGAAATAACTATGGAACAGAAATATACAGTTTACTACCACTAATTCAAATTCAAATTCAATTCAATGTTTCACTGGCACAAATGTTAAAAAAAGCACAGCACTTCCCAAGCAAGGTCACAAAAGGATATATCACATCTGACAAAATGCAAAAATAAATAAATAAATCGATCACTTTGTGTGCATCAGTACGCTCCAGACAAGGTGCAGAAGATCCTTATTGGGAACAAGTGTGATGAGGACCAGAAGAGACAGGTAGCAATGGAGCAGGGAGACCAGGTGAGGTAGCGTCCTCTTCCCTCACAGAGACTCACTCTTCCATTTTGAAATTGACCTTACTTACTGATGTCACGCCCACAGCTCGCCAAGGCGTACGGAATGGACTTCTTTGAGACTAGTGCCTTTACCAACCACAACATCAAGGAGGTGAGTGAAGTCGAGGGTATTTTTGTTTTCTTGCGATCCAGGTGCCACACCCATGCTGTACTGAGAGGGCAGAGGTCAGAGAGAAGAGAAAACAAATAATTTACCCAAACAATGAAAACATGCTTAATTCAGTATAGGCCTGTTCACACTGTCCTTAGCCCCCAGGCTAAGGGAGATTTTAGCCCGGGGCTAAGCAAGTGTTCACACTTGCACATTCTAAAGTGGGCTAGCACCAACCTTAGCCCTGGGCTATCTGACCCTGCTCCGGAGCAGGGTTAGCACCGACTTTTCTGGGTTAGCCCCAGAAATCACCCCAAACACGGTGCCAAAATAGCCAGTGTGAAACGGGGTCAGTGGCAACGATTGTGGCAATGCATAGAATGTTCACTATCCGATCCAATAGTGTGGAACGGACATTAGCCCAGGGCTTAGGGGTGCAGTGTGAATCCTTAACCCAGGGCTAACGCTTAGCCCAGGGTTAATAAATGCTTATGTGAACACAGGATGAGCTAGCCCAGGGCTAACTACAGTGCAGTGTGAAAAGGCCTTATGACATCTTACACAAACCTGTCGATTTATTATTGTACTAAAAACATGCTTACGACAGTATTAAACTGCAGACATACCAATGATAAATATTAGGTCCCAGCAATCATGTAACACAAGCTGTGTACTTATGACAGTATGACACTGTAAACATACCTACAGTTTAACATATTACATAGCATTGTGCATATAACAGCACGGCGTGTGTAACAAGTGCAATGTTTCATTTGTCCACCTCCCCAGTCCTTCGTTCGCCTGACAGAGCTGGTACTGCAGGCCAATCAGAAAGAGTTGGACACCCTGCGCGTGTCCCTCAATAACGAGCTCAATATTGCCGCCCTGGAGGAGGAGGAGAGTGGTGAATGCGATGCCGGTGGAAACTCCCAGAAAGCCTGCTGGTGTTAGGGTGGGAGATGGCTACTCCCCCGGTGACTGCTGGCACAGACTAGAGTCCTCAGCGTTAATTCAACTCCGATAGAGTCTACATGACGCCAAAAGGAACTAAGCGTTCTCTATCGCAGTAAAATGTACTCCTGTCGGTTAAATGTACTCTTTCAGAGTTGTTTTTATGCTGAACGTTTTGCTGTGCCTCTTGAATCATTTTCCTCACGGACAAAACACCATCATCATTGGCCTTTATTTTTAGTCTGCTCAAAGGCATCAGATTTTTAGAGGCATAATCATTTAGAAAATGTATTTTACATCATGGTTGCTCATCCATTTTTTCCAACCAAACATTTTTCTATCATTAGACGATATGGTGTTTCATTAATAGTGTGTCTTAGCCATTAGAGGGTACTAATCAATTTTCCATTTCCTGTATCACATTTCACTGAATATAGGAGTGTGGTTGTGAGCTAGCTCCAGCAGTTCTTCTGGCACAAAGGGAGTAAATTGTGTTTCTATTTGATACCATGCTTTTAAACCCCCAAATACTTCTGCAGGTTTTCATACATGGTTGAAATGACACATTTGTCATATTTGCTTTGCTTTTGCCTTTGGCGCATGTTACTTTTACTTGAAAAACCTGTGATCCCGCTCTGCGCTAAGTCTCCTGTAGTGCTTTGGGGAGTGTACTTTGAAGTCACCTGACTTCTGCCTGATGGTCATCCATATACTGTGCCTCAATGGAGCCTGAATTTTGATGGGAGGTTTTCTACTAAAAGTATTTAAAAGGCACACCCTGTATGTATCAAGCACACACCAACATGACGTTTCTCAGAAAGCTGATTGGTTGATGTTTGGAACGTCCACCACACACCTTTCTTTAGGTTTTTATTTTTATTTTCAGACAACAAGGTTCCCTTTAGACTTAGTCTTCTCTCTGATTTTGCTCTTGAGAAGGTGTGCACCAATGACATGTCAGTCAGGTAACATTTCAGCCCAGTGATCATTTCAGTAATGCTTAACGTGCAGAGACCTACAATGATCAGGAAAGATGCATATATGTATGAATAAAAAAATCAAAATCAAAAATAGCCTGTTAACATCTATGCTCTAATCACAAAAATGTGCAAAATATGCCGTGGGTATTTTTACAGGATGTTTTTCAGAAAATAATATCAGATTTTATGCCTGCAAAATCCTTGTTATTCGGCTGTCTGGTCTGTTCACGAAAAAAGTGTATATTTATGATTAAAATTTTGCCCGCTGGCTGCAAATTTACCAGTTTTAAAATGATGTATCATGTCAGTGTCTTTGGAGAAGACGAATATGGTGGCACAAAACATTGATGAAGTTTTTTAAAATGGTAATAGTTGTTATAATGTGTGTGTTTACATTTATACTGATGGCTTTGATATCTGACGCAAATAAGAAACCTAGCTTTTCAGACCAGTGAAAACCCAAGAATACAGACACAATACTTTGGACACCGATGCAGTCACAAGATTGCAAGTACTCTTTGAATTGTGTGTATGTGCAAGTTATATTATGGGTATGTTGTATTCAGTCGAAAACTGAATTATATTGAAGCAAAATGTACCTTTGTGTTGTTCCAGCTGTCTGATTTCTAAAAGAAAAAAATACTTTGCTTCTAAAGACGACTTGAAATTTATTGTGGAAATATAAAATGTGCTTGACTTTTTAAAATTTGATTTGCAGAGGTTTAAATAATATATTTAATAATGCGATAATAATACCAATATGTACGCTTACAGCGTTAAGACGAGGGCCCTGGGGGCTGAAGCAGAGCCATGTTTAGCTCTACTTGAGCAAAGCTGCAGTACTCAAACTGCCACAAGAGGTCGCAACACTTACAGCACGGTATGACATAGTTTGAAAATCTTTACTGTGGGATACAATGTGAGTATTAAAAATCCAATTTTTCATCTTGTCTCATTAGCCTAGGAAATCCATTAAATTTAACTCAGAATCACAAGTTTACTATCAGGACTCTATGTCATTCAGCCATGGTGTCTGCTTTTTATAATATCACATTTAATAGTACATTTAGTAAAAATTATAATAAGAATGCAATTCATGAATAGTACATCTCAAACTGCTGTACATATACAGCACATGCGATAAGAACTATAACAAAACTACACAAAGATTCATAATAGAACATGTGAGCAATTCCAGAAGTTTGGGGGGTGCCGGACACTGCATTAGATTATCTGCAATAAGTGCATCATTTTCCGTACAGTAATATTATTATTATTATTATTATAACCTTTATTTGACTAGGAAGTCACATTGAGATTAAAACCTCTTTAACAAATGAGACCTAGCCAAGACGGGGTCAGATAGCAGCATAAAATTCCAATCATGGGTCCATAACAAGACAAAGTGCAATACAATACATACAGTCTAACAGAATATAACACATGGCAGCAGGGATTAGACACAACAGTATTACTTAAAACAGTTGCAGCTAACCATGAGAACATCCATAGTTCTCATTTTAAAATCATTTAATGAAATAAGTGAATCGAGTTTGAGCTTGGCCTGCAGCTTGTTCCAAGACCAAGGACCACTATAGGACAAAACTTGATTTCCCAGCCTCTGTGCGAAAAGGGGGTACTTTAGATTTAAGTACATAGGAACTTTGCCTAAAATAATCTTATAAATTAAAGTGTACCAATGTTGTAACCTACGCAAAGTGAGGGATAACCAACCCAGAGCCTGTCTGAGTGAAAAAGCATGACTGTTGTGTTATGCTCCTCTAACGTTGACATGGGTCCTTGTATGCCTCCAGTATTTCAGATACGCTATGTGTATTTATGATCATGGAAAATGAGTATTACCTATGATTAAATATGTATGAGGCATGAGACATAGGCTTGGTTTTTAGAATAAAAAATATTGAACTAAGTTTTATATTGACACAACTGGAGAATTGGAAACGGTGATGCTTGTGCTTCCTCTGCAAAGCCATTCTTACCACATAAGGCTGGCTGGAGATCAGGACGGGCAACTCCAGGCCTCGTGGGCCAGTGTGTATGCAGGTTTTTTTTTGCTGCCACCAGTTAACAATTATTTAATTAGCCCAATCGTTTACATGATCTGATATTTTAATCTACATATCCGCGATATGAACAGTAGCCGATTAATGTTCTTGTGCCGGTATGCGTGTATTGTAGCGTTTTATCGTTCTGTAATTTACGAGTGAATCGGTGATTGTGTGTATGACTAATTAGCTGATTGAGCCGTGGTAACTGGTTGCAGTAAAAACATGCATGCATATCGGCCCGCGAGGCCTGGAGTTGCCCACCCCTGCTGTAGATGATGGCTGTTAAGGGCGCATACTACTACAAATGTATCCATTCTGCTGCTGTAAGTATTCTGAGGGCGAATCTTATGAAAATGATGGATTCATCTTTTATTTCAAATTTTTTTTACCTCAGGAGATCAATGCCACAGAGTGTTTAAACAAGCAGTTTTTCTTGCTATATTGGTCGAATAAAGCCATTAAATATAATTTTTTTTTTTTTATCAGAAAATTATTCTGCTTATCTATAAATACTATCTATATTAACTATTTTTGGAATAACTCACATTCCATTGCTGTTTTTGCCTCTTATGATATTAGCCTTGCATATTATTGCCACACACCCATGCCAAGCTGATATCCTTTATAAAACACAACAGGAAGTGAAAATATAAATTAAGTAATGCAAACATGGCAGTTAGCCTCACATCAACACTGACGATGAGACTTTTATGGTACATATGACATTCTATCTGAGTTTGCCTGAACCATTTGATAATTTTGAAAATGTAGAGTTAAATTCCTCAGTTTATGTTGTAATTTGATTAGAAGAATCTACAGCAGAACTCAATTAGGCCTGGTGCACATATTGGCTTCTTTTTTCATTTAAGTACACTTTCTGTCCAGTAGATGGTGCTCAAATTTTAATCTCCAGGCTTTCTGTCTTTGATTCTAACCTACCGCATTGCGGCTTGTCCAGAACTTTAAATAAAGTCTTTAGGAAAGTGTCACTTTTCATTACTGGCACATAGTTTGACCATATTAGTAGTTGGCAAGCTTGTAGCATTATATATCTCAAAATTTAACACTTTACTGAACTGTTTTTAGAAAGTTAAGCACACACTGCAGTGCAGTAGAATGTGTCTTTGATATGACTCATTTGACAGTCAATTCAGCAAGCTTTGTGGTGCATTGCATCTTGGGAAAAAAAAATCTGAATGCACAAAGATGAGCTTTACTTGCAGTAGTTGGCAGCTCAACTGTCAAAGAGATTAATTGAAAACTTGTGGTGTGAGAGGGATGAAAGAAATCACACTCATTCATTAATTTTACAAGTGCTTCAATCACTGTCATACAACAAAATATTTAAATGAGCAGTTTGTGCTGCAATGTGACTGGGATTGCAACTGAGTATGTAAATGTATGCATGGGATCATTGTTTTAGCCTTTATTTCATATTCAGTGTTCTCATGTTATTCATTTTAATAACTATGCTTTATAATTCACCTTACAGAATTAGGTCTGATAAGTAAGATAAAAAGATGGATAGAAGCAGAGGTGGAAAATCCAGGTTCAGGAAGCAAAAGTCCTCCCAACTATCTAAATTTGAGTTTGCATGCATGCAAATGTATGCAAGGGACCATTGTTTTAGCCTGTATTTTATATTCATTGTTCGCATTTTATTCATGTTAATAGCTGTAAGCTTTATAAATCACCTTACACCTTACAGACTTAAGACTGATAAGTCATATAAAGAGATGGATAGAGGTTGAAAAACAAGGTTCAGAGAGTAAACGTCCTCCCAGTATTTTGTTCCAATCACCTGGATTTGCTAATTGGTACAATTCTCCAGGAGGAGGTAGAACTAATTAGTGAAATCAGATGGCTGAGTTAATGGGTGGAAGAAACACATGGCAGGACTTTTACTTTCTGACCCCTGGACTTTACACCTCTGGATAGAGGTTAATGGATTCTGTCTGGATTCACTTGTATGCCATTGTAATTTGTTTACATATCAATTCACAATTGTATCAGATATTTTAAGAAAGTTTGGAATTTATCCAATTTGGAGGTTCAAGACAAATATACATTTATCAGGTTCAAATAATCTCAGGTGACTGCTGTGAGGTCTGCCTTTTCCGATAAATTTAAGGTGGGTAGAAATCATATTTATTGAAAATCAGATTTCATTATGAGAAAGTTGCATCGTTACTTTCAGGCATTTCATTATTCTGGTGATTAAAGAGAACTTAGATTTTCTGATACTTTCTGGTAATTTTCCAGTACCTCTGACTAAGTGTGTTTTCTCTACCCCCTCCTCACAGTGCTAAAAAGAGCCAATTCCTAGCTGTCTCTGTGAACCGCTGTCCCTGCCAGCAATGTTAATGACAAGAAGCCATCTGTGTACTAGACTAAAGTTGATGTCCATGGCTTTTGGCATCTGGGATAGCTTGTTGCCCTGGTCCCTGATTAAGAGGCATCCTTTGCCTGTTGCTTTTACTAATATGCGTGTATGTTCGCGTATATGCTTTTGTGCTTGTGTGTGTGTGTGTGTGAGAGCGTGAAGTGAGCGCTGAAGTGAGCATCAGGAAGGTAGGTAAGGTCAACCCAGCTCAGGCACAGCCTTTTTGATGCCCTAGGTGAGACTACTATCGTGGTCGCAACTCGTGGATTTCTATTGAATTTTTTTCCAATTGTTTGATCCCCGCCAGACGAATGGCGCACTTGTCACCTATGCCTAGAGTCAGCCTTGCCCCGGCTTCACACAATTTCTATCCGCTTGTGCTCTGATTTTTATTTCATGTTTGGTCCGCCAAGTAAGAGCCTCTTCACACATCTTCATGTCTCCAAGTCATTGGACTTGTCTCTAAGTTGGAAACGATGAAAGATGGTGCCAAAGACAAAACTTGAGTAGGAATTCCAGGGAAGCATGGAATTGCATATAACAGGATAGCTTCTGTGTACAAATCAAAATATTGCATATTATCAAAAAATACATTAAAATATCAAACATCTTTGGAGCATCAAAAGACCATAAACGACACTGGATTGTCAATTTATTTAACTGTATTCAATCTATTTGATTAGAAACCACAGGGAGGAAGTTGCAGATATATTTAGTCCTTTGTCCCCACATGATGTGCCAGGAGGTGGAACCTACCCCGTGCCAGTTATAGAAAGGGGCGCATGAGAGTGTGGGATCTGTGGCTTTTGTCAATCGTGGGGCGACAAAGACAACCAAATGAATCCACCCTTCCTCTTAAAGTCCAGTCACATTGAGACAGCATCCTGCCACACCATTGGTCGATCAACCCACCCTCCCACCACAATAATTTGGCCGAAAGAATCAAGAAACTGTATTTTCCAGGAAGGCCATAAAAAACACTGCTATGGTATTTTAGGTGGGTACATGCAGCGGGGGTGTCTGTGTGGGCGGGGGGGGGGGTCCAGCTTCAAGGCACTTGTGCCCAGTGTGGTGATGTCATCCTCCTCCCACATTGCGCTTTAACACTCAAGTGAGTCATGCCGCTGCTAAGCTCTTTAGGCTCGCGGACTGGAATATAAAATAGCTTCAGCAGAAACCTCTCCAGATCAGGCAGTTTGTATTCCAGTGTTGGAGAGCCTATCTTGGGAGCATGGCTTAACAATTACAGCTCCTAAAATGATCCATGCATTACTGAACTGGTCAATGCTAGTTGGATTTCCCATTGCTCTTTTGCTGAGACTACACCTCAGTCTTGATTAACAAATCACACTCACCTTTAAAAAAAAAAAAAAATCATCTAAAACTCCGATCACCTGACTCAGTTGTTGGTACCTGACGTTTAGGTGTGCGCCACAGCAGGGTACCACAACATTTGCTATTTTACAGAAGAAACACCAAAAACAGAATCACTGTTGCCCTCCTCTGATTGGGTGAACTGTTGGGCGTGAGTGAGGTGGGAGGCAGTGAGAAAACATAAGCATACACTGGCGCTACCCTAAATCATACATACTATAGTCATTCTTGTCCAAACAGACTTTAAAATATTACAATATTACAGTCAGAAAAAAACACTCCCAGCATGCATTGTGCGAGAGGCAGGAATACACCCTGGACAGGTCGCCAATCCATCTCAGAGCACACACACCATTCACTCACACACTCATACCCATGGGCAATTTGGAGTCTCCAATTAGCCTAACCTGCATGTCTTTGGACAGTGAGAGGAAACCGGAGTACCTGGAGGAAACCCACGCGGACACGGGGAGAACATGCAAACTCCACACAGAAAGGCCCTCGGCCAAAATTCTCGGTACCTGCCCAGGAACATGGAATCTTCATCCTAAGTTCTCATAACCCCCAATGGAAATGTAATAATAAGAATAATAATTTTAAACAGACTGGGAGATAAAGAGGGATAAAGGATTCCATACATAAAAATAAATGATTGACAGACTAATAAATAATAAGTAATCATTCTTAAATTACGCTAAATTAAAAAGAGATACTTTCAAAATGCTTAACAGGAAAGAGCTTTCCAGAAGACAGTGCCCTTAGTACAACATTTTGAACAGTTGCATTCTTGCGCTGTACCATCCAATGGGTGAATGACCTGAACATTGCCCCAAGATGAACTCAGTTGGTGTTCTATTTGTAGAAATGTCAGAGCCTACTTTACATCCACTCAGACCAAATTCTTACAGTTCAAAATATTAAACAGATTGTATTGCACCCAAGACAAGCTACATAGAATGGTACTACACAAAGATGGGTGCTGTCAGAACTGTAGGAAAGAGAAGGGCACTTCAATCAATTTATTATGGAACTGCAGATCAATACAATCAATATGGAACATCTCATCGGCCAATTAAATATACTGGAACCTTTGTCTCCCTCTGTATACATTCTAGGTGACCTATCCTATAAAAGAGAATGGAGGCAGCCATCCTTTAGGCATGTATGTAATAGACCTCGGATCATTCCGGAACCCTTGCCTGGACTGCAAAATCAGTGAAACATCAAGTCAGACACAAGTGCAAATAAAATAAACTCATTTAGTGAATTTGAAAAACCCATTTTGTTAAACCACACTTACTAAGCATGGAATTGCTTTAGACAAAGTTTACTTTCTGGGGTTCTTTGACATTATTTCAGTTTTTTCAGTCTTATTGTATGTTTTTGATTGGCCATCTGATGACATCTGGGCTTTCTAGAAATCTAGAAAAAGTCAGGTTGCAAGCAAATTACCTTTTAGAATAGATCATGATAAAAAAAAAAACAAGAGAGAATTCAAACCCGTCATTTAAGAAATGTCCCTTTTTATACTGGAGCCTGACAAGCAGTGATGACAGTCTAAAGACAATAGCTTGCCCAAATTATACATTTCGGCCTCTAACAAGCTCTGGGCTCTGCATGAAAAGGACATGTCCATTATCATGCTAATGAATTAGCAAATTATATTGGCCTTGACCTCACAATTAGATTGTATGCAAATTAAGTTCCTGATGTTTAACTGCTGCTGTCATTAAGCCTCCTCCATAATGAATGACCCTCAAATCAGCCATTTGCAAAGATTTAACTGTGGTGCTCATGTGATATAATTCAGGTGGCACAATATATGCATAAACTGCCATAAAAAAATTTCAGTTGTTATCATGCATGGATATCCAAGTAGGACTCCTCAGTATCACCATGATAGTTCCATGCATTGACGTCTTTGTGTAATGCACCACCCACAAAGGAAATAATTGTTCTGAATTCCAACATACACAAGTGTAGACAATTAAGTTCATTATTTAAAGTGAGTGAGAGACAGAGAGAGAGAGAAAGAAATAGAGTAATAGAGTAATGCAATAGAGACCAATGTTAAAAGACCGAAAGAAAAGGTATCAGCTATAAAGCAGGACTCGTATTTTACTCTCTCTCACCCCTTTTATTTAAACTTATTTTTTTCATGCAGGGGAATGCCCTTTAGGTATCCTTTTTGTCTTTCTTTCCTTGGACTTCCTTCTGGAAATTATTATAGGTATATAGCTATGTAGGATAGAGTATCTGTCCAACTGTAGCTTATTGTTACAATACAAACTGTTGTTTGTTAGGATAACATTATACTTAGTGATTATAAACGGACCTCTGTTTCTTCATATCGATACCATATTTTTGAATTACTGAGAGTAGCCTAACGCTGGTTTTCTCCTCTACTGTTTGTCACTCTGGATAAAGAGTCTGCCAAATTATTGTAATGTGACTGTAATTTAATGAGACCGGTAGCTCTGTACAACTTTATTCACTGAAATGGTGTTCTGGTTAAAGACCTGATAATATTGCATCTCCGTTTTACATTTGCCTATGCCTTTGGTAGCTAAAGTACAGTTTCAGACCGTTTTGGGAAGGTGAAAAAAGGTTTGCCTGTATCTAAGCTCTGCATGGCTCAGCTTATTCATTCCACTCTGCTCGCACAAAATGAGACTCCCACCAATGAAATGATGCAGTAATTTGGCTGGAATATAGAGAGGTGAAGTTGAGCTAAAGCACACTTACTAATCTTGGAATTGCCTTAAAGCGGTGTTTTCTGGGGTTCTTTGACATTATTTCGGTTTTATTGTATGCTTTTTGATTGGCCCAGACAATCTGATGATCTCTGGGCTTTCGAGAAATCTAGACAAAGTCAGGCTGTGATGAAGACCGGGGTGAAAACATGTTGGCTATTTGTGTTCTTTTAATATGCATGTGCATTGTGCAATATGACAAAATATTAAAGGCTTTTTAAAGGTTACTCCTCTTTCTCCTGTTTTACATAAGAGTGCCTTGGACACCTGGGAAGTGAAGTCTTTCATTCATATTTTCTATTTATTGTTTTTCTAGATTTTTATTAGTTTTTTTGTTTGTTGTTGTTTTGGCTCTATACTCCAGCACATTGGATCTAAAACGCTGAAATGAAACTATGAATATGAGGTTCAAGTGCGGACTGTCAGCTTTAATTTAAGGGTATTGGATACGCGTAACACACCAGTGACACCACTACTTTTCTAATGGTTTTACACACATCTCACTGTAGGCTATGCCATCCCATACAAAAAGCAATATGTAGGCTATCACCTGCGCTGTATGGGTGCAGAACATTAAGTGTGATTCATTACAGGGAAACATCTTGCATTGAGCTCTGTGTGTTGAACAAAGGCCCTGTGTGTGCGTGTCCGAAAACAACTTTTTTGCTGTCATTTCATATTAGTCTGACAGCGCCTGCGAAGGTTCATGAAAGGGGCTATTCTTCTCAGTGTTCCGCATCCATCCATAACCCGCGCGACGGCATCGCAAAGAGGTCATACCTACAGTACCGTGGTCATGCACTAGAGGGGGCGAGGAGCTTTTCCACATTTTCACTGTTCTTCAATTGTGCAATTGATGTTGATAGATACAATACAGGTTGTGCTCGGGAGTCAGACATGGGCCAGTTTCGATTTTTTCCTGGAAAATTGCAAGCTCTTCGGAATTATGTTTAATAACCTTCCAGCGTTTCAGTAGTCTGGTAGGCTATATCTTCTGATATTGGCTAACACAATGTATGGTTTAATCACCACGTGATTTAACATTCTTTAGACTTTTCCGGTAGAATTCAAGAATGTATCCGTGCTGAATGCCCAGCTATGCCCTACCCTCCTCTGCCTGTAATATTTCCTGCCTTGGTCGCATAAGAGTAGGCCTACGTTCTTGTTTTGTATTTTGGTTATACGATGGTTTAGTTTTATTTGAACAAACGTTTGTCTTTCATGTTTGCACATTTCAAGGTACCATTCAAATGGAATTAAAGCCTTTTAAAACGGACGTTCGTTCCGATAATCTGAAGGCAAAAATATGCCTTTTGAAACAATTTGAGGAGGAAACGCATAAAACAATATTCCGTCTCAATTGCAACCCTACTATTAAAATATGTTGTAAGTTAAACGCTATACAAATTTCAGAAAACAATGGGCAACAGAAGAGGCGCAGCTACGCATGCATAACTACAGTCAGATCCGAGGTAATGGGGCAGTTGACAGATTTGATTTTTTTTATCACAACAGTCCGGATTTGGCTTTCTTGGCTAAAGCTCGTTTCATCGGCAAATCACCTGTTGCATGCAGACTACAGCGTTGCAATTTTCCTGTTGCCAGAGCAACGCTGTGGTAGGGCTTTGTCCCCGTCGACTTGTTTATCCCCTTTCGTCTCGTATTGTTCTCTCTCTTCCCATTTTCATTCACTCCATCCTTCTCGCGAGATTCCAGTGGGGGGTGTGGCGGGAGCCGGATTGCGGTGACCTCATCTCTCCATCGCTGCATAGCGAGGCGGAGCTGCAACTTTGTATGAACTTCCAAGTTACAATTATTGCCAAGGAGACACAGGGATGGACTGGACTGCCGTCTCAAAGCAGTGGACAATTGAAGTAGTCGTGATGAAAAGCTGAACCCCGAAGAAGCCAGGGGTCCGTCCTATGCTGTATTTTTGCTCGCCTGGAAATTGCGAGAGAAGGAGGGGAGGCTTGGAATTCTGCAGCAATCTAGCTATTAGATCAGAACCCCCGCGGGAGAGAGAGGTGAGTTGAAAACACTGCGATTGCGATGTCCAAGAGCCAATGGAGGTTTCCAGTTTCTGCATTGTTTTGTTAACGTGTAGCCTACCCGAGATAGTGACGGATTGTTTGAAATGAGATGTTTGGTACCTGCCGGTAGTTGGTTGGATTGTATTATATAATAATGTACAGGTATTAACTTTCAGCAGTCCAGGGGAAGATACAAAGATAAATGCACAGTGAACCACAAACTATGTTGCCAAAAAAAAAACTATCCAAAATGGACATAGCCTTCTGCTTTGTTGTTTGTCGTGTTCTGATCGGTAAAATAGTAGCCTATATCCATAGATTATGCAGATAGCACATTGACTCATGAGAAAACGCGTAGATACCGTGTGGAGAAGTGGCTAGCCAGCTGGTCAGGTCAATAATGGTGCTCGAGTCCATAGCCTGAGTCCAAACCTGTATTTTGGGATTAGGGGTTTGCTATTGGTTTGAGTATGTCATTAAATTATAAAAGTTGTTTTTGGATTTCGTGAACCATTTACTTGAAGCAAAATGACATAGCATGATACGTTAAAAAATACGTTAATAAATAAATAAATAATATTTTTTATTTTAAATTCAACATTTTCATAGCCTACATAATATTAGCACATTGGATGAAGCATTATATCATTCCCACCCATTAAGCTGGAATTATATTAGCTATTCTGAAGAGCGTGTGAAGCTTTCCACAAGTTTATACACCGTACGGAAAAAAGTTATTCTTCAAATTTATACAAAATTACGTTTTAAATCATTCTTAATTTTGTTGCCCTTAGGAGACTCCCAACTCATAGCAACAGGTTGTGATCATGGTTGTGTGATTTTTGATTTCGATTTTAAAATGTAATTGTTCTTAGAGAACATCTTTGGAAAAACCTATTATTTAGCACCAAAACATGGAATGATATTAGCTTCTTTTTTTTTTCTTTTTTTTCAACATAGCAAATATATTTTCTGTACGCCCCCTCAATTTTTATCTATCTTCTGTGGAAGACTCGCAGATATTTTAACTGTACGTTTTGGTAATGTAGTGGAAGTTCAAGGCAACATTCAGATGCACACAGCATCTGGTTGGCAGTGTAGCTTAATTGTTCGGGTGACTCTCAAGATGGTAGGCTTTATTCTCAAGTGTGGTAGGTCTACTGCTGCACCTTTGAAGAACCCTACCCCTGAAGAACAAGGTCTGATTGCTTCAGTAAAAGGTGTATTGGTTGTATGTTAAGAATTATGTAAGCTGTGTCAATCGCTCTGGATAAACATGTCTGCTAAATGCCTAAAAAATAAATGTAACTGTGGCAGTGGCCCATTCTTGGGCCGGTCCACCAGGTGCTCCCCACAGGTGTTGAAGACGCAGCGTGAGGAGCAACGAGAGCGCTCTCCTGCTCTCTTTGGGTCGGTTACATCACGGCGCCATGTGGTGCCGTGATGTGTGGGCGGTGTGTTCACAGTGCAGTGCAGGCAGCAGATATGAGAGAGGAGGATGGGTGCTTTTGTGAGAAGTTGCCCTTGTGGGTCAGTGACTAAGGATCCATCTATCAGTCAAACGGCAGAAGGAGGGAGGCAGGAAGTGTTCAGGCCCATAACTGCTTCCTCTCTCACCTTGATCTGCTGTCAAGCTGTTAGCCCAAAGTCCCCACTCTGAGGCACTCTGAGCGCCGACTTGCGAACCCCCAATCATCGTGGTCCCTGCCCGCCCATCCCCTGGCCCTTAGTTGATTATCTGGCACTTGTTTGCAGAGTTAATTGCCTTGACCAGGCTTATTGTTGCCAGCAGCCCCCCCCAGGTCAGGAGCAGTCTGCAGGGCTGTAGGTAGACCTCTCTATCTGGGGGGGGATTATTTCATTTACACAACAAGGGAGGCACAGGAGGAAGCTGGATTGCCTGTAAAAACCTGCACTCTGCCATCATTATAACCAAAGTGTGGTGCCAACTGCTGCAGACTGAGGCAGAAATGGCTCCGGTGGCAGGAACGGCTCCGGTGGCCGTGTCTAATCAGACACAATCGGCAGCGAGCGTCACAGCAACCCACAGCCTAAGAACGGCGAGGATGTGGAGAATTGGCCGCGGTGTGCGTGTGAGCGCTACGCGGCTCACGGAGAGGCAGTGTGTAGGTGGCTGCGCGCACGTTGCGCAACACATGCGGAAAGGAAGAAAAAAAGAAAAAAAAAAGGCTGGCTGGTTGCGATTGGCAACTGAAGGCTTAACGAGCACTTTTCATATGTAGAGTGGCTGCAAATTCTATAGGTGTTTTGAAATCAAGTGGATGGAGGGTGCCGGCAGTCACCTGCACGATGCACCCACGACTGGACATCATCAGCGCGTTGCACGGACTTCGATACTTTTTCAGAGAATGATAATGTGCCTGCAGTGGACATTTTTTGTGCTGTGTTATGTGTTTAATTTAAGGGAACAATGACTCACTGACCAAGTGCTGCATATTTGTTCAGTGTTACATAAAGCCATTGATTGGCTCTCTAAGTAGGACAGGGAGTATTTGGTAGCAGTAGGTAGTTCACCAGCACGAGCCTGGCCTCTATCTCACCTATAATGCTGTTTGCTCCATGCTGGCTGAAGTGCTTTTTCTGTTGTAGCATTCAATCTCTCCTCTGGTAAACGGGTTGATATACTGTTCTTCTCGTGAGAGATAATTGCTCAGAGCCGTGGTTCACTCTCGCTCTTGTAGACGGGAAAAAAAAATGCTTTTGAGGACCTTCATGCGTTAGGCAGTGTGGCTGAATCGCAACACAGGCCTGTTCTGTACCCTCTCAGGATAAGCCAATCTCACATTTTAAACTGAGCATACCAGTCCTTATAACAATATTCCTGTATTAAGAATAAAATGCACTGTCTGGGCTATATTAAACTAAAGAAGAAATTAGGCTAATCAGAAGAATTTTGATTGCTTTCTTACCATTTTCACTTTATCATATGGTACACTTATGATACTATTATTTTGACTGTGGTGATCTTGAGGCACCAATTTCTTCTCAATGGTTTATTTACCTGAGTCTTAGTACCTCAATTCATCCCAAGATCAAGCCATGCAAGACAATCAAGCGAAATCATTAATGACAATAGGCTTACTCTTCAGCCAATCAGTTAATTCCCATAAATTCTACTGAAACAGTTTTCCACCAGTTGTAATGTTTATTCCATAATTTCCCCTAATTTGTGTTGTTTTTTTTTGCTTTGTGGAAATTGCCGGCACTTTCAGTGTTCAGTAACCATGCTCTATTGTGTTACTCGACAAAAGCTCCAGTTGTTTGTGTGATTAAATTACTTGATTTAGTATTAAATTGGTGGATTTGTTGCTCCAGTGGCAGGTAGACGAGCCTAATTTTGTTTTTTAAATAGGGTAAAAGTGCCGCCGCGGTAGTACATGCAGTTGTACTCCGAGGATCGGGGTTCGTGCCCTGGTCTGCCAGGTCCGAGCATGGCCGGTGCCCTGTGGGAGCGGCAATTGGCGGCTATTACACAGGGTCTGATTGGCTACCAAATTGGAAGAAAAAGGGAAAAAATCTGAATAAAAAATACAATAAAAAATAGGGTAAAAGTTCTGTGTAAGAATTTTGGATATTAACAACAGGAGCTGCTACTTAGCTTGCACCAAATAAACACAAATATACAACATGCTATTGCTAACAAGTGTAAAATTGCACAATTATCAGATGAAAGACCTGAGATAATGAATACATTTGAAGATCTTCCTGATTGGCCGTGCATGATAATCACTCTCACAAATTGGACTGGTCCGTGGCGAGTGCTGGTGGTGAATGCTGATGACTGATCCTGTTGGAAGGACTTAATCCCTCTTTGGGAATTCTGGGAAGTGTGGCAAGTCAGATTTGCTGAGGCCTCATTCCTGCCTGCCCTCTGCATAGGGGGTATAAAGCTCCAGGGCTTAGCTGGGGGGTGCTTTCAGTGCATAAAACGGCTGGGTCAAGTGTTCTAAAATGTTAACAGTGCTGAATTGAATGAATTGAATATCTACGTGTAAAATTCTCACAGTACAGCAGAGTCTTCAGTGTATAGAGCCAATTAAAATGTATGAAAAAGTGTGAACTTGCCATTAATAAAGTAGAAGCTGTACACACAGTAGTGATATCGAGCATGATGCTGAATGTCTCGTATTACTGCACTATAGCCTATGTAGAAGAGCAACTGTCATCAAACATTGTAAAACACTGAAGTCTTCTGAAGGATATTCAAGATTTGACCCACAATTTATATAATAAGTGTCCATCTGTTAGCAGCACCCCAGTTCACTGCACCGCTGACGATGGTTGTTGAGAAAAGAGTTGCAAAAAGTGAAAAGTGAATGTAGTCTGCTTCATTACAGAATGCTGGAGATGTCTTTCTGCCTCACTCACCTGCTGCAGGTAGCAAGGAGCACTGGTCCAGGGCAGGATTAAGTTTTTCGCTTCATTCCTCATGAGAGGTTCCTCTGGGGGGACAAGAAAATGAATACGCATTACGGGGCATAAATGGGCCATTTGTAATTTGAAAAATGGAAGTGAGGGAGTACCCTCTCAGACTATAGTGTGAGGCTTCTTCTGGGTGTGTTTATCCATGCCACTCGATCTCCCACAGAGTCAAATCGGGATGAATTGGATCCAAACGATCAGTGGAAGTCACACAACTTACTCGGCTAGTGCAAATCACTCAATATGGCCTCGGTTTCAGGTGTAAAATGAGATGTTGCTCCACAGAAATAGGGCGAGGTTATGAGATTTTATATTTTGAGAATTTTTGAGATTTTGAGAATTATGATGAATTGTATAATGCAGTGGGCCCCAGGGTTGGGTCAGTTCCAAATCAATTGCTTCAGTTCTTGAATGGCCCATAATGTTTGTCAAGCATATTTTAACGAATGAATTGAATTTCAATCCATTTCTTGAATTGAGTGAATTGAAATTGAATTGACCCCAACATTGTGGGCGGTCGTGACTCGTTTCCTAAAGGAACCCTGCGGAAGTCAAGCGGAATGGCTCGACTTCAAACCAATTTAATCTCTGCTCCTTATCTCAGTACCTCTGGGGACTCACAGATGAGGAGCTGAGCATATATGTAGAGTACAGCACATGTATCGATCTTGTTTTCCATTTTTCAAAGCGGCTGCCTTATTTTTATTATTTTTTTTAAGAGAAGTGATTTGATCTTAAATTCGTTGCAGTGGATGGACGTTGTTTTTGTACAGTTTTTCGGGAACAAAGACACAAAGGTCTGCCAGATCCACTTAATGCTCGACGTTTCTTAGCTTCCAGCTGCTTGGCTCTGCTGGCCAAAGGACAGAATCTCAGTCCGTTTTTCCTCCTCTCGAAAAAATGAAAAACCCAGGAATTTCTCAGTGGAAACGCTTAACGTAGCCACAGCAGTTAAGACCGTACCTTTTTATCCAGCTGTATTGCAGTGCGTTTACATCCTCCTCACTTGTTGTGCAGAAGAAAACCTATGAATAAGATATGCCTTGCTAATTTTGTGGACTTTATTCCACCATAGCTGTGCTGGAAGGGGAGACGGTTTTTGAGCTAACAACATGAATTAGTGGTTCTCGCTGTAGTTGGTGATGTCGAGGCTTTCTCCCGGCCCGGTAATTATAGGCCTGTCTCTCCTGTTCCATTCTGGGTGAAATCTTTGAGCGTTCCGTGGCCGCAAATTTATGCAGGCGTTAGGCAGGAAATCACTTATCTGAGACGTTTCTTTAGCGCGTGTCCGCCTCTCACAAAATGCTAACAGCCTCAGTCAAGGATCAAGGGTTTCCAAATGATTGTGCACATTTTAATTTCTGTTCTCTTCCGGTTTTAGCTCTGTCTTTCATATTGCACCATTCGAGGGCAATGTAAGTATTGGATATAGGCTGACGCTCGAATGGTCAGATTTTCGTACAGTATAAAAGCTCCACTCTGGTTATTTTTAAAGGTCATTACATTTGTGGCCAGTGTCTTGTGGTTTTCAGTCTTTGTAAAGGTTTGGACCTCTGTTCTGTAACTATGTGTGACCAAGTCAATTCAGTATCAGGTTACCATGGTACTCAGTGGGTGCACAAAGCTAGGTGCCCTGTTGGGTTAAGGAACACAACTTGAGTTACAATGTGGAATACCCCGCCGCCTGAAATCACCTGTTAATGATAATAACAACATACATTTTTAAAAAATACTTTCTGAATATGTAGCATATGAGAAAAATTATTTCTATGAGCACTATGATTTCTACTGTACTCACAGTTTGAAGTGCTCTATCAAATCCTGCAATGTGCACCAATTCTTTTGTCTTTCTTCCGCTGTTCAAAGCCAAATACCTAGTTCTGCGACACAACCAAAAAGGCTTGTGTGTTGGAAGTTTTAGTACAATTGTCTGATTTTGACTTTTGTCTGTGACCTTTGCAGTATTGGCATCTGTTGTATTAAAGCAGTTACAGAGTTGAGTTAAATAATATGTTGAGTCACTCATTTGAATAATGCCGCCTTCACTAATTCACTAAGTTGTCTGGCTGCTTGTTGTACAGTTGAGAAATAGACACAAAGACATCTTTTTCGGAACAAAAAAGGCAAGCTTAACTGAGGGGGCTGCAGTGTCTGGAAGTGAGAACGTTCTGTGCTCCGTCGTAAAGCCTGCTCCCTTCATTCCAAAGTGCCAGGAGGCTGAAGGTCACAGAGATGACCAAACGTAGCTATTTAACCATCCCTGCCCCGCACTGTAATTAGGACGAAGGGCGGTGTACACTACACCTGCTGCCGAATGCATTTTTAGTTTTTATTCGGGTGAGCAACTGCTGTGATCTGTCAAAGCGTTCTAGCAGATTGCCTGCGGCAGTGGCCTTGCACTTAAGCCAGTTTTTTGCACGTGTTTGCCGATTGGCTGCCGAAAACCAGCATCATACAATTTTGAAAATGTAATGCTACTTAACTATTGGAGCAGGGGGTTGCATGGGCGGCGGGTTGGGAGAGGAGTTTTTCTCTGGAGCTGTATTTCTGTTTGCGGTGCATGTGGCATTTCAACTCAAAACATTAAATCTGTCAAATCTGAAAATAGCAGGCTTATTATCACAGATGATTTAATGGATGATGATGAGTGGGGAGAAATACTCAAACTTCTTCAGTTTAAATGTTGATGAACTGCAGTAGCATTAATGGAAATGGTGTGACCAGTGTTTGTGTTATGATGTTAGGATGGAGCACCAGTGCGATGAATCACAACAACCACAACTCGCTTGTTTAGGCTTGAGAAACTTTATCTTGGATAAGATAAATGCATAACCTGCTGACTACTTCAGACAGCCATGCACATGATAAAAAAAACCTGTGGCTGCTTGGTGGGTGCCAAACTTGCATGGTCTTAGAAAAGCAGCCATGTCAGAGCTCTCTCATACAGCTTTTGAGCTGTGGCTTCGCTGGAATAATTTTCGAACAGTTATGCCTCTCCCTATGTGGCACAATAATCATAAAACGCAGTATGAGTTTGGATATTTAATAACAGTCAGCCGTGCAGTCAGAATGACTCATTTAATAGTTTACAGTAATCATATATGAAAACTTACACGCTTCTTTTAGAGGACGTATTTTAGGGGGAAATTATGCAGCAGCATAAATGGTTAAAATCTGGAACCAGTCCTGTTTGATGAGTTCAGTTTCTGGTTGGTTTCCATAACCGATTTGTCAGGTTTACAGGGGCTGCTTTGAGTGGCTCGTAGGCACAGAGGTTCATAATTATGTCACATTTCTTCCAAGTCGCTCACTCTGATTTCCTTGGACCGCCATTACGGTGCGCATTCATTGTGGCATTGTTTGGACAACCTTATGCAACGTCACAACATTTATTTCCGTCCAGAGTTGCATACATTTGGGATGACCTGGTCATTCAGTACATTCAGGTACACACAGAGAGAGAGAGAGAGAGAGAGAGAGAGAGAGAGAGAGAGAGAGAGAGAGAGAGAGAGAGAGAGAGAGAGAGAGAGAGAGAGAGAGAGAGAGAGAGAGAGAGAGAGAGAGAGAGAGAGAGACCCACAACATCACGGAACCTTCACCATACTTAACAGTGGGGATCAGGTTCTTTTCAGTATAGCCATTCTTCTTTATACGCCAAACCCACCTTGAGTGTTGGTTGGCGAAAAGCTAAATTTTCGTTTAATAGAACACAGTTCCAGTCAAAGTTCCAGTAGCGTTTAGCAAACTCCAGGCACTTACGTTTGTGGTGAAATGACAGGAAAGGTTTTTTTCTGGCATGCCTTCCAAATAATTTGTTGGCATGGAGGTGAAGTCTAATGGTAGTTTTGGAGACTTGATGACCCCAAGATGCTACTTTCCTCTGTAATTCTCCAACAGTGATCCTTGGGGATTTTATTTGCCTCTCTTACCATCCTCCTCACTGTGCGTGGGGGCAAAATAAACTTGGGTCCTCTTCCAGGCAAGTTTGTAACAGTTCCAGTTGCTTTGAACTTTTTGAAGTATTGCCTTAACGGTAGATATGGGCATTTTCAGGTGAGTAGCTATTTTTTAATAGCCATTCCCTGATTTATGAAGCTCTTATCTTTCCCATGTTGATGTATGAATAAGGAAATATGGCCTCTGTGTCACCACATATTTATACCCCAGTGATAAACTTTAAAAAGTAAAATATAAATGGAAAAAATGCTTCAGTTACATTTTGTTCATATATAATTTCTTGGGGTGCCAATAATTGTGGCACACCTGATTTCTCTCAGAATAAAACCACTTCAATTAAAGGTTGGATTTATCTCATTTTTTTCCGTGTGAGATTAAGCTAATTCACCAAAAGGTGAATATATAGATATAAAAATCGAACAAAAAGTTCGGAAATTTGGGTTTGGTAGATTATTTCTCTGTTGTAACAATGCTTCTTGGCAATAAATTTTATACCGTTGGAAAGCCTGTTTATTTCCCTTTTAAATGGTGCCCCATTTGTAAGGAACATCCATTTGTGGGATGAGCAGCACAGCTGAGTATGTGGGTTGCGCCCATGTAAAATTTGCCAAATTTGCAAAATTTTCGCTACAAACTTGAATGCGAAATATGAAATTGCTTTTCACTTATTGCGAAAATGTAAACAGTGGCTAACTGGCCATTTATTTCTGAACAAAATAAGGCACATTGACACCACGTTATCAGGTAGAGAGAACTCAATAGTTTTGTATTTAAATTTCGCACACAAAAAAAAGTTCCGCACCTGGATTACAGCAATTGTTCGGTTTGCAGCGTCTGCCAAATCGAAACTTACTTTATTTAAACCTCGGGGAAGCATTTAAACATGCTGTATATAAACATGAAAGTCCTGTATCAAAGGAAGGAGGACATTTTTTCCAGTCTTCATAAATTAAGCGGTGATACCTTTCTGATGTTTCTCCTTATACTGAGCATAAGTAGAACGGCAACAAGATACGGGTGACACAGGCTACTATTTTGGTTACACAGTGGCGCATAATGTTTAGATAGCTAGCTAGCCTACAGCTAACTTCTAAGAAATTACAGTTGCTAATGCATTCGTTTAGCTGAAATAGCATTGAGGATATTGCTTTTACAACTGTACATCTCTTTCTCTACTGGTCAGGGAAGACAAAGCAAAAACGCAGCAAGGCATTCACTGTACGACGCGAACACAGGAGGATAGTCAGCCTCGGAAATGAGGGACGCTGAGATGCATCATTTTTTGTCTGTGGAGTTCTGAGACGCGTGCCGCGTCGCACGGAGCAACCATTTAGGAACGCGGAGGGGTGCTCTTTACAAGAAGAAAAGATAATGGCTGACTATTTATTTTATTTTTTTGTGGACAGCTGCCTTCCCTCTGATGAAAATAAAAAGTTTCACAATTTAAAAATAAATAAAAATCAATCACCAAGACTGAAGGCAAGAGGGGCAGATGCTCGAGCCTCACTTCAGGTCTATCTGTGTGCACATGCCTGGCTGAGCACCAGAATATATAACCGACATGTTAGTCTAGCTGCTGGCTTGCTTGACGTTCGTACATTAGGGCAGTGTTTTTCAACCTTTTTTGAGCCAAGGCACATTTTTTACATAGACAAAATCCTGAGTCACACCACCAACCAAAAGTGTTACTAATTAAGTGAAGTTAATAGGATAAGATAATTTCCCACGGCACACCTGACGATCTCTCACTAGTGTGCCGCGGCACAGTGGTTGAAAATCACTGCATTAGAGGACAAGTGGGGAGGCTTCATTTTGTTTTTATGGCCCTAAACTGTGGCGTGCCCTTCCCCAGACGGATACTTTGAGACAGGCATCCTAATGAAAGTTTTTAAAAAGGGACTCAAAACACACATTTTCATGATTGCTTTTAAATTACAATCATTTTAAGTCTTAGTTTTGTCTACGCCTCTATTGTGCGTTGTCCCCGTTTTACTACTTCGTATTGCATTTTTTATTTGCATTTATTTTTTCCATTGTATGATCATATATTTCCTTTTACTTTTTTTTCACCGTATACATTTGCTTTGTGCGTAGATATGAAAAGATTCTTCTTCTTATTATGCTTTTTCTTATTATTCGATTAGCCTGCTTTGGCTCCTGCGTGGGTTAGCTTGCGTCTGACTCAGAAATTGACTTTTTAGAGGCTGAATAGTTTTGGGGGATTCTTCAGAAAAATAGGCTAGGTGTGAGGAGTTTACTTTGCACGGCACTGAAGTAAATTGCACAACCACATGTGTGAATGATTTGACTTTTTTCTTTTCTTTTCACGCTGCATTTATCGGTAGCTTCAAGGTATTTAAATCTCGTTCGACTCATTCTTATGTCACCCATGCGGAGGTGCCTGCCTTGAGTTTTTCCACCAACTGTGAACGTGTTCAGCGATATTAATCTTACTCTACCGGCTGTAATTTTTTGACGCACGCAGAGCTTGATGCATTTCTGAAGCGGAAAGTATATGTTTTTCTTTTTTTCCATGGGGAACCATGCTGATCAGCTAAAATTAGTAGCATAACTAACATGCTGGAGTTATTTTCTCACCTGAGTACTTCAGGGCAGTGAAATGGTCCTGAGACAGGTGCTGGAGTACAGAGGTTAATTACGGTCATAACCTCGCCTCCATCGGGGGAGGCAGCGCCTGCTCATAAACATCTAGAGCTCTCTTTGATTGAAATAATTTCAGCTGGAATGATGCTTTAAAAGGAAACTGCCGCTGTTTGCCAGAGTTTCTAATATATCATATTATATTTATGGGTTGCTGATCCCAGCAATTACTTTTGGCTGACCCCAAACCTCCTTCCTGTTCGGAGAGAACACATTGACAAGATTTGCATGAAACGCGTCCCTGGAAAACAGCTGGGTTTGCTCCAGGAGGCGGTTTTCACCGGCCTTTCAGATCTGCGCGCTTCGGCCCGGACGAGTTGAGGGCCGTGACGGAGGAACGAAGATTTAAGGCCAGCCCACAGCACAGGCAGACGCTGCTAGTGTGCAGACTATTCAGCCCACATCACAGGCAGACTTTGCTTGTCCACAGTCTTGGAGCTTCCGTGTTGCTTCCAGGGCACGACTCTTTAAAAATCTTCGAACCATAATAGATGGTTTTGAAAGGTAAGTGAAGAAGAAGTTTGGAACTCCGAATCACAGGACGAAAAACGTAATTGCCATAGGAAAGGTTTAGTGTGAAGGCCAAGTTTTTATAATTTGTTATTTTCCTCAGTTGTTATCCAGACATTGCTAGGAACTTGGAGTTATATAAATATTATATTATGCATTTAGGTAATTAAACCGTACTTGGGGCAAAGCACCTTGTGATAAAGACACATCTATTTGACGTTTGTCATATGTACACACAGCACAACCTAATTTGATAATTTTACCAAATTTTAATGTCAGGGTTAGTGATTCATGAAAAGTGCATGGGACTTCAGCTGGTTGCCATGGTAGCATTACCATTCCAGGGACAGTGTTCCCTCTTCTACCATTGGAACACACACTCCCTGTGGGTGGGGCCAGCTGGAGAGTCCCTGCTAATGGAACGAGGGAGAAAATGTGCGCAATAGTGATGAGACCATCGCTTTCATCTGGGCGACAGGCAGCAAAATCAGCATCACAGAGGAATAATTCTGTAGCACTGCCAAGCAGTAACACACACACACACACACACTCAAACTCACACACACTCACTCGCTCGCACAAACTTGCATGTACTCACACACCTGTGTCTTACCCCGCAATTTACGAAGACACCAAATAAACATTTACTGGAAGGGTATGGGTGTGGTTAATGCGTATTTCGAAAGACCAGACAAAACGTGTGTAATTGTTTTGGGTTTGCAAAGTCCCAAAACCTCCCTGCACATTCAGCATCTTGCACTTTAGACACATCCTCAAGGGCAAATTTGAATGCGCCTCATGGTAATTGTTCATTGTGATGTAAGTCTGAATTGCGCCTGAATTGTGCTCTTGGCTATCATAAAGACAAGTTATCAACTTCCTTAGAGCTTGGAGGATACGCCCTTGAATCTCAGAAACCTGATTAATGAGTAACGTGCCTCTTTACTCCGCTAGAGAACTTAATGATCGTTTCACTTCACTGTGTACTCGATGGGTGTAAACAGATGTGATCTCTGGTTTCTAAGCGGAGTTTTAAATCCACGGTGCGTAGCTGCGGAATTGAGTTTGGGCATGGGTGGTGCTTTACTCACGAGGGTGAACAGGGAACATCGAACACGGTCGCCGTGGTGTGTCTGTCGGGAGTCGGTTATGCCCTTAGTTTCACCAAGTGGCAGAAAGACCTGACTGTAATGTTTGCTCACATCTTGCTAATGTGGCTCACTCTAATTCTGTAAGACAAGAACAAGTGATTTCGTACCAACACTATGAAGCAAGTGGTAGCACCCGGCAGGCTCATATTTTTGTTTCAGTTCTAGGGGTTTTGTGGTGGCTGCAACAAGTAATAGAGCCTATTTACCAGATTAGCAGTGAAAGGAGGAATTTGTTCAAGTGTTTTTGATGCTGTCAGATTCATTAGTTATAATCAGTGGTTTTTTAAAGGTGTCATCTTGGCCGAATGAGAGACAAACATTGCTCTGTGTGATTTCTGATGCTGGAAAATGAAATTTTTTACCTTGTCTGTCGAGAGCTTTTTGGTTATTGTTTTTTTGTTTTCACATTTCTCTCAAGAACACATCAGTTTTTCTTTAGAAAAAACCCCCCAGCTGAAAGCAGTTTTTTTCTAGTTTTAGACTCCCCTGACTGTCTCAAAATGGAGGAATCCCATTGTATTACTTTGGATGTAAGGGTATTTGGAGAACAATATAAGCCAAATTAGCTATTTGCATTGCTGATTGCGCTCAGTGGTTATGGAAGAAATGGAATAAAATTAAATGAAGAGCAATGCACACACAATGACACATTTATTTAAATTTACATTTAATAATTGAGCTGATGCTCTCATCCTGTGACTTAAACCACAGTGCATGGAATCAGGTTAGAATAGCAGAAGTTATGGATGCATGAATCGACTGTGACTGCACGGAAACAAAATGTAATTGTAGATATTGCAAGTGACAATACTGAAAGGGAGCTACGAATCAAGGGCCACAGTAATAGTGATGTAATGTCTAAGGGCAGCAGTGTTAGAGGTAGCAGAAGACCAGGGAACGTTTCCACTGAGCTGCATTGCACTGCAGGAAGGCTCTGAGCGGTCCAATTACGACGGCAGCCAAGCGCACATCTGGTTGGCCCCGTGTGCTCATGGCTGTATGCAAATGTTACCACAAACCCAGCTCCCTACGTATGCCGTTTTCCAGGGGAACTCCACGGCTCTTGGGTCCCGTCGTCCTTGTTTCGTCACCTGCCGTCGCGGCCGGACTAGTCGCCGCGAGAGCGTTGTGAGCCCGTCGCTTTCTGAGAGGAGCGCAGGGTGACTGAGTAGCTGGCGTTTACGGACGCGGAGCGACGGCCAATCACGACGGCCAATCACGACGCGGTTTCTGCCCAGCCCGCCCCGTCCTGGCCCCTCGGGACTCCTGCCGCCTGCTGAAACCTTCTTCCGCGCGCGTGGCGTGCCCCCGTTCAGCCTGCCCTCTGTCGTTTTTTTCCCCCCCTCTGGTTTATTTTTCAGATCTCGGGAAGGGATGTTTGCACACCTGTCTTTAATGGAAGCCTTATTTGAATGAAATGGCTGCGTGGAACATTCTCCTGGCCCAGCAGTAGTGTTTCCATTAGGGGAGGAGTTGCTGAGTTGTGCTCTAACTGGGAAACGTGTATTCTCTCAAGACCAATTGTCTGTTTTGCAGGAATCATTAAAAACCTACTGAAACAAACGTGGCCATGTCCTGACCTGTGATTGACTTCCTGTGATTTGTTTACAGCTCTTGGGATTTGACTGTAGAACTCAGTGGTTATGTGCTGGCAATGCAGCCCAATCAGTGTTGTTGTTTTATTTTGAATCTGGCTGCAAGCCATTACCAGATGTGTGTGTGTGTGTGTTGTGTGTGTGTGTGTGTGTGTGTGTGTGTGTGTGCATATGTTTGTGTCTGTCTGTTTCTGTGTTTGTCTAATTCTCTTTGCATGTGTGCCTGGCTGTATATACTGTATGCATGACAGAGTGCGTGCATGTGAGAGAATGAGAGTGAGAGAGAGACTGTCTTTGTGTGGGAGTCTAAGCGTGTGACCACTGTGGTTCTAGCCGTTAGAGAAATGCACTACTTATCTCCAGAGGAAGAGGGGGACAGTGTCAGGCACTTTGCTGGAGTAAATGACATGCCTAGATGGGCAGAATGGCCCGTTCCTGTCATTATGTATTCTTATGTTCTTAGAGAGCAGAGAGGACGTGTTCTAACAGTCTGCCCCGGGAGACCTGGGGATGGAGGAGGAGAGGGGTTAAGTGGCTGCGGAGGTGTAGAGGGGTTGCATAACGCTGCTGTGCTGGCTTCGTTAGCGTGGAACATGTTCATTTTCTCTGGATCTTGTGCTCAGGTGTGTAGTAGATCTTTCACTCTCTGTCAGGCAAAGTCTATAATGGAGTGCGGTGATTTGTAAGCTGGGATTTGTAGTTTTTTTCACGCGCATTCAGTGCAGGAAATATTTATGTAATTGAGTGAACCTCCTGCTCTTTTATCCTGCTAATAATTGTACTATTTAAAATCCGATCGCACACACACACACACACACACACACACACATGCCTGGTAACATGAAATAAATATTAATAAATATTAATTCTGCATTTATTTGCACTATATTAAAGCCGCTGGCTCATAATTAAATTGTATAAGCTAATCGTACACTAGCTTTAACCTGCTCTTAATCGGCATGATTTTAATGGAGGAGGCTGCTTTGGGGATATGCCCCTAGTGGCTGAAGGTTGTAAGTTCTGTTTTAAAGAGCATTAAAGCTTAACTGCATGGCTGTTCCGTGTAACAGTTCAGCAGCAATAATCTTACTAGACCGGTGCATCAAAGCACTCTCTGGGTCCGTTTGGTTCTAAATTGCAGTGTTGGGGAGTAGTAAATTTAACTACTTGCTCTTAATAGTTACTTGTAGTTAAACTAGTAACTTTAATTACATTTTGCAGCAGCTTGCTGGTAGTTCACATTCAAGTTTGTTTAGCCATTTTTGTAGTTAATTAGGTAACATTTTTGTAATTTTAAGGTATAGTTAACTACAGAAACTACCACTACTTTTGGCCCTGAAATTATTTTTTCAAACCCTTTTGACCAAATATCACCTTCTCTCTATCTTTTCTTTTTATTCGTAATTGGTGAGAAGCACTCCGCTCCACTATTGTTGCCAACGGTCAACTGCCAATTGCCACACATTGCTGGTTCTCCACATTGAGCTGAATAGTCATTCTCCCCGTGTGCAAAAAGAAGGCATTGCTCATACTAGTCATGTCTGGTCACTCTGGTGAACATGATAATTATCATTTTAAAAATATTTTTTTACTAAGTAGGTTGAACTACATTTTTTGAGTAATTGTACTTTCCACAAGCTACAGTTCTCTTTTGGGTAACTTGGTTGAAGTTCAACTACTTTCAGTGTGAAGTAATTGGTTGTTTGAAAACTACGCTTTCAGAATAGTTTCCCCAACACTGGTAAATCGTGACTACACTAGCTCAAACCAACGAGCCACTCCGCTTTTATTCTCTCCAGACTCTACCCTGCTTATGGGTGTTAGATTGTGGTATTGGCTAACTATACAAGGATATAAAAATTTCACAAGGAAATGAAATGCAAGGGCCAGAAAAAGGGAAATTGAGAGGGGAAAGCTCTGCTGATGTAGCTCATATCTAATTACCGGTACCTCTATTTAGGGGGACAGGCAAACGCATGCGCTCGTCGTACGTCGTTCTACCGTAAGGGAGCTTCCTTCACAATGGGTTCATTAACGGAGGCGTCTGGGTGTTTGTATTCTTCCTCCACTGTGGCTGTTATCTCACATTCACAGCACATCTGTGAACACGAACCTCATAAAACAGAAGTTATGTATTGCTGTTGTCACCCATAGATACCGGGGGAATTAGTCTTGTTGTTTTTACCAAAACAGATCCCTGAAATTACCTTCTAATGAACACTCTGTGTTGCGACGATGAAAAGTGAGAGAGGTTTGAAAATCCTCTTTTGTAAAAGATGCTTGCTGTTAATCTAGAGCGCAGGTGCACGTACACCTTAAATCACGACAACAATGAGAAAATGGGCGTGTTTTCTTTCAGCGTGAAATAATAGCTTGTTTTACAGTCTGTTCAGCCAGTGACTCCGGTGAGTATGTAGGGGAGGTACTGAAATAAACATCGTAAGGTGATTACCGCACAGTGGGGGTGGGGCTTGGGAGGGGGGGGCAGATGCAGGCACGCACAGGTTTCCGTTTCTGTCCTGCCCAGCATAGCGATGGGGGGGGGCGGGGCGGCGGTTCTCCAGAGGATGAGGCGCTGCTGCTGTCTCATCCCGGCCCTGTTTGGGCACGCACAGCACCGGGACAAAAGCCGGGTCCCAGCCGCGCCCACCCCCGCGCCCATTCAGGTTCTTCTGCACGTGCTGTGCGCAGGAGGTGAGCTTCTACACATGTACACCTCGTTCATCCCCCCCACCCACCCTCCCTCACATACACACACATGGTGTATCAGTGTCTGCGGGCAGCTGCTTGCCTTGGAGCTGCCTTCATGTGCTCTTTGTTAGCTCCCACTTCTGAGTTTGGAAGTTGTAATTACAACGTGTCACGCATTCAAGTGCTCTTGGTATACACAAAAAATATAAACTAAAAAAATGGACACTCTCTGCGAGCAAGTTTTTTTTGTGGCTGGTATTTGGCTAGTAAGTCGAGCTGGGGGGTATACTACGAAGGAAGTTTAACATAGCCAGGGCTTCTTTGAGTTAGCTGGCTTCAGAAAGCCGAACCTTCACAATCTAGGTTAACCGGTACTACGAACATGGTTATCAACTTGCGAAGTGAACACGGGCTTTATTAATCAAGCTCTGTGCGCGTTCCCATAAAAGGGGCGGTGTCTGCAACAACGAGCATGTAGCGGTGCAGCATGGGCTGTACTAGAGCAGCGTATTTCTCTCCTGTGGAAAGAAAAAAAAAAAAAGACTGATACGGACAGATATAATGGACGGATAAGAACATGAATCAATCATAAGAGCAAAAAGCAACACCGTTGCCTCCAACAAAGCCAGGAAGGAGCTTTTGCAAAAAAAAATTTTTCAAAAATGCTCATCGTGTAGGTTAAATTTGTTAGTTAATACCTTATTCACCTTACCACTCGTAACAAATACATCTATACTCTCGGTACATTGTCATACAGTTTATTTCTAATGTGACAACTACAGGTGCAGCTCAAAAAATTAGAATATCGTGAAAAAGGTCAATATTTTTTGTCACTCATTTCAGAAAGTGAAACTCATATATAGATTCATTACACATAGAGAAATATTTCAAGCCTTTATTTCTTGTAATTTTGATGATTATGGCTTACAGCTAATGAAAACCCAAATTCAGTGTCTCAGATGTTTCTCCTGACTTTTTTCCCCATAGAGTTCTATAGGAAAATGAGTCAGGAGAAATAACCCTTGCAGTGACATCCACATCTATTCCATATCTGGCAACAGAGTGATGGTTTGGGGCTCGTTCGATAGCTCAGACCCTTGATGACTTACAGCCATTTAGCCAGCCATGTGTTCCATACTGTACCAGTGTAATTTACAGCTGAATCTAGTCTCACCCCCAAATTCCCATAGAGATCAGTTCAAATGCAGAGAGGTTATAGTATCGCTTGTAACAGTACCTGAAAATAAGATATTGAGAGTCTTTTGATGTTAATTGGTCCCAGACTTCAGGAAGTAACAGCATGCAAAGGATATGCAACCAAATATTAAATATGATGCTTTAAAAATATGTTAAAGCAAAATATTCTAATTTTCTGAGACACTGAATTTTGCATTTCATTAGCTGTAAGCCATAATCATCAAAATTACAAGAAATAAAGGCTTGAAATATTTCACTGTGTAATGAATCTATAAAATATATGAGTTTCACTTTCTGAAATGAGTGACAAATAATATTGAACTTTTTCACGATATTCTAATTTTTTGAGCTGCACCTGTATACTACTACATTCTCGAGCTCCTAAACTTTAAACTTGATACAGCATGTTTAAAATCTTTCTGAAGCAATCACACTAACGTTTATTCATAAAAAAAAGTCTCAAGCATTTTCCGGAACTCAGAAAATATTTGGCGGAACTCGATAATCTCGCCCTGCGAAGAGATATCCTCTTAGTATCCGCACATATCTCTACGGGATCCTTTGGAAAGGAGACGCCTTTTTAAAAAAATCTATGTGTTGATTGGTCAATGAGCGGTGCTTTCATATGTTTCAATCTGTTATCCTGAACAGAACCTGCCCCGGAGCAGGTTAGCAGGGCAGAGTAAATTGCCGTGGCAATATACCCCAATTAAAAGTGAGTCTGCTTCGTGATACAGAAAACCCCGGGTTGAAGCTTAATTTAGCTCGCTATCCCCTTAATCTCACTTTGTAGTACACCCCTCTGCACAGTTTTCTCACTTATACACAAGTTAGCATGCAAGAGTTGTGCACAAAAACGTGTGGCAACAATACAAAATACTAACATATTAAAATACTAACAAAGAATAATAATTATAAAATAACGATATACAGTATATATGATTCTTACTGTTAACTGTTGACACGGCTTCCCTGCTTTGCGCCATTTTGCTCCGACGACACGCCTATGAAATGGCACAATTCGGCAACTCGGGTATCATAGAAAAACAGAGTTTCCTCACCGTAATTCAGATTCAGATTCAGATTCAGATCCTTAAGCTTTCAAAGCAAATGTGAAAACAAAACGGCCTGCTTGGGTTGAGGATTTCATTGTCATTGTGTGCCAAGGCCAGCGCCAGACTCCGGGAGATGAGCTGGTAAACGGCTGGTTTATTCTATTGTTTTGATGGGTGACTGTAGATTTGTTCCCCTTTTGTGTGGCCTAAAGATCCTGCGCAAAGTCCGTATGAGTGAAGAAATGTGTGTCACATTGGGAGAAACATGAGCGGGTGTCCCCTCGCCCTGCCTGCTCACAAGCTGGCCTCTCAATCAAGAGTCCGTCCAGGCCTGACATCGGGGGCCGTCTGATATGTCAAAGAGAGGCATCATCTTGCTCGAGTTATTCATTTCCTGTATTACTTCAAAAACTGGGATCGAAAGTCATTCAATTTCTGTATTGTATGGGGGCACACTTCACTATGTCTTCCAGATATCAAACATTGGATTGTTATTGAAAATGGCAGTACAAACAGTATGGTTGCATTTTCTTTCCATTAGCGACAAAGGGGAGGGGTACAGATAAAGCCAACGTCCACAATAATTCTAGTGTTGACCCCCTCCGGCCAACAGTTGCACTCCCACCGGAACTGAACTCATAATTTCCACGAGCTGAAGTGCCATGACGGTGGGCAGAAAAACAGAGTTTTATTTTTGAAAGGGACAGAGGCAGCCAATCACTGTGGGCGGTATTGTGCTGCACGGAAAACAATGGAGGTGTGTTTTAGACGGCTCGGTTTTGACGCTGCGACCGTTATATAATGTAATTTTCCATCCTCATGGGGAAGGAGTAGAGGTGGAGCATTCAGTGAGAATAAGTGCGCACTCCGGGAGGCCAGGCTTTTGACTTTGAGCGCAGGTAGGCCGAGAAACACTGCATCATACCTTTTGACTCCGCGCCATTGTGCAAAGGTGGAGACCGCACGAAAGGTTGCCGTGCAACCAGGCTGTTGCCTGGCTCGGGCGGATCAGTAGGACTTGCCTGGTCCAATGAAGGCCGTAGTCCAAGTGAAGGTCAGCCAGTTGTTCCCAGATGTCATAGCCATAATTACTACAATGATAACCGCTCATCCAATCAGAGAGCATTCGGGTACAGCGTGAGAAACCGTTGAGCTTCTGCTTGTAATTAACATAGGGACAGAAAAGGTACACTGTTCCCTACGCAAAACATAACAGAAGCAAGCATGAACTGCCTAATGAGAGCAGATAGTTAGTTGCACATTTAAAAGAATATAATTATGATTGACTGGATTTTTATACTTTAAAATTGTCATCAGCTAAATGCTATTAGCAAAAACGCATGAATATCACTTAGCGATTTAGAAATTATGTAATCAACTTGTGTGACCTAATTTAAGCCTTTTCCTTTTTATTCTGTATTTTGAAGATGAGGTGATGGAGATTTGTCTTCCAGATTTCTCTGACCGAATCCTGGCCGTTGTTTTACCTTTTTTTGTCCGTACTTCAAACCTAAAATTTACTGCGCATTTTGTGTAAGGGATCTGTATGTATTTTAGGAACAAAACAAAAAAAAGAGATTTAAAAAAAAATATATATATATGTGCCTTGTCATTTTTTAATCTTTCAATTACCATGCCATAAACATCATTTGAATTGAACTGAATTGAATCAAAGTGTTTTATGGAAAGCCCCAGATTGGGGGTGGAGACTTGCAGTTGTCAAAGTGTTAAATGGCTCATGGCCGCGACTCCCACTCGCATCAGTGGGAGGAATAAGCAGTAGTCTTCGTCCGACTTCTCTCTCAGGGTTTTCTTCAATCTGCCCAGTGCAACGTCTGCGTTGGGTTGATATGTTGAGCTTCACATCTGTGTTTGATGCATAGTTTAAATATATTTTGAGCAAAGCTGTTCATTTCATGCTTGTAACTACGTTCGTCCAGAATGACACGCATTACAAGAACCATTGATTAACAACCACACAAATCACTATCGTGGATTTCTAAGAATTGGAAACTAAGCAACAGGACTGACATTTTGATTTTGGTTGGGATTTATATGAAGTAGGTTGTGTGGAAAGTGTTTTGATAAAAATGGAAATGGCTCATACGATACATATTTGTTTTCATAATGATCGAATGCTAATGGAACTCCAGTAACATAATTGGCTAATATTAGTTAGCGTGAGCTAACTCTGAGTGTGTGAGGTCGCTCTCCGGACACTATCCTTTTCCTATTGTATAAAATCAATTTATGAGACAATTTATTGCCCTTTCAATATGAATACATTTCATGAATAAAGTACTGTGATATGTTCGATTATTTCAATTCCTGCACATCCTTCTGATTTCCAACTGCATAGTAATTGTCAAAAAAAGTATTTTAACAACACTATTGTTAGAAAATGCTAGAATCAGTGGGTGGACTGATAAAATGCTAACAAACAAAGGTGATCCTGTGGTGTTTTATTACATTACATTACATTATAGACATTTAGCAGACGCTCTTATCCAGAGCGACGTACATAGTGCATTTTCAAACTAGGAACAAGAACGTTTATAATGTTTCTGAGTTTCCCCAAGAAAGCACCATGACTGATACTCAAAGATCTTGGGTGCTTCACATTGAGTTGTTAAGAGGAGCCAATATAACCTTATGAGTGGCCGTAGGAAAAGGTTTGTACTGAATTATTAACGATGTGCATTAAAGGCTTACTCTATTTTCTTTTTCTTCCTGCCAGCGCAAATGTGCTTTTTTCTTCTTTTCTGTCTCATACAGACAACAAAATGGCCCCAATTGACATGGTGTTTGCTGGATTTATTGTGTTGATGCTCAGTAAGGATCCAGGATTTTTTTATTTATTCTCTTTTTCAGAAATGAGTCTGGTTGGCTCTGAGATTGAGAGACTTGTGTAAAGAGAGACCTTTAGCATTTTGAGATTTCTGCATGTTCAGTGATTGGAGAGGGGTGGGGCCTGGGTGTTCAGTGATTGGAGAGGGCGGTGGTGCCTGGATGTTTTGTGATTGGAGAGGGGTGGGTCCTGGATGTTCAGTGATTGGAGAGGGGTGGTGCCTGGATGTTCAGTGATTGGAGAGGGGTGGGGCCTGGGTGTTCAGTGATTGGAGAAGGCGGTGGCGCCTGGATGTTTTGTGATTGGAGAGGGGTGGGTCCTGGATGTTCAGTGATTGGAGAGGGGTGGGGCCTGGGTGTTCAGTGATTGGAGAGGGGTGGGGCCTGGGTGCTCAGTGATTGGAGATGGGTGGTGCCTGGATGTTCAGTGATTGGAGAGGGGTGGTGCCTGGATGTTCTGTGATTGGAGACGGGTGGCGACTGGATGTTCTGTGATTGGCGACGGGTGGTACCTGGGTGTTCAGTGGTGAGTGTCTTAGCAGAATGGACAGTTCTGTTGCTGGAAGTTAGAGGGGAAAAAACTCTGAGAGATCTCTCTGCTGTCCAGGACTAAATCGTGTTCCTGGCCATGCAAGCACAAAGCTAGCCAAAGAACGTGGCCTTTGTGCAAAGGAGACATCTTGGATTTGGAGGAAGCCCCACTGTGGACTGGAGCACGGTTTCAGTTGAAGTGCATTAATGAGATGGAGGCAGGGTCACATGGCCTTGCTGTTCCTCATGGCGACCGAAGTAAAGCCGAGAGGACTGAGCAGTTAGGGGAAACGGGGGACGTGGAAAGTGGACAGCGGAGTTGGATATGCTCACACGCACCAGGAGGGTGGGCGGAGGGGCGGGCAGCAACCACGCAACCACACAGCTGCACTTTCATGCTCTCCTCATGCAACACCATTTCCAGTCTGTGTGCTTATAGGCAAAGAGGAAGAAATGGGGTGCAATTCTGAGACAAACTCCACCCCATCCCCTGAAATCCCCCCCAAACTGATACTTTAGCACAGGCATAGTCTGTGGATGTGTTTCTCCTGCTAAAAAAATAAATAAAAATGCCAAGCACCATTGTGGCCCTCGAAATAAAACGGAATGTCTCCAGTAGCCTTGAAGTGTTGGACCCCAGCCTGCACTGATCAACTCCGCTTTAAACAAACAAAAAATTGGAGGAGTCTCATTGAGATTTATCCAGAGCTCTTATATTTATATGTCTGTCTGTTTCCAGAAGGTTTAGTTTGGCTTCTTATGTGCGTCTGTCTGTCTGTCTGCTCCAGGTGCTCGGGGGTGAATAAGGCTAAAGGCGTCCTCTCTCCGGGCCTGCTCCTGGCCTGTTTTCTGCGTTAGGAGTGATTTATTCCTCTCTGCTTTGGCTCCGGCTCATCTGCGCGTGTCGCATCGCAGCCGTTCCCAGGCATGCGATGCGCAGTTCGAGCGCCTTCTCGTTTCCTTGGCAACGGCAGCAGAATAATGATACACCACACCAGCGATGAATTCCCGGAGGTTCCAGATTTTTTGGCTCTTCAAACGCCGATCAGTAGCAGCGCAGTGTGTGGGTTTCAAGCTGGTGTTAGAGATAGCGGGGGGGTGGTGGTGGTGGGGGGGGGGGGGGGGGGTGGTGACTGCACTGCGAAAATAACACGGTAGAGCAGTCACACTAATGATGAAACCAGCTTTAGGAACGCACAATGTTTTTGGTGAGACGTGTGGCGCCGTCTATAGGGCGGCCGTGTATGAGTCCTCCTGCGCGGTTCGGAGTTCTGCCAATCCGCCATGGCACCTTCTCAGCTGTGGTCCCTTCTCTGTCCGTGACCCACTCTGCTTTCTCCTTGTCTGAATAAGCGAAAAGTACAAAATGAGAGCAGGTCATCCACTCTCAAAAATAATGCAATGTGTAAACTGCTTCACGTGAAGAACACACACACACAAATGCACACACACATACACAGGTGCTCGTGGTTGTCAGCTGAGCCGATCCTGAGGAGAGAATAAAATCAAAAATTATTTTAACCAATCAGTTGTTAAAAATGTTAAATGATTGACAGCTAACTGTAGCTCCACCCATTCTTTATGAAACCTCGATCTCCCATCACAGTTGGCTGGTTTGGGACGTGCTCCACACGGTTCAGCATGTCTTTCATTTGTTACCATTTGAAGGGTGGAACAAGCATGTCATGTTGATCTTCATTATACAAAGGCACTGCTTTGATTAAAATGTGTGTATAATTGGAGGTGTCGCTCAATTGAATGTCAAACTGACAGGCTTGATAGGAATGAAGAAGTCCGTGGAAGCAAATGCTAATTTAAGCTCGTCTTTTGCTGCGTGTGGAGGGAACATTTTGTTTGTACATTGTTTAACAATAAAATAATATTTTTTAAATATGCAAACCATTGAATGTTGCTGGAAGTCCTTTGCCACAAATAGCAGGAGCTCATTGGGGGTTGAGTTGTTGAAAGGACGCGTACCTACACGTTAACTCCATTGGCTAGATTTAGGTGGCCATACAAAACCCAGTCATTTGGAATTATTTGTGCCAATTCTTACCAAGGAGTATACTCATAAGCTTTCATCTGCTCTGTCAGCAGTGAACATTACTCCAGACTTCAGGTGTTAATGGTCCATTTTAACCATATCTTTTCAGATGCACAACTTTCTCACTGTTGTCCAAGCACTCTGCTGAAAGCAATGTCTGGTTCGGAACTGTAATGCAACAGTCCTGTCATAAATTAACTGTCACAGTGGCGTACTTTGGTCTAGGAGACAAATGACAGATTTGTGCATGCCTGCATGGCAGAGTTCTTGTTCATTTTTTTGATGCCAGTGGAAGTGTAGGATCATTGAAAATCTGGCCTTTATATTCTCTTAACTGGAATTAATTTCCCAAAGAATTTGAAGCTCTGACATTAATACTTTTTAGGCACTGAAAGGTGATGATTATTTTCTGCTGTTTACATAGAATTGGAGGCAGCTGTTGGAGCTCGACGGCCCACATCGCTGTTAGATTCCACATTTGTTCTGGAATTTTCCATGCTTAATTGGGTCTATTGACACAGTCGTTCTGTTCTTTGTTTGTTTGGGCATACAGTATGTATAACGTATCTATGAAATTGTGTGTACAGTTGTCTCGATGTGCCCTAGGCTTTTCCCCTCCGGTTGTTTTTAAGACACTTCCCTGTAAAAGCTGCAATTATTTTATGTTTCAAAAAGAACATGCTTGTTAAAATTATAATTGTGGTAAAACTGAATGGCTTTTATCTTTTACAATTGGTGTCTACAGTTTAGCTGGTATAGACAGCAAGAAAACTGTAGGATGTAACAGACAGACAGAGAGAAGAATGAGCTGCTTTTTACAAAATACTTCATATTCCTCTTGTGAAAAATGAAAAGCAGTGCTTGTCTTCTCTCCATCAGAGAAAATAGCTCTTCCTCCTACAGTCCAGTCTTAAGGTCACCCTTGCACGAGTTACTCACAGAGATGGGGAAAATGGTCACTTTGAAAGCATAATTTCCATTTGCTCATTTTAGAAAATGGTCCCTTTTGTTCAACCTGACCTCTTGCACCCATTTGTGTGGTCTCTCAGCTGTGGACACCGGCTTGTGGACGGAACTGGATTAAACATGCCGGGTTGGAACTCCGATAAACCTGCTGGTTATATCTTCAAGAGAGAAGGACAAATAAACATGACGGTTATATCAAGACAGGAACGGGAGGAAAGCTCCAATAAACAAGGAGGTTAGATCCACATGTGGATAGCTCTAATAAACCTTCTGGTTATAAACATAAAAGAGGCAAATTCAGATAAGCTTTGTTATTTCCACTAGAGAACAGATCACCAATAAACATGGTGGTTATACCCACAAGAGAAGAAAGCTCTAATAAACATGGTAGTTCTATCCACACGAGAATAGAGCTGTAATAAACTTGGTGGTTATATCCACAAGAGAATAGACCTTGAATGAATATGCCCGTTAAATATGATGCTTTTGTCAAGCATTGCCTCTCTGTGACGTCTGCATAGGTGTTGTGCAGAGTCATTTTCAGGAGTGTGGTAAATATGTTTTGACTTTTGGAGAGGCGAGATAAGTAAAGATTGTTTCCATAGAGAACACACAGAACTGCTCATCTAAAGTCCATGGATAATTTTTGTTTCCTCTAACAGAGTAATCATTCTACACTGCCTGGCTTTCAGGGGATTACATACAGGCTCATTACAGGGTGGTGCTAGCTATTGAGATGAGCCATAGAGGCTCCTAGCTGGAAGAATGGGAGCCTGAGGCCCATATTTACATGTCTAAAGTTCACCATGGGCACTCTTGACCTGCAATTGCAGGAAACGGTCCTGTCCCTCTCTCACCGTCTCTCATTTCCTCCCTCCTTTCCTCACTGAATGGCTCCCCACCGAACCCTGCTGAAAAAAATGTCACGTCCTGATAGGAATTGGCTTAATGGTTACAACAGGAACCCAGTAGGAACCATCACACCAATCTAATCGACTATCAATCATGCGCAAAATGCCAACAGAAATGAACAAAAACCCAACAGACACCAACAGAAACCGATAGGAATCTGTAATGGTTTCTAATGGTTTCAATGGATTATTTTCAGCAGGAAAGTAAAGGCAGTGATACTTTTTTTCCACCATAGGGCAAAAGGCCAGTCTGTCTGCAGTCGAAGCCCTTGAGCAAGAGTGATTGTTCAGGTGTTCTCACGAAAACCATGTTGCATTTTGTGCAATGGGAAAAGTTATAGGATTAAAGTAACTCATGTCCCAGCTGTGAGGTTCAGAAGCAAGAGGATGCCAGAGGCAGGAGGACGCAGACGATGTGGAAGTGAAATAACTGCCAGGGCAAGAAATGTTCCATAGAGGAGACGCTGAATTAGCGTTGGCGCAATAACCACTTCTGAGTGGACATATGACCTTCACAGGGATCCTCATAACACTTCAGGGCTTTGACGGGGCCTCTTCAGAGTTGAACATCACAGCTGGTTATACCATTGAGTTTTGTGGAGGAGTGCAGATTGTTCCTTCTCTCTTTCTGGGTGAAGCCGTCTCTCTTCTCTGGGTCAGGGGGTTATGTTTTAGGGGAGTGCTTTTGGAGTATTGAGGAGTGATTGGGGGGTGTGGGCAGTGAAGGAGCACTGTGTTCTAGGGTCCTGGTGCTAGAATTGCAGGTCTGCATCCTGACCCGAATCCGACGGGACCCAAAGGTATGCTGTGATTGGGCCAGGTATTGGGTCTATTTAGCCCTGTCACGTCGGGTCGGATTGGGTATGGGTCGCTGCCAACCCGGAAGTTTACAAATAGTAGCGTAGCAACACTTTACATTACATTACAGTCATTTAGCAGACGCTTTTATCCAAAGCGACATACAATAAGTGCATACAGAAAGGACATCGAAGTAACTACAGAACAGATGAGACAAAGCACATCCTTCCCATAACGTAGCAGCTATCCCTAGTAATGAACATTGAATGTAGTTCACAGTAAGCTGTGGGTAAATCAGCTATACTACAATTCTATTCTAAATACTATTATAAACTAACAAACAGTTAGACAAGAAAAACACAGGGAACAAGTATCATGAGAGGTCTTAGATTAGTATATCAGTCAAGGTGGAGTCTGAAGAGGTGTGTCTTCAGGCCACGACGGAACGCAGGCAGGGTTGGAGTAGAACGCAGGGGAATGGGGAGTTTGTTCCACCACTGAGGAGTCTTTCTCTCTTTCACGTAGTCGGGACGAACGAGAGCCGTTGACACGGAGGGGGGGAAGTGCAAGTCGCCCTGCTGTAGAGGAGCGAAGTGGTCGAGCAGGTACATGGTTCTAGATGAAGTCCTGCAGGTTGTTGGGGTCTGTCCTATTGGCTGCAGTGTAGGCCAGGGTCAGAACTTTGAACCTGATCCTGGCTGCAACTGGCAGCCAGTGGAGTAACCTCAGCAGGGGGGTGACGTGAAAATTTCGGGAGCTGTGTACCTGATGTGCTCCTTGAAGTCCAGCTGGTCATCCAGGACCACCCCCAGGTTCTGTGCAGAGCGGGAGGCAGCCACCTTGGTTCCGTCAACGGTGATGGAGAGGTCATGTAGTGGGGAGGTGTTGTATGGCATGAAGAGGAGCTCTGGCTTGTCAAGGTTGAGCTTCAGGTGATGGGTAGCCATCCAGAGATGTCAGCCAGACACTTCTGCCAGCTGTTAACAACGATTGACAACAATGGTGCAAAGCTTCTAGTTTTTGTAGTATAACCTACCATTATGCTCAACTAGCAAATTAAAACTGCCATATTTGACTGCACAAAAGCAATAAACTTATTAATAGAAGGGAAAAAATGATGCTAAAGCTAGCTTGCTAGCCTGTTTTGATCATTATGAACATTTACATATAAATTATTCCTCTATTTTACAAACATACTTTGTGCAAACACATAGCCTACTGAAATAGAGGACATCGCTCCTGTGCTGTTTGTTGCAGTGGTGCAAGCGACAAACCTAATGTCACGGTAAGGAAAAACGTGTTTTTAAAAATACGTGTGAAAGCTCAAATAGGCTACGGCTGTTTTAATTAGCTAGTTTGAGCTTAGCAGTATACTACAAAAACTAGAAGCCTTGCTTTGCGCCAATGTTGTCAATTGTTGTTAACAGCTGGCGAAAGTGTTTTTTCCCCCTGTTCCACGATTGCAAGCAGGAAGCAATGCATTATTTTTTGTGCTGTATAGTGTTGTTGGCTTGTTATTTCAGTGTTCTGACTACCCGGTTCGGGCTTAGATATTGGCTAGAGCATGTCGGGCTACTTCGGGTAGGACCTTGACATCTGGCTTAGGCAATGTTGGGCCTCATTTCTAGCCCAATGCAGACTTCCAGCTTAGCTAGAATTCAGGCTCTGTGGTTAGAGCAGTTCTCCCCCAACCCTGGGAGTAGGCTAGTGTGTGTGTGTGTGCGATTTGTTTCACTTAGGTTCTCAGTTAATTACACTTGATTGCGGTGTTAATTGTGTACTGATGCATGTCTGGCTTCTTTACATTCAATAATTTAATAAATTGTGAATGAACTTTGCTGTTGGAGGTGTGTTTGTAGTACTAAAACGATAATGTGGTTCATTCATCATGTTTTTTTTCTTTCTTCTCAACACTCCTTCAACAAATTAAATACTTTGAATTAACAGCTTTTAAAGGGGCTTAATGAAGAAGAATAGCTTACAGAAATCCCCAGAAAGCGCTATGCTGGTTTAGAGCACTGTGTGAAGGCGAGATCGTGGTGGTGTACAGTGCAGAGTTATGAGGTCATTCATATTGTTTGGGCAGATGGTGGGTGTGCGCGTGATTCTTTCAGGTTGCACGACCTCGACAAAAATAAAATGCAGAGCATTGGTTGTGGTGCAAAAGTGAAAAAATAAAATCTTTCTCGAAGCACACGGAAATACAAGAGCTTAGCCTTGTTCCTACTGTTATATTAGAGAGATCAGAATTGACAAGCATTTCTCAGAAGATATTTCTACATTCCACTTCTATACAAAAATAACAATGCATTTGTATCACTTCAGTCTATTTGCAGACATGTTTGAACATAGTCAAACAAGTCAATTAATTTCACATTTCAGCTTTGAATTTACATGAATCGGTAATAAAGTGTTTGCATGACTTAAAATGGATGAATATTTTGACTGTCATATAAACACATTCAAAACCCAATTTAGACCAAACTATTATGAGATACTTAATCTCAGCTCAAATAAGTACACTACATGACAGTATGTATATGCTAAGCAGGTGCAGCTTGTTCAGGGCAATATGCATTGCGTATGATTTTACATCTCACATATTCCCAAATGTACCGCTGTCGATCTTCACCGGAGTCAGAAAGGGGGAAGTAATAAGTATAACGGCACCGCAGCCCTGTGGCGGTAAGGGTTCTATCCGGTGCCCCCCAGGCTCACGGCTGAGAGCCCTCATCCCTTCTCATTTCCACCTTTGCCTTGACCATAAAGATATTAATGTCCCGACCGTTCCTGCTACTCCGAATACAGATCATCTGGGGTAAATTAAACCTGGATCCGTCTAAATTAGAATGCAGTCCATGTGCCATCTCTCCAGGGTAGTGTGCAGTCCCGTCATATTCAAGGTCTGCGAACAACAGAAGGAGCAGATCAGGATGAGCGAGCGAGGCGCTCAAAGGCACCAGTGGGGTGGGGGGGGGCACTTTACCCAAAGGTCTCCACAGGATACCCAGGTACACAATAGAGAGGAAGGGAATTGGTAAATATTAACATCGACCATTCCTGTCCTTTCGCAGCTTAGGAAATGAAAGTTTTTTTAAATTTTTTTTTTAATTTTTTTTAATTTTTTATCAGCGCAGTCCACTGCCATCACTTCAGTTCAGGCTGTAGTAGCATCTGCTAGACAGCCACTGTGAAAGAAGGTCTGCTAAGGTGTAGCTGTACTTTGTTTTATTTCGTTTTTTTTGTTTTTTTTTTTTTTTTGCTAAAAAAGGTAGCAGTGTTGGGGTCATGGTTATGCCATGGGGAGAGGACATCTGGAGCCCTAACTTTGAACGCGCCAACCTCACCGCTTGCAAATATCTGCCTGACAAATTACATCCAGCGACTTTGATGACACTGTCATCGGTCAAGTATAGCTTCACGTAATCCTCGTAACAAAGGGACCGTCACAGTGCGCTGTGGGGAATAGTTTATTGAAGAGAGACAGTCGAGCGCGTAAGCTAAAAGATCTATGACTTCCGTGCGGGCATTATTGAAGACACAATAAAAACCGTAGGCGCGCATGAGTCATGGATTGCGCGTCCAACCATCGCGCATGCCCTTCATGCAGTGTCACACGCCACAGGGGTGGGTCTTCAAACATGATTGGTCCTTTTGATTAAAGAAAAATGTGGACACAGGTTATTAAAAACTGTTTAAAAAAATAAATGAATAAAATTGTAGGCTAACACCTGCGTATGACTGGTCATGACTCATCCCTCACCAAGCAAGGGAGTCTTTGCAGTCTGTCACAGATTCTGGCAGGAAGTTTATGAAAGGGTCTATTTTTGCCTTTGAGCTGTGACTTTGTAGGTGTGAAGGCTGGAAAGCAGATTCACCCTGCGCTCACTTTAAATGTTAAAATCGTCTTAAAATGGCGACGGCTTTCCAGCAAAAAAATTTTAAACATTTTTTAATAAAACGGCAACTGTGAATTTTCTTATCCTGGTCGTCACCAGTAAAGGAAAGCCGATAATGCTGTTTATTAGGCCATAAGGATTTATCCTTGTTCCTTTTACCTCATTTTGTGAATATGGTTGAACTCAGCAGGGCATTTCCCCCTGAAAGTGCTGTATACAGCAGGTTCCTGTGGTATCTAATGACTCTTAACTGTTGATAAAGATGACATAGCAGCCAAAGCCCCTGTGTGTGAAACGCTGTGATATTCATCTACAAATCACAATATTCTTTTATATTTTTATATATATATCCACAGAACAGCAGACTCAGGAATGTTCATTCGACTCTGTACATTTTAAATATTAAACTTCCACCACTTTCGGATCGGAGAGTGAGGCTTCACAAGCTACAAAGTCGGTGGAGCTATTATGTGTGATCACTGATTTGAACCAAATCCCCTTTTACATTGGAGAGCAATGGCTTTTTGTTTGGTTGGTATGATCCAATGACTGCCAGAACATGGTAGCTCCACTCTTTAGGAGGTTCATGAAGCCCCCACTGCCATCACAAAGCATTATCTGTAAACCACACGTTGGGTGCTTTGCTGAATTACAGTTATGTCAGCGTCTTGTTTTTAGTCTTTTGTGATTCATTGAAGGAGGTTAAAAGGAAGACGTTGACTCTCTGGGAACATCCAAAAATACCATGTTCTCCACCCCCTTGCTCATTTGCATACTGTTAAGATGAGTCACAAAACAAAATCCAACCTATAAAAAGCATGGGGAAAAAAAACACGTACTCAAATATTTTTTTGAAACGGTTGGTGATATTAACTATATTTCATCTGATGGCTGTGTAACTTTTCCCGTGATTTGCGTTGATGAAAATGTTATTCAGTGTAATCGATCGTGCTAGGTTGAATCACCATTGACAGTTCTATCCCTCCTCAAGTGGTTTGTTTGTTAAGAGATGCACCTTTTACCTAATCACAGTCTAGTCTGTGTAAAACATACTTATTTATTTTAGTGTTAGTATTATTTATTAATATTCGCATTAGCACTAGTGTTAGTATGAATTGTTTGTATGTGCAAACTTACTAGGCTAATAAATGTATCATTCTATGTTTTATGTATTTCCCTGTTGTAAAGCACTTTGAGCTGCATTCGTTGTATGAAAGGTGCTATATAAATAACATTTTACTTACTTACTAAATTTGCTTATACTAATAGTAATTGTAGTAGTATAAATATTAGAATTAGCATTTAGTATTATACTAATTCTAATACTTATACTAATAAAATGGAGTCATGTTCAGCAATGCAGCTCTCACACAGCATTGTCTAGTACCAGATCAGCTTTGACGTCTCGGCTATTAGTGTCACCTTTGTAAATTGATAGGCATTAGCTTCCTTATCATTATTATTATTATTCCGGCTGGCGAACAGTTATATGCTAGTTATAGGACTGACAGTCTCTTATGTACTGTGGATAGGAGTTTCATAACTTTGGTGCATAAAAACAGACAACATCCTCCCGTCTGTGTTTAAGTTGAACAGTAGGAGTATCTAACACGGTAGTGTTTGCTCAGCAGGTCCATACCTGGTCAAAACACTCATTAATGTATTCAGGTGTTTGTACTAGTTTCTCTGCATCAAGAGACAAACAATAGCGCTCTGATTTTCATAGATGGTTAAAAAAAAAAAAACTTGACAAAGTGACATTAAGATGCTACACAAAGTTCAGATCTGAATAAAAAATCACCCATAAATTTCTTGCTCGAGATTTGCTTTGGAGATCTCTGTGTTCATAATGTCCACTCTATGAACTGTAATTGGAGCCAATAATAAGGATCTCGGTCTTATCATCATTTAATCTACATGTTGTATGGACATCCGGGTTTGAACTTATATGCACCCTTTTGATAGCTTGTTTCTAAGTTTGTGTGTGCTTGCCTTTCAGATCAAACAGACAGCTAAGAGACCGGGAAGAGGACCTGTCAAACAAACTAACATCCATGTAAGTGCCCAGTAGTTTTTTTTAATCCATACCGCTTTCAAAGTCCGTGTTGGAATACAAGTCCAAGCTGAAAATCATTCATATATGGCTGTCAGTGCGGTACATTTTTCTGCCGAGCAGATGGTGAAGCTCTCGGATGTCTGCTGACAGAAATGGGTCTGTTCTTTACGTGGGACCAATGCTGTCTCTTCCACTAGAGCGCAGCCAACTAAGTATGTATGAGTGACACAGGCTCAGTGCTGTGCACTGTATGAGTGTTACAGGCTGAACTCCGCATTGAATCTGTATGCCTGCTACAGGCTGAACAGCAACGAGCCGGGTAAATCCTGTGTTTGCCGTTGATGTGAAACGGTCAACCCGTGTAATCCACACCGGGTCCGCGACCCTGCTCAGGTCGGACACGGCTCGGCTTTGGTGTGAAAGGGGCGACACAGGTTGCTCTACCCAGCACAATTATCTGACCGACCCTCAATATTATCATGTCTTGTGCAGAAACAATGTTCTGAAACTTTTATGTAAATGATGGAAATTGTGGGCTATTCACGTGAATTTATGGGCTATATTAGAACCGAACAACTCTGGATTTATCTTAATTTTCGCTGATTCACAGCAAGATCCACGCAAGAAAAGGATTGCTCTGTTGTCACAGGTGAATAGCCTATGAAATAAACAATAAGTCACGTTTTGTGACGGTTTTCACATAAAAGCATTTGCAATATGTGGAGTACACTGGGCTACCAATTCAGGAGTTAACATAGCCACTGGGTTAATCCAGCTTCATGGCAAACTACATTGTATCTGCTAGCCAGCCAGCTACCAAACTAGCTGCATTAGCACGAAAAAACGGAACGTTTAAGTAAACTTGCGGACCCGGATCTTGTGTCAATGGTGATGACCCAGGACCTACCCGCGACCATTATGTGGTGTGAATGGGTCAAACACGGATAGAACCCATGTTCAATATCCAGTGTCATTCCCGGGTTTTGTGCGTGAAAGGGGCACGAGTGAGACAGGCTGAGCTCCAGTGTAAGTCTGTATTAATGCTACAAGCTCAACCCCAGTGTTTCACCATCCTGAAGTTCCCCCCGGGGGGAAAAAAATAAAGTTATTCTATTCTATTCTATTCTATCTGCATGTTTGGGTTTCCTGTGAACATCAGAGGCTGCGGGGGGAGGCAAAAAGGCCTTTTGTTCTGTGCCTCTTTTGTTGCTGTAGGGCTGAAGCTCCGGGAATGATCGCTACGTACGCTCGCGTCCTGCCGTCTCGCAATGCTGGAGTCTTCCGACCGATTTTTCCCAACAACGTTTTGAAAAGTTAAGGGGAAAAATGGGTAGGCGACCCTTCATTTTTCAGAAAATTGTCAGGCACAGTACGCACCAGCAAACCTTCTGGCCTTCCCCACCCTCCATTACTGCATCAGCACAACCTTAAAAGGCTGCTATTGTTCTCTCGCTCTCCCTCGCTCTCCCTCTCTCTCTCTCTCTCTCTCTCTCTCTCTCTCTCTCTCTCTCTCTCTCTCTCTCTCTCTCTCTCTCTCTCTCTCTCTCTCTCTCTCTCTCTCTCTCGCTCTCTCTCTCTCTCTCTCTCTCTCGCTCTCCCTCGCTCTCTCTCTCTCTCTCTCTCTCCCTCTCTCCCTCTCTCTCTCTCTCTCTCTCTCCCTCTCTCCCTCTCTCTCTCGCTGTCCCTCGCCTCCGCCCTCATGTTTTTAGATGAACACTTGTGTTGTGAAGTGATTGCGGAGAGCGTCAAGCGGGCTGGTGGAGCTGGGGAGGATGAGTGTGGGGGCGGGAGAAAGAGAGAGATGGGGGGTGTGCCTTGGGGGGTGACGGGTGGTGATGGGGGTGGAAAGGGGCATATGTTAATTTGCTGTCCTAATTTGAAAAAGTTAGCAGGAACAAAAGGGGCGGTTGTGGAAAATGCCAAAGTGACAATGGCTGTTTGTGTGGCTGACCGCTTCAGCGTTTCAGTGGGGCTCTTTACTATGTGATGCTACAGGCTTGTGGAGGCGGGGCCAAATTTGTGGGGTATAAAATCACTCCTCCCTGATTCACTCTCCTTACATCACCCCTAACTGGTTTACACTGAAAGAAACTACCCTGAAATTACTTCTTCCTGGTTTGCACTGAGCCTCAACACTTTGTGTTGCGACTAGATTCAGCTGTAAATTACACAGGAATAGTATGGAACCCATGGCTGGCTAAATGGCTGTAAGTCATCAAGGGTCTGAGGTATCAAACGAGCCTCAAATCATCACTCTGCTGCCAGATATGCAGTAGATATGGATGGATCACTTGAAGGGTTGTTTCTCCTGACTTATTTTTCCATAGTGTTATAAGTCAGGAGAAACAACCCTTCAAGTGATCCATCCATATCTACTGCATATCTGGAATCAGAGTGATGGCTTGAGGCTTGTGTGGAACGCAAGGATTATGTGGAACGCATGTGTTCTAGACTCAAAGAATGCACTCGTAGCAGTAATTATCCAGAAGAAAATAATACAATAAATATGCCCTAACAAACGCGTAAAAAACATCTCTGAATTTCCTTAGATGGAGTATTTGCACACACACCCGTGTGTAATGGGGGTTGCCGTGTTCTGAGCTTTCACATAGTTGCCGTGTTTATGAGCTTTTCCTTTGCCGTGCGCGCAGCACAGTAAGAGATATAATTGTCTTGCTGAGATGGAACCACGGGAAAAGAAAGGGAGTTAATTGTACTCTCGTTCCTGGGGTGACATCACTCTTTGTTGTGAATGTTTCCGTGCCTATTCAAGTTTCTCTACTGCTGCCGAAGGACACTCGCTGATAGAAATACAAGATAAAGGATCTGTGCCTTTCTTTAAAAAAAAGTCCTTTTTGCCTGTAGTCAGAGTCTGCAATTACAAATATTATTATTTTGTCTGGAAGGTGAATCGATCCCTACGGATTCATGGAAGGCAAGGATCAATCTGTTAACCCTGGCCTTCTTCCAACAGTTTGAGCAATTGTTGTACGCGCGTGTTCGCATGTGTGCACGTGTACGCGCGCGTGTGTTTGCAGATGACAGTGTGCATCGCTGCACCCTCAACTGATTGTTCACTCGAAAGATTTTTGTACTCCTGGACAACTGACCGACTAATGTTGACAACCGACTAAAACAACAAAAAGCAATTCGCAAAACATTTGTTCAGCAATGCGTAATGAAAAGCATAAATGGCTCTTTTTGAAACATTTCTGTCAGAGAACAACTCCCCCCCACCACCACCACACACACCCACCCACGGTTTAATTACCGGTGGTTAGAGAGTAATTACAATAGATTTCTTTCATTGTGTTTCAGATATGTAAGGAATATCTCCCGCAGGGCAGTTATTTGTGAGTTGGCAGATGCATATTAATTAATATGTCTTTTTTTCTCCAGGTTGTTGTTTAGGTGTGCTGGGCCCTTCTGTGTTATGTCTGTCTACCCCCCTTGTCTGAGCTCACATTCCATCAACCACAAACACTAACATTTTTCTCATTCCTGAAGAACATGTGAATTATTCATTGCATGTTCATTTGGATATTGTATGTCCGTCTGCACTGTTTTATTATTTATTTTTCTAGTTTTTTATTTATTTGTTACAGCGTAAAACATTTGAGAGTGAATCCATGAATGCATCCAATATCTGAAGGAAAAGACAGAGAAAGAAAAACATGACCATAACGTTAGCATATTAACATAGGACCATATTACATTATTACGTCATGAGCAGGTAAAATTGCAAAAGGCCCACAATTTATGCTGAAAATTTTTTTTATACTGACCAATGTCTTCTCGTCATTAATACAGTGTTCTGAAGCCTGAGCAGAAATGGGGATTGGCTGTCTTAATAGCGTTTGTGTGAGTGCTTGAATGAGGTCCATCTTCTGGATTGATTCAGTCACAGATTGATCGTGTGAATCAGCTACTTATTGAGCCCAGTCTCCAGGAAAAATGCCTTACAGAAGTGTAAATGCAGTGAGTTTCTATGGTCCGTAGGCTGAGATCTGTGTAGGATGGCCCATTTGAAGAGTACCAGTTGGCGCCAGTGATGGTTTGGTTACCCGTCGCTGGATTCATTCTATTCTCTTGTTGGGGGGGATGTGTGTTCGGGGTGCTGTTTGACAGATGCATGTTTCAAGACCGCTCAAAGAAAGCTAGTGTAGGCTGTCACAAGCTCCTTGGGAAGGGGGTAGAATTGGCATAGGCCTTTCTGTGCATTCTACTAGACTTGTTCTATGTCTGATCTTCATGGTGGCAGTTGGCACTTGGGCTCAACCTCTCCCTATTTGGGTGGGCTATAGGGCTCATATTTCTTACTGCTTGCGATCCACGGAGCTTAGGAGCAGGTTTTGAGTGTTTTGTTTTGCAGTTATGGATATGCGTCTCTTAACTGGCAGTTGAATTCTCCTCCCGTGTCCCAACCCGGCTTAATAAGGCTTTGTGCAATAAAAACAACACTACCGCCTGAACCAAAACTGCCTTATTACGTTGCTCATTGCGAACGTAAAACGATGCAATGAAAGTTGCTGGGTAATTACCGTGTTCTTGAAAAGTAAGCGACTTGTGTCTCGCCAGCGGGGAAGAAAGCTAATCTATCTTTTAAACCCTGCTCGTCTCCTGTGCTTCAGGATATGCGTTGCACATGAATAAACCTGTAAATTGTAGATTCCATTAATATTTTGGCAGCAGTCATGTAAGTCTGAACATCGCCGATAATAACAGGACGTACAGATTCTGTGTGCTGCACAAAGGGAACATCCCTGAATTTTTTGTCCCTTAACCAAGGGTGGCGGTTACGTTAATTGGGCACACTTGGCCTGCTGCAGGCATATTTTTGAACGGATATTTTTTGAACCTTCTGCCTGTGAGTCCGCGACCATCGTGGAAGGCTTTGTGTTGGCTCGTCCTTTTCCCCTGTGTGCTGTATTGAATCTAAGAGGCATGTTGCTTGAATTTGATGACTTAATTTTGTCACCACCGCTTTTGTTTTCTGTTTGACCGGAGCCGCATTTCACTGCCGGGATTTCATTAAAGACCCTAAACCGGCCCAGATGTTGAGGAGCGCCCTAAACGCGGAGAGAGAAAGCTGCTGGGGAAGACCACCCTGCTCGTACCAACTCCGTTTGTCTGTCCACAGTGTCTCGTCTGCACGTCAATGTGGCATTTTCCATAACCTAAGAATCTCGATTGACATCAATCGATGCCATCGATTTATCAACACTGGATGTACGCGTGGCATTGAATAATGTAGGCTATATTTACAATGGAATCCTGCTCATGTGCTTCATCCAGTTCTCATGCCTGATGTAGTTTTTCATTGACGATCAGGTGCTCCAGGGTGAAATTAAGAGCTGGGTTTTGCTGCCCAAGTCTCGTAGTTCTATGATGCGTTCAGACATGACTACCAAGATTGGAACGTATATTTTTCTCACATAATGAGCCTAGATGCTGTTTTTAACAGTGTGTATTCAGCACCACTTTAAACAAAAAAAAAGTGATCCAACTTGCCTCGGGTGCAGGTTTAAACCAGACTCAGCCTCACGTCACACACTCCTGGTGGGAGGCGTGGCCTGGCGTGGATAATCCTGGAGTCTCGCCACAGCTGTCGCTTCCTTCCCCCACCAGGCCTGGTCAACTTCCTGTTGTGTGCTTCCTGTGTGTGGTCGCCTGGTTACCCATTGCTCCCAGCTGATAAATAGACAGCACTGGCCAAGGACCTGGCAGCTGGCCTGACCGCCCTGGTCTGAGTGTTAAAACGGTTGTCTGATAAACAGCTCTGTGACGGCCTCCATAGTCCAGAAATACCGAGGATGGGATTGGAGAGAGAGACTTGGTTTCATTAATCAGTCTGTACTGCTGGGCTACTTCAGCACTGTCGTCTGCTCTCTACTGGACATTGGACCTCTATTATTTCAGCTAATGTGCGCCAGCTTTGAACAGCATCCAGCGCTGGATAACAGTGACTGCCCAAAGGCTAACATTTTCCGGACTCTGCTTACTCGTAGCTTATTTGAGCAAAACTGTTTGAGCTTGTTACGTGAACGCGTACCGGTACCGCGAGGGGACGGGACCACTGCAGCGCTTCCGCTAATACAATGCCCCCTCCCCCCAGTCATCTGTTCTACGTTTGGGCTGGACGGGGCGCATCCCGAAGCCCCTTCTGTGTTGGGAACCGTACAGGCGTGATTCGTAAAGGGATCCGGGCGGGGTTTGGTACAGAACAGTCTCGACCTGGTCCCACAGGGGTTTTGCGCACATTTGGCGTTCGTAAGGGACAGACCGAGTGGAGGCGTATCTTGTTCCTCTCTATCCGGTGTGCCGCTGAAGCTCGCCAGCTGCAGTCACCGTCTCTCTCACCCTGGCAAAGGGGAACACCGCGATCACAGCTTTGTATCTGTGAATCGCTGCGCGATTCTGCGGGGTGTGTTTCCTAGAGGTTGATGAATGTACCAAGGATTCTGTGAAGGTGTCTCAGGGTGTTTTATCGAAGGGAGAGGGGAAAGTCAGAGAAATAAAGAGGACTAGATTGCTTCGTTTCTGTTCTAGTGGCCGTTTGATTTTGGCTTTGACTGACTGATTGAGCTGCCTGGTAAAGCAAAAATTGTTCAAGTGCAGCACCGGAAATCACTGGCTTTCATTTTGTCTCACAGGTGTAATATGAGGTGTGAGATATTTGGTTGCTTCATTCACCGTGCCAGTTATAGAGTAGCCTCCTTCTGCATCATTATAATCATATTAAAGGCCACAGGTGTCAATATCAGATTCTCTCTGTCTCTCTCACACACACACACACACACACACACACACACACACACACACACTCTTTACTGTGTGACTCAGGCAGCAGCCTGGTTTCCGTTTTTAATCAGGTTTAGGGCACCGCATTAAAAACAGACTTCATATTACTCCCTCAAACTCAGTCAGCTTTAGTAATGAAACCTGGTTTAGCCCTTAGGCAAAAACAGATTTAATAGAGAATATTGGACTTATATTTCAGAAATATTGATTTTGTTGATTTCTCTTTGTTGATCTCAAGGGGATATAATAAAAAATACAAAAAACAAATGAGCATTTTTATCTTTTGAAAGTCCATTTCAGTGCATTGGTTCAGTACAGTTGTCAAGTGACTCCTGGCCAACCATATTTGAAATGAGGGATCTGCTTTGTTTTGCTTGCAAATGACTAAAGAGATTTTGAGAGCAGCTTCAAGATAATCCTGGTCGTTGGCTCTCGACCAAGTCTTTGCATCCAGAATGCTGGGAATTACATGTTGCGATCTGCATCTCTGCCACTCTGTTAATTATACTGCCAGGCTATTTTGAGAATTGAGCATTCTTGTTGCTGTGTCAGTGTTGCTAGGGCGTAAATGTTAACGAGGCACTGGTTGTCGAGGGGTACCAAGCCGCGTGATTACAAACACCCGTTAGCATCTAACGTTGGGGAGCGGTTAGTTATGTTCTGTGTGCGGGCTGCGGAGGGCGATCCGGGTGGTAAAGTGCATGGTCTGATAAGGGGCCGAGACCGGGCTCCGTGTCTGAAACTCACTTCCTGGTCTTGCTGAGAGTGTTGCTCTCTGGCGCCAGTGCAGTATAGGCTGCAGTATAGGCCTTTCAGGCCCCTTTTTCAATGTAAGTCAATGGTACCAATGCGGTCAAAAATGCAAAGTCAAGACATTTTTGTGTAAGTGTTGTTTTCTTCATCTAATGTCTCCCCTGTGCTGATTTGTCATGAGTATCTTGCATGCTAATGGTTGACCTGGACCTGGCCTGAAAAAATAATTTTAACAAGCATTTTAATCTTATATTTAGACTTTAGAATCTTATTTCTGTTACGTTTTTGCTAAATAAGCCAGTGGGGTACGATAGATTTGCTCATTTTAAGATTTGCCTGTGGGGTAAGATAATTAAAAAATAAAGCAAAAAGTAACTTAAAACAAGATAATATTTTTCACTTTTGAGAAAAAAAAAAAAAGATTTTAAGTCTCATTACAAGACTTAAACACTTGTTAAGACAGACATGTTTTGCAGTGCATGGAAAGTCAGTGGGTGACATCACAGTCACCTTGTCCATATTTTCTCTACAATCTATAGGTGTGAGCCAGCATCACACTAAACATACACTGGGCTACAGGGAGGAGAAGCTCTTTGCTGCACCTGTCTCAGCCTGTCGCTACGGTGACCCAGCAGTTAATTAATGCTCAGTCAGACAGAGTAGCTCTGCAAGTACAGAGCACCTGAGAGGTACTGGTGGAGTCAAGAGTCCTCTCTAGGTCCTTGAGCACCCTCCCTAGCAACCGTTTCTTTGGGGAGGCGAGGTGTTTGTTTTTCTGTCTCTGGGGAGGGGGAGAGAGAGAGATTGGAGAAGACTCGCTAGGGGGAGAATGCAAACTCTTGTAAAACTTTGCTGTCGTTACCGGGATCATCACCAAACCTGCACATCTCTGCTCCAGCTGATCTCCTGAGAGTAATGGGTGCAGAGAGAGACGGATGATGCTAATAACCCCACAACTGAGTATTTTCAAAAATGATGTCCTGTAGACCAGTGGTCCCCAACCCTGTTCCTGGTGCTCTACCGTCCTGTAGGTTTTCATTTCAACCCTAATTAGACGCACCTGATTATACTAATTAGCAGCTCAATTAAATCTATCTGAATGATTGCTTTGTGCGCTTTGTTAGGGTTGCAGTGAAAACCTACATGACGGTAGATCACCAGGAACCAGTTTGGGGGACCACTGCTGTAGACAATTTCAAAAAGAACGCCCACAGCAAATCATTCTGCTGAACACTATAGGCCTATAGTACAATTGGTATGTTTTTGGATGCCAGAGGGCTCTTGCAGATGGAAAGTCATTTAAAAGAGTATGAGAGGTTCTCACCTTTGATTTGACTGTAAGGGGAATGGATTGTGAGGAGGACATGGGCCTGAGCTCATCAGTTTGTGACTATCAATGGCCAGACCTGAATTGGATTGGATTGTGCAATAGGCAATGCTTAAAAAAAGATTTAAAAAAGTCACACAATGTTCCTTTCACATGAAGTCAAAGCTTGCTGATGTGGGAGTCTTCGTGAGGGAAAGCTTGCCGCTAACTGACTTTTAATGTCAGCCTACCAACGCAAACATTTCATATCGCTGACACCTCGTTCCCACCACCAGTACTATTCAGGTGCCCTGGCTTTTTAGCATGCAGGCGGCAATATACTGGATCCTAAAGTAGCAGCTAATTACATCGCTGTCTAAGGCCTATAAATAAGCTGTTATACAGAGAGTGAAACCCTTCATCTCAACTCTTAATGCTAAGTAATGTAAGCTCCTTTGCTTCAGGAATCTACGGTATGGATTGTAGTGGCCCACGCTGTTTAAAGAGTGCTCAGTTTGTGTACCGCGCATTTCTAAGTCTACCTCTGAAAGTCAAGCTGGATTAGCTTCAATTGATCTATTTCTGCAACGGGTTTGTATTGGACTGTTTCTTGTCTTCTTTTGCAGAAAGCTTCAAATTAATTTGAGGCTGCAAATATGGGCATTGAATGCTTATTCAGAAGGTTAATTACCGATCACCCTAAGTGCCTTTGAATCTCCTGCATGCCCAAGCCCATGCAGGCCCAAATCTGGAATCGAGGAGCGATTAAACAGCCGTGACTGTGCAGTACTTTTGTGTAACTCCAGTAGGTACTTCTCTTGTGTCAGGTTTAGCTTTGTTTCAGGTTTATCTTGTATAAATGCCGGATATAACGGTGGAAGGTTTAAAATCCTGTGCGCCAGTAGTGCCGTTACCTTATCCTGCTCTCAAGACCCGTAATCTGCAATTTATTGACACCCGAGAGTGTTTCTGGCAGCCTGAGATCCTCTTGGAGCTTGACTTTAAAGGTGAAAGACAAAAAATAAAAGAGCGTCACTTCCAGAAACGTCCTGAGCACATCTTAGAATCATAAATACAGACAGAGGAGCACGTATTCGGCAAATGTGCACAAAGACAGAGATTTCGAGTCCATCATGGATATGAATGAGCATAGTTATTCTATATTATTTTCAAGATAAAAATCTTGCATAGTGCACCTTTCAATGTTAAATATCACTAGCGAGAACCTCTTTGATTAGACTTTTTTATTTGCCAAGCTGTGGCACGTGAATGCAAAGATCTGTAAAGATCTTTCCAGGAATGTCTTTATATCCTTGCTTCTTGATCTGAGGCCTTTGGTGGACGTAAGTCGATAATTCTTGCTGTGAAGTCTTCTGTGCCATACGCAGCTCGATTCTGCTTCTGCATATGATCAGCGCCGTTCACCCTGACGTCTCTCCCAAACGGGAGCAAAAACAAAGGCTCTTCCGGAAGGATCCAGCTCGGAAGCTGTCGTAGGGTCGGGAGAACCGAAGAAATGACAGTTCTGGGGTGAACAGATCTAGATAAGCAGGTAAGATTAGGATCATGGGATCGGTCTCATTAAAGATGTCATGCAGAAGGCTATGAAGCGTGCCGTCGAGTTGGATAAAGACGGAACACTTGCTGAGAGCCATTAGTGGAAATGCAGACGACCCCCGCCCCCCATCCTCCTCGATGCCCCGTGTTCTCGTGTTTTACTATGCGCATATCATCCATTTCTGTGTTTTAATGCACATGTATAATGCATTCCTGTGTATATAGCTGCACGGATGTAATTCATTTTCTGTGCAGATACCCAGCGTTTCTGCAAGATTAATGTTCCATCTGTAATGGCGCTAACGTGGTCTTACATAAGGATGACATGGGCTTTTATCCCCAAACCACTGAGCAAACCCCAAGACCTCTGTGTTTAACTTTATCACTGAATTTACTGTTGTTTGTGTGAATCAGGCCTGCGGTCCTCACAATGCTGCTGCCAGATCCTTTGAGTTGGTGAGTTCCAGGGAGCCACAGCCAATAGATCTCTTTAATGTGCTTTACGTGCAAACACTGAGGTGTAAATGTACCTGGGGTCACATGTATAAACGGCGCTGAGCAGAAAAATGCCCTCAGAAAGCAACGTGAGCGAGTTTCCACGCAGAAATTCAGATGTATAATATAACACGTGCTGTGAGAATCTGCGTACCTCTGCACACGATGGACACCATGCGTACGCAATGTTTGGAGTCCGTGTGATATGACGAAACCGTGACAGAAAGGCAGAGGTAGAAAATGCGAAACCTTTTTAAGCAGGTTTCCGACTTTCCCCCTGAGCATTCTTTTACGCATTATTTTACTCAGAGTTTTATACATGTGGCCCCTGGTCTTTATGGAGGTCTATTCTGTACTGTCATTGAACCCGGCCTTCAGTGACGGTGCGGAGCGATTTGGGTTCAGTTTGGCTGTGTAGTGCGAGAATGAACAGCCATAACTTGTGATGTTACATGCATTAGGGCATCTACTCACTGTGATTAGCTATTATTAGGCACTTTACTTCCTATATCCTGTAAAAAGTGGTCAAGATTAAATCACAATGGCTGCAAACGAATACATGCCTGTTGTATTGAAGTGGTTATAATGAAAATAATGAAGTGATGGATGATTATTACCAAGTGTAGGAAAGGCACTTTGTGGGACACCCCTTTTACTCACTCTTGAGTTTGTCAGGGACATTTCTAAGCTTTATTCTCAACAACCTGGGATCCTCCTCCATTACCTGGATCACTCCTCCATCACCAGTCTATTACCTTTGCTGCCCCCTGCAGGGCTGGAGATGGAAGCTCTCAAAATATTCTGCTTTTTAAAATTTTTATCACAAACATTACATGGCTCCACACCAGACCCAGGGCAAATACTAATTTGAAATAACTCTTTTGATGCCAGAAAATTGTAATGTTTTAATGTGACGTGCAATTATTTTAAACAAAATTGTATCTCAGTATTTATGAAAATAGATGTATCTTTTAAACTTCTAGTATTTCAAATGTGTATTTAGCCCAGTTCTGCTCTGTATGATTGCCCTGTATGATTGCCCTGTATGATGCTGCAGATACATGTAAGCTAACTGGCTTATTGTTGTTTTGGTTGTTCTGTGATTTTTAGCCACAGTAGCCAATCAGCCGGCACGCCATGCTTCATCAGTGACTGTGCACCATTATCGCAGTACTAGCCTCATGCTGTGCATTCCATTGTAGAATCTGGGTGACCCGGGGTCTCGTCTGCCGAGTTGTCCTTACAAATCTGCTAATGAACTGCGATGCTAGGACAAGAGCGGCCCGCCCTGGTTCCTCTGGGGGCGGACAGGACGAGTCTCGCCCGATCACCTTTTCAAATGTGCACTCGCAGCGAAAGAGGGGGGAAATGCCAAAAGGGCATTTTGCTTCTAAATGAGTCCCAGGTGCTTCCTGTTGCTCAATAGGGCGCTAAGCCACCCTTTATTTCCAGCCAATTTAAAGTGTGCGTCTCCTGACTGCCGCTGTAACTCCCGCAGATCGATCAGGTTTTTAAAAAACGTCCGTTTCTGCAAATCGCTTTCCGGTTTTCGCCCGACCGCAGAGCGGATGAGATCAGGGAGCGGTGCCGTTTCTGCTCGTAAAAAGGGAAACGTTCTGGGGCAAATATTTAGGAGAGGCGAGGGCTCTTCTGGAATGAAGTGACTCCGAATACACGGCGCACTTGCGCTCGCGGCGCACACTAGCAGAGCTCTGACGCAGCTTCGAGCAACACCTCCTACTGAGGGAAGGCATGACTCACTGAGCCACAGCCAAGCTCCATTTGGTGTTTTTATGTAGTCGTGTGTGTGTGTGTGTTTTTTTCTGTGTGTGCGTGCATGTGCTTGTGTATGTGCGTGTGTGTCCGAGTGTGTGTTGCGTGTCCGAGCCTGCATGTGTATGTGTGCGAACGTGTATGCGTTTGTGTGCGTGTGTGTGCATGTGTCCGAGCGTGTGTTTGTGTGGATGTCCTTGTGCAGGATATCAAGGACAAGTTCTTTACAGAGTTAAATCAGTCCTAGAGGTGTGGGCTTTTTTCCATTACCTTAACAGGGAGCTTCAATGTTTGCATTTAGCCTCACTTCTGTCTGTGGAAGGACACTGCAAGAAGCTTTTCCAGGGCGATATCTGCCCAGTACACGTAGGCTATGTACCCACGCTTGCAAAGTGGTACAGTCCGTATACCTCCCTGTAAGCATTTTTGTAGCTCGCACCGCCTCGTGAAAATATGGAAATATAGGAGGGTGATGTTTATGTGAATGCTGTGAGCAGCAAAGTGCTTCGAGTTGAAGTCCAGCTCAGTCTAAGTGCAGGAGTCCTGTGAGAGTGCTTTTAAATACGTCACAGGGAACACGGTCCTACTTCCTGGCCCCACAGGCCTGTTTTCGAGGGACGCTTTTTTTTGCGTCTGGCCCCAATCATCATCTTGCTGAAGGAGCAGCACCTTTGGTCTCGGAAAGGATCTTTTGCGCAAAGCGGGTCTTGCTTTTCCTGTAGACAGAAATACACATTAAATGGCTTTTATGCGCCGATTACCTCTTCACACATTTTGATTACGTTTGATTTGCGACATGATTGATGTCAGAGGGCTTCACCATGTGAGAGGAGCGGCCGCCTCGGTGCGGCGGATGGCGTCTCCCCGCCGCGCTTTCGTTCCCCTAGTTTTTTTAGCGCAGAAGATTATGCGAAGAGGGAGTCGTAATGCAGCACAACCAACCATCTGGCTGATACGCAGGAGTAAAACTCACCACGAGCAGAATGTTTGTTTTCTTGAGCTCTGTTGAAACGCTTCCACATTCTGTTTGTTTTAAACGGGCTTAGCAGAAGACGTGGACAGGTTTTCTGTGTTTCCCCATGCGGTCCAGGCAGGTCTGATTGTAGAGTAAATCCGTAACGGGCTTGGCGGGAGGTGTGTGTGTTTATGTGAGTGCAGACCGGCGTGTCACAGATGACAAAGCGCAGCAGAATCAAAATATCTACATTACCTCCCTCTCTCTAATTCCCTCTCCCTTGCTTGCCGTCCTCCCCTTCTCTCGCTCCCCATCCCCCCCCCCCCTTTCTTACAATCTTCCCCGATCTTTTCCTGCCCTGTCATTCTTGGCTTTGAGGACAGCTGGTTCCGGGCTAGGAGAGAGACAGCGAGGAGGAGGACTAATTAAGAGGAGGGGGAGGGTGATAGTGGAGGACTGCAGAGAAGGAGAAGAAGGAGCTGGGGAGAGAGAAGAGGAGAAGAGGGAACGCATTGGGGAGAGAGGGGGAGGATGAGGGAGTGGGAAGGGTTGGAGAGAGACCCTCGTAAGTGCTTGTTGGCCCTTGCGCCAAGCAGCAGTCAGCTCTTCCGTTTTGTTAAGCACCTTTCCTGAGTGGTTGTTCAGCTGCAGAGGACAGGGTCGGGGGTTTCTTTAACAGACGTCTGCACTGACCCACAGACGCCCGCACTAACCCGCGCTGACCCACAGACGCCCGCGCTGACCCACAGACGCCCGCGCTGACCCACAGACGCCCGCGCTGACCCACAGACGCCCGCACTGACCCACAGACGCCCGCCCTGCCCCACAGACGCCCGCGCTGACCCATAGACCACAAATACGAACCCACAGGCACCTGCACTAACCCACAGGCACCTGCACTAACCCACAGACCACAAATACAAACCCAAATTGTTTCCAAAACAATTACAACTGAATTTTTTTCATGAATCTGAACTGCATATAATAGAGCACTACATTTTCTGCATCTGGGTAGATAATCTATAATTTATTAATTTTGGCTAATATGGGTGCTCATCTAAATCCCATATATTTAATACATGCCCAGTGAAGTTGGTTACAAAAATTATAAAATAAATCAGCTGAAACCGCAAATTGCTTCTTTATAGAAAACCTAATCAAAATCAATGTATTGGTACTGTTTAATGACATTGTATCATACTGCTATCTGATAGTACCGTTTAGTTCTGTGTAATATTACTGTATGCTGGGTAATAGCATATTAATTGAAATGGTTGTCTCATCTTGGCCCACATAGTATTCCAGAAGACCAGAAAACTCTAGTTGTTCACGCACAGTACTTTTGTGCAGTGTTGAGTCAAGTCGGGCATTTTATTGTTTTTATAGCTTTGATTCATTGCAGTGGCACTTAATGTAGAAAAACTTTCACAGTTTTTAAAGGTCGACCCGAAACATCAAACATTTACGACTCTGCTCTGAGTTTGATTAAGAGATTGCGGAAAGCAGGTCGGGAGAACAAATTTCCACAAATGTCAAATGCCGTTTTGTGACTGTAAGCCTGTTTGTTCTTAAGTCTGTTTGGCCATCAGGATCGGATGAGATTTTGAGTGCTTAAGAGGCCGTGCGGTGGCACCACACGCGTGGGCCTCAACAGATTTGGTAGTGAGGACCGCAAAAGATCAGCCACCTGCTTAGCCACGTACGTACAGTCATGCCACTGAGCAAACCGCAGGCTATTTTTCGTCTTTTGCTCCTTTATCAGCCTGGCAATTACACTGGGGTTCCCCTGTTCGGGTTGTCTTGAAGCACCTGTCATGGATCTTATGTGCAGAGCATGTGCAAGACTTTATATTGTTTATTTATCTCAATCTTGTTATGTATTATGTTGTATAATCGTTATGTATTATCATGTAATACGTTGTCTCATTATCATTTTGTGCATATGCATTGGTGTTGAGCAGACTTGGTCCTCTGTTGTGAAATGCTGGCTGTCCAATCAAAGCCCTCCTTGTTGACTGGAAGCACTGTCCACTCCACCGCTGCTGCATTAATGTCATAACCGTGTCAATGCCCGTGGAACTTTCAGAGGAATGAGCAAAGCGAGCTTCGGCAAAATAAATCAGCCATTTTGGGGTCACTGTCTGGCCGAACACTCGGACTTAGATGGAAAAATAATAAAATAATAAAATAAAAACAAGAGTTTGCTGGATCATCAATGAGAGGCGGTATTCGTGGATAGTTTGAGGTGTTTTAATGTGGTTTAACAGGCTGTTTGTAAATAAACTGGGTTTGGCAAGTGAGTGCACATATAGAGCAACACTGGCAAACCATAAAAATGCATGCTATCGCGTCCCTGCTGTATCACCGAAAACCAGTATAATGCAGTGCTGGTGTTATTTTAAAAGGCTGTCCTGCCTATTCAACCCGGAGACAACGTAATCACAACAAACCGGGTAAAAAAAACCTCCACGATAAAGGAATTTGCACATTTAAATTCAACCACAAACTCATTAAACTAGGTTAGTGGAGCTTTTTGAAGCACAGTAGTTGTGGCATTAAAGAAAGGGAAGGGGAAAATGGGGTTGGAAAGTATAATTCAATATAAAAAGAAATTCATTTTCTGATTGGGCGATGCTTTCATGTCGTCTCTGGCTGTTCCCGTTTGCTTGATCTTTTAGAAGCCTTGCGTTTTATTTTAAGCTAAACAAGTGGGCGATTCTTTGCTGAATTAAAAACAGGTCCATCTCTCTAGGCAAATATGTGAAAAGCTGATATATCAGCGATGAGTCTATGCTGCTTGCGCCACCACGAATGCTTCTCCGACATGTCATTAAGGAATTGCGTTTGTAATGTTGGAGATTTGCGTTGGTCGCGGCTAATTTAATTTGACAATTTACATCTCCCACCAACTTTGAAATAATAAGGACACAAGTCCAGACAGTGTTTTCATGGTATTTTAAACTGCTGAAGTTAGGAATGGGGAAATAATAAGGCATGTTAGAGATAATAATTTTGAGGCATAGAGGCATGGGAAAGGCCAGGGAAATTTTCCAGAATATGCCACAGAATATTCCAGAAATGTCTGTTGTTTTCCTCTTTATGCGAATGTGGGAAATGTGCATCTGTCTTTTATTACAATACCTGCGTTTCCCATTTTAGTCACATGTACTGCAATCCTGTCTTTGCACACATTGGCTAAATGGGGTGGGGACAGAGGATGTTTTTGGTTGCAAGGACATTGTCAATCATGCATGTTTGCATAATGCCAGTAGATGGTACTCTTTTAAGTTAGTCTTCCTATACTCAACAAGATTCGGCTGTCCTGAGAAGATTATACAGAATGGAGCACCTGGAGTGGACATTTCTTTAAACTATTGTAACAATTGGTATCTAATACAAGTCAAAACCAACTGGGTTGTGATTGGCGGCCTTACCCCTGTTAAAACCCTTTAATGGCCAGCTCAACCACCTAGTACTGCACAACCCGAGTCCCGATATCCTGCCGAAAAACATGCCGGACTCATCCCCACCTGATTGAGCCATCTCTACCATTTGGTTTATGAGTCAAGTCCAATACACTCTGCAAAAAGACACCAAGACCCAAAACGCGCTCCACCAAACGGTTGAGGGCCATCAAAGGGTTTTAAAATTTGGTTGAAAAAAGACCTTAAAGCATCATAATTAAAATCATGCATCCAAGTCTGAAAATAAGTGGTAAAGGGAAGAAAAAACAATGTTCTGGTGTGCGCATTGGAGTCTCCAGACCTCAGTCACAATCCTAGACTGTTTGTGGTTCACAAAAGAACCATGAAATATGCAAATACTGGGGAGGAGTGCTGTAAAATTTTTATATTAGTGCTATTAGACCTGCACAGTGATGCATAAAATAGTGTTTTTGGGATTGTTCATAAAATTGATTAAATATCTTTTGAAAGTATGAAATTGCTGATTTAATGTGTGCTTTTACTCTCTGTTGTTCAGGCATTATTGAACAATTTAAGTTGTATTTTTATTTTAGGAAAGAGATTGCGCACTTGCTTTTTGACCTTTAAATCAAATTTGTTTAATTTAGCAAGCACAAACTACCCGTTTTAGGCATGAATACATTTGGAAATGACTTTACCTTGTCTATAACGGTTTTCCTTTTTTACAAAAAAATAATCAAGATTAATGTTTAATGTATGGCATTTTGAACTCCACAAGTTATGCTTACACAAGAATATTCCAATTTTTACTCAAGTTGTAAATTAATTGTGGACATATTCATATAGTTTAGTTTTTCAAGAAGTCTAGTTTTTTCAAGAAGTCACAGACGACAATATGCAGGCTTCCAGGAATCCTTGCCTGAGACATGATGGGTAATTCTCCAGTTCCACCGAGACTTCAGCACAGAAACATCTGAAAATCTGGGCACAAATCGCAACTAAGACAAGGGCATTAAACGGGACAAATTACATGAGTTTCCAGCCAGGACGTGGCAGTCTGTTTATAGGGCACGATGCCCAGCATTGCTGTTTGGTGTGGGTTCCTTAAGGACTCGATGCGCCATGTCGGGGTAATTGCTGGCCTCCTCTGCTACCCCTCCTGGCCCCAGTAGTATGCTGTCCTGGCCTGGCCTGGCCTGGCCTGGTTGTGTGTAAATTGTGTGTAAATGGTTAGCTGACCTGATTATGGGTGAACAGTGCGCTGGTCTAGCCGTGTGAAGAGTACAACGGTCTGCCTTTTTGCGAACAGCATGCTATTGTGGCTATGCATGGACCAGATGGACTCAGCAGCTCTTCTTGTGCAGAATGTGAGCTGTCGCCGTGCAGAATCTTCAGTCCGTTCAAAAAAGACTTTCTCTGCAGATGGGTTTCCTAGGCGACAAAGCAATTTAAAGCTTCCTGACCTGAAGTTATAATTGTGTTCCTTGTAGAATATTCACATTCAAGGCATTCACTTGCAGGATATTCACACAGAACGGTTAATGGAGGACTTGAATTGTGCTTTGCTATTACCTGGACTTTTCTGTTATTTTTTGTTTAGTGTACTGTAATGTTATTCCAACTTTTCTGTAATGGTTATCAATATATCATCTACCATTTACCAATTGACTCCTGATTGGTCAGTACTGACTGAGACCAGACGATCCTACTTCCTACAAGGGCGGGATCTCACACTTCTCTTCCTGTTTCAGGGTTCAGGTGAAGGAGCAGGATGGAGAGGGCTTACCTGCAAGGTCCTGAACAGTGATTAGTCGGAGCCCTGAAGGAGGAGGAAGGCAGCTGATACCGCCCCGCCCCAGTGCCCACCCTCAGTCGCCAACGAGCCGATCCCCGGCCCATGGTCCCTGGGGGCGTCACTGAGCCCGAGTGGCAGGCCCGCCGCGCTGACTCGGGACCATGACCAGCCTGAAGCGCTCGCAGACGGAGCGGTCCGTCGGGGGCTCGGTGCCCGCCACCGACGAGTTCTACACCCGCCGCCTGCGTCTGCCCAACGGCGGGGCGCCCCCGCCCCGCAGCGAGAGCGCTCACCTGTCTGGGAGCACACCCGGCGTGCCAAAGATGGGCGTGCGCGCCCGCGTGGCCGACTGGCCCCCTAGGAAGGACGGCGGAGGGGTGTGGCACATCACCGTGGAGACGGACTCGCCCAGCACGGTGGGCGGGACGCAGAGCAACCTCTCGTCCAAGCTGGGCCACCTGATCAGCCCCCAGGACTCCTCCATGCTGCGGAACATCCAGAACACGCTCAAGAACAAGATGCACGCCGCCAGCCGGGGGAAGGACAACCGCTTCCTGTCGCCCGACGGCTACATGGGCTCGCCGCACAAGGGCATGCGGCGCATCCGCCAGCGGAGCAACAGCGACATCACCATCAGCGAGCTGGACGGCGACGGCGGCGAGCACTGGTCCTTTTCCGGGTGGTCGCCCGTTCACCGCGAATACGGCAGCACCTCGTCCATCGACAAGCACGGCGTCTCCGGCGAGAGCTTCTTCGACATGCTCAAGGGCTACCATGGGGGCTCCCCGGACCAGCGCAGCCCCGCCCCGGAAAAGCTGGGCGAACTGCTGACCGTCGCCCACAAGCAGTCGGCGCTGGACCTGCCCGACAGCGGGGCGGCGGGCTCCCAGCGCGGCAGCCCCTCCAGCCGGCTGAAAGAGCGTGAGAAGCCGCCCAAGAGGCGCGCCAAATCGGAGACGGGCGGTGAGTTCATTTTCCGCAAGCTGCGCAGCGTGAGGGCGGAGGGCGCCGACTCCAGGGCGGGCTCGGACGCCGAGGACAACCGCTCCGAGGATGGCGGGGGGCCCCCTCCCAAACCGTGGGCCTGCCAGAAAGGCTTTGCCCACTTCGACGTCCAGAGCGTCCTCTTCGACCTGAACCAGGCGGCGCACAGCCGACAGACAGTGGTCAAGCGGAAGAACATCACCACGGGCGCCTCCGCTGCCTCGGTCGCCTCCGCCTCACCCTCCCTCTCCAGCCAGAGCGTCGGCTGCGGCTCCCCCTGCGGCAGCCAGGAGGAGCTGAGCGGCAAGGATGGCCCTGCTCTGGACCCCGGCGATGACAAGTCCAACGACCTGGTACTAAGCTGCCCCTGCTTCCGCAACGAGGTGGGCGGGGAGGGCGAGCGCACGCTCAGCCCCCCCACGCTGGGCAGCATCGGCAGCGGCGGCTCGACCGGGGGGGAGGGCGAGGAGGGGCCCCTGGAGGCCCCCACCAGCCACCACTTCACCAATGCGGGCGTGGCCATGCTGGAGGCCCCCCGGGATGGCCAAGGCCTGCACAGCGAGCGCGGCAAGCAGTACATCGTGGAGCACGTGGACCTGGGTTCCTGCTACTACAGGAAGTACTTCTACCTGAGAGGTGAGCACTTCCTGTTAGTTTTTAGGGAGATTTGGTCACATAGTTTGTTTTTTTCCCACTCACACTGTACTGAAAATGAATAGCTGCTCAACTGTAGACCTACAAATAATCCATCAGCCTTCTACTGCAGTGACAATATGCACAATAACACTCCTACGGTGCATTGCCCCCTACAACAACTGAAACTAGCAATGATAATAATAATTTGGTAATTATTAAAATTATTAATAAAGCTGCTGTTACAGTGCTGTGCCATTCAATTTATAGGAGCAGTGATCAATGTTGAGATTTAGATTTGGGGGCTGCGGAGTGTGGATCAACTGCATTTATTTGCACTTGTCTTCCTAGAGGGAAGGCCTTTGCTTGCATAGCTTGCCTTTCTCCACTCATTCACTCCCAGGACACATGCTGTAATTAGTGCCAAGGATTTACCCCCTTTGCTCTCATCTCCACCCTTCATTCCTTAATCAGCTGATATTGGGGAATATTTAATCACTCATTCATTCAGTCATTAATGAATTCGCTCAGGGTTCCGCAGGAAGTGACAACAAACCAAGGCTCGTCTTTTTCCCTTCTTCTGTCTTTTTGGCGGGATTTGGAAAGAGCTATGATTTTATTAGCCAGTTATTTATTTTCATTAATATGCTTTTTGAAATAAATCTGTATTCATCACTGAATAAAGAGTGAATAAAGAGTGAGGCTAATCCCCACAGGGTGCTGGCTGAAGCTGAGGCTGAAGCAGTGTAAGATATAAAAGCCAGCGATCAGTACAGAGGAGAAACATTCAGCTCTGGGTGAAAATAATTTGCAGGAGAGTAAGCCAGGTTCTGCCTCATAAACATTGAACACATTCCACACATTTCATTGTGTCTCTCTCTTTCTCTCTCTCGCACACACACATACTCACACACGCAAATTCTCCAGTACTCTCCCAAATCTGCGTTCCCCACCTGGTTGTGCTGATGCGATGTCAGTGTCACCATGAAATAAGCAAACGTGCACTCGTTTGGTTCTGTCAAGCGAGCGGAACATTTTAAAAGATTTAAACAGGACGATGAAAGCGGTCTGCCACCATCATTGATTACTCAAAAGTGTGTCATAATCCTGCCTGCCGTAGATGATGAGGCAGAATCTTGACAGGAGCGGCGGCTTTGCCGCATTAAAATGTGATTAGTCTACATGTACTCGTCCAAGGCTAACACCACTGGCGCATTCACTGGCTGCTTTTTTCCCGCTTGGCCTGCTGTATCGTGAGTGCTGGATGTGGTGTATTGCAATGTTTTAAGCTCTAAACGGCTATTATTTTTTGGGCAAACACACTTTTGCCTACACACGGCTCACCTGCTTTCTGTGTATTTCTATGATGAAAGTAAACATCTCTTGCTGTGAATATATCCACAGCAAACAGAGATAAAAGGAGGGAAAATGGGCCCTCGGCCTCCAGCTGTGGGATCTGCACACTGTCATGTGCGCCCCTGGGCCTCGCCTCAATCTGAAAGTTATGGCCGGTCATGCTTAGTCTTGGCCTATATGACAGATTTCAGGCTGCAGTGGTTCAGTCTCTCCCATGTCCGCTGTATGTACACTGCTCAAAAAAATGAAGGGAACACTTAATCAACACAGTATAACACCAAGTCAATTCAACTTCTGGGATATTGATCTGTCCAGTTAGGAAGCGTAAACGATTGTGAATCAATTTCACCTGCTTTGGTGCAAATTAAAGTGACAACAGATGGACAGGAGAGGCAACAGCAAGACAACCCCCAAAAAGTAAATGGTTTTGCAGGTGGTGGCCACAGACCATTTCTCTCTCCCTATCTTTCCTGACTGATTTTTCTCTAGTTTTGCATTTTGCTAGTGCCCTTGTCACGACTGGTAGCATGAGGCGGTACCTGCAGCCCATTCAGGTTGCACAGGTAGTCCAGCTCCTCCAGGATGGCACATCCATACGTGCCGTCGCAAGAAGGTTTGCCGTGTCTCCCAGCACAGTCTCACGAGCGTGGAGGAGATACCGGGAGACGGGCCATTACACGAGGAGAGCTGGACAGGGCCGTAGAAGGGCAACAACCCAGCGGCAGGACCGGTATCTGCTCCGTTGTACGAGGAGAAACAGGAGGAGCACGGTCAGAAACAGACTCCATGAGGGTGGCATGAGGGCCCAACGTCCTGTAGTGGGACCTGTACTCACAGCCCAGCACCGTGCAGCTCGATTGGCATTTGCCAGAGAAGACCAGAATTGGCAGGTTCGCCATTGGCGCACCGTTCTCTTCACAGATGAGAGCAGGTTCACACTGAGCACATGTGACAGACGTGAAAGAGTCTGGAGACGCCGTGGCGAATTCTATGCTGCCTGCAACATCATCCAGCATGACCGGTTTGGTTTAATTGACTTGGTGTTATACTGTGATGATTAAGTGTTCCCTTCATTGTTTTGAGCAGTGTATGTATCTGTATGGACCTTGTCTGCACCCTCTGCCATCAGCTCTGCAAGCCAAACGCAGCCACTGTTTCAAACGCAGGCTCCCTTGCCTTTTTTTCCATTTTCTTTGCTTTTGTGATTCTATTTTGAGCATCACTTGTATGTTGTGGAACTGTGCCCAATAAGCTGGTTTTTACATTCAATTCAATCTCTCTCTCTCTCTCTCTCTCTCTCTCTCTCTCTCACTCTCTCTCTCTCTCTCTCTCTCTCTCTCTCTCTCTCTCACTCTCTCTCTCTCTCTCACTCTCTCTCTGTCTCTCAGAGCACTGGAACTACCTGGGCGTGGACGAGACTCTGGGTCCGGTCGCGGTGAGCCTCAGGCGTGAGAAGCTAGAGGACCACAAAGAGCACGGCCCGCAGTACAACTATCGGGTCATCTTCCGCACCAGCGAGGTGAGCGGCTCCGACCCCGCCAACATCCTCCCGCTCACAACGCCCCCGTCCCCAAAAAGCTTCCGTTGCCAAACGCGTCTTTAAGAGACAGCCAAGGGTAATATCTGTCTCTGACACCCACCGCGCCGTTACGCAACGCTCGCCATCCCTGACGGAGCTCCTCTCGCGCTAAATATTGCGCCCCCCACGGGGCTCATTGCCGTTTCGCATTAGCTGCCTCCTGCCGCCTCTCGACCGAGACCCTGCGCTTCTCTGAACGCACAATCCAAACCATATTATGCTCCCGTTAAAGAGGAAGCTCTTCTTTTTCAGACAGCCAATGAGTGGGCTGGTGCGGGTAGGCGTGGGCACTTTACCGCTGCTGTGTGAGAAAGAGAGAGAGATGGAGATTGCACATTCACGTCATTCCAATTGTTATATAAAATGGTTTCTTGTGTTACTTAATAATAATAATTATTATTATTATGTAAAATATGAAATTTGTTGTCATTGGATGCATTTTACAAGACTTAACAGATTTCCTTTTCCGTTTGCAGTCCCTTAGTAGATTAGTTATATGCATACATATGCCACACAATGCATACCAATACAAATAATGACAATATCAGATGGATCTAATATGGAATTCACATTTCCACTGATTTTTACAATATTCAAATTTCTGGCAATTTGGACTACAGACATCACGTTATTATGGGACATGCATTCATTGCACTTATCTTTAGAAACTTTTTTAGTTAACCCAGATTTACTTTTCATGGATTTGAAGCACGAACTTAGTCAGACTAAACTGACAAACTGCCTCGAAACACCCATTGTGACACCTCATGCACCATGTGTCATTCCATGCATGCCAATTTTAGCAATAAAATGGCTGAGCATTTTCTATTCATCATCACGTCATCATTTTGGGGGGTGCATTACTTTCTTTCATTGGGGTAATAAACTAGTGTCTAATCAAAAGTTTTTTGTTTTGTGTTTTCTGTTCTTGAGCCATCAAATAATTATTTTGTCATCAGTCGTCACCATTTTAGCTCGTTACCTTATATTTATATGCACAAATATTTTTGACCCTTAACTTCTAGTAGTATATATAGAGAATATGCAGTATGAAAATTGGACCTAAGAGAACTGACTTCCTCTCTCAGGGGCACGGAGTGAGACAGGACTGCAGTCTGTGTCCAACACTCTTCAGCAATTCTGTCAATGAATTGACCGCATTGTTGGAAACAGTCTGCTACATCTGGGCTCGCTCTACATGATGGGGAGCTTATTTCTCAATCTATGTGGGTGGCCTGGTTCTGCAGTCTCTCTCAGAACAGAGGTTAGTTACCTCAGGACCTGGCACACCTGGTGAGGTCAGACATAGCCATCCGGTGACCGACTACGTAAACCCGGCCCCTCCCCCCTTTCCTTTCCGCAGCTTACCACGCTGCGTGGGTCCATCCTGGAGGACGCCGTGCCGTCCACCTCCAAGCACGGCACGCCACGCGGCCTGCCGCTCAAAGAGGTCCTGGAGTACCTGGTGCCCGAGCTCAACGCCCACTGCCTGCGGCTCGCCCTCAACACGCCCAAGGTCACCGAGCAGCTGATGAAGCTGGACGAGCAGGGGGTGCGTCCACCTACTCACACCTCGTCGTCTCTCCGCACCAGCTCACACCTCATCGCCTCTCCGCACCAGCTCACACCTCATCGCCTCTCCGCACCTGCTCACACCTCGTCGCCTCTCCGCACCTGCTCACACCTCGTCGCCTCTCCGCACCTGCTCACACCTCGTCGCCTCTCCGCACCTGCTCACACCTCGTCGCCTCTCCGCACCTGCTCACACCTCGTCGCCTCTCCGCACCTGCTCACACCTCGTCGCCTCTCCGCACCTACTCACACCTCATCGCCTCTCCGCACCTGCTCACACCTCGTCGCCTCTCCGCACCTGCTCACACCTCATCGCCTCTCCGCACCTGCTCACACCTCATCGCCTCTCCACACCTGCTCACACCTCACCGCCTCTCCGCACCTGCTCACACCTCGTCACGCTGTGCACACTGTATGAAAAGAGGAGTTTCTGGAAGATATGTGACCTGTAAAATTTCAGTGAAATTTGCCTTGTTTCGGTCGTGAGGGGTAGTTTCCCGCGTCGAAACGTCTATTTACAGAAACTTCTGCGCACCCCCGGCCCATGTATGTGATCTGGGAATTCTGAACTTAGATATTCCCAATTAGGAGAAGTGGAAGGTCATGTCTGGCAATTTTCCTTGCACGAGATTATACTCGTTTCCGATGGCAGACAGGCACCCACAAATAGGCAGATATACAGTCCGTATAGTCACAGTGATGTATATGTGATGTATATGTGTTACCTGTCAGTGTGTCTCTGCTCCTGTGCAGTGCCAATATGTGTGTTTCTGAGTGTCAGTGTTGTGTGTGTGTGTGGTCCTGTGTAGTGATAGTATGTGTGTTATTGAGTGTCGGTGTTGTGTGTGTGGTCCTGTGTAGTGATCGTATGTGTGTTATTGAGTGTCGGTGTTGTGTGTGTGGTCCTGTGCAGTGATAGTATGTGTGTTATTGAGTGTCGGTGTTGTGTATGTGGTCCTGTGCAGTGATAGTACGTGTGTTATTGAGTGTCGGTGTTGTGGTTTAAACCCCGCTGTTTCTGCGCTCTGCCTGCAGCTCAACTTCCAGCTGAAGGTGGGGGTGATGTACTGCCAGGTGGGCCAGAGCAGCGAGGAGGAGATGTACAACAACGATGCGGCCGGACCCGCCCTGGAGGAGTTCCTGCAGTTGCTGGGGGACCGCGTGCGCCTGAAGGGCTTCACCAAGTACCGCGCCCAGCTGGACACCAAGAGTACGTCCCACTTTCGGGGGTCGGGGGATGGTCCTTGTAGCTGGGTGGGCCTTTACTATGTGTGTAAGCAGGTGTGGGCTTGGTTAGTAATTGGCTGGGAGTCCTGGGAAAATCTGGAGGAGGTGTTGGTGGGCCAGAAGAGGGAGCTCTTCCATCCAGACCAAATAGAAATGCAGTGTGCCAACAGAGTGGTGGGTGCATGAGACGTTTATCGGAGGCCCTGGCTCGCTGAAGTCATTAAAGGCACAGAGTGACGGTGCTACCCCCAGAGTCCTGGTCAAATTCCCGCAAAAACTGGCTCTCCATACTCCATATAATCATCCCCTACATTTGATTGGCTACACATTCCCTTGCATTCCCCGCCCACTTTGATCCCCTATGTCATCACCACAAAAGAGAGTGAGCTCTCAGCTGACCCACATTTTTAAAAAACGGTACAAATTAACATGAAAATTAAAAGAAGAAGCATACCCGGCTTAACATTGAGGGTATGGTCCTTGGGGGGTGGGGGGTTGAATGCTTTTATGAGCAGTAATGCAAAAAGGGTCGTCTTCCTTTGTCATTCATCTTTGTCGTTCATCTTTGTTCATAAGATTACGACTGAGACGTGTGGGCAGTGTGTGCAGTGAACCACCTTTGAAATACAGTAACAGTGTTGGCCATCGATTGCAGCTCATTCAGCCAACAGAGGGAATAGGCCCAGCTGCCTATTGGACATGAAGGTTATGTTTATTTTCTGACCACGAGGACACTGTGCTGGAATGAATACTGAGAGCGTGGGCACTGCTGTAAAATTGTGAACCCAAACCGCGAGTAGCCCTGGGTCTGGAATGCCTGGCAATGCTGCATCAGTCTGACTACAGTGCTTCCTCCATTGCTGTCGCTCTCTCTTTCTCAATTCAATTAGATTTAATTTCATTTGTTCAATCTTTGTTTCATACGGTATTAAACCTTAAACGAAGAAAAAGACACACAGCTAACGCTGAACAATACATAACCTCAAAGAGTAGAAACGAATGGAAAAAGTAGCGTTCTCTCTCCCTCTCTCCTTTTGTAATTTTCTCCCCTTGTTTTTCTTCCTCCCTCCCAATCTGGGCGGAGAGATCAGTGAACCATATACAGCTGACGTTTACGCCCTGTTGCACCTCTATGGCGGTAATCAGACCAGGAAATCCTCCATTATCGAAATCACACACTTAATTACATGTGTTGATATGTTACCCCCCGAAAATGCAGCTCTACCCATGCTCCACATTGGCAGTAATGTAAGAAGGTTAAGACTCATTTAATCACTAAGGGCATCGGGTGGTGTCAAATATCATTAGCAGCCAGAAGTGGACGAGAGCCAAGCTCTTAATTCAAGCTCTTGATCTCTGAAGGCATCGGCTCCTATTGATGTTTCATTACCATAAGTAGAGAGAGTCAATAATATGACAATATGGACTTGGATCACTGCTGCCTGGATGTCATAATGGATCAATGCTGGCAATAAACAGTCACTAATTTTCGTAAGGCTGTGGAGTTCGGGGAACATCACGAATAAAGGGACCCCGGTGACGCATGCAAATATACCTACGGGGTTTTGGGTTTGAACCGCTGTGATCCCTTCTCTGTCTGTTACCCTCTCTGCCCTCCTCTGTCTGAATAAAGCAAAAATTATGAAGGGAGGGCATACTGTCTTATAAAGGCTTTTCATGGCTGTGGGCTGTCGGGCGTCTTTGTAATGAGAGGGGTCTTTGTAAGGTTGTGGGGGTTGGGGTCTCTTGGTAATACGAGGTTGTTTTTGTTGCAGCTGATTCTACAGGGACCCACTCCTTGTTCACCACTTACAAGGACTACGAGATCATGTTCCACGTGTCCACCATGCTGCCGTACACACCCAACAACAAGCAGCAGGTAAAACACTGACCACTCCATGCTACACTATAGGTACAGCACTGGCCACACTCGAGTTAATGTTGACCTTAGCCAATCAGTGTGGCTGCTCCATTTCATGAATCGTTTAATCAGACAATTGGTAGTGGAAATATACAGCCCTTTCTTGTTTCTCTGTTTCTTTGTCTTGTTCACCATTCTCCAGGAGTGTCTCAGGCTAACTATCTTTTCTCTAGGCCAGGCGATAATATCATAATGATTTGCCCCAAATTAACTCTGAATGTTCTGCTTTTGCAATCCCCTTTGGAAAATGTATGCTACACTTAAGTGACAATGATTTGTCGCTTGATTGGTTGATTTTATTTATTGACTGATTCATTTATTGATTGGTTGCTAGATCGGTGTGCTGATTAGTTCGCTGATTACTTGGTTGATAGAGCGATTGTGTCTTCCTGGGAACGTCAACTGGTTAAGAGTACGAAAGCAGTGACCTGTGGGGAATTTTACCTCAGGGCTCTAAGCCTCGCTCTCTACCCTGCTCTCTCCTCCTTCGCAGTTGCTAAGGAAGCGGCACATCGGCAACGACATCGTCACCATCGTGTTCCAGGAGCCCGGCGCCCAGCCCTTCACCCCAAAGAACATCCGCTCCCACTTCCAGCACGTCTTCGTCGTGGTGCGGGCGCACAACCCCTGCTCCGACAACACCTGCTACAGGTGAGAGACGTCACACGCACCGGGCTGCTCCAATCAAAGCGCCACACTGCCCCAATTCAAGTGCCATGCTACACGTTCAACCATGAATTCTTTACAGATGTACTCAGGTAAAACGCAGACGTTTTACTCTTTAGGTTAAACACTGGCCACACCCAGAATAGGTTACACAGGTTTCTGAAGGCTGATTTATACTTTGTAAGACAACCCTTGTGAGACAGATTTTCTGTCTCATTGATGTAATTTGGAACACCTCACAGGCACTTGTCTCGTAACTCCCTGAAATTTCTAGAGGCTCACACCACATCATTAATGTCTCACATCTTTGATTGGTTGACTGGCCTGGAGATATGGAGCGTTCTGCATTGCTAAGGAATATATATTTGTATGTAAAAACAAACGATGGGTTCATATTTTGTATTAGTTTCAGCCTGGCTAATTTAATTTAAGAGACTGCTCACACACAACCCAGTGCACCGTTTCAATTTTAACGTTACGTTACCATAGACACAGGACGCTTGTCAGCGAGCCGATGTATTGAGTATAAATGCCCAGAGCTACGAGCTATGAGCTATGAGCTATGAGCCAGTCTCATCGCTGTGTCTTACACAGTTTAAACTAGGCCTAAACGTCCTCCCCCTCTCTCAGCCTCACTTTGGTCATTAACCCAGTTTCAGTCACTTAAACAGCAGAACCCTTCAGAGGGTATTATAGGGAGACATTATGAACGCATTGTTTGGACATTATGGGATAGTTATGGGGACGTTGTGATAATGTTTTGAGGATGTTCACATCACATGCTCGCCGGGTAACCACGCAACCCCTCCCCACGACTTGAGCTCAGAGCCATCCATGATCGCCAGGTTAGGGTGGGTCTGAAGTGCTCCTGCCCATTCACCTGCTTCCTGTTCCTCAGGCTTTTAAAAAATTGAATTAGTATTTTTTTTAAATAATTTTTGGTACCCAACGTGGGGCCGATCATGTCCAATTCCCACCCTAATTTTGAATGGCCAACTGTCTGCAACCGCAGTCACTTTCATGTGCGAACCACACTGCCGATTCCGGAGAGTGTAGACAATCACGGTTCTCCTCCGAAACACGTGGTTTTGCCGGCTGCTCGTTCTCACACCGTAGACTACAGCTAAGCTCATATAGAGTCGGGGGAAGACCTTTCAAATGCGAGTTTAACCTGCAGTCCACGGGCGCCCGATCGACCAACAGGGGTAGCTTAGATAGTGATGAAACGTGGACCACTAACCGACTCAACCCACCACCATACCCTGAGCGATGCAATCTACAATCTACAATTGCGTGTCTCCTTATGGAGCTCCAGGTCTCCTTAGGCTTATAAGGCTTTGTAATGGGGAGTCCAGATCTCCTCAGGCTTGTATGGTTTTGTAATGGGGAACTTTCTCCTCCCCGAGGGCTCCTTTAGCTGCAAGGGCTGCTGTTTAATGCTAATGGCCTTACACTGCACCAAGCGCAGAAGAAAGGGGGAGGAGGGAGCCACTGTGTGCATGTGTATTTTTCTTCTTCTGGAAGAAGCGGAATAAATCTTAGACCTCATCTCTCTCTCTCTGCCACCTTCCATCCTTCCCTTTTTTTCTCGCTCTCTCCCACCCCTGAAAATGGGACTAATGGATCTAATAATTGCTAATCAGGTTTAGAGCATGCCGTTTTAATTGTTCCCCAGGGATGGCCTAATTCCCACGCAGAATGTACCAGGTTGCGTTCGGGAGAGGCGCAATGCCGTCGCGTGCTGAGCTATGGCGCCGGGCAAACGAAAGATCCTAAAAGAGCAGGGATGGCCCGCTGACTAACTGCGCCCCTCCGAGCAGGATCCAGGGTGGATGTAGTTCTGATGTAGTCATCCTGTCACTGCCACACGCCTCCCCCCAGGTGTCCTCAGGGACAGCTTTAATCTTTTCCTCTCCCTCACACAATTCGCAGGCTCCCGAGCAGACACCCGTGTGTTTAGCCTTGTGGGTCCTGACGCCTCGGCCTCTGTGGTCGGTTGTTTTTCTCGAGGAGGGTCACAGAAAACCAGTGTGTATATGTGAGCACTTTGCGTTTTTTTTGCACGTGCCACTGTGGTTTTATAGACCATGAGAGGCTCTAACCGCAAACTGGACCTAGATGTGTGAGCAGGCAGTTCCTTTAATTTGAGATGATTGCTTCCTAATGGCTTCAATGTGGGCAGCTTGAAGGAGGACTTAAGTGGCTGTTATTTTGGCGTAAATCTGCAAGCCCTTTACTGCCAGCCCCCACTGTTTAATGGACTAATATGCACGAGATAAACCATTTTATAGGGATCGTGGAAACAGCAGATATGCTTTAAGAGGTGAGTAGCCAATTTCTAAGGAACCTCTGATGTTACTTTAATAGCCACTCTGGGGTCGTGGAATCGCCTGCTGTTGCAGAGGATCGCGACGTTACTTCATATGTTTTCAGTCCCGATGAGCTTGAGTGGGCTTGCGTGCTTAGCGGATTCTGCGCAGTCCACCCACACAGTGCACGATGCTGTGTTTTAAAGATCTAAAGTGCTTCACTGTACCTGAGCTGGTGTGAAAAGGGGTCTAAAAATACAGAGCGCTTTTCACTTTAGCGACCTTCACCCAGGGGAAAGGATGCAATCCCACAACCGTTTTCATCCACCAGGCCCTTTTTCCCCGTAGCGCTGTGTGAACTGTAGTGTGTGAAATCGCTTGCTCGCTGGTCAGAGCGTCAGAGGAGTGCACGTGCCTCAGTCGCAGGGCTTCAGTCGCAGAGCTTCAGTCGCAGAGCTTCAGTCGCAGGGCTTCAGTCGCAGGGCTTCAGTCGCAGGGCTTCAGTCGCAGAGCTTCAGTCGCAGGGCTTCAGTCGCAGGGCTTCAGTCGCAGAGCTTCAGTCGCAGGGCTTCAGTCGCAGAGCTTCAGTCGCAGACCTTCAGTCGCAGGGCTTCTTATGTGGGAGTGGGTGGCAAAATTCCAGAAACACAATTGGGGGGAAAAAATGTGGAAAAACACACACACACACACACAGACAGACGCACACACACACGGTAGGAGAAAAGACGTGTCCATGGCGAGAGTCTTGCCTGTAAAGGCCTGGCTCCCCATCGAAGTGCTGGTGTTCCCTTCCCCCTACCCCTGGGAAGAATGTGGTTGGAACAAACCGCGTCTCACCCCTTGTAACTGTGGTAACCACCAAAGTTATTCACATTCCAGACAGAACAGGAAGCTTCAGTGTCCTTTCCAGTAGATTAGTGAAAAAGAAGGGAAGAAGAGAGGCTACACCACGAGAGAGAACACGTGCTTCTATACACTGTGGGCTGGATTTACTAAGACCTTTCGAAAGACTTAAGACTTAAACATTTTTGCACACGCAAAACCAATAACATGACTAATGATTGGTCATGGTATTTGTTCTGCACCAATCATTGGTTGTGTTATTAGTTTTGCATGTTCTAAAAGGTTTTGCTCACAAAGGTCTTCGTAAGTCAGGCCCTGTATGTGCTGTTGGGGTGAGATGTATAGAGACAGGAAGTTGAAGTTAAAACCTTTGCGACGCATTGGGTTCATTCCAATCGCTTATTTTTACTTTTTGCAACCTTTCCTCGCGTCCTTTTCTCACTCCTTAGCTCCGCCCAATGGAGGATGCGAGGAAAGGATGCAAGGATCAGTTACGAGGACGGAGGAATCGAGGCAGCATGCATTAGGCAAATGGAACGTCCTTGCTTAATCAAACATTAGTGTCATATTATGCTTATATGCTTAACTATAATGTTTTTTAGCTCATTATTTCATGAATAAACCTAGCTTTTGTTAGTTATAAAGAATGAGTGTCATTATGGATTAGTGCTTAACGGTAAAATTACATTTGTGTAGGGGTGTGCCTGCGACGTGGCAGATGTTGAGAGTGGTGGATAATTTATATACGTCACACATTCCGAGAAAAGGCTTCCACAAAAGCTACACTTGTGTTTCCTCACTGAAGCATCCTCTGGAAGCCTCCTCCTTCCCCACTCTTCGCTCCTCCGAGGAGCATTTAGCGGATTGGAATGTCCTTAAAAATGACGAACCTCGATCAATTTCCGGGTCAGGCGAGGCCCGAGGAGAAGAGGACAGATAAAATAAGCGATTTGAATCCACCCATTGTGTATTATCAAGAGGGGATGCTATCCAAACCCACTCCTACTGCAAGCCCTTTGAGACAAAAAAAATTTAAGAAAAAATTAACAATTCAGTTTTTTCTATTCAAACTTGAGAATATACAACCCACACACCTAGACAAACTTAAAAAATGTGTTAATAATTCATTTTAAAATGTAAATGTGCAGTATCCAGAAACAATAGAGTCCATTAGCTCATAAGACAAATTATAATAGGAGATATTTAGAGCATATATTTATTTTAATTTTTATTAATATGGTTAGCAGCCTTACCACCTGCTTTCTCATGCATAGAGATGGTTGCATGGCTGAAGCTACTGAGGCTTGGCTTGGTTAGTGCTGAAACTAAGCAGGACTGGGCTCAGTTAGTAACAAAGCTAAGAAGAGCTGGGCTTGGTTAGTACTTGGATGGGAGACCTGGGGAAAACCAGGTTGGTGTTGGAAGCGGTTTTGATGGGCCAATAGGGGGCTGCCTTTCCAAGCATCGTAAAGTAATTCAGTGCAGTGGCAAGGTTTTTCAGATGAGATGCTAAACTGACACCACGACTGTAAGTGCTTAATAAACAATGTCTTTGAAAAAACTCGAAACCTGACTTTAGTAATCTAGCCCATCTAATCATTTCCCGGTTTAACTGATTCAGTGTTTAAATTCTATGTTTCTATAGCTGGAGTAGAGATTACCTTGTTTTACCGTGGTCTCTCTGCAGCGTGGCAGTTGCTAGGTCTCGGGATGTTCCTTCCTTTGGGCCGCCCATCCCCAAGGACGTCACCTTTCCCAAGTCCACCGTGTTCCGGGACTTCCTGCTGGCCAAGGTGATCAACGCCGAGAACGCCGCCCACAAGTCGGAGAAGTTCCGCGCCATGGCGACCCGCACGCGGCAGGAGTACCTGCGCGATCTGGCGGAGCGTCACGTGACCAACACGCCCATCGACCCCTCGGGCAAGTTCCCCTTCATCTCGCTGGCGCACAAGCGCAAGGAGAAGAGCCGGCCCCACAGCGGGGCGGAGCTGCGCAGCCTGGGTGCGGTCACGTGGCCCGTGCACGCCGAGGACCACGGGGCCGGCGGCGAGCTGGAGGCCCTGCTGGCCGTTTCCAACGAGTTTCTCATCCTGGTGGACCAGGAGGCCAAGGCAGTGGTGTTCAACTGCGCTGTGCGCGATGTCATCGGCTGGACGCTGGGGAGCCCCGCCTCCATGAAGGTCTTCTACGAGCGAGGGGAGAGCGTGGCGCTCCGCTCCATCAACAACAACACCGAGGACTTCCGCGAGGTCGTCAAGCGTCTGGAGGTGAGGCTCGGAGCGCTGGACGTCCGCTGAGGTGGCGTTGGGTGAAGAGCAGAAACACTTCAGAGTTTCAAGTTTTGCAAGTGGAGATGTGTGCAACCATAATGTTATCACGGTGTGCGTTTCAGTCAGAACTTGACACAAACAACAACCCTTTCAGTACATGTGTATATATGGGGTCTGTCATTTGTCGTATTTGTGATCAAAGATGGCTCACAAAAATGGTCCAATCCATGATTTGGATGATGCGTAAGAAGTAATACCCACAGGAATGGCATTAAAATACACCCCCCAGCCATGCCTGGTTTTACAAAGGTGTAGCATGTAAGCGTTACATGCAGTAATTATAATTATTATTATTTGTCCATCCATATAATCATGTCCAGTTGACATTTTAGACTGTCGGTAATTCATTGTGTGAAAGAACAGGACGTGACAACAATTATAATTGCTGTGCGGTTTAAAGAATAATGGCTAGCATTGGAGCTGAAATGGAAGAGGAATTATTGAGTGTTTCTCAAAGACCCCTATCTTTTCATGTGAGAGTTTTACCTGGCCTACATTTGTAGTTGGCTTTTATTAGGACAGCTTGTATGATATACAGAATGATGCATTGATCTGTAGTCAAATATGGATGATTCACTCTGCACTGCCTAGTGTATCAGCTGAACCATGTAATATAAATAGTGAATCCCATGCAGTACCCTTTTTCTTTTGTAAACTATCAAGGTTAACGCTAGTCTCCCTCAGGTATATGGCGACATAGATACTGTGAATACTTTAGTTGTGTCTAGGTAATGTAATCAGGGGAGATTTCTCAGACAGTGAAGTCTGGACAGAGGTATGACCCCACACACTAGAACCGACCTCCATTTAATGTAATAGACCCTGCACTCTGTAACAGACTTCCACACCATAACAGACCCAACACTGTAATGGACCTCCACTCTGCAAAAGACCTCCACTTTGTAACAGATCCAGTGTTATGCTGTAACAGACCCTGCACTCTGCAACAGACATCCACACTGTAACAGATCCCACACGCTGGAACAGACCTCCACACTCACCGTAGCAGACCTCCACTCTGTAACAGATCCCACACGCTGGAACAGACCTCCACACTCACCGTAGCAGACCTCCACTCTGTAACAGATCCCACACGCTGGAACAGACCTCCACACTCACCGTAGCAGACCTCCACTCTGTAACAGATCCAGCGTTATGCCGTAACAGACCCTGCTCTCTGTCGCATACTTCCACACACACCGCACGCACCGTAACAGGCCCTAGCCTTCCTATCAGACCTCCTCAGACTGACGGAGCGGGTTCCTCCTCCTGCAGCTCCTGACGAAAGGGTGCGAGACGTCAGAGATGACGCTGCGCCGGAATGGGCTCGGCCAGCTTGGCTTCCACATCAACTACGAGGGCATCGTAGCCGAGGTGGAGCCGTACGGCTACGCCTGGCAGGCGGGGCTGCGGCAGGGCAGCCGGCTGGTGGAGATCTGCAAGGTCTCCGTGGCGACGCTGACGCACGAGCAGATGATCGACCTGCTGCGCACCTCTGTCTCTGTCAAGGTGGTGATAATCCCCCCACACGAGGATGCCACGCCCCGCAGGTACATCCCGATTTTACACACCCTCAAAGGTCCTCCCCTTCTGTTCTGTGTCCAAATTTTACGGCACACGCTAATACCCCGCCGCCACCTTTTACAGAAATTTTGATGAAATGGTGAGTTCAATGTGTGACGCTGATCTTCTTGAAATGAATGCTGGGAAATGTATCACCTGAATTCCCTCCACTTCTGGGAGGTAAATTTAGTGTGTAACCTTCCCCTCTTGGAGGGGCTGCTTGGAGATGTAGTAAATAGATGTCAATGTATTTACTTCAGGTTCCACATAACCAATGCCCAGCCCCTAGGTTCCTTCTGTACTATCTGCTTCTTAACTATAGAATGTCCATTGCCAGTTTTGTCCTTATGAATATTACCAGAATTGATCAAATTAGTTTTCTTTGCTTTGATGGCAGGGATAACATTCAATATTAGGAGTTGAGTATGAGTATTGAGTAGAACTGGGTCTATGGAATCTGTGGTGTAGCTAACCTTACTCCTTTTACATACTTCTAGGAGACTCTTGCAAAGACTGCTGGGAGATGTAGTAAATTCCATTCGTAACCTTCCACTCTTGCAGGGGATGCTCGGAGCTGAAAAGCATGCCAGCCTCAGACTTCAAGTCGGGCTCAGAGAGCGTCTCGTTCGAGTACAAGTTCCCCTTCCGCAACAATAACAACAAGTGGCAGCGCACGTCGTCCAGTCCACAGCAGTCGCTCACCGCCTCGCCGCAGAGCCACACGGGCACGCCCAACCGGGCTGTCAGCCTGGGCGGCAGCATGGGAAAGACCCTGTCCGCCGAGCGACCCGCCATCCCCCGCAGCGTGTCCAGCGATGGCCGACCCCTCGACCCCAAGAGGTGCGCCCGGAAACCGCTTGTAGAGCCGCCGTCGCTTAGCTTGGCTGTGGAAACGGAGGGCTTAACCTCACACTCTTATTTCTTTCTTTCTTTCCTATCACCATTTTCTTTTTTTACCCCATTAATTTACCGCCCTGTTTGTCTCTTTTCCTCTTTCTCTCTCTTCGTGGCTCCCTCTCTCCGTCTCTCTCAGGATCTCTCCTGGCTCTGAGAACTACGCGCTGGCCTCATCAATTCTGATTGGCCGTTCGCCGCACAACCGCAGCTCTCCCAGCAGCCTCTCCTGTTCCAGCGACACAGGCTCCGTCCACTGGCGGCAAAAGTCCATGCCCGAAGGGTAAGATTTAGCCAGAACCTTTAATCCGCAGCATCAGTCACGTCGCTCCACGTTCTCCCAACCCAACCCTGTGCAAGAGAGCATATTCTGCCTGTTGCTGTATTTATTAGGGTTACAGGCTTTAGTCTTGCACAGATACTGTAGTTTTATTTAGCATTCTTTATTATAGATTTCAATTTCCATTTTGTTGCAGTACAATACAATTTGCAGCTGTCATTATGTATATTAATGAGAAACAGAATCTAATGAGCTTAGTGACAACGTAATTGTTACAAACAGATTTTATAACAAGAAATTGATATAATGTTTCATCTGATGGTATGTGTATGTAGCGCATGGCACAATTAAACATGGAAATTTAAACCAAATAAAGCACTTCATTAAAGTTTCATGTTTATTATGCAGACTCATTAAATAAGTCTCAATGGCTTTTTTTGTTTGAAGAACATTTGTATTAATGAGGATCTTTGGTGAAAAGCATTAAGGAGTTGAGCTCTTATTAAAAGAAGAAAAAAACGTCTGTTATTAAACACGCTTCCCTCTAACCCTCAAACAGCACCGAGCTTAAAATGTGTTGATAATAACTGAATCCGCTTAAGACCACGGCGTTTTAATCACTCACAGATAGAACCGTGTGTGTCTGTGTGTGTCAGTGAATATCTATATCTGTGCAGCGCATGCCTGTGTGTGTGTGTGTGTGTCTGTCTGTGTGTGTGCGGTCATTATTTCTGTTAGACTTGGGGAGTAGCAGGCAGACTAACTGCGCTTTGTTTCTCTTAGATTCAGGGTAACCATCTATCTTCTCTCCATCTCTTAGATTTGGGGGTAGCCGACACTCTCCTCTCTCTGCGGATCGACCTGTCATCGGGGACACCAGTGGCAGCGGCAAGTCCACGCCCAGCTGGCCAAAGACAGAGGATGGGGGAGGAGCCAGGGGTGGAGGAGACCGAAGCTCAGCAGGTGAAGAAGGCCCACGGAAAATGAAAAGGAGGGGCTAGGGGGGGTTCAATGGCTAATGCTGATGCTGTGGGATGGGTGGTGGGGCATAGTAACCCTGCTGTAAGACAGTGGAGTACAGTGGGCAGGGCTAGCAGTAATTCTATAGGATCGCACTGGTTCGCTAGGCTAATTGTTCGAAACTGTGGGTGTACAGTTGGTCAACAAGTGAATTTTCCATCCTGAGCCCAAACTGAGCCCCCTTTTTTCATCCTGAGCCCCCTGGTACAGTGCGCTGGGAAGCTGGTTTTCCGCCGATGCCTCGCTTGCCTGTTTTCATTCTGCTCAGACTCTCCTTCCTCCGCTCCCTTCAATCCCTGGATTTCTCGTCTCCTCTCTTCTTCCATATTTCTTTCGCTCATTCTTTTTTTATGTGCTGCTGTGTCCATCTGGCAAACAGCTTGATGCAGATCATGTGACCTCTGACCAGCCTGTCTGTGTGCGTCTCTCTCCCTCCCGTCACGTTTAATTTCTCCTCACACATAAGGACCTACCCTATTAGAGAAGGTCTGACTCCCAGTCTGATAAAGTAAATAATAATAATTATAATGTTTAGATTATTTACATATTAAATCAGTATCTTCAGATCGTGAGAGCTGTTGATTACAGCACTTGTGGATATGCCTGGTATAAGTGCTAAAGCCCTTCCCTCTATTTTACATGATTTTTTTTTTAAATGAGGCCAGTGCATGCTGGGAAACCGCTGCCTACCTGCAGTCGGTGGGGGTCAGAGGTCATGGAGCCCACGGGGCGTGAGAGCGAAAGGCGCAGGTCTGCTTTTGATAGCAGTGGCATAGAAACTTTCGGGCTGAGCGGACGGCGTCTGTGAGAAGCGCTGTGTTATTAGTGCCACTCTCTGTCCTCTCGGAGGCCTCTGGAACAGAATGGAATGTTCTGGAATGTTCCAGGACCATCTGCGTCTGTTTGCTTTACATAACACCTTAGAAATTACACAGCTCCTTTCCCTGCAAGGGCTCCAGGTTTAGTTGCATAAAAGCTTGGTACAAAAGCAGAAAAATACAGCCTTCGTAATTGGATTGATTTCCAGTATGAAGTTTTCAGTACATCATGTGACCTTGCTTATGGGAGTTTCTTGTGTGTGTGTGTGTGTGTGTGTGTGTGTGTGTGTGTGTGTGTGTGTGTGTGTATGTGTGCACGTGTGACTCCCCCTCTCTTTGCTTCAGACTCACCCATCTCCAAGTCTGGCCCCCCATACTCCGGTGGCCCACGCATTCAGAGGCAGGAGCAGGTCATCCACCTGTCCCCAAAGAAGGGCAGCCAGGTAACACACGCCCATCATGGCACTTTATATACATCAGAGCAGCGCTCAGGACAGACTGACATTTCCATGTGTTTGTGCCAAACCAGAACTTAGCAGCTCCATTTGATTGCATGACTAGTTTACTTCCGGGTTAGCGCCGATGCGTGAATACATCACAGCTGGTCTTAACCCTCTTTTAGTAGCCCTGGCTGTGTGCAGTGACCCGTCTGACCCGTCTCTCCCTGTCCCACACAGACAGAGTCCCACTACTCCGCCCACTCCAGCAGCAACACCCTGTCCAGCTCTAGCTCCGCCCACAGCGAGGACAAGTGGTACGAGATCGGCGGCGGGGCGGGGACCGCGGAGCAGCCCGACTCGGAGATCAACGGCTTCGGGGGCGGGATCCTGCAGGGGGCGTCGGCCGACAGCGGCATCGACGCCGCTTCGTACGGGGCCGCGCACAGCAGCACCAGCTCCTTGCTGGCGCCCGGGGCCCCGGGGCCGAGAGAGAGGGCCCCCTCTCCCTGGCACAGCCCCACAGAGGGGGGCCGGCGCATGCTGGAGAGGTCTCCCCCGGCCGCCGAGTCGCCCGTTCCCCCGGGGGCCGCCGAAGGGCCCACCCGCCCCAAATCCGCCCACCCCCTGATGAGGGACAGCAGCTCCTACAGCATTGGGGAAGCTGCCCATGCCAGGTACTGCCCTCTGTTTGACGCACGGACTTGTGGGATATACAGAAAAGCCGCCTCTATGCTCTTCACTTCATTTCACATTTACGTTGAAATTATATTTGACTTTATCATCATATTCAGTAACAGTACAGCCTGTTGAAATAATCACAGCCAAGATTCAATCACATGACACCTCACAGTTCCCCTAGAAAAGAGAGCTAGTTCTCCAGGACTGTTAGCCCTGTGAAACGTTTGCCTTCGCTTTCACCGAAGTGCCCTCTCCACTTTTTGCACTTGAGAGTCGTGCTGTATCTGAATTTTCTTATTATTAAACCCCATTTTAATATATTGTGTCCTCAACATTCAGTTTGCTTGTATGTTAGATACTCGGCAATGATTCATCGCATACAGTAGCACGGAAACCTAGACGTGGGTATCTGCGTTTCTCTCTCTCACCGATCTGCCCTGAAGGCCGTTCCGTCTTTTCCAGAATTCTCTGTGACAGCGCCCGCCTCCACCTCAAACCCGTATTTTAAAATCTCCTCAGGAACAGTGTACAGGGTTAAAAATAAAAAGGTTTTTCTTGAAAGCTCTGCATTCAGCTCACGGCTTAAGGATCTGAGACTGTTTTAGAGACAGTGCCGCAGAAGATGGTGTTTACCTAAGAAAGCTACGGTAGAAAATCAATCTTTTTTTGGATCGGAGCGGACCGGGTCAGAACGCGCAGCCCAAGTCCGGTGTATGTCAGCGAATCGGGTTTGTTGAGAAGCCAAGCCGCCGATTGGATGGTTACATAAGCTCTTGTTAAATCTCCAGCGGCTCATCTCTGCATCCTCACGCCCCCACGCTCTCTTTGTGTCTCCCCTCCCAGCAGGCCTTCACTCCCCCATGCTGCCTTAATTTCCTATTCCGGCATCTTCTGCGAGAGCGCTCCCTGCAGCACTAACAGGGAAAGACAGGGAAGGAAAGAAAAGCAGGCAGGCAGGCATAAGGGTTCACTAAGGCTCAGACTCCATTGCTCTAAGTCCTCCAGCCTTTCACATCTCTTGGGCCTGAGTAACTCCTGCTTACCGAGACTCCCCTGTGCTTGCATGGCAACACACGAGCGCGCGCACATACACACACACACACACACACACACACACACACACACACATTTTCTGTAGTGCCAGTGAAGCATATGATTGGAGGGTGGGGCCCATCTTACTCCGGACATACGGGAGGGGGATCTGGGGGAGCTCTAAACCTTTTAAGGCCCATTTAGGAACTAGGACATCCTGAGCTCAGAGTGCGCATGCACATTTGTGTGTGTGTGTGTGTGTGTGTGTTTAACGTTTGTAGAGACCAGTTTGTCCGTCTGTCCTGCAGTGGCCACAGCTCCCGCCGCAGTTCCCCGAGGGAGGAGAGCGCTACATCTCCGTCCTCCCAGTCCTCCCTCCCCCCCGGCCCCAAGACCTTCTACCCCCGCCAAGGTGCCACCAGCAAGTACCTGATTGGCTGGCGGAAACCGGGCAGCACCATCAACTCCGTGGACTTTGGCGACACGCGCAAGTAAGGCCCACTGTTCGATCAGGAGTCTCTCCTCCATACTGACAGGCTGCACGCAAGGCCCGTCTCATCATAATCAGTCATAATCCATGTCTGTTTTCAAAAATTCTCTGCGTGAATGGTGCTAGGACTAAACTGGCTTGTGTTTATAAAATGCATGCTCGCCACCTGGAGGCCTGACGGTGTACTGCGCCCACTGTACAATAATGCGTACGTCGTTCTTCATTTGCTGAGGCAACGCCTGTCTAAGATCACATGCACAGTCTGTGGAGTGATCACATGGGTGCTGGAATGAATAAGTCTAAATGCAATGGTGTGTTCTTACCTGGATTTTGACCCCAATGCCGTCTGCTTCAGAACACTCCATTTCAGCAGCTTTTTAGGGAGTGACTTGGTTTCAGGCAGCAGCCTATAGGCTCAGGGCTCACGTGTCGTGGCTGTTCTGTCCCGTAGGAGGCACCAGGGGGAGGGGCCCGAGGGCGGGCACCACCAGCACAGAGCCCCCGAGAGGGAGGGGCACTCGCCCCAGCACAAGAGCAAGGCCCCCGCCGAGGAGAAACTGAGGAAGTTCATTACCGTGGACACGCCCACAACCATCCGGGTGGAGTGTGAGGTACGCCAGCATATCCGCCAGCATCTCCACGATAACCTCCCGTCAGGCAGTGTGAGGCCAGGATTGTCAATTTAAAATGTTTTATTTTCTCTCAAAACTCCATTGTAAGATCGTTCCTTTACAATCAAGTTCTTTGAAGACTTTGAAACTCTGTCTTAAAGGTCCTTGAATGACATTTTATTACTTTATACTTAATATAATTTATGACTTTATAGCATTATAAATATTGGCTCCTACCAGGTGAATATTAAAATTTTTTTGGTTAAAGGCAGAAATACTGTGATTGTGGATTGAGGTGAAGACTTGTAAACACAGTGAATGTTGGGAATTTGTCTCTCAAATTCAAAATGCTTTATTGGCATGAAATTCACTTGTAAATGTTGCCAGAGCATCCATTCAGAAATGCGGAAATACACCAAAACTCTCTCTGTTTCACCTCCGTCGCCCAGACTTCCTCTTCAGGCCCCGCCCCTAACCGCCGCTCTCTCCATCGCACTCTGTCGGACGAGAGTATCTACAGCGGTCAGCGGCTGCCCTCCCTGGCGGACTCAGTGCTGGAGGATGCCCTGGGCAGTGACATGCTGTTCGGCTGCTCCACTGTGCCACGATCACCCACCACACGCGGCGTTCCCCTGCGCCGGCCCTCCTACAAGCTGGGCGTCGCCCTGCATGGTGAGGCACGCTGTCACCACGGCAACGGTTTGAGAGGAATTTCATTTTTCAATGCTGTGCATGTTATGGGAAATGAACCAATCACAAAGCTTCCACTGAGTTTTGAGCAGGAAACAAATAGAGCAAACTGCCATTATCGCTCACCTGCGTAGCATCGTATATAGACCTTAGCGCTGTGTTTACATTACAATACAATCCCTTAGCAGGTGCTCTTATCCACGGCGATGTGCAGAATTGGAAATCAGTGTTAGCTACTAACCTAACCCTTTAAGGTGCCACAACTGCGTATGCTGGGTGGCACTGTTAATGGCATTGTTGTATCAGCTTCAATAGTACAGAGAGCCTTAACTAACAGAAGTTTTCACTGCCCCCCCCCAGGTGATCTCTCTGCCTCAGACACCTCCCTGGCTGACCTGCATGATCGCCGCAGGCAACCGCCAAAGGACCTGAACCTCATGCCCCTCCCAGACCCGGACACCGACAGCGGCATGGACTGGACACACCTGGTGGACGTGGCCAAGGCCTTTGAGGGTGAGAGAGGGAGAGGGGGAGAGAGAGAAAAATAACGGTTCTCCGAAAAGGATCCAGATCTCGAGAAATCAGACACGACGTTGCTGTCGGGACTGCCAAAATAGAATGCACTACAAATTACACATACTTAAATTTAAAGATTGGCCCCACACACAGGGAAGCCTGGCTGTGAATGACCTGAAACAAGACACCGCTCATACAGCAGGCCCTGGGACTGAGTTTACTAACCCATTCAGTATTCCAACAGAACCAGCTAAAGTCAACCGAATGCACAAATTTGGTAGCACACTTATTCCACAGCCAGAACACAACAGTGACCCTTTTTGCATTTTCTGTTATTACTTGAATTATCATTACTCCTCATCTTTACAACTCATCTTTTTCTGTTATGTTTGTCTTGTCGTTTCTTGTTATTCTCATATTTTTTTGGCTGTATAGTTGTTCTAACTGTACACATTTTGGCAATATTTACAATACAGCACTTAAATTGAAATTAAAAATTGAATTGAAGGGGGAAGGTGCCGACACTGTTCTTTTTTACTAGATTTTCGATCGCTCTCGCCCTCTCTCCCTCTCAAATTCAAATTTACAATTCAAGTATGCTTCGTTGGCATGGCCGCACACCAGCATACCATCGGCTAAGCAATTAGTAACATAAAATGTGCACATTAACAATAACAATGTCAACTACACGAGAGATACTTAAAGCTAAATTAGTTTAAAGACACTTTAATTAATTGAATAACTAATTATATAATAATAATAATAATTATTATAATAATAATAATAATAACAATAACAATAAATTTACCTCTCTGTCCTTCAGTCCGCAGCACATCCTTCTTCTCTCCCAGAGATCTGAACCAAAGAAGAGGAAGTGCTGCCTCCAGCCCCCAGCAGGCCGAGCAGCAGGCCGCCCTGCCCTCCCGTGCTTCCCATGGGTGTGTATCAACGGCCTCTAGTGAGGAAAGGCTTCTTCTCTGTTTAAAGCTGGAGTACGCAATCTTTTCAGCGGTAGCATTTGTTGTCATAATATCCCTTGGCCCTGCCCATGGAAAAAGAGACACACCCCCCACCCCGTTGTTTCCACAGACCTTGTTGTGAACGTGCAAGTTTTCTCGGTACAATTGCAGGATTACAGACTGGTATAGCTAACGTTACAGTAAAAATGTCGGCTACAAGAGTCCGGGTAAAACTACAGATTTGTTTCTGTTGTTGCAGAGTTGTTGCGTCACACTGAGTTTGTGTAGCATTAGTCTGAACCAGGCATTACCTGGCTACAGCTGGCATGCATGTTTATAGCCGAGTAGCCGGTTCTAGCTAATGCGATCTATACGACATGTAACCAGCGGCGTAGCGCAGTTTGTTGCCCCCCCAATAACATGTTGTGTCGTTATTACAGTGATTAACAGTGATCCGTGCATCACATAACAATCAGGAAAATTCCGTCACTCTTGGTTTTTATTGTAAAAAGTGTGTTTTGTCTGGTTATTCAACCACACAAATGGGATGCAAGGCAATAGAATCAAGCTAAATTAATGAAATCAAATTAAATCAGCCTAACGATACTCCAACTTGAGTCATTCCTCTAGTCCCGTCCTGCAATAAATTAGACTACTAGTACTACTAATTAAACTAGGATACTAGTAGTAGCCTAGCGGCTCCGTCGCCCTGCTTCTAAGGAGTTTTGAAAATGGTCTCTACAGAAGCCACAGTCTCTGGAATTGTTAAAAAGAGTGTAAATGCCGTGGTAACATAAGAACAACGGGGAAAAGAGGACAGGTGCTTTAAAGCAGTTCAGCAAGATCTTTCATTGAGCCTGTTATTCTCTTTACATTCCGGCCTCAGTGTGTTAAGAAACGAGATTAACGGCTATAGATACAGCTTTTACCCCATCTGGTGTCTCATATGGAGATGGCATATCGTAACAACACGCCCCCTCAACTAGCCGCCAGGTTGACTCGTTGGAGCACCTATGTTTACTCTAGTTTTCGAGCGAGCTTTATCCAATTCCCTTTTCCTTTTCTTCATGTGAAATAGTGCTGGTGTAACGGGTTGCTGTGAAATTTCTAGCTGGTGAACTGGCCAGGTCAATCTCATTGTTGATTGGTTTGCGACATGAACTCTTCGATTGGCTTATGTCATAAGCCACTTACTTTTGAAAACAAAATTCAGACCGAATCGCTGGTTTTTGAATGCAGAATTTGAGGGTATAAACACAGTGTATGGTGCTGGATTTCTGTCACAACAGTTTCTGTGATTGCTATTTGCTACCAACTAAGAATGACCATTCCCCAATATTTATTTTTAAAAACATTTTTTTAGTTGCGTACTCCAGCTTTAAATAGGCTATATGCTGGTGTGACTGTACACTTATTGCTACTGAATAGATTATACTTTACTGTTCATTTGTTCCTTACTGTTCTGTACTAATATGACTTAATATGGCACTGCATTTTCCTTGTGTTCTAATTCTAATTCTTACTCTTATGAAAGCATCTGGATGCAAATAATAATAATAATAATAATAGTAATCATTATCATCATCTTCAGATTATAAGACTGAATAGAACAGGGGACATACAAATGATGTTGCACAGGGGATAGTATCTGGCACAAGGGGCCAAAACCGGGTCACTTCCTGGTCTTGTTGAGAGTGTTGCTCTCTGGCGCAAGTGCAGTTGACTCCAGTATAGGTCTTTCAGGCCCATTTTTCAATGCGAGTCAATGGTACCAAAAGCGGTCAAAATACAAAGTCAATAAAGTCAATTTTACGTAGTCAATTTGTCCCACGAGAACATGTAGTCACATATTAGCTCCCCGTATGCCGATTTGTTGTTTGAACAATATTTATTTTGTGAACCCATGCGGGACAGCTTGCGGCACTTTCTTGTTACTGTACATCACTAGTACCTCACACGCTTAGTGGACGAACCAGACCCAGCCCGGACTGAATGATCATATATGGGTTCCCCTGTTCCTATTGCACAGTCCCTGGCTCCAATTTTTGTGCAACTTGGCAGCACTTCTGCGGTTTAAAAAAGCTTTTCACAAGTCAATGGAAAGTCGATGGGCGACATCACAGTCACTTTGTCCATATTTTTCTACAGTCTATGCTTTGCTGTCGTGCTCTAATGGTTCTTGTTGCCTGTTGTTTTTCTTGGAAGTGAGCCCTCTAGTGGGCTGGCAGGGAAGGTCACTCAGCTAGAGGCCTTGGTGAAGATGCTGCAGGAGGATCTGAAAAAGGTACGAAATAGGCAGCGCAAGTATGTTTCCGCAAACTCATATTTGTGTTGTCATTTCTTGTTATTCTGATGTTTCAGAGCAGTATTTTTTATTATTTTTAGTTTATGTTACCACAAGCTTTGGCACTGTAAGTGTATCCTTGGCATGTCAATAAAGCTAATTGAATTTGAGATGAAATGAGATAGAGGGAGAGAGATTTGTGGCCACATCCTGAATATTTCTATCTACTGTGTTAGGATAGTATTTCTATTACAGATCTCCCTATGGAAGTTTGGACTGCTTGTAAGATCATTGTAAAATCTAGCCCAACTAAATAAGCTAGACTGGGTGTTCTGTTCTGATAAGACTATGTTTTTTTAAAAATTGTTTCATAGTTCACACCAGTATAATGTTTCTTAATGTCTTTCTAGGTTTGGCTGTGTTACAAAATGTGCTTACATTGCTCTGTTTTGTGTATATTGCCGGTGTTCTCGTGATAGCCAGTTGTTGTTCAGTTGCTCTCTCTTGTTTAGTTCTCTCTCTCTCTCTCTCTCTCTCTCTCTCTCTCTCTCTCTCTCTCTCTCTCTCTCTCTCTCTCTCTCTCTATCTCTCTCTCTCTCTCTCTCTCTCTCTCCCCCTCCTCATCTCTTTCTGTAGGAGCGTGAGGAGAAAGCCAAACTGCAGGCCCAGATTCAGAACCTGTGGGAGGACAACCAGCGGCTGCAGGAGGAGGCCCAAAACGCTGCTGCCAAACTCAAGAAATTCACAGAGTGGGTCTTCAACACCATCGACATGAACTGAACCCTGCGGCCCACGGCAGAGGAAGGAAGAGCAAGAGGAAGAGGAGGAGGAGGAGAAAGTGTAGGGGGAGGAGGAAGAGGATTGGAGAGCAGCCTTTTGGTTCCATTACCTGCCTGATGACCTTCCAGTCTTGCCTTGGTTACCCGTCCAGCCCCGCTATGCCCGTCCCCCAGAGCGCTAGCCGATATGGCTGTCACCGAAGAACATTCTCTCATTTTCTTGTTTCTCAGGAGGTGAACCTTGTTGACTAGGTCTCGCTGCCCGGTTGCGGTCTCTGCACGGTCATTTCAACGCAACAGTTATTTCAGAATCAATCAGGCAGCTGGGACATTGTAATAAAGACTGTCCTGCCTCAAACACCTGGACAACCTGGGGCTTTGCTTCCAAAACTCAGACAACATTTGTTTTTCCCTGTTTTACTTTCCTTCTGTTGTTTTCCCTCTGCGTTCCTTCCTGGCGTACTTTGGACGGATGAACTGCTCCATCTTGCCGTCGACACTTCCGTCACTCTCTTAATACAATGGAAAGTGGCTTAAGATCCAGCCGGCTCTTATCACTGGGAAAACCACCGGGCTTCATGTCCAGCTAGCGTTTAACACTGCAGAAATCGCCGGGCTTCAGAACCAGTCTGCTCTTGAATCCCCGACCTAAGAGGTGTTCTGCCAGGCTGCCAGATCACAGGAACACTTTGGAACGGCTTCATACACAATCTTCCCATGTGTCCAACTGACAATCAAGTTTCTCTCTCTCTCTCTGTGTATATATATATATATATATATATATACACCGATCAGCCACAACATTAAATGTTAGGTCACAGACATCAGGAAGTCATGGCATGCAAAGGATATGTGACCAAATATTAAAAATGATTACTTTATTCTACATTATGTTAAACTGTTCAATATTTTTTGATGCCCAAAAACGGGGGGGAGACTATGTACAAAAGGTTGTATAATTTCTAAACGGTTCATCCGATATGGATGAAAATACTCTCAAATTACAGCTGACAGTCTGCACTTCAACCTCATTGTCATTGTATCCTCGAAGTGCTAGAGTACAGAACCAAAATAACAACGAGATAATCAATGTTATTCACTGTCAGTGGTTTTAATGTTCTGGCTGATTGGTGTATATATCTCCCTTTCTCTCTGTCTCCCTTTCTCTCTCTCTCGCTCTCGCTATCGCTCTCAAATTTTTCTGAAGGAGTCGGTCGGTCGGTTCTTGGAGACGTCAGAGGGGTAGGGTGTGTTGGAGGTGTGGTTAGGGCATGCCCCCCTGACAGAGATGGCAGCTACCTGTATGTAGTGACGTACCTGATTTATAATGGCTTAGTCCCAGAGTGCATTTCAGCAATGCAGCTCTGTGCTGTCACACAAAAGGACGACTAAATGGACATTCCAATCCGATTTCATACCTTAAAATGTCGAAAAACACGTTGTTTTGGGGTGCCATAAGGCAGTACTGAATGTTGATAATCAGGTATATGTAGGTAATGAGAGGGAAAAGAGCTCCTGAATGTTTTTTAATCACAAAAGTTGGGTATCTATAGACGGTGTATAGGCTTTGACTCCAATGTAAGCAATCTGACATCTTCAGTCTGTGGTAAAGGGTACTGAGGCGATCTCCCTCTGCCTGACCATCTCCAAGAATGTGAATTTATTGAGCAATGATGTGTGGTTAGTTTCAGATTAATTTATTTCTTTGTATAATATATAATTCCAAGTTGTCCTATGCGTTCACCACAGCGGATGTCAAAGTGTATGGTTCATTTAGAAGGGTCAGTCTCTTGAGTTCAGTAGCCATTTTAGATTTTTTTTTTTTTTAAAGCAATCATTTAGTTGAATGTTATTTTAATATTTGTATAGCTTGTGGTTGTGGTGCCCTATTCTTAGCCTGATGTTGTGTAGCTACAGGGCCATCTAGTGATGATTATCAGACATGACACTCTAGTCAAAAATCAATCTGCACCCAACCTATAAACATTCTTATGAGAGTCGATTGATCCAAGATGGCTGTGAATCCTCCAGGCAAAGATTCTGTGTTCTCCGGTATCTTCTCTGACTCAGTTCAGCACATTCTCTTCTAACCCAGGAGAAACCACCTGCTCATGAATGTTCAGTTGCCCCTGGTGTCAAATTACTGCCATTACATTTCTAAAGAGATAACTTTCAAACCTCTCCTGGAAAAGAAAAGGACTTAAACCAATTGTCCTTCCTGCATTAAAATGCAAAGAGCGAATGCTGTGGCATCTAATATGCCTAAGATATGACATTGTTGAGGTAACACTGCCTGGTTTCAGGTTTCTGAGAGGCTGCAGTTGGGCTCAGGTCAGCCAGGTTCGGCCAGACGGCAAAGCTGTTAACGACACAGCATTTCATCCAAGGGGCCTGACGTATGACTTAAGTTCATTGTAAATATTGTTAAACCTGGTATTTTTCAATTTCCCAGAACTTCTGGCCAGTGGAGTCGTTACGTAGTCAGCAAATAATTTTTTCATGGTCAAGGCTTTATACACTTGCTGTTTAGACAGCGTGCCGTGCAATCCACAGCCTCCGATATTACGGTATATTGTGAACCCAAGGGTCAAGGTGAAATATTTATTAAGATGAAGAAGTTTGCAATTTCTTTGAAATTCTGTCCACATCTAGGATAGAAATGGACAGATTTTAAGCCAAGGTGTGAGTACTGGTTCTGTTTTAAGAATCATGAGAGATGGGAGAACATTTTTCCTATTCCATATTGTTGTCATGACCAGAGGGTCTAGTGAACACTTAGTGTGAGTCGATTGCACACTTCAGAGGACCAAGTGAGCACCTTTCAGTCGGTTGAGTGCACACTTTAGAGGGCCAAGTCAACACTTTTCAATTAGCCAAATGAACACTCCTTGTCATTAGTATCCTATGTTTGATTTTTCAACAGCCATGTAATGCTAGCAAATATGTTTTATTTCTATTTTATTTTCAAATTGTCTTTCTGTAAAGTGTGAATAAATAAATAATTGAATTCCCATAAATAGTAGTCCTATTTTACACAAGTGAGTTGTATTTGTTTTTTAGTGAAACTGAGTTTTTTTCTTTTTTTTGATTCTCAGCAAACATGCTTATCATTTGTTTAAATTGTTTGTTCTGTTTGCTAGATAACTCTGCCTTTAAGACTTAAAATGTGAATGTTTATTTTTTCAGTTAAATTTTATTTGCACATGGTATGTTTTGTACAAATGATTATTATGATTAGTTAGAAAAGAATCTTCAGTTGTTGCCGTTTTAATTCAGTTTTCCTCTTCTAAGTAGTAGTGGCCTCTGTGGTTTCAGAAATGTCTGCTTCTGATTGGACAATGTAGACAGGACTGCTGCTTCCTGTTTGTGATGCCTTTTAAAATGCAACTTTGGGTGTGTTACCTGTATCTTTCTCCCAAGTGAATATGTCTTTCAAAAATCTTGTTTGAATGATATGTGCATTTAAAAGAATATAATTAATGAAGTATTGTTTACATATTCTATTGCATTTTTTTGTAAGATGTAGAGGTTAAAAAAAAGAATACATTTGAAGTGATCACAGTATTAATGGTTCTTAAAAAAACACTGAGGTGCTGTAATTTTTGACGTGGTCAACAGACAAGTTTTTGCTTGCTGTCGGATATGAGGTGTTTACTGCCGTTGCTCACTAGATCAATAAATTAATTTATATGCTTTTAGGACAACTTACTGTGAGGTCTGCGTTTTTCATTAGAACCTTCCTTTGCTCAGGTTTGTACTTTTGTTTTGTCTGTGAATTACACATTAGATTCTGCTGTCCTCCAGAACACCGTTGTTTCATCTGGCTGCCAGATGGTTCCGAATTCTCCACGGTAACTATCTGGTAATTGCACCTTGTGGTGAGTAATCACTCCATTGAATTCAGTGAAGGCCGGCATGGGATTGCCAAGGGCTTCTAGTGTTCTTCACCGGAGATGTCTTGATTGCAGCGTTAACTCGCTCGCTGCCAGGTGAGCCCAGCAGGAACCTGCGGCAGGCACATCCACAGCTCGGATTCCACCTCCCCACAGCCAATCAGGAGGTACGGGGCATTGTCATGACGCCGCCAGAGGGCGGCCCTGTTATCAAGGTGACAGATTTAGTCAGAGTTCGGACCTGAGAGCCTAGCCTTGGTTAGGTACACTCAGGTACCCAGGAACATTATGTGACCCCGTCCACTGTTGGCGAACTGGGATTGGCGGGAATGTTGCTTGAGTTCTGATTAGTCGGTTGTGAAGGTGCTTCCCACATTTCCTGTGACATAATTCAATGGAATCTGGTGTGACAGCCGGAGCAGTAGGAAAAACAGCTGTTGGGAAGAATACATGGAGCTCACAATCTGATGAAATATGTGGCGGTTGTTTTCTTTCATGCTGCACAACCAATTTCTCACCTTCCTGTGATTATTCTAAGAAGGCGCATGTGTTTGATGCATTGAAAGGCAGCCGAGCTGAAAGCAGAGTGTTAAGAGCCACTTCAACAAGAGCTGCACCCACAAAGAGAACAGCTCAGCTGTTCAAGGACGCATTGGTAATATCCAAACCGAACTTGAACCAGAACCGCTCTCCCAGGAATTATAGTTCTGACTAGAGACGTATCTGCTGTTTAAATAGTCATGAAAAGTTCAATTTCCTTTATATGCTGTGGATAGTACAGGTCTGTTTCCATAATCCTTCTCCCGCTCATCCCGCACACGGCCACAAACCTGTAATATTATGCTTATCCCCAAAGTGAGGCTTTCATATGAATAAATAATGGAATGTTCACTAGTTAAAACGGCTTAGCTTGGTCCTTTTTATTTAAAAGAAAATCTATTGCATTTTCTTATCAGAAATAGCTAATTAACTGATAAAATAGCAACAAAACGGTTAAATTTACAGTCATAGTTCACTATCCGACATCCCGTGAACAATCACTGTCATTTTCATTACTGCTTTGAACTGAACTTTGGACCATTTGTCACAAGTAAACGGCACTTACTGTTTTGGAAAATGCAAATATCTGATTTTCCTTTGGTGTTTGATGTGACTAAGCTCCAATGGCATTCATTTCAGCAGTGCTTGCTGTATGGAGCTCATTACTCATTGAGTGAGAGGCATATAAGCATAGACAGCATATTCAGTGTTTGCTGTGTAAATGCCGTTTGCTTGGCTGCAGTAGGAGATTAAAGAGTGATTTTATCAAAGATTACAGCCCTGCTTCTATGTGGCTATGATTTACTAAGCCTTTTATTATTATTATTATTATTATTATTATTATTTTACTAATGTATGTCAGGCAAAAAGATTTATATTTTATCTGATTTACCTCACGCGAGATGTGTGACAGTCTGTGGGATGGCCGAATCTCAAACCATATATGAATCCCACCACACTGTTGGGTGTTCACTTCTACATTACAATCACTCAGCAAATGTTCTTATCCTGAGCAATGTACAATGGAGAACATCCATATTACTCTCAGGCAGTATCACCAAGAAGGTAAGAAACCTATTCATATGCATGATGGGGGTAACGTTCATATGCACGATAAGGGTAACGTTAACCTAAAAACGTATCATATTGAAAAAGAAGTTAACATTATCCAAAAGGAAATTCAGAGAAAGAAAGAGAAAATGAAGGAGAGCCATGGCTTAATCTGAAGAGGTGAGTCTTCAGTCTGCCTCAGACGATGGGCAGGGTTTCTTCTGTCCCGACTGCAGTGGGAAGCTCATTCCACCACCGGGGGGCCAGAGCAGACAGGAGGTGACCTGGAAATTAAGGCATGCGGGGGGGGGAACGGAGAACGGAGAGGTTTGGGCGTTGTGTAGGGTCTGTGATCTTCTGAAGTTGTTTCAGAGCTGTCCCTTTAGTTTCCTGAGAGGCTACCACCAAGATCTTGAGCGTAATGTGAGCTGATATAGAAGTAGGTAGCCAGCGGAGGGAGAGATCAGAAGATGAGAGACGTGGCTGAGTCTGGGGGAGGTTGTAGATCAGAGGAGCAGAAGCATTCTGAATGGGCTGCAGAGGTATAATGCTAGAGGCAGGGAGGTAGTTGCAGTAGTCCAGACGAGAGATGAACATTTGTCCCACACCCCAAGAAACTCTCGTCTGGTCCATAAATTCCCCACGGGCATGATCCAGTGGATCGCTGTCAGTGACTAGCTGCAGTAACTTAGGTGACTGAGCAGGCCAAGGAATCCCTTTAGTCTTTGTCAAGGATAATTGGAAGACATTTGTTTTCGAGTCTCATTGTACTGCAGGAACTGATTTGTTCGCATAATTTTTCACTTATGGGGTGAGAAGACATTTTGTACCAAGCATCTCTCTGCCAAAAGAGATGATGGTTTAACCAAAGACAGGTTAAACCATCATCATTAAACCTCCCATTAAAATTGTATAAATTAAAACTATTGTAGTGGATGAAGGGTGATTTGCCAGTTTAAAGTGAATAATTTGAATTAAAAATTAAGCCGCTGAATGTTGCCTTTGTCTTTAAGGGCTATTTTGCAGCTTAGCTAGATATTTACTCATTTCTGGATGTCATACTTCAGATGAAGCCGTTGAAGGTTGGCTCAAACTACAGTTTGAAAATGTCAAATGAACCAAACAAATGATTAATGTGTTTGTAAAACCATTAAGACTAAATTGTTTGCTGCACATAAATCCACCCATTTAACTGGCTCATAATGCATGTTCTGAATTAAATTAATGCCGTGCATAAAAATTATATTATAGAATACAGATTGCAGCAGAATAGATCATGCAGCAATATTTCTAAATAAATTTAATAAAAATCGTTTCATGCCTGTGAAATGTTCAAAGAGAAAATTTGATCTGGCTATTTAGCCTGTAAGCTCAATTTCCATCTATTTTTCCATGCTAGTGAATTTATGGACTGCACATCTTCTCGCAAAGTCCTTTTGCTGGATGATTACTTGACTGTGTTCTATGTGAATTTCAGACGACGGGCAATGATTCAAAACAAAATTCAATAAGTTAGCAAACTGGCTTTTTGTACTGTACATAGAGTATGTGCAGATGGAAGCAATATGTTTCTCCTCTATTTGTCTGAAAAAGGGCAGTGTGTCTCGGATCTCTCCATCCCCGGTGTTCAGAGCAGAATATAGCAGAAATACAAACTGCCACAAACCACGCCCCTCCTCCGAGAGGTTAGCTATTAACACCAGCCAGACCTTTGCGGACAAATAGTGACCATATACGTACCTTTCCTCAGACAACTAGCGAATTCCCTTCCTCTGCTTCTTTCAGGCCATATTGGGTCTGATCTCAGCGTCCAGAACTTGTCACACCCTCATGCAGCATGCTTACTCAGCACAGTCAGTCTGGTACTGGACTCTCTGGCACACAACTTCGATAAAGAACGAATCGTGCCGAGTGTGCATTTGCTGTACTCGAGTAAATAAATTTGGTCCCGCGTGAGTGATGTGCAGTATTGCTATTGTTACTTGCACAAACAAGAAAGTCCTGTTGCCTGCGCGCCCGTTTACTCTTTGTGATTGATCTGTGCTTAGCTTGTAGTTTGAGTTATTGGGCGTTCGTTTCAGCGGATGCCAGATGTCCATCATTACTGTTCCGTACAGGGTGGAAAATCTTTGCTGATTTAAAGGGTCAGAGTTAGATGGTGCATTAGATCTTGTTGTATTGATGTTCTGTTCTTGAGTGGTTGTGTTTATCATTTTCAACCTTCAGCTCAATCAATGAGAAAAGTGGACATATTTCTTCCAGTACAGCATTTTCTTAGTGATGTTTTCAGTGGTAATTCTCCATCCACTAACATAAAACACTGTGGATTGAATGCTCTGTCTGTATTTTAATTAGGCCTGGGTCACATTCAGTATGTAAATTAAATGCTTTAAGTCTTTAGATGCTTGTAAAATTTTAAAATATTCCATCATTTCAGAAATGTGTTACTAACCAGAATGTATTATGTTATAAAAATATATATACATAAATAGAAAATACCATAAAATAGACATCTGCTGTCTCCTCTGCTGTGTGAATCAAAGGATTACAAGCCAATAAAATAATATTAAAAAATCAACATAAAAACATCAGAGTTATATCAGTTCCAAGACTCAAGTACAAAAAAGGTCACCCCATTTGGCTGGGCCACTCTACACTGACTATATCTTTCTTTTTAGATTTAAGATATTTGAGCAAGAAACAGCTTGCCCAGTCAAAGAGCATCACTGAGAAGCCAACGTTTTGGGTGGAAGATGTCCCATTCTCTCTCTGATTTAGCGTAAGATTAAATGCATGTAGGATTATTGAGAACAAAGTTTGAGTTCTGCTAGGCTGGGGGCACACAAAACTTCTTGGAAGATTTCAACTGTTATTTGCAGGGGATTGTGGGATAATAAAAAAAGCCTCAGTGCGTAAGCGAAGTCAGCATGCACAGGTAGGGTTCTGGTGTTCTCTTTGTGAAAAAGCAACAGCGAGAGTGGGAGTAGGTCAGGAATCAGCGGGAGAGATGTTTTGCTTGCTGAGGAGGTGCGGAGTGAGTCCAACACACACAAAAAAAAAAAGTTTTTTATTTGAGAATCAAGGATACGGTGCAGAAACATTGTGCTCATCCGTGGCTAAAGTGTGTCCTTCTAAAATACCCCACACTGCCATTACGCCGGTCTCTGTGCCCAAGGGATGCTCCCATTGGCTGGCAGGGAGTGTGCTCTGTGTTTCCCATAAAAACGATCACCTTCCTGGTGCCAACCTATAATGATGTCCATGATGCCAGTGCTCAGTATGGCTGACTCGTGGAGCTGGCAACAGTGTAAGGATGCCACTGACTGCACCATTTTCAGAAAGGTATGGGCTTGCATTGCCAGTCCCAAAATGTAAGGAGAGGCTATGTTTCCGAAGTTGTGCATGTTTTCATGTTAAAGGGTGTTTATCCTGGCTATATATCATGTGATGGCACCAGTGGCGGCTGGTGAGTTGCAAAACTGAGGAGGCAGGATGAGGTTTAACTAGGCGGGTCCAGGGGCATGCTCTCCCAGAAGAAAAAAAGTGGTATAATCACTCTAAAATGGTTCGTTTTGGTGACTTTTTGGGAGAGGATACAACTTAATTCTACCATTAGTTTAGCAACAAATTAAATATAATACAAGCCAGGTGCTTAAAAGTCAAATAAAATGTAATTTAAAAAGTAATGGAATTACATTGCCACTGCAAAAAAGGCCCCAACCTGTTTTTACAAAGCTTACTATGATTGGGCTAAAGCGCTGCCTCATGACTTTGCACTATTAAAATGACTACTGAACTTTAAAAAAAGAAAAAGACAGGAGCCTCCAGTCGGTCTTTGATACATACTGTACATATAACTGACGACAAGCTCCTCTGAGGCTAAATTGAGATTTGTCTCAGAAGAGCGTTTACTCTATTTCCCTTTTCGGCCGATAGAGGTCACTGTTTCTGTCACAATTTAAACTAAAAATATTATGCAAAATAATCGCCTCCTTCCTCATTTGTTTTTTATTTGTAATTGTTTTATTCATCTGATTGATTAAGCTTAATTTAATTGAGTTTTTCAAATATATTCAATATTTTTTACTTTGAAGAGGCAGTGCCTCCCTTGCCTCCCTGGAGGAGCCTCCTCTGGATGGCACATCATTACTGTGGGGTCATAATCTTAATCCTCATATTTGTGATGGATTTTGTTGTGGATATTCAAACGCAGAGATGAGGGAGATCAGACAAGTCACCCACATAGGTGAGTACCAATAAGGGAGATAACATGAACAAAAAAAAAACAGGAACTAATTCCTGACAGCTAAACAATCAAACAAAATCTACCCACGAAAATAGAGCGAACTCGAATAGAACGAGTAAAACACAAATCTAAATCTTCCGAACTCAATACTAGAACTAAAAATAGGAGATCAGAAGCACAAAAAAACCACCCTCGGAACGTGACTCTACAACATCCGATAAAAGGTGAAACAAAACAAAACCACCAAAAAAAAACTGTCTCGTAGAGAACAGCACGAAAATAAATAGCACACAACGCTAACAGGAAAAAACACAATCCTATACCTGAAGAAGCTAAAAGCAAGTCCCTCGTGAACATAACAAAGGTAATATCACAAGGTCGCTTAAACCTGGCTATAACTGACTCAACGTACAAATGAATGACAAAGAAGCACCGGGGAAGCGGAAGTAAGGAACTTAAATACCCCGCCGGTAAAAGCACAGGTGAAAAGAATAACAAGCACCGGAAAGTGAAACCCAGGACCGGAACGTGGAAGAAATCAGGAAACAGGACTAGAATCGCAGCAGACAAGAAAACCAAAAGCCACGAACCATGACAATATTATGTTCACATTTTATGACACCTATTATATTTGGGGTCAAATTCACCCCAAAACTTTAAACTGACACAAAACTCTTGTATTAGAAAAGATTTGACACTTTCTGCATCACCTTTTGTGTGTCTTTCAATTTGCTAGCCTTTTATCCCTAAATATAAAAAATCTGTGAAGAAACTTCTCATTTTAGAGCCTGAAGTAAGTGAAAGTTTGTGAAATTTAAAGCCTGTATGGGAAAGTGCCACCAGAACCACCCACAAAAAATCTCAGATTAAAAAACTAAAAACGAACTGGTTGACTTACATTTTATACAGCTACCCCACAAATGACCCCAGACAACACCTTTGTATACAGAGTTGGTACAGGACTTTTGAAAAAAGAATTATGTTTATTGCATGTTTACTATTTAATGTCAACATATTAGGAAAAGTCATATAGTGTCAAGATTAACTGGTTTTAAGAGAAATCAAACACTGAATCGGGTCAAATTGACCCGAAACACAAGGGTTAAGGTTGTGCTGTCCTTCACAGAACTTTTATTTTAGGGCCTTATTGGAGATGTGTAGCAGTGATGTAGCCACAATCCATTCTTAAATTCAGGAACATATTATACAGAGACTTAAACTTAAATAGAGTAGCATACAATACAAGCATTCATATCTGCATTTTTCATTTCTATATTTATATCACTGGGCATTTTGCCATGGTTCACCAATAGAGTGGTCCAGGCAGTTCTCATTCGGAGAATATGTTTTCCAGATTAGCGTGCGGCCAAAAGTGAGCTATTCTGTGAAAACTGTGAAAATCAGAAAACTGTGAGTACAAAATGAGACTTGGAAGGTAACCCAATCAATAATACATTGCAGAATTACTGTTTTGTAACATGGGGAGCCAACACTCTAACACCTGCACCTTTACATCGATGCTAATATGGATATGTTGGTTGTTGTACACTTTCTCTGTCAACCATATGCTACAAATCATTTCATTAAAATAGCAACTATCTTGCCATATATTAAATGGGATAATTGGTGGTTGAATGTGACACATGCCAGTTATCTTTAGGTAACATCAAAGTGAATGTGTCCATCAATGTTGTTATTCAGTCATTTTTAAGTACTATAAAACTCCTTTTTATATGCCCAAATTTCCCATTCTACAAGTTCACCTCGCTTGTAGGCGCATCAATGAGAACTGTCAGTCAGATAGTTACCATAGTTACCCACGAGACTGGATTTAGCAGGAAGTGGGCGTTTACAAAGTCCTTAATATAAGCAATGTGAGATGTCACACCACAGCTTTTAACCTCCAAATATTGTTAAGGTACACGCTACCTACCAGGCCATATCCCCGAATTTGCGTAATTTAGAAAAAAGGACGATAAAAGCATAACAATGGTGTCTCCCGCGACACCGAGCTGTGATTTCATGCAAGATGAGTGAGAAAATGGAAAAACTATACAGAATAGTTTATTAGTAAAAAAAACTATTGGTAGCAGATCTGTATTGTCCCCGAGGGGCAATTGTTGCGCATAAAATAAATACAACATGACATAAAACTGTATTGGTAGCAGGGGCGTGTCTACAGGTGGGCTGGGGTGGGCATTGCCCACCCAGAGATAAGCCTTGTCCACCCAGAGGAATTGTCTGCCCATCCAATAAAAACTGAAAAAATCACCGTTATAGTTATTTTTTTGAGCGTTCATAGTTTTCTGTAATTTTGTCATTGGTCATCAAAAAATGCACTGCTTTCCTATTGGCCATTTTGAAGCCAAATCCAGAAAAAAATAAAATCCGACAATATGAAGTCAGCGCCCAGCGCCGTCAGAAGGCTATTAGAGCTATAGATGATTCGGCCAATCATAAAAATGCCACATTGAAATAATATATTTCTCTAATATCTGATTGGTTGGTTTTGCCATATAAAACATAGAGATGCAACGATAGAGAACAGGGGCGTTTCTACACTGCTTTGATTGGGGGGGGCATGAAGAGGTGTTTGTGGGGCACAAAGAGGGCATGAAGTAGCGGGGGTCTGGGGGTCCTCCCCCCAAAAAATTTGAGCCTTTTAAAACTAATTTCCTGCATTTCTACACAACCTCACACAGGGCATTTTCTAAAATAAAATGTTTCATTTATTAACATTTTGAAGATTTTTTTCAAATCCCAAAATGAGATTTGAGATGCTTTCATATAAAACTAAAGCATAGGCTAATCAGTATATTAGTGGATACGATAATTTTATTACATTTTAAACCCACCTCCACCCCCCCCCCATCTTATAGGAGGACAACTTTATTTATGCCCAATAATACCAAATCATTATCTAATCTTGGAAACAAGTATTTTAAAGATGAGCTATATTCTTTCATCATTTCAGTCTCTTTGTGCTATTTTCTATTTACATGTGAAACTATGTTACTGTAACTGGCTCATCATTTTCATTTATATTTTAGCCACTCCACTGACTAGCCAACACGCAGCAGTAGGCTAGCTAACACACACACACACACACACACGCGGGCGCCGCACACACAAGTGCAGCCAGCTAGTGCAATGCTGCAGATGTTTCGCAGAATCGCAGCTATAAAAACTAGGCTAGATGCAACATGTAATTAATCTATTTAAAATCAAATCTCCCAGACGGAGATTCTCGCCACTATCCTCAACTCACCGAGTAAGCTAGGCTACTGAATATTATATCCTAAGCAATTCGTAACAGTTACAGTTATCAAGAAGAGACAGCATAGATTGATCAAAGAAACTGACCTTGAAACTGACCTTAATTATTGCTGTGTTAAAATAATACGATTGGTAGCCTATAATTGAACAGTGTTTTTTTAAAAATAGCACACATTTACACCTATAATATCTCTTCATTTGTCTATGCACAACAATTTTTTAAAAAAATATATAATTTTAAGACCCGTAGGCCTACGATAATTTATTATTTGAGCGAGACAGAGTAGCTGGCTAAACTGAACAAGATCGAATGCTTTTTCGAACTCCAACGTTTACTACTGAGTTAAAAAAAACGACAAATTGCCGCAGTCGGTCTGTAATGTCGCTCATTGAGCGTAAATCGCCTAGACTACAAGTTGACTGCAGGATTAATGTATTAAAACAAGTAACTGATATTTATTAATGTAAACTTATATGTCATTATTGGTAAATGCAAGTTAGTGGGCGGGCACTGGCAGCACTATTGAACGTGCATGTATGAATACTGAGTAGGCTATCACAAATCAAACTGACGCCACTTAAATTTTTTTTAATCAAAACTCAAAACGTTTGATACAATTAGATGTCTCAGAACGAGATCACTCGAACGGTGTAAAGATCCGAACCGCCCATCACTAGCGCAAATTGGTGAAGTTCAAATTCACGTCTTTTTTATTTTGTGGGCGTGGATGGGGGGAGTGTTCCATAAAGAGTTTTGAGACACCGGGGAGTGGTCATTTCTCATGTGACGTCACACGAGAAACGACCTGAAAATGGGACCGCAAAATTGAATCGTCTATTTCTCCAAACCTAAAGAAAATACAAATTTGATAGTTCCGTGGTGTTCCCGCAATGCCCCTATGTACCAATATCATACAAAACACCAGAAAGTACGTAAACCACCATATTACCCCTTTAACATTAAAAAATTATAGTATGAGTCCTGAGATACTGTCTTTAATACAAATGCTGTTAGATTTATGCGTGTAAGATGAAATATTATTTGTGAACTAATTGAATCCATATGAAGTGGACAGCGTCTCCTTTGTGCAGTTCCTATAGGGATGAGAATGGTTTCATCTGACGGGGTTCCTAGATTCCTACAGTACAAAATAGCCAATTAACCATCCCTGGAAGTATCAGTTGACAATGCTGTGGGTACACTGCCCATCACAGGGCTAAATTACTGCCCTTGGGTGATGCTAAACTATGGCAGTGGTGAGGACTTTGGTCCCTCGGAGATCCACCGACTTCCTCATCCTCTCAGAGAGGCAGAGTCTGCTTCTCACAAACCTTTTCAACCTCGACACTGTTTATTGGCTAATCCAAGTAATTCAAGAAAAGGTCTGTATATAGTCACCAGACCTCAGCAGACAACCCCACAAGAGAGAGAGTGTTGGACGTGTAGTTTCATATTCACTTGCATCTCCACAAACACAGGATTTTGAGTTCTATGTTCCCCCCTTGTCTTAACATTCATTGCTTGAACATATACAAAAGAAAATAAATGTCATTTTAATTTCCCCTTCAATTTCAGGGGAAAAGCTTTATTTTTCTACAGCTTCAGTGATACTGTGTGTCTTTTCCATTTCTCAAAGCACCCCGGTTAGTTCTTCCTTTCTCTCTCTGGCTCTCTCACTCTCACATTTTCTTTCTGTCTGTCTTTTTGTCTTTTATATTCTCAATCTTTCTGTCTTCTCTGTCTTCTACGTGTTTGTTCTGTATATACTTTGTCTTCCCTTTCATAAGGCTCCACATGTACAGTAAGAGATGCTTTCTCCATCTATCTCTCCCGCACCCTTTCGCTCTCTTGCTCTTTATCTCTCTCTCTCTTTCTCTCACACACAAACAAGGGTCTTCCCACTGTACCTGACCACTCCAGAGCTCCCATCACCCACGCTGGGCTGTTAAGGCACAGAACAGAAGAGTTACTGCAGCCCGGAGCCTCTCTCCTTTTCTCTCTCTCTCTCTCTCTCTCTCTCTCTCTCTCGCTCACTCTCTCTCACTCTCCCTCTTCCTTGCTTCCACAGAGTGCTGCGATCTCTCTTTCTGCCACATCTTTTCCTCCAGCGAGTAATGAGATGAACCTGTCTTTCGCTTGTTGCTAGGGGACGTCAAATAAAGAAGACTGGACCAGCTGTTATTTTGTCGCTAAGGTAATGAATGCATCAATAAGCAGTTGTGCGATGTGTCAAAAAAAACAAAAAAAAAACAAATACTGAATTACAAAGCTGGGCTGGGTAATAGGGAGCAATATTGCTTTTTAACATGAAGCTTTCTGCTTTTGTTGCATGTTGCCCAAGGGGGTTTTGAAGAGATGGGTGTTCTCGGCTGTTAGCTTAAATGCTCTTTGGGACACTCAGAAGTAATTGTGTCACCAGGCTGTTGTTAGGAGATTGCACGGAGAAGAGGTGAAGGGGTGTTGGTTTACATGGGAGTAACTGATGAGGAGCCGGTGACCAAAGCTCCACTGTGCGTGACTCTCTGTTTGGATACCTGCATGCTTCGGCGAATCTGTTGTTGCTGCGAATCGGCTGCTGCCGTTCTCTTGACTGCCAGCACGTTGGAGGTGCAGGTTGGAGATGCAGGTTGGAGGTGCACCTTCTTGCCCTGTGAGTTTTTTTCTCTGTGTGAAGGCTGTGGAGGAGTGGCGGCGATATTCTCACAGTTGCGGGGGAGACGCGATAAGAGCACGTGGGGTGAACTCGGAGACCTCTGTTAAACCCGGGATGCTGGTTTATACGGTACGTGGGGGAACTGGGCGCAGTTTGCCCCCTGTCCTGCGCTGATCTGCGAAGGCGTATTCTGGCTGCACTGGGACACAGGCCACGCTGGGCGCTGCAGAGAGGACGGTCTGAAACGGACGTCCAGCCAACGGCGCGTCCGTGACCGATTAATCCCTGCCGGCTGGCCTGCCTCACTGACAAACCCTCCTGTTTGAGGGGCGCAGAGACCCTTAAATTCACCAGCATCTGCCAGTGGCAAACCCCTTATCCTCACTTAAAGGGTCAGTCTAGGCAGCAGTATGTGTACGCAGTGCTGAACCCCTCTGTTTTTTTCTGTTTTTTTTTACACTGGACTGTTTAGAAGCTTTGGCTGGGAGGTTTGCGCAATAAGTCAAACATGTTTCATTAAGCTTTCTCACCTGCTTGGGAGAGGTCTCATCATCATTATCAAACATGCAGATGTGTAATTGATTGCTTCGGCTGTTTCTTCCACAAAGCACCGTCTGGTCCTAGTCTCCGGCAGAGTAATAGCATTACACATTATTTCAGTTTATGGAGCCCGAGACACTTTAATGGAGGAACGGGACTTGCCGAACACTGTTTAATTTGTGAAATGTGCCAACGGCTACTGTACTCGGCAGACAGAATTATTTTAATGCGTTCGTCTCCAAACTGAATTTTCTTAGACATGGCCAGGTGATTTTGCCGGATAATAAAAACTATGCATCAGATGATGTTATTAGTTGATGTTATGATATTCTGAGCTCTCCAGCAGAGGGGGCAATGGATTCACTGTCACAAAATTAATTTGTGTCACGTCGTATTCTTGTTTGAAATATATTGATTAATAGCTTTGCTACTTTGTGTATTCCATCTACAGAATGAAACACAAAATAATTGTCCATGTCATAATGGGGAGACAGGACTACCTCAGTGCTCGGGGAGCTAGGCTCTGAGGTAGTCTGCTTCAGGACATTGCAGTCTCTTTATACCATCATTTGTCTTGACAACCTCCATTCAGGTCATAATTGGAAGTCTGCATACATCAACCAATAGGATCGTGGCTGAAGAACAAGAAGCTTCAAGTGCTTCACAGGAAATTAAGTGAATTGAGAACAGGAAGTACATAAAAGAGAATACTCATTACATAGAAGAGCATCTGTACAATTATTATCTCTGAGCATTGCTCTATGCTGTTGAATTATTTTAGATCTTTACAAATAGGCTCTTTGATGTTAAGTTCTTAGATATTTTAGATGAGATTCTACCTTGACTTTTGTACCTCCGGCAGGGAATATTCACTGCATAACATTAGTTTTCAAGAAAAACAAGTATAGGTTTTGGAAGGGAAAAGTCAAAGTCCATATGTTTTAGCGGGACCTTAAAAGCGCTGTGAATGGGCGGATGCCTTCAAGCATCAATGAGCTGAAGACATTTTGTAAGGAAGAATGGGCAAGAATTAATCTGATGTGGTGCAAGAGACTGATGAACTCATAAGAAAACTTCAGGCTATTGGTGCTGAAGGGGGTTCTCCAAAGACTGGGAATGGGGGGTTTTTTACTTTTTTTTCGCTTCGCTTCTGTGTTGGCTGTTTGGTAGAATAAATAACGACAAAGCAAAATCTGTTATGTGTTATTTGTCAGATTAGGTTAGATTTACCTACATAGTGAAAACTAGTTCAGGGTTCGTTATGTCCTATTATGTAAAACCATAGAATTGAAAGAGGGTGCGCTTTCTTTTTCACATCACTATACGCATGCACTGCTGTGTTTGTGCTGTGTTTTTACATCTAGGTTCAGTAGTGGCCTTGAATTGTTCCTTTTCACAAGTGCATTAATTGTTCTCTCTTTGCAATCCAGACTTACCTTCTTTTCTTGTTGGTGTAAATGAGTTGTCTGAAGAGTCGTTTTTCTCCCACGTGCCTTAAGGTTTATTTCTGGACGAAAGTTTAAAATAGAGACGAAAAAAGGGGGAGCTATTTCAAGTGACACACTCTTTAATGTATGCAAAGCTATTAGATAAAAATTGTGTATGGAATAACCCTTTTCACCCTCCGTGATGGGTCTGTTAGCAGGGTCTTGCTGGTAATTTTCTAAGAAGTGATTATGAAGTTCTATGACAATGTAATTGTGGGTGTGATGGATATCATATACCATATCTTATAATATTGTGATATTAAAATGTGTTATGTCATTATTTAGACAGCATATACCATATTCGTATATGCCATAAGTATGTACATTAGTCATCTCGTAAAACAAAATTGTTACAAAAATCTGCTACAAAATTATTATTATATTATTTTCTCTGTGGATGCTTTTACACCTAGAATGATTTTGGTGTCCACCTGCCTCACAACATCATGCATAATGGCTAAGGGATGATTGCCAATATCTTGGCAGATGTCAATTCTTCAGACAATTTGTTTTTGGGCTCTAACCCATAAAAACAACACCCTGGACCATGAAATTAATCAGCAACTTCTGAACTGGGAAAGACCACACCTTATGCTGGTGTAATTACTTCCTGATGGTGCTGTGAGTTCTATACACGTGCAAAGTCTATTTGTGTGCTGGAACACATAGGGATAGATGGATATTGACTGAGGAGAGGCATTCAATCTCTGGCGAGTTGGTTTTCTGTGGACCGTATCTAACCATTTTTTTACCCTAATAAGAGTGGTTCTATTTTTCATTCAATATTAACAATATTGAAAGCTTATTAAATGTTTGTGTTATGGCTCCTGAATGATACTGTTGGCCAATATCGGAGGTCGCCACATTGCTCCAGACTGGGTTTGGGACTTGGCCAAACCCAGTCTGGAGTTCAGGATTGTGTGAAAGGGATTTCTCCTCAGAACATTCCAGTAAGCTCTGAGAAATCTGGCAGTATGGCATTTCGTATGGACACACTCAGGTTTCTTATACGCACTAGACCTGACCTATTGTAGATTGGCATTTTATGCTTTGAGAAAACCTCCTCCTTGTGCGTCTCCAGCCCTGGAGCAGGCAGGCATGGCGCAGGGATCCAGGGAGCAGGCCGGTGTGGGAACAGCTGACCCTGAGGTGGATTCTCCCAATGTGATCGTCTACAAGAAGGTAAGGCTCCCTCCCTGGGTCACTTTCTATGCTGACGGGGAGGTTTTCCAAATGTCTGAGAAAAGAGGTGTGCGTTTAAGCTGATTCTGATAAAGCTGCTATTCTGATATACGTGTGTGTGTGTGTGTGTGTGTGTGTGTGTGTTTGTGTGTGTGAGCTGAGTATTAGATGCAGTGGGAATGCGCTCCATGTACTGTATTGCGTATTCTGTGGTTGCTCTGGGATCACCCCCGCCACCTTATTGCAGAGACAGACTGACATGTAATAAGATTTCCGAGTCTCTCAAAACCTTTGAAGTCTGCTCTGGCTGTAATGATAATTACTGTCCTCTCCCATTTCAACACTTCTCCTTTCATTTTCACAGCTCTATTTTTCTGGGTTTCTCATTTGTTCTTTCCAGCTATCTGCTGAACAATGGCCACAGTGAAGTGCTCTGGGATGGTATTGTTATAAACATAAATATGCAGAGAAAAATCTGATCGTTTGGATAATTAACAAAGCTTTTCTTTTATAGGTTTATTAATTTTCATATTGCTTACCATTTTCACATTTTTCTCTGAAAATAGTTGTATTGTTTTGTTCACTCTTAATAAAATTTGATTTATATTTTTTGTAATTGTTTCAGTAGCCTACCCTTCAGGCACCTTTGAGCCAAGCAAGCCATTAACCTAGAACATTGAAATGTCTTTTAGATAGTTTTACATAAACACATTTCTGTGTAAGTGAAATGATTTTTGGCAAGTTTGAACTAATTTATGAAAATGCTTCTTTTATTGAAATAAATATATCCCAAAGAAATCAAAGTGAAGTCCATCTCCAAATGTATACAGCAAATTACAAGTACTATCACCCAATATGGCTGACAAAATTAGAATAATAAAACACATTAACTTTTTACAGGATAAAATGTCCATTACATTCATGAGGTTGCACCACTCGTTTTCTGCTCTTACAGTCTGTCTCATACTTCAGATCTCAGCCAAGTTATTACAGACAATTTCTGTGCACCATATAGTTTGGGCCTTAAAAAAAAGGTTGGTCGGCTGCAGCAGCAGACTCACGCACGTGCTGAGATTAAAGAGCTCATTATCGCTGTAGGAGAGCTGCTCCCGTCCACTGGAGAACCCTCTATGTTCCCCTGGAGAACCCTCCATGTTCCCCTCACAGCTGTTTCGAAAAACTGTGCTGTTTGATCTGCAGAGACAACCCCAGTTTGAACCATAAAAAAGGCCCCTCGCATAGTTTTTAGCTTGTCTTCCTTTTTCTTACTTCTCGTGACGTAGCAGGTTACTGTCTACTGGCTGGGGAGACTTATTGAACAGATCAGACTGGCAGTTTTAGGTGGGCCAGGGGTTGTTAGAGATCATTGAAGACTACTAGTATTTTCAGGAGGGATAGGGGTATTAAAAACTGCTGAATACTACTGAACACTGACAGTTTGAAGTGGGACAGGTGTGTTGCAGGCAATAGAAGACTGACGGTTTGATGCGGGACAAGAAAGTGCATCTCAAAGGTGATTTTGTAGTTTCATGCAATACTAAAAAGAGAGAACTGTGTCACAGAAAAATATATATGCACAATGCACTCTATAAATATCATACAATATCATAAATATGAATGCACTTACATTTTAAATATCATTACTTTTACTCTTTACACTTTAAAATTCTTAAAATAACATTTGGAACTGTGATATTTGGAGCAAAGAATGGTCCATTGTACACTGCAGCTTAGTCTGAGACCTGACCTGAGCGTTTTTTCCTGCGAAGTCTTCAGAAAGAAAAAAATCAGGCTGAATCTAGTTATGGGCAGCTAGACACTGTGGGCCACTGTAGAGCCGTGTCAGACAAAGAGCAATCACACAGAGGTTTGGGCGAACGGTAATGGAGTTAAATGGCATTACCTTCTGCGCAGACAGAGACACTCGGGGAGCGCCATCATAAATATTAAACGTCCTCTGATCGCGGGCGGCTTTCAGAGCCGTGAGAGGGTCTGCTAAGTATGCGGATACCGTGAGCGCCGCAGCTCAAGCAATTTCTGCGTACGCGCGGACGCAGTGATAAGGCAGGTTCACAGCTCGGAATAAAACTGTGTTGACAGCCCGTCAGAGGCGACGGCTGATCAGCGGTCGAGGCCCATGGTGGTAGAAATGTTTTCTGCTGTATGTGTGTTGCTTTAATGAAAGAAATCTCTGCGTAAATCCCTGGAAGGCCTTTGTGGAATGTTTATCAGGTTTCAGGAGAGAGTGTTCCCGCAGTATCGATTATATAGCCTCTGAAGCTGTATGCGCCCGATAAATTAACATTAGCCTTGAAACGCTGTGCTTTTAAGTGGCAGTAATTGTGTTTGTGTGGTCAGGGCGTAGCGGGTGCAGGGTTGGAACATCACAAACTTGTGTCATTGAAGCAGTTGTCTGGCAGCGAGGAGACGATCTTACATACGTTCCATTTTAACTTCAAATGTTAAAATGATTTTTAAAAATACTACACACCATACAGATATTGTAAATGACAAATCACTCAATGTTGATACTCAACATTTTTCATCCAAAAGGAAATTGTCAGATTATAAATATGTCCTATTTGATTAATGTCCGATGTGTTGATTCAACTCTCAGAATAGGCTATTTTATTTTTATTTAAAATGTGGTGTCTTGCTGAGACTTTTGGAATGCCATAAAATTTCAAATGACATTAAGATGGGCCAGTGAACTATTACAATCGCAAATGTATTCCTAAATACAAATGTATTCCTAAATTCATTACATACTTTTGATACTTTGAAAACAACATCAGTGTTTCTTCTAAAAGATCAGTAAGAATGTGAGTATTAAGAATATTAAGAATGGCTGTGCTTTAATTTCCCCATGTCCCATTGCTGAAGCTCCCAGCCTGTCTTTAATGACTTACATTTTACTGTCTAATCATGACCTCTGATCCCTGTGCCAGCCAGGAGACGGAACTGTATAACTTACAACTCAGCTGTTTCAAATCTCATTTGATCAGCTCCATGGAAGCTCATTGGTTATCTGTGGGTGGAGTCACAGCAGCAATTATTTAGGATTGAGATGCCTTTAGTGGCTGTCAGGAAGCTCTTCTGCACACCCTACTGGGCTAAGATCTGGGAGCAGATATAAACATGTTTCTTATGTACCATATAATAATCAAGTGTAATAGCCATGTAATATTCAATATACACACATGGTGTAAATGCACGGAACAGAGTTCCAGAGTGATGTAAGTGGGTGGAGCTGATCGGGCTCAGTAGGGGATGGTGGTGAATATTAATAGCCGCGTGCCTGTGGTGTGCAACCCTGCAGCCTGGCAAAGTTGTGGGCGGGGGGGGAGTGCCAGATGGCCAGATATGTGCAACATGTTTGAGAGTCACGCAGGGATGGTACTGGATGCTAGCCAGAACCAATCATATTGCACTGTGTCACTCCACAGTGAGAGAGCTTGATGACAGAGGAAGAGGGGAATCCTCCTATCACTTGGAGGGTAAAAATAAAAATGGATTGGAGTTGCACCTGCAACAAATAAGACGATTGGAGTTTCCACTCCTGGCCAGTAATAGCTGCAGTTTCACTCAGTAAGAGAGCCAGAGTTTCAGTCTAGGCCAATAAGATGGTGGTAATTTCACTCTGGGCCAATAGGAGGACCACAAATTTTACTTTCAGTCAATAGGGTGGCTAATGTTTAACTCCAGGTCAAGAAGGCAGCCACAGTTTCAGTGGGTGGACTTGTTTTCCGACCTTCCGACCATGACCGCATGGTCGCGTTCTCCATTAATTTTGCACGAAACCACGTGATGCGGGATAGACCGACGCGGTGAAAACGAGTCCACCCAATCTTTGCCTATAAAACCTCCGCAATTGCACTCTCGGCTAATAGGACAGCTACAGTTTCACACTGGGCCAATAGGTTTGACTTAAACAAACACTGCAGGTATGCTCACTACTGAATATCTAATGAGTAAATCCCTCTTCCTTTTTGGCAGTGTTTGACATCCTGTGCTGTATCTCGCTATAACAAGACCAACTCTCTTTACTGCAGTACAATGCCTAATTGATCCAGGAAAGCTTACTTTACAAAATCAGCAGTGTATCACCTTGCTTAAGTCATTAATCGTATTAACTTGTAATGTAATTGAACAAACAGCTTTCCAAAGACTGGAACTAACACAAAATCTGTAAGTTCCCCAAACAGCCAGACTGCTAGATGGGAAGCAGGTTGTACTATGTACAAACATTTCTATAATTTCTAAACGGTTCATCCAATATAGATGAAAATACCCTCAAATGAAAGCTGACAGTCTGCACTTCCACCTCATTGTCATTGTATCCTTTCAAACTCAAAGTGCTAGAGTACAGAACCAAAATAACAAAAAGTTTGTCACTGTCCAATTAATTATGGTGCTCACAGTAACTACACTACACTGGAAAAGAACAGAGAGTTTCACACTGACAGAAAACAAACTGCTTTTATTCATTTAGTAATGTGATTAGCCAAAAGCGGGTCAATGCTACAAAAACAATAAAAAACTAATAATGTTGGAGGTTAGACAGGGATTGCAGGAGAGACATGGGGGATCTATCGGTGCTGAAGGAGGTCACATGACTGGGTCACTCAGGGAGAGTATTGACCCATGGGGCTATTTCCTTCAGCTGCACTGCTTTGTCTGCAATAAGTGGTTCCTTAAGATCTCTCGATTAATGATAAATGAGGACATGCCACCCCTTTTTATTAATGCTATGTTGCTAAAGCTGGAACTCTCTTACTGATGATTAAATGGTAACAATAAAATTATGAATATGAACAATATTTTTGGAAAAACCAATGTAATAATGAGATTAAAAAAAAATTCCAGAGCCAGCGATGATTCAGACAATTATTTCTTATGTGTTTCTAGCAGCATGGAACCCGGTGCCTGATGACACACATTCAGGCAGATCACAGCACCTCCTCCACACTCTGGTATAGTGCCAATAAGGTACAAAAAAGAAAATACATTAAACCCCATATTTACATTTTCTAGAACTTTTTCTTGCTCATATCTAGTGGCTACAAAGAACATTTGGGGAACGTTATATTTTCCAAACTCTGTTTTTAGGTTTTCTCACCTCACAGTAGCTTGCGACCAAACCCCGAAGCCAAACCCCAATTTGCGTGAACAGTGGCTGTCATTTAGCCCTAGGTTATCCCACAAGGTTATTTTGTCTTAGCATTACAAATATTCACCAGTTTTTATTTATTAATGATGTATTTCTTTTTGGAAATAGAGTATAATAGCAAATCAGTGCTGTGTGTGGTAGCATGAAATGGTGTATACCTGTTCTGTGTACGTATATGAATTATTTATATTCTGTAACAGTCTAACAGCCTGCCAGCAGTTGTGGATGTGGATTACTGATAGTGCTATCATTGTCTTCTTTTTATTCTTCTGTATTCCTGAAAGCAACAATCTTTCATTATCATACTAAACAACAGTGTGCAGTAAAGCGGATTTATGAAAATGGCTCTTTCATGAGCATGTACGTGATCAAGCATTCGGGTATATGATCTGTTTATTTTAGTTTTATTTTATTTGTTTTATTTTTTTATTTTTTTTTTGTTTTCTGATTTTTTCCCCATTTTCTCCCAATTTAGTAGCCAATTGAACCCCTATTCTACTTCAATTCCCCCCGTGTAGCAACCGCTAGAGAACCACCGCTATACAACCCCGTCAGCCGGTAGTAGGAAAGAGGCCGCCACGTCCTCTACAGGGCGCGACTCCCCAAGCTCCTGACCGTGATTCCAACTCGCCCGGGGCCTTATTTTGTGTAGCGATTCTCATCCGAGCCCTCCCCCCACCCGGAAGCAGCCGCCAATTGCTGCTCCCACAGGGCGCTGGCCATGCTCGGAAAATGGCAGGACCGGGGCGCGAACCCCGATCCTCGGAGTACAACTGCGCTGACTGAAAGTCAGCGCCTTTTACCGCTGTACCACCGCAGCGGCCCTTTATTTGTTTTATTGTAGTAAACATTTTGCCTATAGAAAACTCTGCCATTTGCTTGGCAGAAACATGCTGTAGGTGCAAAGAAATTTGACACCAGGCGTAGCAGCTTCCGATCTTGGATGGCACAGTGTCTGTTGGTGTTTCAGCAATTAAGTGCTGAATTTAAGTACTTAAGTCAGTGAAAAGTAAAGTTTTTTCCACACCGTTTTCCGAAGGCCGAAACTGGTTGACGATTGAAAGGAAAATGCAAAAAAAATGTTGCTTTCCTGGAATTGAGTTTGACACCCTTGTTGGAGAATTTATCCTGTTTTGAAAACAAACGCGCCTACTTATCTCAAACCAAGCTGTGTCAACTCAGTTTGGAAAACAAGAGAACCGTAAGTGCTTCGAGGTGTGAACGATGTGAATCACAAAGCATATGAAAATATGAACTGAACTATCCCCCCTTGTGATAGGTGTTTATGACAATTTTATGCATCCTGTGTGCACGGTGCTGCACTGCCATCTCAGTTTCCATAGAACTCCGGTCGTGAGGAATCACAGCTGATCTCATGCTGTTTATGTGATGGTGGAAAACCACTTGAGTGGAACAATTTCCAAGCGTTTACATGATGAGAAGCCGTAGAAAAACGCTGTGACAGTAGGCCTTTAATCTCCCACTGGGAATTTCATTTAGCATGTTTAGTACGTCACATTGATCAGAGGTCACATCATGACGAGTTGGACACAGCATAATCCTCCTTATGAACATGCGGTGTTAACAGCTCAATGAACGCTTTAGTTGCATTCCATGCCTGTACAAATGCTGAGCGCTCTTAGTTTTTCTTTTACGGTACGTGACTAAATAGGGATGGTTTATTTTGTTTGTATATCCTCATTCATGTAATGAGAATGTAGCTGGGGTGGTTTAGATTTGAATCCCCCCCCCCCCCCTCAATAAATAAATAAATTGAACTATGGAAGATGATTACCAGAGAAGTAGAAAGTAAATGTTCACCCCCACCCCCCAAATGCACCCCCAGTTGACAGTTCGATTGCAATCCGCCCTCAATTATTTTGTCCATTCTGAATGAGTATAGCAGATGCATAGCAGGTGATCTTTAAAGCAATGGGTTGCATGCTACAGAGAAGCTCTACATTAGCCTGTGTGAGTGTGAGTTTGAGTTGGACTAGTGACTGCAATGAATAACTCCACCTTGAATAACTACATAAGGCCAAATATATAGTATGTTCTTTCTGTTTATTTTCTATTTTCTATTTGGTTTTGCTATTTCATAGCTTAGAATGTATAGCCGACTGTATTCTGTATTCTGTTGACTACTAGCGATAGCTCCTATGTTGAGCTCCTTATATTGTGTCTATGACCTTCAATATGGACTTATTGTATGTCGCTTTGGATAAAAGCGTCTGCCAAATAACTGTAATGCAATGTCATCTACTTTCCATGGATTTGTGAAAAGTGTTTTTGAAGCTGCAAAAGTGCAGATCTTGCGCCTCTATGTACAAATTGGAGCTAGAAACTTCATAGTAGGGAAAAGGGGGGGCCCTTATATGGTCATGAAGTCTGGGTCCGGGACCATTACTGAGCATTTGAGATATCAGCCCCCCCAAGTGATGAGCAGTGACTCGGCAGTACCGTCACTCAAACTGTCCCTGACTGGTCCACAAAATATTCAAATATTGTCCAATGCTAGCAAATCAACACATGGAGAGACATTATACAAAAAAAAAACACTTGTTGTGACTATGGGCCCTATCTTACACCCGGCGCTAAGCGGCGCTAACTCAAACGCAAGTGTTTTTGCTATCTTACACCCAGCACAGGAGTCATTATAGCGGCCAGCGCTCACGTTGTTTAACTACCAAGTGATCTTGCCCCCATAGCAAGTCAACTGGGCATGTTGGTTTTAAGATGAGGTGTGGCTAGGATAATTTTTGGAGTATTGCTATCTGGAGCTAGCAGAAAGCTTTAGCTTGCGCTAAAACCACCACAAACCTGGTCGCAGTTATTTCTATATTATTTTAACAGCGCAATATAAGTGCGTCTACATAGGCATGTGCACAATGTGCGTACACCCTCCTCTCTGTTACACACAGGGGCGCACACAAGCACGCATACAAGATATCAAGATCACATTGTGAAATAGGGATTCATATTTTTCCCAAAAATAAGTATTTTTTCTCACGCAATAGACGCAAGTTGTCTCTGCAATCCTGGGGAAATTGGCTTGTTTTAAAGCATTAACCAGTAAAAACGCGTTGGTCATATTTCCATAAGCAGGACATGTGGTTGGGTTTCCAACCTTGGTTGTTTATCTCAACTCTGTGTTTTCTGATACAGGCTTTTTAGAGCTCATGCTCACAATGATTTCACAATAGCAAAAACATAAAGATGGTTCAATAGTCAATATACAGCTAACAGATTCATTAGAAATATACGTATAATGTCGCAAAATGCTTAGTAGTGACTGACTTTAAAATATCATTCAAAGTCACAAATTGCACAAGTTGATGGGATTGTTTTCGCAACATATTGCTGGAGTTTTCATGGCTGAATAATGAGATAATTGTTTGTTGTTACAAAATCAGAAGTTTCAGCTTTTCAAAATGGTTAATTTAATTAGATTATATATGTTTGTATTTGTAATGTAATTTCTCAAATTTGATAATTTAGGGTGACTAGATGTCTGTTTCTTCTTTTTGGGACAGTAAGTAGGCGTAATTTCTAACCGAGTAAGTTTTGCTCATTCCATAGGCCGCAGGCTATAAACAAACAAAAACCTATATTATGTTCATAGCCCGCCCACCCATGTCCTCATTTCTTGAAATCCAATATATGGTCACACTAAATAATTGCCAATTGAGAATGAAAACTGATACAAAGTTTGTAGCACTGGTTCTTCTATCACACGGCTTGACTGCTTGAAGAGAACCAGGTTTTTACAGTATGAGATCAGAGAAACACTAAGGTCTATTATAAATGACAAAGCTATGAGAACACGACACTGCCTGTGGACGTACAAGCAGTTTTATAGTGACAAGAAGACAAACTGCTTCTATCCATCTTATAATGCAATTAGCCCCAAGTAGGTCAATGCTTTGGAAGAAAAACAAGAAAGATACAGTTTGGAGGTTAGGCAGGGAAGCGCAAGAGACAAATATATATATAGGGTTCCAGCACTGATAGAGTGCAACATATGAAATACTTTTTAATAAATACTGAAATAATAATGAGATAAGCATCTTTTTCTCTTTCGTTTAAGAATAACATGAGAGTGATAAAATGGTTATTACAGTTTAAATATAAACACATATACAGTATATACGATTATGTTACTGTGAGGGACGCTACTATAGCTACGCTCTGTGTGCACAATAGCTGCCATAATTAAGTGCTGCAGAGCGTGTTGTCATAGAGCCAGAGCGGCTTTATTTAGGTAATTATTTAGGTAGATGTGAGTTTGAACACGGGCAGACTGAGAGAGACAGTTTTCTTTTGCCTTTGGGTACTACATTGTTTTTTGAGACAACTTTCTTTGTTTTCTTGCGACACTCACCATGACTCCTGCGCACGTATTACCTCAGCGCATCCATTGTTTTTCTTTTTCATGGTTCAGGCAACAAAGGAAAAAGAAGGAATGGAAAATCAATCATGACATGGGTGTCTGCTGAAGTTGAATCACGAGCAGAGCACCGGATGACAGTGACTCATGGAAACAAAAAATATGCAAGCGGCAGAATAATCTAACGAGCAGCACATTTTTCACCTTGGGATAATGGAGCCTTTCCACATTAAGATCCCAGTGAAATCTTACACATTAAGGAATGAGGCTAAAAGATACTGCATGTACAGTATGTCACTTTTGGAAGGCAGCCATGTATGCTAGTGGACCTTGGGGGCAGAAATGTACCTTTACCAGGACGTCTCAGTAGATAAAGCTAACTGAGGTTGTTTACAGAGCTGCAGAGATGAGTGAGCCCTCTGCAAGGTTGTCTGAGGTCTCCTGAGTGTTATGCGCACGCCGCCTTGATCGACAGCCTTCACTACTGCCTGACAGCACCAAACGGAGAACGGTTTCAACTCCTTTCAAAAGACCGAGTGGATCTGAGACATCACAGCAGATTCAAAAGACACAGCGTCAGTGTAGGCAGCAGTATAGCATAATGGTTAGAGACTGGCTTTGCGATTCTGAGGTTGCAGGTTTGATTCCCAGGTGAGGCAGGGCCATTCAATCTTTGAAGAAGAAACCTAACCTGCCTTAGTAAATATCCAGCTATATGAATTTATTATATGTAAAATCATTTAAGCTGTATAATTAGCTCTGGAAAGTTCTGACTGTGACTATAAATTGCCTAAATGAGTGTGTGAGTGAATTTATGTTGTTTGCACTGAGTGAATTGTTTGCCCTGCAATGGACTAGCGACCAGCCCACTGTGTTTTCCTGCCTCTCACCCAATGCATGCTGGGATAGGCTCCAGCCTCCCCACGACACTGACCAGGAATAGAATAGAATAGAATAACTTTTATTTTCCCGTTAGGGAACTTCAGTTGTAGCCCGAGCAACAACAAAAAAGACATAGACAGCGACCCACAACACACAAACAAACATCAAATAAAGACATTCAATAGAATCATTGCATTAATCAAACTAATTAAGTGAATTAAAGTGGAATACAGCCATGATTAAAATGAGCCCCTGCTGTCCCGAGATGTCCAGCGTCATTAAGCAGTCCAACACACAAACTCCTCCTTTATTTTTGCCCACTTTAGTGTAATGCGATTGTTTGCTTCCCCTTTTCATTTCTCACATTTTGGTTTTCACACCAGCTATTCCCGAGCAGGGGAACAAAAAAAAAATCTTTACTTGATTGATAGTGCTAAGCTAAACCTCAGGACTTGGACAATGTTGGAGGACCCTAAAAACCGCTCAATGATTTGTGTCCACACGTGTCTGAGGAGAGGGGAAGCATACTTCAACTTCAGTCGGTGGCTAGACAGCTGAGGGGTGGTGTTGCTAAGATTATGTGTCAGATATCGACACATCTATCTACCTCACATGCTCCTTTGTGAAGTGCTTTAGCGGTTGCCAGCACTGATAGTAATAGAATTATGACTTAACTGTCTCATAAAGTCGAGCCTATTTATCGCTGGTGGAAGGTTACCTTTCGTATTGAAGGTTTATTAATATCTTGTTGAAAATGAAAAATGACACCACAATGATCTTTAGAGTTGACCCACATTTCAGGTTATGCAAGCTACATTTACAATTACATTGAACCTCAAAATGGCTTCCCTTCCTCTATATAAGAATCGGTTTTGCTTGAGCTGATTTCGGTGTGCCCAGCCTCTCTGGGCTCTTCTATATGACCTCCTCAGAGATTTCCCTTCATGCCGCCTGCCAGAATGCATGACCCGTGGCCTGATGGGGTGGCTGTGCAACTCTCATCACATTGGAAAAACAGAGCTGCATGTCTATCTCTGTGGGGCACAGGTCTCCTGTACTCCTCTTTCTGCGGTGAGCAGCACGCTGTCCTGAGCCCTTCCTGTTCCACATAGGCTGTTGTGTCCATGCATATAATGAGTTTTTATGGCTCACCATCGCTGTGTCAGGGTAATATGATATGATATTAGTTTCCCATTGTGAGAGGAAAAGTGAGATACAAATGGAAGAATATTTGACAGATAAGGAGATGGTCAGAGGGGAAAAGTTCAGATCAGTGGGAAATAATAACATAGAAACTATATACGCTGCTTATGCAATACATGCAAATAACTATTTGTTAAGAGGTTAAGGAACTTGACTTGTAACCGATTAGGTTGCAGGTTAAATTCCCAGGTAGGACACTGCCGTTGTACCCATGAGCAAGGTATTTACCCTGAATTGCTTAAGTATATATCCAACTGTATGAATGGATAAATGTAATATGAAGTTGAAGATAAGAGCGTCTGCTAAATGCCTGTAACGTAATGTTATAATACATTTGAGCGGCATTTTTCAAAGTCGATGCATTACTTTTTCATATCAGAAACAGAGACAGGCTTTTAGAAACATTTCTTGAATTTCTAGCTTAGTGCTGTCGTATTGAAACATTTCTATTGATGTATTCTAAAGTGAGCCATTTCCTGATTAGGGTGACTGTTATAGCATTAACAGAAGCCTTCAGATTGCTTTTGCACTTAATCACCATAGAAACTAAGCTAACCTTACTTGACATTACCCTGAAATGTTGGCAGTTCCAGTCAAACAAATTATAAGTTATCAGCGTGTCGAAGCTAAGTTTGTGTTGATAGTAGTCTACTGCTCTACGTGCAGGTAGCACACCTGCTCAACTGATCCAGAGGAGAGACATAGAAGAGATTGCCTGGAGGGAAGTGAAGAGGCTCCAGGGAGAGTCTAACCCTGAACACAGCTTGATCAACAGCATTTGGCTTCTCCAGCAACCTCTCCATACCTACGCCACAGGGGTCATGGAGCCATTCGTGAAGCCCTACCCAGTGTCACGTGACCTCTGACCGCTGAACTACGCCATTGTGAATGTTTGACGCGTCAGTCTTTGCAGAGACACTGCAAACTAAACTTTCAATCTGCTCCTTTCCCCTTTCATTTCAAGTCTCTTATAAAATCTCGGAGGGTCATGGTCTTTGTGTGAGCTTGTCCCGCCTGTACATGCGCTGTGTGTGAAAGCCTTAAAGCTACTGTGCGCATTGTGGCATCTGCTGAACACAATAGACTGGGAAAATAAGGAACGGATTATGGGCTGAACATGAAAAACGGAGTGGGGAACCGTGTGGGTGTGCAGATTCAGGTTTCCCCTCATGAGCGGTTGCGGTAGAGTGGAGTAGAGAGGCAATGTTCACCCCGTGCCTCAGACAGATGCGTGAAGTGAACCACAAATGATTCAAAGGAGAGAACATCTATTTTGTGTATCATCAAAGGTGCCCGAACTCTGTATTACAGGGGAATTCCACCGAAAAACAACATTAACCTCATTTAACAGATCAAGGCACGACTGATTTATGCCACACTCACACTACACAACTTTTGCCTCGATTCTGACGTCAAAGACTAACTCCCGACAAATTTTTGCAGTCCTATGATAATCTTTAAAAAATCTGCAAGAAATCTTGGTTCCGTAAATGAACCAGTGCACAACAAACGCAACGAAAAACAGTTTGATATGATCCATAGTTCCGTAGCCTTGGCAACTGTGCATGGAAATTCAGCCTCTTGATTTAGGCCTGTAGAAATCGTGTGATGTGCGACCCCCCGAGTAATTTTCTGTTTTCTCACCCTCATCTTGCGGTAGCCGGTAAAAAATAAATTCCTTCCTTCGCTGACGTTAAACCCATGCAATTCGCCACGGTACAGCGAAGCGGCATTTTATTTTGTAGAACTTAAGCACGAAAATAAACTGAACTGAACAGCATAAACCTAGATTGTCTTTCTTTAGTGGCTAGCTTGCTAGCGAGTAGAAGAAATACTTAGTAACACCCAACTCCTCCATTTGTTTTCAGTAGAAGTGTCTGACCCCCGCCCATAGACTGTAAGCGCCCACTCCGTTGTAGTCTACAATAAAGCAGGTCCCTGGAGCATGCGCAGTAGTTTGGGGCTGCATCTCTGCATTAACTACAGGTAGAGAGTTAGCTGAGAGGTCATTTTAATCAGAAGGACAGCTACTCTTCTACAAATAAAAGATAATTATGTGGTGGAATTCCCTTTTAAGGGGATGATAGGGGAGGCAGCCAAGGAAGCAAACTCAACGTGAGTAGTTCTACATCCAAGCTACATAAGTCTTAAAAAGATTGAAGTGGTTTTGTCTGTATTTGAGGAACCCAGAGTCTTGAGCCTTCCAACAGCCTTGGGGTGTTTTTTTTTTTTTAACATGGTTGTTAAAATAGTGGAAGTTTGTTTTCATTTAGAGGCAAAGGAATTACAGATCTGGTAAAAATTTATGAGGTTCCATGACCCTGTTCACCTGAACTTGTGTACGCATAAGACATCAAAGTTGTCATCAAATCCCTCTTGTAATTTCACCCAGGCTTTTGAATGGTTGTTCATAGACAGGAAACACACAGGTGGACAACAGTGTGTGTTCTGGGAAGACGCACCTGTCCCTTGATGCTCTTCTCAGCGCCTCTCCTGATAGATAACATTTGTGAGTGTGAATCAGGCCTGGGATTGATCTCCCAGTGCCTCTGGCTTGGAGAGGCTGACTTTGAATGAGACAAAGCAGTCACTGGGTGCAGACGAGGTCTCGATGGAGTGGGCAGAGTGCATCCCCGACATAACAGCGTGGACAGGATCTGTTCTCAGGCATGAGGAAGAAAGTCTTCTCCAAGCTACACTACATGGCCGAAGGTATCTGGACACCCCTTGGCTGTTTTTCATAGTTCAGGCTAGGCCCCTTAGTTCCAGTGAAGGCAAATCTTAATGCTACAGCATACAATGACATTCTAGACGATTCTGGGCTTCCAACTTTGTGGCAACAGTTTGTAGAAGGCCCTTTTCTGTTTCAGCGTGGCAAATGTCCCCGTGCACAAAACGAGGTCGTGCAGAAATGGTTTGTCCTCAACCCCATCAAACACCTTTGGGATCTGTTTTAAAGCCGACTGCAAGCCAGGCCTAGTTGCCTAACGTCAGTGCCCAACGTCACTAATGCTCTTGTGGCTGGAAGCCACAATGGAAGCGAATCCCTGCAGCAATGACCAAACATCTAGTGGAAAGCCTTCACAGAAGAGTGGAGGTTGTTATAGTAGCAAAGTGTGGACCAGCTCCATATTAATGCCCATGATTTTGGAATGAGATGTTGGACGAGCAGGTGTCCATATACTATTGGCCGTATAGTGTATCACAGGTATTCACAGTCATCCATCTTTGTTGGTGTGGAGCTTTCCTCGTTCCTAACAAATAATAATTGAAATATGAATGATATTGCATGAAGAGATGTCTAATTTCTTGTCCTCTAAAATGTAAGCCTTGCATCATATTGCTTCGTACCTTAGACAGCTAACGATTTCCCAGCGATGGGAGAATGTGAGTCAGCCGGGATGACATTCTCTCACCGGGCACCAGCAACCCCTGCATATTGATCGGGCACCCACAAGTCCGCCTGTCTGTACATGTAGTTTTTCTCCAACGCTTGTCTGTGCAAGTCCGACTTGAGAATTGCGGTCTAATAAGAAGCGGCGGTTAATATCGCACGCTTCTGAGGAGAGCACTGCATCGCAAACAGAGGTTTGCGACATTGGGCACTGATAAAATATATGAGCACTTCTAGCACTTCTTTGGAATACGGCTTGTTTAGTTTCTGTGAAATATACAGGTTATTTGTTTTCGCATAATTTTGAAATAAGTAAATTGTCTTTTTATAGATATGTGCCTATATAATTTATGGATGTTATAAAACGGAATATACACCAGTTCATGATGATAAGTATATATAGTCATCGAAAACTAATAACCATTTTATGAATCACAAGTTGGTCATTCCATGGGATTATTAATGATCACATATGGAAGTGGCATAATTTATTAATCATGCTTGATGCTTTACCACATATATTTTGTACCATTGCATACTGTACTTGGCGTCTGTGTTATTCAGTCATATACTGTTAAGTGCTGGGAGGAGTGACTGTGAAGTGTGTTGTTTCTGTAGATATTATATTACTGGATCAATGCCTGTGTTCACAGTGATGTGCTTTCCTGTCCATTACTGCCTTTTCAATAGATGCATCAACAGAGAACCTGATACACCAAAATCTCTAATCCAATCAATGCTGCAGCTATCCTAGATTTAAAGGGCTTTCCCTGGCCAAACTGGTCATTCCGGTTTGTTCTATGTGATTTTCCACAATAGTAATACAATGCACACTTTACCACATGTGCACATACAGTATCTAAGTTAATGTTATCACCAGATATATATATATATAGAGAGAGAGAGAGAGAGAGAGAGAGAACGAGAGAGAGAGAGAGAGAGAGAGAGAGAGAGAACGAGAGAGCTGGTCACTGTTTGCCATGACTACCGTTCAGTTTGCTTAGACTTCAACAACTGTTCCTGCAAAGGAGCCATTGTCAGAGCAGCGATTTTGATATATCTGAAGCAAAATTAGTAGATAAATTTTTCTGAAAATGCCATTAACGCCTTGTGTAGCTGTGGCATTACATAAACCAGTTGCTGCCATCCACCATTGAATTTGAAGTATCAATCGTAGTCGACTCTAAATGGCTTATTTGGAAATGCTTCAGATGCAATAACTTCTCAGTTTCTTTCATGAAAAACAATAAAATGCAGATTTGCAGCATGAAATGAAATCAAATGACCAAAATGATATCTAATCATATATGTGTTGTGTTTCTGGTTATATTGAACATTCCTCGTAAAGTGATCTAATGGTGTGCTTATAGAATGCATGGTGAAGATGCTCGCTGGGCTATTTAGCTTACTAGTGTAACAAAACGGTGAGGCGGTCCAGATGCATCTACTAATGAACATGTAAACTTCTGCCAGTGGCAAGTATTGCAACAAGTTGCACTTCAAAGGATCATTCACACCATTTTATCGCAACCAAATTAAAATTAAATATTATTTGAAATGATAACACTGCAGACCAGGGCTGGCAAATTTATATTCTCAAACAGACATATAGCCACAAGCACTTTGCATGTGTGAGGTATTAATAGGCTGAACACAATGCACCATCAAGTAGAATAATTGTGCACCTGGAACCACAGTCTTAATGACATAAAATTAATAATACAGTACATAAAAATTTATTATTACTGAATAATTTAGAGCTATGGTAATAATTGTTGTTAATTAATAATGAAATGTTGTGAAAAGTGTTGATGTGATAATGTTTATTGGTCATTAATAATGTAATGGTGATTGATAATAAGGTCAACATTATTTAATAACAATTAAGTAATGTCTTCAGGCTGTTATTAAAGAAAAATACGCCCTACAAAACTATATGCATTTAATACCCATTTTTGCGCTCTGCTAACTATAGACTCGATATACCATAACTGCGAAGATAAGATCTGTGGACATGTACTCTCTATCTAAATATCAGACTGATATGAAATAACTAAAATGCCACATTGGTCATTTCATATTTTGTACGCATTTATATTGCACACATTGCCCAACTGTAAACACATTCACAGCCAAAACATACACAATGCAGAACATCATCTATTATCATCCATTATGCTTGTGCAGATATTCTGGGCGCCAGGTGTCTAGTGCCTGTATAAAATATACATAAAGTATTGCAATTCTAGTTCACGAAAGAAAGGTCTCTTCTATTTCCTCTGCCAATTACTTAGTTTATTTTATTTACAGTGGAATGCTGTCATTGCCTTATAACTTGTGCCTTTGTGTATTATTTTTTATATGTCCACATAGCAAACGCGGAAGTGTATTCAGATGTTGCATTTTTTAAAGATTATTAGTACTGTTATTAATGCTATGCAACATGGTCAATTTCAGATTTGTTTCCTTCTCAATTCTCTGACTGGAAGGTGCAGAGAGGCCGGGCCTCTATCTACACAGCATTTAGATGTACTTGAAATGATTCAGGTTGGTCCGCTGGTATTGTCAGCACTGTACTTACTTATATCAAATTGAGAAATAATGGCTTCTGGGTGTGGATGAGGTTTAATTGAAACTGGCTAAGCTGTTCTGAGTCATCAAACCTGTAGTTAATAACATAACCTAATCTGCTTCTGTAAAATGTATATACATAGCGCTTCATTACTTACAAGCCGTTGTTTCAGGGCAGCACTTCGATTTGCATTTACACCCTTACATTAATTTAGCTGACGCGCGTATCCAGAGCGACTTACAATGACAGGGAACATAAGTGCATCCACCAGAGTCGTGCGAGCCACAGCGGCAGACCTGACCAATAACATTTCTAGACCAGCGAGTGTATGTGCAACATTAATGAGGCACTAAATGTAATTTAACTTATACCAGCCCAGAACCATTATACAAATAAGATTCATACAGCTAACATCTTGTAGCCTGATAAAGGCTAGAAAAAGTGACACGATATTGAATGGCCTTAGCCAAGTGAATTCACATTGTAGAGCGTTGTGAGTGTTTTCATCTTGCTAAGCTTAGTTTAAGCACCTGAGAGTGCAATATCAATAAAGTACAAAATGCAAGTTACCGTATGCCAACCTAGAACCATAATACAAAATCAGATTCATATAGCGAGCGTCCATATAAATCCATTCAGCGTGCCATTACAATCCTAAAATAGACACAGGGATGAAAGTAGATTTGTGGGAAGTTCATGAAAGTTGATGTCTTGCTGCTGTAAGAGCTCTTACTGCACCCAGGGGCAGCACAATGATACCCATCCATGTTTTCATTGGTTTTGTTTTCAGGATCTTGTTCTGCCATAGCCTGTCTGACAGCCTGTAGACAAACAACGGCAGAACTATTCCTCAGATATCATGAAGAGACACTAAAAAATATGGCTGCCACCTAGTTCAATTTAGAGCAATTTCAAAGTAACAAAGTAATGTTTTTAACAGCTGTCATATCTTACATTACCTATTATATATATATAATTATTATAATTTTTTTAAATCACCTAATCTTGCTGAAACGTTGCACTTCTGCTTTAAGAACAAACTGTTATTAACTGGCATTAAGTTAATTGTGCTTGTGACTGGCACTTGAAAACATATATCAAATCGGTTGATAAATTCCCTGCCTCCACTGGGCAGAACAAATCACAAATAATGCCAAATAATAATTTACACTATTTATACTTTGTTTTTAGGCCTTTGCATAAGACACGCTCTGCTCAGCCTAAGACCGTTAGATGTCTCTGAATGATATCCCTTGATAGTGCTCAAGAACTAACTAATATTGAGGATGAATGTTTCCTCAATGATTTACAACAGCATATTGTGAACATTGCGCGTGTAATTTCCACCGTTCCTTCCCAGATGCCCCGTCAAAGTTGATCTCTTTTAACGGACTACAGGAGCAGGTCGTGCCACATCCATAACAAACTTATTGGTATTTTCGAGTCGTAACCCCTTCTGGCTCCCTGCGAGAGCGGATGTTCTTTACCGTCTGCTTTTTTTTCTGCCGTGATGATGTTAAATTCAGCTGCACCAATTAAACCTTCTGCCCCTGGCATTTAGACACCTGTTTAGTCACAGTTTCATCTTCGTCATTCTGTTTGGTGGCGCCCTGAGCTCGCGACACCTCATGCGGAGACGAGGGAAGCGTTACGAAAACAAACTGTGTCTCCCGTGTCAGGAAATGCATCGGTTTACTTTGAAGTATCAGGGAGGAGCTCGCAGGAAGTACAGAACTGGCTGCCTCAGAATAAAAAAATATTTGGAAGTCTTACTTGTTCTTCGGGAATGAGAGCGAGCAGGGATGCAGTGCTGTTTTTGTTTGTTTTGCCTATGGGAACCAAAGAGTAGAGGGTCGAGGACCTCGATAAATGTTTCAGTGACAGCCCCAGCGGTGCTCAAATGGAATATCCAAATTATTCAAGCTGGTAATGCTGACTCATGTAATTTTGTTGACCTTCACTGGTCTGTCCCAGCTGCTGCATAGTTGGGGTAGCCACTAATAATTTACTGTGATATTCTGTAATTAGGACTGTAGATATTCATATATACAGCTACAGTGCAAAGAAAATAATAGAAAGTAGAAGGGAGCGCAATATGAATAATTCACGTTCAACTGGATGGACTAGCTGTAATTACGAAGGGACTGGGTCCACAGAGGTGACTCAGGGGCAGCTTTGATGTTCATTAGGAATGATATTCGATAGGGTGTATGTAATGCTGTGCTCATTACCAACTCTCTATGTGGGCTTTTATGTGGTGTACAATGTATGTGGAACATGGAATAGAACACAAATAAGACATGTTGTGGTTTGTGGGTTATTTTTTTCTTTTCCGCTGTGGTTCTCGTCCTTTCCCTCGGATTTTATCCGCGTTCCGTTCCAGGGTTTTGATTCACCTCGCCTATTATTCTTTTCACCTCTGCTATGGCCTGCGGTGTATTTAAGCTCTTCACTTCCACTTCCCCGGTGCTTCTTTGTCATTCCGTATTACATTGAGCCAGGTATAGCCAGGTACAAGTGCCCTTGTGATATTAAACTTGTTTTATGTTTACGAGGGACTTGCTTCTAAGCTTTATTATTCAGGTATAAGATTATTTTCCTCCTGTTAGCTTCACTGTGCTATTTGTTTCATGCTGTTCTCAATGAGAAGGGTTTTCTTTGGTGGTTTCTCTTTTGTTTCACCTTCTACCGGCCGTCTTAGTGTTATGTGCCGTAGGTGTTTTTTTCTTTTCTAGTTTCCCGTGTTAGCTCTAGTATTGAGCTTGGGAGACGTAGTTTTGTGCTCTCACTCGTGTTTTCGAGTTTGCCATATTTTCCTGAATTGATTATTATTTGGCTGTTTAGCTACTAGGATTTATTCCTTTTTTTTCTACTTATTAGTAGTTTTTCCCCCTTAGTGGGCCTCACCTGTGTGGGTGACTCAGGGCCGGCCGCTGGCATAAACACTCTATGCTGTTGTTTAAGGCCTCGGCCGCTAGGGGGGGTACACGATCCAATCCTTAAAAAAAAAAAAATGTTTTTAAGGTTGACAAAACATGCTGGTTTCGCTGGACCCTGCCCCTTTTTGAAATTAAAAAAATGCCAAACTCTGGGCGTGATAAGGTAATCATATAGAGCTCCATAGTCCTGCCCACTTTGGTGAAGAACGTCTGGTGCCACTTTTCAGAAAAAATATAATGGGAGTCAAACAAAATCTTGTTTAGGGCCACCAAAATCTTAGGGCCGGCCCTGGGGTTGTTCTGAACCCCCTTACATTCTCATTTGATTCACCGCTACTAAACCCATCACAGATAACTAAGGTGTGAATAGATGGATTTGTGTATGTGTGCGTGTGTTCATGTGTGCAGGTATGTGTGGGTTTGTGCAGGAGAGAATACATATCTGTGTTTATATCTGTATGTTTATGCACACATACAGATATAAACACGGCAAATTGATCAGTGTCAACTGGACTCCAACATAGTCTATGTCAGGGGTAGGCAACCCTGGTCCTGGAGAGCCGCAGGGTATGCTGGTTTTTGTTTTCACCTTAAATACAGCAACTACTGAGACCAAAGAAACCAGGTGAGGTGAGTTAACTGTGTAATCAACTGCTTTAATTGATCAATTAAGTGGTGAGTAACAACAAAAACCAGCAGACCCTGCGGCTCTCCAGGACCAGGGTTGCCTACCCCTGGTCTATGTGAATCCAACAGGGATAAAAATTACAATTCATTGATCACTGAAAATTTTTGAGCAATCTATTTATCTATTTCTTCTGTGCGTGAAGAATACGATTAACCTTGTAGAATGTAGAATGTAACCCTAATTTGAACAAATTCAGTCAGTTGTGTCATAACACAAATCACAGATTGTGTAATAACAACACTATGTCATAGTTATGAATGGACATGACACGTCATGACAGGTGTTATGTCATGGTAATGACACTGTCATTTCCATGTCATGATGACCACTGTCAAATAAAGTGTTACCGACATTTCTTCAGAGGGTATTACTTTGAGCTGTAACACATTAGAATTCAATTTGCAAGCTGAATTTAGCTGAGTGATCCCCACATCCCCATTGCTGCATTTGCTGTAGCTAAGACTCACTGCTTAGCAGAAAAAACGCCAACCTGCAGACCTCTCTATCCTTTGCGATAGACAAACTCCACTTATCAAGAGGTGCTACATGTTATGTATGACATTCGAACATAGAGACTGGGTTTCCAGTCTCTCTCAGCATGGAAGCTTTGTTAATCTTGTCAAAATCTGTCGAGCTTTGAAAGTACAATTTATTACGTTGTTTTTGAGATGAGGTTTTATCTTCACAGTCTCCTATCCAAGTGATTATTTTCTTCTGTTCACAAGCCGCCGATGGTCTGTTGAGCACTGTTTGGTAACTGTTATTGGTGACTTTGCTTTCTTCTGAAGTTTCCTTTATTTTAGGTCCATCATGGCAGTGTTTTCATTGCATGTTAAATTGGATTTTTGCATCATTCTTTTGAGAGGGTGAGCTGGCCTTTGACAGTAATCCATAATTTAAAAATGAAAATAAAAAAAACCCTAGCAGAGGTACAGAGGAACCATGGCTGAATTAAACCGACCCTGCCCCAGGCAGGACAAAGCCTGCCATCATAGAAAGTTTATTTTATTGGCTGAGCCACATGGGAGATACTTTATCAGGGGGGAAAGAGGGCTGTTATGAAACTACACTTATAGTGGACACACTTATTCCTTGGTGTGGTGGTTCAGTGCAATATTCCACGTACATACTCTGAATCTGTCAGAAGGCCATTTTAGAAAGAGAAGCAGAAAATACATGACTGCAGACAGAGGCTACGATATTTTTTTTCTGCTTACAGGAAACACTGCTCATGTACAAGTAACATTGACATTTGCTGGGGCAGTGTGTGATGCATGGTACACAAGTCTATAGCTAAAGCTAATATCCAACATAAGTCCCTTGATGGACATTGATACTGTTGCAGTCCCCTGTTGCAGGCTGGCCCCTCTAAGATGCTCTGTTGCAGGCTGGCCCCTCTAAGATGCTCTGTTGCAGGCTGGCCCCTCTAAGATGCTGTGTTGCAGGCTGGCCCTTCTAAGATGCTCTGTTGCAGGCTGGCCCCTCTAAGATGCTCTGTTGCAGGCTGGCCCCTCTAAGATGCTCTGTTGCAGGCTGGCCCCTCTAAGATGCTCTGTTGCAGGCTGGCCCCTCTAAGATGCTCTGTTGCAGGCTGGCCCCTCTAAGATGCTCTGTTGCATTGTCTCTTCGAATAATAAGCCATTACATTCACAGCGGTGGCAGTGACTTAAGAATCTCACCCCTTCAGCTCCAGGTAGTGTGTGTCACCTGATAGATATAGATGATTAATAGGTAGGTATAGATGATTAAGTTTATAAGGGCTGTGGGAAAATGGAGATTACCAGGATCACAGGGGCGTGTGCTCATAGCATGTTCTAGCGCTGTAGTCGTACTTAGAATGAAGTGCGGGTCCAGAGCGCTGGTATGAACGCACATTTGTGAGGGTGTGGCATAGCCTGTAGAGCACCTTCCATATGCTCATTGCGAGACGCGTCGTTGGCGGTTCAAATCCGGCCGATTGACTGTTGTCACATGTCTTTCCCTCGTTCTCATTAAGCCTCTCCCATAGGGGGTGGCTTATATCAGTTGTTCGGTTTCTTTCTACATTGATTACCCGCAGGAATTATATGCATTATCAGACTCCATGTCCACCCACTCGTCCAAAACCACTCTCAAAAATGTGTATTTATTTATGTATTTATTTATTTATTTGTTTATTTTTTGTCTTCTGGCCAGTTCATTTTGTGGTGGCGGAATCTCAAGGCCCTGGAACTAGTCCTTGTACATCAGAGATGTATAGTTACTGAAGTTATGCAATATCTATTTGTTTTGTGACCTTGACCAGTAGGGCGGCCATCTTGGAAAACATGTTTTTGCTGATAACTCGAGAACTATATATCCGATCGGGACAAGCAAAGTATCAACTTGAAGCTTGACACTGGGCACATCTCAAACTATATAGGTCAGAGATCAAAGTCATATGGATACATTCAAAGAGAGGTGCAACAAAAATTGCAGAATAAGCTGTTTGGCATTGGCAGAGAAGATTTGGCAAATTTTACATGGGCGCAACCCACATACTCAGCTGTGCTGCTCATCCCACAAATGCATGTTCCTTACAAATGGGGCACCATTTAAAAGGGAAATAAACAGGCTTTCCAACGGTATAAAATTTATTGCCAAGAAGCATTGTTACAACAGAGAAATAATCTACCAAACACAAATTTCCAAACTTTTTGTTCGATGTTTATTTACAAGGCATAGTTCTCCTGTGGTGAGTCATGGTCTGCAATATAAAAGGGACTTATATTGAAATTGAAATTGCAGCATTGGGAAGAAAAACAAACCAAGGCAGTGGAAGGGCAGGCGGTGGGAGGCTTTTTTCGTGATTGCTCAGCGATCAGAATGTCAAGTTCCAATTCTTCTCTACACTTTGCCATTCAATAAAGCTGAGAAAGCCCAAAAAATATATTTAAAAAACATTTGAGATGGTGTTTATTCCAGAAGACCCTGCGTGTCTCTCTCTCTCTCTCTCTCTCTCTCTTTCTCTCTTTCTCTCTCTCTCTCTCAATGGTAGGAGTGGGAGACTGAGAAAAAATAATATAAAAATGAAGTATACAAATTAACAAAAAACAGAAAATAAATAATTCAAATGCAAAACAAACGTGTACCCGAAATGCTCAGCTACATGACGGCTTATGTCACTTGCCAAATTTAGCTACCTGTGCTTGCTGAAGCTAAAGTGTTATGACAGCCGTCATGACAGGGAATCCATGACACTGTCATAAGCATAAGGATAAGCACTGTCATAAGACATACGTAAACAGTCTTAACAGTTTATGGCAAACTGTATAACAGTGTCAAGATCTATGAAGCTGTAGGAGCCATAATATGTTATGACATACATTGGCATGACCGCTTATGCTGCTTGCCAAATTTAGCTAACAGTGCTAATTGAGGCCCAACTGTTATAACAATTGTTATGACAGTTTTTGTCATTGTACCTACTTACATTCCAATTATTCCTCCCTCGTGCGGTTCAGTCTGTTGTTGCGGCCACTCGGTCCAGCCATAAGTAACTCTTATGACAGGTACACAACAAGCTACGGTCAGTTTCTGATTATGTCAGATTCATAACACTGTTACGACAGTTTTTTCTATAGTTAAAGTAAAGTGTTAATGTCATGGATTGTGGCTTTCTCCCTAATTTGCTACGGTTTTCTTCCTCTCTGCGCCGGTTAGCAATCAGATTTTTTCCGCATTCCGTCTCTGGGTTTTGCTCTTCCCCGCTAATTATTCATTTCACCCGTTTCCCTACTTGTTCGGTATTTAAGCTTCTCGCTTCCGTTTCCAGATGCTTCGTTATCATTTCGTGCCTTTATAAAGTCAGGGTTAGTCATTTCTGTCTCTCTGCAGTTTAAAAAAAAAACAATTTTTGAGCTTGAGATTTTCTGGTCTTGAAGCCAAGGGAATTCGTTTTTCTGTTCCCTTTTCTCTTTCCTCTCTACGCTTCCACTTTCTCGTTTCAGAGGGTGTGAGTTTTATTTTTATTTAGTTGATTTCACCAATTATCGGGTGTTATAGTCACGCTCCGAAGGTGCCTTGTTTTTACTTTCCTCTCGCTATTTTATTTAGTAGTGGCTATTCAGAGTCTCCTCACTGCCCGTGTTTACGAGGCTAGCCCGTTTTATAGGGGTGTGCTATTGTTTGGCTACGGCCAGGGACTTTATATCCCTTTTTACTTTGCCGCTTTTGGCTCATCGTTATTCTGCACAAACCCTCACAGTTAATTGTTTCATTTGTCATAGCAGTGTAATAACACTGTACTACAGGAGCATTGGAAGCTACTGTATGTCAAACATAAAGACACACCTGACAGTCCAACACAGCTACCCGTTGAGTGTATTTTAAGTAAAATGTTCCATGGAATGCTGTCTGAAAAAGTTCCTGTCATACTGCATTCATTGACCCGGTAATTAACACCTGCAGGACAGTTTCTTCTATAAAGTAGAGTGGTCATTGTTTTATGTGTCATAGCAGTGTCATAACTGTGTACTACAGGAGCATTTAATGCACACCTGAAACAACATACCTGGTGAATCTATTTGAAGTTACAAGTTTCATGAAGAGCTGTCTGAAAATGTTCCTGTCATTCTGCATTTATTTACTCTTATGACAGGTACACAAGTAACTATGGTCACAGTTTCTCATTATGATAGATTCATAACATCGTTACGACAGTTTTTTCTATAGTTGAAGTAGAGTATTCATTGTTTCATTTGTCATAACAGTGTCATATCACTACTACAGGAGCATCAGAAGCTATCTCAAAATTAAAATTGTTATGACATACACCTGACAGTCAAAAATAGTTTAGATTGTGCGACGTCTTGGTAAACTGGCTGCAGTAGTACTCATTTAACACAAAGTTATAATATCAAACATACTGTGACAGAGTTACCCATCAGTCACTTAACTGTTACAGCAATGCGAACATTTTAAAGTTATATAGTGACTGAAATAACACAAGCATACATGTATTTCCATCTGTGACTTTTAATTTAAAATGAAAATGTACACGGTAACATTACTTGCGTGATGTCCATCTGACAAACTGCAATGTTGCTGAAAAACAAAACCGTGACATATCAGCGTCTACAACCCTATTAGACTGGCCAGCTTATTGTGCATGAAACGCAGTCAGGGTAAAATTTTATTAGTTCACTATGTAGTTCCAGTTGTTCATTTTAGATATCTTTATTGACTTTGTAACTTCGAAAATAAAAGTTATTCTATTCTATCAGCTGTTATATCATGTTATGACAGTGTTATGTCAGCCCTATGTCGCAGGGTTCAAGTAAAGTGTTACTGATTTTTTTAAATGCTGAAATTTTGTACGTTTTTACTCTTCCGTCAAATCTATGGAAGAATCATCACTCAAAAGAAGCATATACTGTTTCAAAAAGCAAATAAATACATCTGAAATTTTGAAATTCAGCTTTTGTCATATTTCTCTTGAAATGATATTTACTATACAGAACCAAACAATTGAAACTAAACTAGAATTTCAAGTGTTTTTTTTCCATCTGAACATGGAAGGGTGTGAAAGTACAAACAAATGAAAAAATTATCATAAAAAAACAACAGTGGCTGATGGGCCAATTTTCTGGGATTATTTATCACCCTCTGTTGGGTATAAGACTTTCCTAATAAAGGTGTTACACACTGACTAAATAATGCCTTTGAAAGTAGAATACAAGTATTTTACAAGTAAATTATTGGTTCTAACAAAAAATAGCAAAGAAATGCATGAAAATGTTTAGGATTATTTACAAGTGAGCTTAAATTAAAGTTTGAAATAAATGAAAGCCAAAAACAGTATAAAAGCAAAACTGGTTAAAATACTGATATAATATTGTGATTTCATCATAAGTGTGATTATTGTTAGAGTATGCATAACTACGGTATATACTATATAACTATTACTATTGTGCCTGCCTGTAGCGGATCTCTGACACAATATGGAAATTGTCTCCATTTTTTCCCCCCACACACATTTGTTCATCATGTCAAATGCAGCCTCAAGCAACAACTTTTCTTGTTAGTCTTCACCCAGAAACCTCCGCAGGTATTATGCAGGGAACACTGTAAAATTTAGACCCCTACCTGTTTCAGGATGAATGATTAATAACAGCCAGGTCCTCTGGAACATTTTCACATTGTAAACACAATACTTAATTAACTGTGAGATTGTGAGGGACCATAAGGACATGTCTGTTTTCTCCATGCCGGATCCAAGTACCCTCCTCCGAAAGGGCTGTGCCAGTTTGGTTTAAAAGGCTGGCAGATATTTATTTTGTTTGTTGTGACAGTGAAGCTCGAGAGATGTACAGGCAGTGGCAAGCAGGAAGAATCCCCATGACGTTCTCTTTGGCAGTGCTTCAGTAGTGCTGAAAAACCGAGAGGTTGCAGGTTCAAAGCATGTCAAAGCAAGAGGGGACAAAGCACGTCACCTGATTTACCCTAGACAAGACCAAGATATTCATACACAATACAGTAGGAATGTACTCTATTTAATATATACCTTAACTTAATAATAGCCACTATGTTGTAGGTTAATAACACATTTGATATATCATCCCATGGGCCCAACTTTAATCAATATATCCACCATTCCTCACTTCTTTGACTGTACTTGACTTTTTAGGAAGGGAGAAAGTGAACTCTGTTGAAACGCAGAAGCTCCTGCATGTCTTTCTCAGGAGTATTCATCCGATCATATTTCATCTCGACTTATTTCAAGGCTTAAGTAAATCCTCATCAAATTTCGAACCTTTCAGAGCAAACCTGAGAAAGAAATCAATTCACAAGTAGGTACTTTTAATTATGTGCTTGAGAAAATCGAGCTGTACCTGCACTGATTATTCATGCACTCTTTCAGCAATTTTCATTGCTCGTAACATTGCAGGTATACACTGTAGGACACCATTGTCAGAATTCAGTCCTCTCCCCCTCAACTGGCTTCTGTATTTATACAGACTTGTCTATTATCTCAACAGTTACAGTAATTTCGCTACGAATATGAATTACATCAAGTAAAATTTGCTATATCAATTTTAATGAACAATAAAAATATATTCAAAGCTAGAAATTGGAAATAGGATTATAAGTCCTAGATGTTGATTAAAAATGTTTGTTAAGAGCTATTCCTCTGTGATTAATTGATCTTGCCTTGAAATTAAGGGTGCATGTTGGGATTGATTGGGGGGAAAATGCCTTGTGTCTCAGTGTAAGTTAATTTTATGTTGAAGTAAGTCATATGCGCTACTCATACTATTAAAAAAGCATACCCATATACCTTCACATGTAAACATGCGCATACACACACACACCACTGTGATGTTATCTGTCGCACACAGGCCACTGGTCAGTGTAGAGGTACAGTGAAATATGGAGGCAGGATATTGAAGCTTGTAGAATGGATACCCTTCCTGAGACAGAGGCTTCAATAATGCACCAGTGCACAGCTTCAGTAACAGCTTCAGTAACAGCTGAGGTTGCCGCAGACATGATTGATCACTGGTTCCTGTGGAGTGAAAGAATAAAAGATTCATCAGGCGGAGAAACATTTTAATGCTCAGTTACAGCTTGTCTGGTAAAAGAAAGTGATAAACTGTCCTCTGGAGGAGGTATCTGACACTCTTATCAAAGGCTCATATTTGAACCCTAAGAATAAGATCTTAATTAAGCTATAATGACTCACAGCAAGGTTCCCGCCAAAATTTGAGTCCTCAAAAAACAGACACCCTTCTTCAAAGTTTTACCCCATGCTTTCTTATACATTACAAATAAAAGACTGTATTTTTTAATATGTCTATATCTTTCACAAGCATTTATTCACAGCAGGTAAACTATATTCATACTGCTCCAAAATGTCCAAGATCCATTTTAGATATTTGAGACTATGATTATGATCAACCAGAAATGATGCATTGATCGCAGCAGAATTTGCTCGTTTATTATAAGAACCTTATTGTAGCGTGTAAATATACAGTACATCAGCATACCTTGTGTGGCATTGTGAATATTTGGCAGAAATTATTTGTGGATTTCTATGAGTTTTTGTCATTCGTGGAATATTTCTAATCATTCTTTGAAGATTGCATACATCATCTCTTTTTAATTTTCTATCTTTATATAATTAAAGTTTCATAATTATAATTATCTATTTGCTTAAAAATTACAATCAGCTTTTCACATTCATACGACTGAATATTTTATCTATCAGCTGCGGTAGAGTTTTTAAACCAAGGATGCAAAAATAGGAGGCATCCCAATTAGGACTGAATCCCACGAGCAACAGGTCTGAAGCTCAGCGAAATCTCACTTCAGCACAATGTCACACAGCTTTATACACACTTTCATAATTTCAATGAACTTAAGAATTTCTCTGCTTCCATCCCCTGGACTGGCCTCACAATCATGCAGTTCTTAGAGTAATGTTCAAAAGATGGTCTGCACTGTGCCTCTTGTCAGTGATCAAATCTTCCACAGCCCCATTTTAGTCTTAACCTGCTGCTGTAAAGAGGTTGTGCAAATGACTTCCAGCGAGCTCTTCCTCCTGCATAATGTGTCTCTTCCCTTTTATAGTTTTCTGCGGTAATCTTGGGAAGTGCACAGCATTGCTTTCAATGCTTTGAGGCACTCAGTGGAGCAGCGAATGTTTGGGGAAACCAACACGGTTTGCTGCCTCGGTCTCTTTATCTGGGTTATACTGTGCGCTGTACGAGGCCGCTCACAGTGTGCATCTAAAATCCCTCTTCAAAACAGTCTTCAGATCTTTAGAGAGATCATTAATTATTCATTGTTAATTATTGTCCGACAAGTCCCCAAATGTAAAATAGTAAATCTTCATCGGCTTCAAAACTAAAAGCAATGTCAATGAGAGGTAACAAGGAATACACACGTTTTTAGTGTTCCTTAATCCCAAGTAGAGTCCTAATCCTAAATAGAGTTCAAATCCCCTCTCATGCCTGCAGCAACCTTATTTGTGATGGGGATGTGTGGGCAATAAAGGAAGTCTGATGGCAGATTCTGTGCACTATATCTAAACCCCTTCATGTTAGGACTGATGGGAGGATTCCACGAACAGCATTAGCTGACAGTGTCATCTCCAGTCTAACATGTCTTGGATGGAGAGCGTTTGAGAAGCACGTGGGATACGTATAGATTAAAGTGTCAGACGAGGAGCTTTGAAGGCGATACAAACCTTAATCAGATTAATTCCTCCAGAACTAGGGTGAGCACTTTATTCCAGTACTTCCTCCTATCTTTTATATCCTGGGATACCTCATTGAAAGTGGTTAGGACTGAGGCCTAGTTCTGAACAGTGTCTGCTTGATGTATTTACTCTCCAGCCCTGCTATCAGGCATCAGCTTTTCCGGATGGACCCTTCTTGCAGTCCCAGGGATGGACTATGCCCACAGAGACACCAGAATGTACTAGGTAACGGTGGTAAAAGAGAGTTTATCATAAAAAAGCACCCCCGGTCATTCTTTTTTTTAATATAAATTTGCCACCCAATGTGGGGCTGAGCATCTCCACTTCCCACTCCAATTTGGAATGGCCAATCGTCTGCAACCACAGCTGTGTTCATGCTGCGAACCCCACTACCAATTTCGAGTCCAGACATCCACACACGGTTCTCCGCCAAATCTCATGGTATCGCCAGCTGTTTCATTTCACTCTGTGGACCACGGCTAAGCTTGCACAGAGCGGAATCGGAGGAAGACCTTTCATATGCAGTCCAAGAGTGCCTGATCAACTTGTGGGGGTCGCTAGATAGCGATCAATGCGAATCCTGAGCCAACTGAACCCTCCCATACCCTGGGCGACACAATCGCCTTTTGCATGCTGCCCTATGGAGCTACCGCCCACAGTCGACACTGGTGAGGTCCGGATCAGATCCGAGGGTGTGAGGCTCATCCATGCACCACAATGTGGTGCCGTAACCAAATGAGCCATTCAGCGGCCCACCCCCAGGCATTCTAATGGTCCCAAATCTGCCTAATATGGAGTCCTGGGCTGTAGTTGGAAGTCAACACTCTCTATTCCTGCACATTACAGTTACGATTGCACGTGTGTGTCTAAATTGATAATCAAATATACATTCTAAAGTAGCATAAATGCATGCTAATGGAAGCAATACTGCAGATGATTTGGCCCTGTTGGTGTCAGGAAAGAGTCTAGAAAAGGTTAAAACATTACTTGGCAATGAGCTCTAAAAAGTAAGTAGTTGGCAATGTGACAATAAGTTATCTTTGCACTTAGGCAAATCTGAATGTATTTTATTTGGATCAAGGCATAAATGAAGAGACTCATCCAGCTTTTCTGTTGAGTTCCATTGGACACTGATAAAATAAATATATTCTGTTACTTACCTTGGATGTGAGCTGGACCAATGTATGACAGGTGAATCTATAGCCCTTTCTGTTATTGGGAAGGTCCATTTGGCAAGTCTTTGGCAACAATATCAAAGTTCCTTGATAAGGAGACCATGAGGACATTAGCTACATCACTAGTCCAATGCCACTATGATTACACCTGCACAACAGTGGTTTAACAAAAAGAACAAAAAACAAGCTCCAAAAAGCTCTGACTAAACGAATGAGGTAGTCCTTAAGCTCAGTCTAAGAACGCACATTAGTTCAAACCATTTCAAAGAGTTGAACTGGCTTCCTGTTGAGTTTAGGATTTTGCAGTTAAAATTTATGATGGTTGATAAGATTTTAAAAGATCTCTGTCCAAATTATTTTGCTGGGAATTTTCATTTTATTAGGAACTCTCACGGCTTGAATACGAGGGCTAGTGTGTACAATCTGAAACTGCCCAATTTAAGAAGAAAGTTAGGGAGAAGTCAATTTTTTTACTCAGGTGGGGAAGAATGGAATACAATCACAAATTAAATTAAATCAGCCCCTACTTTGAATAGTTTTAAGAAACAGTTGAAAAGGCTCCTGAGTAATATATTAGAGAATTTCCTGTTTTAGGACAACTTTTAATGTTGCATATGTGTTGTATATGTGTGATTTTATAATGTGTAGTATGAGGAGCCTACGTGCCTCAACCTTTTTCAGCCTGCCTCCTAGCCAAGTCTTCAAAACCGCAATATCCTGATAGATTAAGTACCATATGTATATTTGTGTATTGTATTTTAATTTAACAAATAAACTCAATGAATCAGTGAGTCAGCTGTTTTCCCATGCAGCTCCAAACAAACCAAACCGACACTTCTGTCTGAACAAAACCATGAAACAGATGAGGTGTGCTGAAGTTTATCTCTGTAAGGGTTTGTAACAATGAGCCAAACGCGAGAATAAAAAGAAGATTACAGAACAAGTCACTCATGAACGTGAGGACCACTAAAAGAGTCTGAGTAGCAAAATAATAAACAACCCACTAACATGGGTGTGGCTCGTAGACATGAGCAGAAAAGTAAGAGAACAGAGACTCATAAACAGAAATACACAAGCATAAACTCGAAAAGGAGAAAACAAAGAATCACCTTCGGAAAGTAAACTATAACGCCTGATAAGAGGTGAAAAATAAATTAAATAAAAATAAACCACTCACTCTCAATATAGCAGAGAGTAGAAGAGAGTAAGAAACAAAAATAATGAAAGGGACTAATCCCTAAAGAGCTTCAAGGGCAGCTAAAGCCAATCTAGTAGTGAAAATATAGAGCAGCCATTTTCTAACTAACCCTGACTATGTGAAGGCACAAATGACAAAGAAGCGCCAGAAAGCGGAAGTGAGGGGCTTAAATACCTAGCAGGTAATCGAACACGTGAAACGAATGATAAGCAAGGAGAAGCAAAGTCCCGAACCGGAACGTGGAAAAAATCCGATAGACTGCTTACCAGAGAGAGAGGATGAGAACCATAGCGAAACAGGAAAAAATAGCCACGGAGGATGGCAATCTCTGATCTAATGGCTTTGTTACTCATGTTTTTAAATGTATTAACCAGACATGGTTTTCTCCAGGCATTGTTTACCACACTTTGGCATGTTCTATAATACATATATAATATATAATACATCTATAATAATACTAGCCTATTGTTACAACAATCGCAGAAACCGAATAAATCACCTATAAATAATGTTACTGTGTTTTTTTAATAATTATTTTTAACCATTTTTGACGAGTTTTAGTCGTCGACTTCAAAATAAGTCAAAATTCCCATCCTTAGTTTTCTTATATTCTCATAAAAGAACAGGTTGAATTGATGTAATACTGATGTGAATGCAAGGGTGGTGGTGTACAACACCTGTGGTGCACAATGCCTAAAATACATGGGCATATACTGTATATGTCCAATCCCTTACAAGAGAAAGAGAGGCTGTGCCCTCAGCTGCAATCACTGCAGTTAGGAGAGAGACACTGTTCATTTACTGTGGTCAGGAAGGGGTGGTGGTTCCCTTACTACGGTCAGGAGAAAGAGGGGTAGTTTCCTCATAGCGGCTCTTGTCTGGAGAGAGGTGGCTCTTTCACAGTGGTCAGGAGAGAGGTGGTTCTCTTATTGTGATCAGGAGAGAGGTGGTTCTCTTATTGTGGTCAGGAGAGAGGTGGTTCTCTTACAGTGGTCAGGAGAGAGGTGGTTCTCTTACAGTGGTCAGGATAGAGGTGATTCTCTTAGAGTGGTCAGGATAGAGGTGATTCTCTTAGAGTGGTCAGAATAGAGGTGGTTCTCTTAGAGTGGTCAGGATATAGGTGATTATCTTAGAGTGGTCAGGATAGAGGTGATTCTCTTAGAGTGGTCAGGATAGAGGTGATTATCTTACAGTGGTCAGGATAGAGGTGATTCTCTTAGAGTGGTCAGGATAGAGGTGATTCTCTTACAGTGGTCAGGAGAGAGATGGTTCTCTTAGAGTGGTCAGGATAGAGGTGGTTCTCTCACCATATTTAGGAGAGTGGTGGTTTTCTCACTGTGGTCCAGAGAGGGAGGGGTCACTCCCTCACAGTTCTCTAATTGAGAGTAGGGATGCAAATTTAAAGGAATTTCCTTAATCGATAGTTGTTAACCTTAACAAACAATAGTCGATTAATTGATAACATAAAAGCTAAATATAGCTTATGATATACAGAATACAAAATGCATGTTATATTCCTGAATCAAAGATTTATTGTAACATTTGAGAAACAGGCATTATTGTAGCATAACAAAAATTGAATATGAAGGCGTGTATAGGCTACTTTAATAGAAAAGAAATTACGCTCCGTCTCATCTGTTGCAAACGAAACCGTTGCTCCGCTAGCCGCTAGCATCATTAACATAATCTCTCTTGAAATGGAAAGGCGACAGTTAAACTAGTAGATTTAGCCTAGAACAGTCAACTTAAATCATCGGCTATTATGTTTTGAATAGGCTCCTCATATGCATACTAGATAGACCTACGTATTTTTATTCAAGAACATTTAAGCTACGTGGTCGGGAGCGAGTCGTGTGCGCAGCCCGTTTATTAGCTCTCGAAATCGCTCACCGTCAATGGTGCTTATTGGCATCATGTCCTTTTCAACCATCAACCTCTGAGTAATACCCTCCGCTCGTCTATCGTCACATACCCTCTTTGCCAACACTGAGGTGATGGTAGGTTGCGATCCACTTTGCCCTGACAGCACGGTTTTATGTACGCTTTTCAGGTGGTAGGCTACATTAACGAAGTAGTTATACTTCAAAACAGCACCACAGGTATTGCAATGGGCATCATAGTTTTGCCCACTTCATTTTTGTGTCTTCTTGTGTAGGCTCAACTTCACGGCTTACCCTGCGTTCTCACATCCAGCAACTTCGGTCGCCCAGTCGCCGCAACTTAACTTTTGAGCGACCATCAGCCGTAACAGCCAATCAGAGTTCCACACTTCATATTTCCCCAACCGACGACACGAAACCATTTCGTGAATAATTGTTCCGCCCGATTTCACTCAAATTGCAGCAATGGAGTAGCAGCTAATAATAATGGTCCAAGCCTACCACGTCCTGTTCAATGTATAACATAACCTTAAAGGATATGTGTAGCTGTTCTACCAATATCACATTGAGATAAAAAATACATGTTGAGTTTTATACATACATCTATCTATGTACCTAGCGTAGATAGATAAAGATCGGTAGCTCGCGACGAAGATAGATATAGGCTAGCCTATCGCTAGCTAGCGAGAACACATCATTATTAGTGTCATGACATAACTATAAAGAATAGGATGCATCGAAAATATGTCTTTGTTATACGTAGGCTATTTCCGTTGTTTCTCTTTATCAAAAAATTGTAGCTGCACGAACTGACTTGGATGACACAACGGGAAGCTCTTGCCCCGCCCCCAGCCTCGTAGAATTGACCGACTCAGCGACCAGTTGCTCGCTGTGAGAATGCAGCATTACACTAGGCTGAATTTGGCGCCCTCGCGTGGAGACCTTAAGCCATGATTACATTTCACACAAAAACTCCCGTTGAAACAAGACCGCAGATTGTTCAGTTAATTGTTTCATTTGAAATCTTATCGATTAAATTCTTATTAACAATTAATTGATAGTCGATTAATTGTTAACATCCCTAATTTACAACCTACCCCCCCAGCCTCACCCCAACCAGGCATTTAAAAAAAAAAAAAAAATCTGCATTATTTACAACCTACCCCCCCAGCCTCACCCCAACCAGGCATTTAAAAAAAAAAAAAGAATTCTGCATTATTTACAACCTACCCCCCGAGCCTCACCCCAACCAGGCATTTTTTTGCAAAAAAAATAAATCTGCATTATTTACAACCTACCCCCCCAGCCTCACCCCAACCAGGCATTTAAAAAAAAAAAAAATTCTGCATTATTTACAACCTACCCCCCCAGCCTCACCCCAACCAGGCATTTAAAAAAAAAAAAAAAATCTGCATTATTTACAACCTACCCCCCCCAGCCTCACCCCAACCAGGCATTTAAAAAAAAAAAAAATTCTGCATTATTTACAACCTACCACCCCAGCCACACCCCAACCAGGCAATTAAAAAAAAAAAAAAATTCTGCATTATTTACAACCTACCCCCCCAGCCTCACCCCAACCAGGCATTTAAAAAAAAAAAAAATTCTGCATTATTTACAACCTACCCCCCCAGCCTCACCCCAACCAGGCATTTAAAAAAAAAAAAAAAAATTCTGCATTATTTACAACCTACCACCCCAGCCTCACACCAACCAGGCATTTAAAAAAAAAAAAAAATTCTGCATTATTTACAACCTACCCCCCCAGCCTCACTCCAACCAGGCATTTAAAAAAAAAAAAAATTCTGCATTATTTACAACCTACCCCCCCAGCCTCACCCCAACCAGGCATTAAAAAAAAAAATTCTGCGTTATTTACAATAGAGATGCAAATTTAAAGGAATTTCCTTAATCGATAGTTGTTAACCTTAACAAACAATAGTCGATTAATTGATAACATAAAAGCTAAATATAGCTTATGATATACAGAATACAAAATGTTATATTCCTGAATCAAAGATTTATTGTAACATTTGAGAAACAGGCATTATTGTAGCATAACAAAAATTGAATATGAAGGCGTGTATAGGCTACTTTAATAGAAAAGAAATTGCGCTCCATCTCATCTGTTGCAAACGAAACCGTTGCTCCGCTAGCCGCTAGCATCATTAACATAATCTCTCTTGAAATGGAAAGGCGACAGTTAAACTAATAGATTTAGCCTAGAACAGTCAACTTAAATCATAGGCTATTATGTTTTGAATAGGCTCCTCATATGCATACTAGATAGACCTACGTATTTTTATTCAAGAACATTTAAGCTACGTGGTCGGGAGCGAGTCGTGTGCGCAGCCCGTTTATTAGCTCTCGAAATCCCTCACCGTCAATGGTGCTTATTGGCATCATGTCCTTTTCAACCATCAACCTCTGAGTAATACCCTCCGCTCGTCTATCGTCACATACCCTCTTTGCCAACACTGAGGTGATGGTAGGTTGCGAACCACTTTGCCCTGACAGCACGGTTTTATGTACGCTTTTCAGGTGGTAGGCTACATTAACGAAGTAGTTATACTTCAAAACAGCACCAGAGGTATTGCAATGGGCATCATAGTTTTGCCCACTTCATTTTTGTGTCTTCTTGTGTAGGCTCAACTTCACGGCTTACCCTGCGTTCTCACATCCAGCAACTTCGGTCGCCCAGTCGCCGCAACTTAACTTTTGAGCGACCATCAGCCGTAACAGCCAATCAGAGTTCCACACTTCATATTTCCCCAACCGACGACACGAAACCATTTCGTGAATAATTGTTCCGCCCGATTTCACTCAAATTGCAGCAATGGAGTAGCAGCTAATAATAATGGTCCAAGCCTACCACGTCCTGTTCAATGTATAACATAACCTTAAAGGATATGTGTAGCTGTTCTACCAATATCACATTGAGCCAAAAAATACATGTTGAGTTTTATACATACATCTATCTATGTATCTAGCGTAGATAGATAAAGATCGGTAGCTCGCGACGAAGATAGATATAGGCTAGCCTATCGCTAGCTAGCGAGAACACATCATTATTAGTGTCATGACATAACTATAAAGAATAGGATGCATCGCAAATATGTTTTTGTTATACGTAGGCTATTTCCGTTGTTTCTCTTTATCAAAAAATTGTAGCTGCACGAACTGACTTGGATGACACAACGGGAAGCTCTTGCCCCGCCCCCAGCCTCGTAGAATTGACCGACTCAGCGACCAGTTGCTCGCTGTGAGAACGCAGCGTTACACTAGGCTGAATTTGGCGCCCTCGCGTGGAGACCTTAAGCCATGATTACATTTCACACAAAAACTCCCGTTGAAACAAGACCGCAGATTGTTCAGTTAATTGTTTCATTTGAAATCTTATCGATTAAATTCTTATTAGCAATTAATTGATAGTCGATTAATTGTTAACATCCCTAATTGAGAGCCCTTCAGTTTACAGCCCCCTGATTTCTCTCTCCTCTATCTCACCTTGTATGTCCCTGAGGACATCACTGGCAGAACCTCTTCTTATAATGGCATCCCACTATCTTCCACCGCGCAGCGGTTAAACTAAATTACCTTTTGATGGCCTTAGAGCATCAGGAGCACAGATTGAACACGGTCGTCGCCTGTGCAGGACTATTCTTTTAATTTGGCTTTAATGAATATGGCCAGATCCTGCTTCAAGTCCTCCGCTGTTTGAGCTTGACTTTTGAATTACCGTTCAAGTTTTGAGCTTTATCTCAGCTTAGTCTCTGGCTCACTTATTTTTTACAGAACACAGTGAAATTTCACTGCAGTATTCCAACGCATGACCTGGATGCCTAACCAGAGGGTTATAAGAAGAATGGAACACTGCTCCCGGACCTGTCCTTCACCAGATTGGGTTCTGTTAAAGTTAGAATCCGGCATCAATGTTTCTGCGGTTGTGGATGGTTGTCTGTTTTTCAACAATGAGTGAAATACCAAGATGAGACACCGGGCCTACCTGTGGACTGTTTTCAAATAATGACTCACTCAGCAGTACTAAAATTCAACATAGATAACCTCAACCTTCCGAAAGCAGCGTCAATACATTAAACCAGCTTAATTGTTCCTTTCAATTTTGAGAGCTACCCTTCTGAGGGTTATTGTGAGAAGCAGTTTAATTGTGCAGCAGTCAGGTGTAATGGGTTCCTTGTAAGGAGTCTGCTTAACTACCATACAGAGAGTCCAGCTGAGATGGGAGGCATCTTTCCAAAAAGACAGGCTTTGTTTCCCCAACTTCACACTCTTTCATTAATAGCAGTAACCTTCTGGCCACTTGCATATCTTGAATTTCAAATAAATTATCATATCTCCCTGGCATAAAGTCACACAGAGGTGATTGGTAATGAACTATGTTAATATCTCTTTCATGCATGGTGTCCACATAAGTGGACACTTAATTCAAGGCTATTTTCGATAAACATGAGATGTCATCCATCTCCCAACCACATGTTGGAAAAATCAATAGACCGCTCCCTGTAATGGAACGTTCAACATGATCTTGGATGTCATTGGTTGTTTGATTGTTCGCATTCTAACTCCAAGACGGCCAATGGTGACGGGAGCACCAGACGTCCCTGGTATATCGGTTAAAATCTTCTACTCAAAAAGGACAGATCATGTTAAAAAATATAGTTGTATCAAACAGACACTGATGAACACAATTGGATAGGGTTTATCCCAATTATCATTATAGTGTGAATGTTTTACCTCAAGACGAACAATCCACGTATGTGGACGTCATGCAACAACGGTACTAAACCGTTTCGGGCCTTTTTGTACTTTCCAGGGATTAAATGGCCCTTGATAGCTCAGAAATACCATTGTAAATAACTGTAAATTAACTCTAAATTATGTTAAAAATAGACCATTTGTGTTTTATAGGTGTGGCTGTGTTCACATGCACACGTTCATGTGCATATACTTTAGATTGTTCCCTTCATTTTGGCTGACATTTTGGCATTGCAGGGATAAAATTGCTGTTTTTCATTCTAAAATGCTATTGTAGATAGTGTCAATAATAGATACATATGTGCTTCACCTGCCATAATGGGGCATCACACCTAAGTCACCTGTCATATCAGAGTCATCTCGCTGATCATCACACTGGTTATACCAGAGTCATATAGCTGAGCATTGCATCTAAGTCACCTGTCATAGCGGATTCATTTAGCTGAGCATCACTCCTAAGTCACCTGTCATATAAGAGTCATCTCGCTGAGCATCACACTGGTTATACCGGAGTCATATAGTCACCTAAGTCACTCACCCGATCTCATTTAGCTGAGTGTCGTCTGTAATACAGGAGTCATTTAGTTGAGCATTGCATACAGAAGTCATTTATCTGAGTAATAGAGTTGATATAAATGTGAATAAATGAATAAGAAATGCGTTGAAACACATTTTAAGCCTGTTTACTGTCTGTTCACCCCCTTTGTACTCCTTTGATGCATGGTGTCCACACACGTGGACAGTTAAATAACTTTTAAAAAAATTGACAGTTTCTAGTAATTTTGCATGTCATTTTGAGTAATAGAAATTATCTGAAAAAAATCTTGCTCTGATTTAAAATAATTCATGCATGGAAGGGATATTATTATAATAATATGTATATTATTGTCATGGTTTCTCAGCCTGCTGTTCTCTGTTTGACCACTTCCCTGGGGAGCGCTCGTGTTGCGTCTCTTCTCTTTGTTTCTTTGTCCGTTTCATGTTTTTGGGTTTGCTACTCAGTGTATTCACCTGTTCCGTAGTTCCCATTATTATTTAAACCTCGCGTCACCTGTGGTAGACGCTTCCATATTGCCTATCCTTTTATGAAGAAAGCCGGCATTCTAGGACATCTCCTTTTCCAGTCCCGCTCTCTTTGTTGTGGAAAGCGTAAGCGTTATTTTGTTTTCATTTGTTTCACCATTTATCGGGCGTTATAGTCACGTTCCGAGGGTGTCCTTGTTTTTTGCTGTTTTCCCTTAAACCATTATTGCTATTGCCCGTGTATTCGTGGCTGCTCCGTTTTGCAGGAGTGTTTTTGGTTTCGGCTCCCTCGTTGTGAGCTATAGGGTTTTTCGTTGTTGTTTGATTGTATATATATAGTTAAGAGTTTTTCGCCCTATTAGGGTCGTTTGAGTTGTAGCGGTATCTCTCCTGTGTGGAGAGTTATTATTTGTTTGTATATTGTAATTCCCTGTTTGCGGGGTTTCCCTCCCGCTTTGTGGTGTTCAGTGAGCATTCTCTGAACCCCTACTGTCGCGTCTGGTCCTTCGTTCCCACGCTACCCCTGACAGAATATGGAAGCCAGTAGGGAGGCACCAGCGACAGTCGCTAATCTAGGACAAATCCTCACAGCGCAGGAGGCGGTTATCTCCAGCCATGAGGAGGGCATTAGGGCTCTTCAAGCCACCGTCCAAGCCCTACACACTCAGCAGGCACAATTCGGCAACCAGCTGCGTTATCAGGGAGACGGGCTGCGTGAATTAGTGGACAGCATTCACACTTTAACGTTGACGATTACGCCCCCCCAGGTTACTTTACCTTCAATCCCGGTAGCACAAGCGCCAAGTTCGGCGGTACTGATTCCTCCTGATCCAGCAGTGATTCCCGTTCCACGCGAGCTCAAGGAGCCTAAATTACAACTCCCGATTCGCTATGGAGGGGAGACCGGGAGGTGTAGGGGGTTTTTGACTCAGTGTTTAATTTTTTTCAAATCAAAACCTTCTCGGTTTTCCACCCAGGAGGCTCGAGTGTCGTTTATTCTCTCGCTTTTAACAGGTACGGCTCTCGCTTGGGCGGACCCCTTAATCAGAGCAAGCTCTCCCGTGATGTCCACTATGGAAAGTTTGGTAGAAGAGATGGCGTCGGTGTTCGACCATGACGTCTCCGGTCAGGAGGCGGCTATGCGACTGACTTATCTTCGTCAAGGCTCCGACACGGTGGCGTCATTTTCTATTGTCTTTCGAGCACTCGCAGGGGAGACTGGGTGGCCTGACGGACCGCTTAGCGCTCTATTTATTAAAGCACTTTCTGATTCAGTTCGAGATGCCCTTTCTGCAATCGAACCACCCGCTTCGTTCGGTGCGTTAGTGTCTACGGCTATCAGAATTGACAATCGGATTAGAGAGAGAGAGAGAGAGAGATTCGCTGGGTCACGCAGTGGTCGGTCTTCTATTGGTGTGCCTCGTCCGGTGGTTGTTCCGGTTCCCTCATTTTCTGAGGAGCCCATGCAGGTAGATGGGACGGCAGTACGTGATTCCAGGTTCACCAGGTCGAGAGAGGCGTGGTGTCGTTATTGTAAACGCGCCGGGCATTACAGAGATCAATGTCCTAAGCTAGCGGGAAAAAGAGGAGTCTCGCTAAGGGAATCGAGGTCCTTAGTGAGACATGATCAAACTTCTCCTCGAACTCTATTATCTGTGCAGCTGAGTTGGAATAAGCATTCCACCAGCTGTATCGCCTTTATCGATTCCGGTTCAGTTGAGTCCCTTATGGACATTAAGTGGGCTAGGGAGCAGGGGATTCCCTCAGTTTCTCTTTCCGTTCCACGGTTAGTAACTGCTCTTGACGGTCGCCCTTTGGGCACGGGCGCTATCCGGCGGGTTACCAGCGCCTTAAAACTGTCTGTTTCGTTACAGGATCATACGGAGCGTATTAATTTTTTTTTAGAAGATTCTCCCACATACCCACTTGTTCTGGGTCACTCATGGTTGGTTCAGCACAGGCCCAATATTAACTGGGGAGCGGAGGATTCGGTTATTCTCCGCTGGGGAGTTCAGTGCAGACACCACTGTTTTAGAGATAAATCTATTAGATCTGGCGGCTCGCGCCGCTCTCTTCCCGAGCTGAGTTCTGACAGCGAACAGGAGGAGGAGAGTGTTCTCCGTGGGGCTCACGGGGCAGTAGCGTCATCTCGCGACACCAGGGGGAGTCTTTCTTGGGACCCGCTCGCTGACGGGTTTAGTATGTGGGAGGAGGAGAGCTCTCCTTCTGAGATCGATTGGGACATCCCTCGCGATTCGGAGTCAGATTCGGAGAATGTTCAGGTGGGCGGAGCTATTCCGTTTTCATTGCCAGCTAATGTTCCTCAGCAGTACACTGATCTTGCGGAGGTTTTTAGTAAGCAGCGTGTCACTTCTCTTCCCCCTCATAGGCCGTATGATTGCGCCATCGAGTTATACCCTGGCTCGATTCCTCCCAGGGGAGCACTGTATTCTTTATCGGCTCCTGAGAGTGCCGCTATGAGAACTTATATAGAGGAATCGCTAGCCAACGGATTCATCAGACCCTCCACATCGCCGGCAGGGTCCGGTTTTTTCTTTGTTAAGAAAAAAGACGGTAGTCTTAGGCCATGTATTGATTGCAGGGGACTTAATGCGATAACTGTTAAGAATCGTTATCCTCTACCTCTTATGAATTCGGCATTTGAACGCCTCCAGGGGGCGTCTATTTTCACAAAACTGGATTTACGCAGCGCTTACAACCTCGTTCGCATCCGGGAGGGAGACCAATGGAAAACTGCATTTAACACCCATTCGGGACACTATGAGTACCAGGTGATGCCGTTCGGGCTCACTAGCGCCCCCTCAGTTTTTCAGGCGTTAGTGAACGACGTGTTAAGAGAGATGCTTGAGAAATCAGTTTTTGTGTATATTGATGACATTTTAATATTTTCTCCCGATATTTCCAGTCACATTCGCCATGTCAGGCAGGTTCTTAATGCTCTGCTCAAGGCGCAGCTGTTTGTTAAGGCAGAGAAGTGTGTTTTTCACACAAAATCAGTGTCGTTCCTTGGATTCATTGTGGCTGATGGCAAGGTTCAAATGGACCCCGAGAAAGTCTCGGCTGTGAAGAATTGGCCCACGCCATCCTCTCTCAAACAGGTTCAACGTTTTTTAGGTTTTGCTAATTTTTACCGAAGGTTTATTCGGAATTTCAGCGCGGTAGTTGCTCCTATTACAGCGCTCACAAAAAAAACCTCTTCTCGGTTTCTATGGAACTCGAGAGCTGAAGCGGCATTTTCTGACCTCAAAAAACGTTTCACGTCCGAACCTATTCTCGTAACGCCTAACCCTTCCCTTCCGTTTGTAGTAGAGGTAGACGCATCTGAGTTAGGAGTAGGAGCCATTCTCTCCCAGTTATCCCCTATTGACCACAAGATGCACCCCTGTGCTTACTTTTCTCGCTCATGAACTCCTGCCGAGAGAAATTATGATGTGGGAGACCGGGAGCTTTTGGCGGTAAAAATGGCGCTTGAGGAGTGGCGTCACTGGCTTGAAGGGGCGGAGCATCCGTTCACGGTGTGGACGGACCATAAGAACCTGGAGTACGTGCAGCTAGCCAAGAGGCTTAATTCTCGCCAAGCCCGGTGGGCGTTATTCTTCTTGCGCTTCAATTTCCTGCTCACGTATCGCCCCGGCTCCAAGAACGTTAAGCCAGATGCTCTTTCTCGCATCTTTGATAATTCGGACAGGGCTCCTGCCCCCGAATTTATTATTCCCGCCGACCAAATTGTGGCTCCAGTTATTTGGGCCATTGAAGCTGCAGTTCAGAGGGCAGTGCGCTCTGACCCAGGGCCTGGGGGGGTCCTCCTCACTGTTTGTTCGTTCCGCTGAAGCTTAGGTCCCGTGTATTACATTGGGGTCACACTTCTCAATTAGCGGCCCATCCGGGCGTTCACCGCACGAAGGACTTTCTTTCTCGGCGGTTTTGGTGGCCCAGTTTGGAGAGGGATGTTCGGAGTTTTGTTGCGGCTTGTCCGGTGTGTGCCCGCAGTAAGGGTTCAAGTCTCCCACCCTCTGGGCTTTTGCGCCCTCTTCCCATTCCCAGCCGTCCTTGGAGTCACATTGCCCTCGACTTCGTCACCGGTTTGCCTATGTCACTGGGTAAATCGGTGATCTTAGTCGTGGTAGATAGTTTCTCCAGGGCGGCCCATTTTATTGCGTTGTCTAAACTACCTTCAGCTTCTGAAACTGCACAACTTATGATAGACCATGTTTTTCGGCTACACGGGTTGCCGTTGGATGTGGTTTCTGATCGCGGCCCCCAGTTCACGGCCAAATTCTGGCGCGCATTCTGTTCTCTGCTTGGTGCCTCGGTCAGTTTGTCGTCTGGCTTCCATCCTGAGACGAATGGACAGACCGAGCACACTAACCAGACGCTGGAGAACACTCTGCGTTGCCTGGTGGCCTCTAATCCCACTTCCTGGAGTACACACCTGGCCTGGGCTGAGTATGCCCATAATACGTTGCGCAACGCGTCCACAGGGCTCTCGCCCTTCGAGGCTCAACTGGGGTATCAGCCCCCACTATTCCCTGAGCTGGAGAGTAATATAGAGGTTCCCTCCGTGGCATCCTTTATTCGGAGGTGTCGCTCTGTCTGGAAGCGGGTGCGGACTGCGCTTCAGCGCGCTGCTGCTAGACACAAGGTGGCAGCTGATAGACGACGTCGTCCAGCCCCCTCATTCAGGGTAGGGCAACGCGTGTGGCTCACTACGCGTGATCTGCCGTTAAGGGTGGAGTCTCGCAAACTCGCGCCCCGGTTTATTGGGCCTTTTAAAATTATACGGCGCATTAATCCGGTTACGGTAAGATTACAGCTCCCCCGTGCTATGCGTATCCATCCCACGTTTCATGTCTCCCGGCTTAAGCCAGTCCTTATTAGCCCGCTGGTCTCCATGGAGACGCCACCGCCACCTCCTCGGATGATAGAGGGGGGTCCTGTGTACACTGTCCGGCGTATTCTAGCCGAGAGACGGGTTGGGAGAGGTTTTCAATTTCTAGTAGATTGGGAGGGTTATGGCCCAGAGGAGCGTAGTTGGGTTCCCTCCAAAAACATCCTGGATCCTCAACTTATCAGGGATTTCCGGGGTCGCAGGCTTGAGGGATCGTCTGGGGTCGTCCCTTAGTGGGGGGGTCCTGTCATGGTTTCTCAGCCTGCTGTTCTCTGTTTGACCACTTCCCTGGGGAGCGCTCGTGTTGCGTCTCTTCTCTTTGTTTCTTTGTCCGTTTCATGTTTTTGGGTTTGCTACTCAGTGTATTCACCTGTTCCGTAGTTCCCATTATTATTTAAACCTCGCGTCACCTGTGGTAGACGCTTCCATATTGCCTATCCTTTTATGAAGAAAGCCGGCATTCTAGGACATCTCCTTTTCCAGTCCCGCTCTCTTTGTTGTGGAAAGCGTAAGCGTTATTTTGTTTTCATTTGTTTCACCATTTATCGGGCGTTATAGTCACGTTCCGAGGGTGTCCTTGTTTTTTGCTGTTTTCCCTTAAACCATTATTGCTATTGCCCGTGTATTCGTGGCTGCTCCGTTTTGCAGGAGTGTTTTTGGTTTCGGCTCCCTCGTTGTGAGCTATAGGGTTTTTCGTTGTTGTTTGATTGTATATATATAGTTAAGAGTTTTTCGCCCTATTAGGGTCGTTTGAGTTGTAGCGGTATCTCTCCTGTGTGGAGAGTTATTATTTGTTTGTATATTGTAATTCCCTGTTTGCGGGGTTTCCCTCCCGCTTTGTGGTGTTCAGTGAGCATTCTCTGAACCCCTACTGTTGCGTCTGGTCCTTCGTTCCCACGCTACCCCTGACAATTATTTATGTTAATTGGCCTATTTCACTCCATATGTAAGTAAAAACAAAGCTGTACCTCCATATAAATTGTGTGTATGCTGGTTCATAATTAGAGGACTGAAGGTCTGCTTGTCAGATTGCTGAACTCCTCCTTGTCTAATCAGAGAGCTCCGTCCACGGGGGGCTACTGTTTCCCGCATGGATTTGATTTTGTGTCTTTGACCCTGTTCCATTCGAATCTACTTTGACTCTCATCTAGCTCTTGTAGATTGTTCTCTGTATAATAACGGTAAACGGTGAACCCTGCTGGATTGTTATACTTCCATTGGGACACCAGTTTTGCGTTGTTATTTTTTCCTTTATTGTTTCTGACTCGGGGTGGAAATCTAAATTTCTGTGGGGGTGCGCTATTCTGACTCTTGGTCTCAGCCTGCTGACTCATTTGTTCAGAAGTTCAGGGTTTGAAGCTGCCCCACACCCGGCAAGCCTTTGAAGACTAGATTGGGTGTAGATGGTTAGGTGGTCAGGGACTGGAGTTGCAGTTGTGTACCCATTTGCCATTTATTCTCCATTACCTTTATTTATTGTTACGATCTGACCTAGACCAGGTCCTAACACAAAGAAACCCGTGGCTAGCAACAGCTAACAGCACTAGCCCACAAAATTACATTGTTAACATTTGTCCACTCTGTAATTATCCGCATAAAGACGGCACTCAAGTCCTATTTGTTTTTTTTTTGCCAAAATACCTTTGCTTGTCTTTATGGAAACAACGGTTCAATGTAATTTACTGACATTATGATAAAATAGCAATGATAGCTATTCAGAACAGTGACAGACACGGGATTGTTTTCCCCCTCACTGGGTCCGCCTCTGTGCCGATGATGTGTTCCCGACTGTATCTGCGCCAGCACCTGGATGTAGATGTCTAAGCCTGTCTCAGTAGGTTAAAATATACAGCTCAATCTGGTGGACAGTTCAAATCATTACATTTTCTCAGAAAGAGGGTTGCAACGTTAGGCAAACCAAAATAAAATGAATCTTTTTAATTGTTAAGCTTGATTGCGATGAATGTGTAATGAAGAATAATCGATCATTGATTAGCCGTTAACATCCCGAGTAGAGGGTGTGATAAAATTGAAACAAACCAACGTGAGGAATTACGTATATTATGGTTAACCCCTGGCAGTCTGACCTCATGAAACAGACAAAACCGAGCCAGCAGGAATGTGCCAGTGGAAAACGCACAACCCTCATGCTCGAATAGAGCTCTACTGTTGAGTTGTCAGGAGCCTGCACCGTTACTATACTACTCTTCCTCATTCAGGCTGAAACAAGCACAGTGGCTTTATCTACTCCACTCGCAGCGAGCGGACCTGTCGCAAGCCGCTTTGTTAATCGGGTGGGGTGGGCTCTGGAGGGCTCCCTGCGGAGTCCCTGCAGTCGGAGGATGGCAGCAGATCTGTGGAGCATGTTAGAGGGGATGCTGCATGGATCACTGGGTAAGTAGGGTATCCACACGGTCTTAGACAAACATGGACTATCCTGTCTATTTAAAAAAAGCATGGAGTGCACTGTTTCAACTCCCTCTGTGTGCAGGGTTCATACCGCAGAGTTATCTAGCTGAAATGTGCACTTTCGGGTTGGGAGAACGCCTTGCTGCCCTTCTGATTTTAAGAGGATAATGGGCTTCCTGGCCTGCTCTTGCCCAGTCCTGATACGTTCAAGATGTATTCAAAGCTTTGTTGTCAGTGATGTGAGAGCACAATCAACTGGATCAAACTCTCCTCAGTTTCACATTTGACACCGTTTTAATTATTAAACAATACAGGACGCAGTGAAGAAATGCACGCTCCTATTATTCGAGGGTTCCACAATGATCATGGGTTCCACAATGATCATGGGTTCTAATGATTTGGAGCTTAAGAAGATAAGAATGTTTGATCATTAGGCTAGGCCATTCAGCCCAGCTAGGTTCATCGTTTTGACGTTTATCGTTTGCTGTCTAGACAGCATCCCGTATTAAGCCTGGCCTTGAACGCTCCAGGGTTCTCTGCTTACATTATAACCTGGTAAGCTATTTAATTCTGGGTCCAATATGTTTTTGTATTCAAATCGAATCATATATAGATCCCTCAGATTTTGCTACAAAATGTGTCACTATGCTAAATTAAACAATCCGTATAAACTACTAATTTAGTTGTAAATATTTGTGAAAATAGGTGATTCTTTGTCAGTATTGAGCAGGAATTTGAGTGGTGTCTGAAGGGTTAATTATATTAACATTAATAAAATGTTATCTAGTTCTGATTAATAACATTGTGTGGAAGAACAAGTTCCTGAAACCAGTGTGAAATGTGCCTTTAGTTGAAACCTATGAAATGGCTATGTGACTAGTTTCAACCTGTGCCCCTGATTTCAGAAGCTTGGAGGTAATTTTCTGCAGCCTTTCTGCTCTTGTTTCTGAAGGTGGGGGATTTTCCTCTGTGCTGCGCTGCCATTCGTGCAGAAATAGACACTGGATTCCAGCCCACATTGTGATTTTTGCCAAGCTGCTCCAGCGCAGCCCACGCAAAACACCCACTGGCTCCCTTTCATTTCAGATGGCTGTATTTATTTAGCATATCAAAGCACAATATTAGTTATTATTTTAAAAATGTAGAAACTTGAGACAATAAAGTAATCAAATCTAAAGCTAATTTAACAAGGGATCAGTTTTTGTAAGACGTGGGCAGGAAGCACATATTTTAAAACAATGTAATTACTGTACAATTAACACATAACCAAGCATTACTCCCTTAGCTTTAGTAAGTGCAGTAAGGGTTAGGGTTGTGATTGGGTTTTTGGTTGAAGTTACAGCTGTGCTGTACTGTAAAACTGCAGTGTTTCGGGCAGCTCGCCCAGTACCATGCCTTGTACTGCTTTTAGAGGTATTGCTCAACACTTTAGTCTGTAACCCATGATCATTTTAGCTGCATACATTACTTTGAGGCATCATCTCTCTGCCTCGTTACCATAATAAGTGGACATTTTCTCCTTTTGGAAAGGTCAGGATGCAAAAATCCAGAAGGTTTTTCATGACCAAGCAACCTACATATTTATGTAATGCTATGGACAGTGGTGGAAGCTAGTTATGAGGAGCGCCCGTGCGAGATTTTTTTTACGGGCCCCCTCTCAGGCCGCGATCATATCTAATCCGTTGTTGCGTCTCCATACAGCTGGAAGTTCGTTGTTTTCAATTAGAAGGATCTGTTCTCTCCAGTGATGACACAGGCCCCCACAGACCACGCAGCTGCACTGCCTATATTGTCTATATCTCCACCACTCTATGGATTTGGATTTAATGGATTTGGAATTAAGTTATGTACTCTGTCCCATCCCTCCATATTTGGCAATGCTCTACACAGTTCAAAGGTGATATGTTTACATTTATATGTGTGTATATCTGGACATATCTGTAATACCATATAGAGCTAACAGAAATCAATATTATTATTATTATTATTAATAATAATAATAATAATAATAATAATAAGAAGAAGAAGAAGAAGAAGAAGAAGAAGAAGAAGAAGAATATTTTGCATTTATATAGCGCCTTTCTTGATACTGGAAGCGATTACAATGATGAGGGGAAACTCGCCTCAACCACCACCAATGTGTAGCACCCACCTGGGTGATGTAGCGTCACCATTTTGGCTGGATAACTGCACCGAGTAAAACCCAGAACAGCTCTTTTTACTTCAGTCCATGTTCCAGATTTTTGAAGGTTCCAGATTTTACTCAGTGCAGTTATCCAGCTAACTCAGAAATCCTGCTTCGTAGTATACCCCCCAGGTGCACTCTTCTGACTGTACATTTTGAGTCGTCTAGCAGCAATAATCTCTGACTGTCATGGTTTCTCCGCCTGCTTGTTGTATATTGTCCACTTCCCTGGAGAGCGCTCACGTTGCGTTCCTTCGCTTTGGTTTCCTAGTCCGTTTCAGGTTTTGGTTTTCAGTTCAGTGTGTTCACCTGTTCAGGGTTACCTGTCAGTATTTAAAGCACACGTCAGCGTTATTATACGCTTCCATATTGCCATTCGTTTCTCGAGGAAAGCCGGTATTGTAGGATAGCATCCTTTTCCAGTCCCGCTCTCGTCGCGTTTTGGAATTCGTAAGCGTTATTTTGTTTTCATTGCTTTCACCATTTATCGGGCGTTATAGTCCACGTACCGAGGGTGCAATTGTTTTTTCGTTGTCGTTTATATCACCATTATTGTTACCGCCCGTGTGTGCAGGGCTATCTCGTTTTGCAAGAGAGTTTTTGGTTTCGGTTCCCTCGTTGTGAGCTATAGGGTTTTTGTTTGTTGTTATTGCATTGTATAAAGTGTTAAGAGTTTTCGCCTTTAGGGTTGTTTTCAGTTGTAGCGGTATCTCTCCAGGTGTGGAGAGTTATATTTTGTTTGATTATTGTTATTCCCTGTTAGCGGGGTTTTCGCTCCCGCTTTGTGGTGTTCAGGTAGCATCCTCTGTACACCTACTGTCGCGTCTGGTCCTTCGTTCCCACGCTACCCCTGACAGAATATGGAAGCCAGTAGGGAGGCACCAGCGACAGTCGAGAACCTAGGGCAAATTCTCTCAGCTCAGGAGGCTGCTATCTCCGGCCATGAGGCCGGCATTAGGGCTCTTCAAGCCTCCGTCCAAGCCCTACATTCTCAGCAAGCACAGTTCGGCAATCAGCTGCGCTATCAGGGAGACGGGTTGCGTGATTTAGCGGAAAGCATTCGCACTTTAACTATGACGATTACGTCTCCCCAGGTTACTTCACCTTCAATCCCGGTAATACAAGCACCAACTGCGGCGGCACTAATCCCTCCTGATCCTGTAGGGATTCCCGTTCCACGCGAGCCCAAATTACAACTCCCGCTTCGCTATGGAGGAGAGACCGGGAAGTGTAAGGGGTTTTTGACGCAGTGTCTTATATTTTTTAAATCACAACCCTCTTGGTTTTCCACTCAGGAGGCCCGCGTATCGTTTATTCTCTCACTTTTAACAGGCACGGCTCTCGCTTGGGCGGATCCCTTAATCAGAGCAAGCTCCCCCGTGATGTCCACTATGGAGAGGTTGGCAGAAGAGATGGCGTCGGTTTTCGACCATGACGTTTCCGGTCAGGAGGCGGCGATGCGACTCACTTATCTTCGTCAAGGCTCCGACACGGTGGCGTCATTTTCTATTGCTTTTCGTGCACTCGCAGGGGAGACTGGGTGGCCGGACGGACCGCTTACCGCTCTATTTATTAAAGCACTTTCGGATTCAGTTCGAGATGCCCTTTCTGCACTCGAACCACCCGCTTCGTTCGGTGCGTTAGTGTCTACGGCTATCAGAATAGACAATCGGATTAGAGAGAGAGAGAGAGAGAGATTCGCTGGTCCACGCAGTGGTCGGTCCTCTATTTATGTGCCTCGTCCGGTGGTTGTTCCGGTTTCCTCATTTTCTGAGGAGCCCATGCAGGTAGATGGGACGGCTGTACGGGATCCCAAGTTTACCAGGGCGAGAGAGGCATGGTGTCGTTATTGTAAACGCGCTGGGCATTACAGAGATCAATGTCCTAAACTAGCGGGAAAAGAGGAGTCTCGCTAAGGGAATCGAGGTCCTTAGTGAGACAAGATCAAACTTCTCCTCGAACTCTAGTATCTGTGCAGCTGAGTTGGAATAAGCATTCCAACAGCTGTATCGCCTTTATTGACTCCGGATCAGTAGAGTCCCTTATGGACATTAAGTGGGCTAGGGAGCAGGGGATTCCCTCAGTTTCTCTTTCCGTTCCACGGTTAGTAACGGTTCTCGACGGTCGCCCTTTGGGTACGGGCGCTATTCGACGGGTTACCAGCTCCTTAAAACTGTCAGTTCCGTTCCAGGATCACACGGAGCGTATTAAAAAATTTTTAGTAGATTCTCCCACATACCCCCTTGTTCTGGGTCACTCATGGTTGGTTCAGCACAAGCCCAATATTAACTGGGGAGCAGAGGATTCGGTTATTCTCCGTTGGGGAGTTCAGTGCAGACACCAATGTGTTAGAGATAGAGCTGTTAGATCTGGCAGCTCGCGCCGCTCCCTTCCCGATTTCAGTTCGGACAGCGAACAGGAGGAGGAGAGTGTTCTCCGTGGGGCTCACGGGTCTGTAGCGTCATCTCGCGACACCAGGGGGAGTCTTTCTTGGGATTCACTTGCTGATGGGTTTAATTTATGGGAGGAGGAGAGCTCTCCTTCTGAGATCGATTGGGACATCCCTCGCGACTCGGAATCAGATTTGGAGAATGTTCAGGTGGGCGGAGCTATTCCATTTCCAGTGCCAGCTAATGTTCCTCAGCAGTACACTGATCTTGCGGAGGTTTTTAGTAAGCAACGCGCCACTTCTCTGCCTCCTCATAGGCCGTATGATTGCGCCATCGAGCTATACCCTGGCTCGATTCCCCCCAGGGGAGCGCTGTATTCCTTATCGGCCCCTGAGAGTGCCGCTATGAGGAATTACATAGAGGAATCCCTCGCCAACGGGTTCATTAGACCCTCCACTTCTCCGGCGGGCTCCGGGTTTTTCTTTGTCAAGAAGAAGGACGGTAGTCTTAGGCCATGCATCGACTACAGGGGACTTAACGCGATAACTATTAAGAATCGTTATCCTCTCCCGCTTATGAATTCGGCCTTCGAACGCCTCCAGGGGGCGTCTATTTTTACCAAACTGGATTTACGCAGCGCTTACAACCTCGTCCGCATTCGTGAAGGAGACCAGTGGAAAACTGCGTTTAATACCCACTCGGGACACTACGAGTATCAGGTGATGCCGTTCGGGCTCACTAGCGCCCCCGCAGTTTTTCAGGCGTTAGTTAACGACGTGCTAAGGGAGATGCTTGAAAAATCGGTTTTTGTTTATATTGATGATATTTTAATTTTTTCTCCCGATCTTTCCACGCACGTTCGCCATGTCAGGCAGGTCCTTAACGCGCTGCTCAAGGCTCAGCTATTTGTAAAGGCAGAAAAATGTGTCTTTCACACTAAATCAGTGTCTTTCCTGGGGTTCATTGTGGCAGAAGGCAAGGTTCAGATGGACCCAGCTAAAGTCTCGGCCGTTAAGAATTGGCCCACGCCATCCTCTCTTAAACAGGTTCAACGTTTTTTAGGCTTCGCAAATTTCTACAGGAGGTTTATTCGTAATTTTAGCGCGGTAGTCGCCCCTATTACCTCACTTACAAAAAAGACTTCTTCCTCCCGGTTCCAATGGAACTCGAGGGCCGAAGCGGCGTTTTCTGAACTCAAAAGACGCTTTACGTCGGAACCTATCCTTGTCACGCCCAACCCCTCCCTTCCTTTTGTTGTAGAAGTAGATGCATCGGAGTTAGGAGTGGGGGCCATTCTCTCCCAGCTATCCCCCATTGACCACAAAATGCATCCTTGTGCTTATTTTTCTCGTGCGTTAACACCTGCCGAGAGAAATTATGATGTGGGGGACCGGGAGCTCTTAGCAGTCAAAATGGCTCTGGAGGAATGGCGTCACTGGCTGGAAGGGGCGGAGCATCCGTTCACGGTGTGGACGGACCATAAGAACCTGGAGGACGTGCAGCTAGCCAAGAGGCTTAATTCTCGCCAAGCCCGGTGGGCGTTATTCTTCTTGCGCTTTAATTTCCTGCTCACATATCGCCCCGGCTCCAAGAACGTTAAGCCAGATGCTCTTTCTCGCGTCTTTGATAATTCGGACAGGGCTCCTGCCCCCGAATTTATCATTCCCGCCGACCAAATTGTGGCTCCAGTTATTTGGGCCATTGAAGCTGCAGTTCAGAGGGCAGTGCGATCAGATCCTGGGCCTGGGGGGGGCCCTTCTCACTGTTTATTCGTTCCGCTGAAGCTTAGGTCCCGGGTATTACGTTGGGGTCACACTTCTCAATTAGCGGCCCATCCGGGCGTTCACCGCACTAAGGACTTTCTTTCTCGGCGGTTTTGGTGGCCCAGTTTGGAGAGGGATGTTCGGAGTTTTGTTGCGGCTTGTCCGGTGTGTGCCCGCAGTAAGGGTTCTAGTCTCCCACCCTCTGGGCTTTTGCGCCCTCTTCCCATTCCCAGCCGTCCTTGGAGCCATATCGCCCTCGACTTCATCACCGGTTTGCCTATGTCACTGGGTAAATCGGTGATCTTAGTCGTGGTAGATCGTTTCTCCAGGGCGGCCCATTTTATCGCATTGTCGAAACTACCTTCAGCTTCTGAAACGGCGCAACTCATGATAGACCATGTTTTTCGGCTACACGGGTTGCCGTTGGATGTGGTTTCTGATCGCGGCCCCCAGTTCACGGCCAAATTCTGGCGCACATTCTGTTCTCTGCTTGGTGCCTCGGTCAGTTTGTCGTCTGGTTTCCATCCTGAGACGAATGGACAGACCGAGCGCACTAACCAGACGCTGGAGAACACTCTGCGTTGCCTGGCGGCCTCTAATTCCACTTCCTGGAGTACACACCTGGCCTGGGCTGAGTATGCCCATAATACGTTGCGCAACGCGTCCACAGGTCTCTCGCCCTTCGAGGCTCAACTGGGGTATCAGCCCCCACTATTCCCTGAGCTGGAAAGTAATATAGTGGTTCCCTCCGTGACATCCTTTATTCGGAGGTGTCGCTCTGTTTGGAAGCGGGTGCGGACTGCGCTTCAGCGCGCTGCTGCTAGACACAAGGTGGCAGCTGATAGACGACGTCGTCCTGCCCCCTCATTCAGGGTAGGGCAACGCGTGTGGCTCGCTACGCGTGATCTGCCATTAAAGGTGGAGTCTCGCAAACTCGCACCCCGGTTTATTGGGCCTTTTAAAATTTTACGGCGCATTAATCCGGTTACGGTAAGATTACAGCTCCCCCGTGCTATGCGTATCCATCCCACGTTTCATGTCTCCCGGCTTAAGCCAGTCCTCATTAGCCCGCTGGCCTCCGCTGAGAAGCCACCGCCGCCTCCTCGGATGATGGAGGGAGGTCCAGTGTACACTGTCCACCGTATTTTGGCCGAGAGACGGGTTGGGAGAGGTTTCCAATTCTTAGTTGGGTTCCCTCCAAAAATATTCTGGACCCTCAACTTATCAGGGATTTCCGGGGTCGCAGGCTTGAGGGATCGTCTGGGGTCGTCCCTTAGTGGGGGGGTCCTGTCATGGTTTCTCCGCCTGCTTGTTGTATATTGTCCACTTCCCTGGAGAGCGCTCACGTTGCGTTCCTTCGCTTTGGTTTCCTAGTCCGTTTCAGGTTTTGGTTTTCAGTTCAGTGTGTTCACCTGTTCAGGGTTACCTGTCAGTATTTAAAGCACACGTCAGCGTTATTATACGCTTCCATATTGCCATTCGTTTCTCGAGGAAAGCCGGTATCGTAGGATAGCATCCTTTTCCAGTCCCGCTCTCGTCGCGTTTTGGAATTCGTAAGCGTTATTTTGTTTTCATTGCTTTCACCATTTATCGGGCGTTATAGTCCACGTACCGAGGGTGCAATTGTTTTTTCGTTGTCGTTTATATCACCATTATTATTATCGCCCGTGTGTGCAGGGCTATCTCGTTTTGCAAGAGAGTTTTTGGTTTCGGTTCCCTCGTTGTGAGCTATAGGGTTTTTGTTTGTTGTTATTGCATTGTATAAAGTGTTAAGAGTTTTCGCCTTTAGGGTTGTTTTCAGTTGTAGCGGTATCTCTCCAGGTGTGGAGAGTTATATTTTGTTTGATTATTGTTATTCCCTGTTAGCGGGGTTTTCGCTCCCGCTTTGTGGTGTTCAGGTAGCATCCTCTGTACACCTACTGTCGCGTCTGGTCCTTCGTTCCCACGCTACCCCTGACACTGACATTCCAATCTTAAGCCCAAAAGTGATGATGATGTAATTTTATTAAGTTTTATAGCACAAAGATTATAACGGCACCAACAAGCATTGAAATAGCAAAGCAGGTCACGTGCAGAAAAAAATATATAAATTAGCCTTAAGCAATGTAAAATAACATGAATGTGATCTCTATTCTTACTGAAATTCAAGCTTTGATCACACACCAGTGTAATGTTCAGGTCCAGGTGCATCACACAGCAAGAACACTGCCCTGGTCCAGGAATATAGTTCCGCACAATGTACAAGTGCATAATACGATGCTTACATAAATAATATATTGTTTGTCATAACTTCATAATATTAGTACGATTCCAAAGGCCCTGACTGACATGGGCCTGCAAAAGAATTGTGCTGTAATTGTGCAAGGATGGGGTAGCCTGGGGTGGTAGGACCCAATGTGAGATTGTTTCAAAATCCCTGGCATACATTGGAATGAACCCAACATTAGTGCAGCCTCTTTTGATTGTCTTCTCGTTTGGTTTTTAACGAGCTTGATCGAGTCAAAGGCCTGGATTCAATCAACATTTGTCCTTAACTTTGACTCACAAATAATTGCAAGCGTTTGGCGAGTTCAGCGATCGCTGAAATTACCTTGTCACGCCGTGTCTGTGAATGTAACAATGGAACACTTGCATGCAGATATTTATGAGTCACAGCTGAATGTTGATTGAATTCAGGCCTGTGCCACGTTTCTGTCAGCGCTCATGGCTGTGCCGAAGCGAAGCTGCTGGCCCAGGCTTTGTGATACTGCCACTTGCCGCACGTCTGTGGCGTGTTACGCTCTCGACTCTGCCAGACCCACGTCTTCCAGTTTGGCTGTGAGACTGTGAGCCTGCTCTGTTTGTCTCCCTCAGAGCAGACAATAAAGCGTAGTTGGAATGATCCTCCCTGGCCCTGGATGGACCCTGGAGCTTTAGCTGTGCAGCACCCAGCCGGGCCCAGCTCCCTGAGTTTTACAGCTTCCTCTGCTTCCTGGCTCTCTGCCCGCAGGAAGAGGCTTCGGCAAACTTTATCTTTTTTTCTCTTTTTTTGGCGGCCTGATTTTTGCTTTCTACAGGCGTTGCCATGGAAATGTATCTCGTCCATGGCCCGGGCCACTCATTTCTTCTTCTCTCTCTCCTCCTCCTCCTTTTTACTGCCAGCATTGCACCCAAACCAGGTCCAGCCTTTCACACCTAACAGACTCCTTGCCCTGTTTCCTCCCATAATTCTAAGCATGGCAGAGCAATAGCTAGATAGAACAGATTTGTACCTCTTTCTTGCGGTGATGAAAAAGTTCACGGCACTCTCCTCTTGCCAAAACAGATGGGGAATAAGTGAATACGTAAAAACACGGTTCTTTCAAAAACGTTAGCATGAAGTGTGCGAATTCAGAGATGCCGCATGACTGAGAGAGCAGACAAAAGCGAAAACAAAAACAAACATGTTGAATGCCTGGCTGAAGAACACCAGGCGCCTCAATGATCTGAGGAAGTAAGGTTAGCCCCTTTATGTATCACACGCTAAAAGGATTTCTAGATTTATTTCAGAGCGAAGTTGCCGTTAACATCATCAGTCATCATCAGCCGTTACCTGCTCAACATGGACTCATCAAACATGCGTGAAGGAAAGTGGACCCATCCATTAGAGATTATATTATGTATCTTATCTCTTGTGCTCAGATCATGCAGATATTTTATTTAAGCACTAGCATGCTTAAACACAATCAGATACAACTAGATTTGCTTGAGTAATATGATAGCCTCAGGTATTCAAAGCTTGATTGTTATACAGTTAGGCTTCTTGCCACACTTTTATCTAGATAGCTAGCCCAAGCTGGGTTTTTAAAACCTAGTTTGAAATAGTTATAGTAGTTTTTATTGTAGTTATAGTAGCTAGCAGGCTGATCATTCCAAGGCAGTGGCCTTAGCTTACTTGATAATTAATTTACACTTTCTGTTATTATTAGGTTAATATTAGTATCATGTGTCTTCATGCTTGACTATTGCATATATCAGGGTTCTGTATGAGTCATGTATAGCTACAGGCAGCCCCTTTTGGATGTAAAGTCAGATGATGAGATGGAGGTTTTTCCACCCAGCCTGTGAAGCAACACCCAGGAGGCTGGCAGAAGAAATATGAACAGAAACCAGCATTTCCCTAGACAGCCCTCTTGCCCCTGAGAAAACGTATTGAGCAGTGAATCACCTCATAATAGCATCGCTGTGACATTGTGTGGTCATTTGCTCAGAACAAAAAATGCCCCACATGAGTTTTCATCTTGTGGAAAGTGGTTTCTTCTTCTTCTGTCACACCTTTTCGGTTTAGTAGTGATCACATTGAAACAAACAGCATGACATTGGAGTTCAAACAAAGTGATCATGTATGTCCACTGCAGGGAATTTTCTCTCTACTCTGCTTCCACTGAAAGCCTGAGTAGGCCCAGTGGTTCACTGGAAGTGGACAGTTGTTTTGTGTGCAGCCTGGCAGTGGTTGGTGTTTAACTGTGCCTTTGTCTTCAGAGGAAAAGCTGAGAACAATTAAACCCCTTTAACCCCTTAGTGCAGATGGCATATTTGGTAAATCATGGGGGTACTCTGTTTAAGGCTTTATAACTCCAGGTGTGAGCATCACATAAACTTGGTAAATGGCTTAAATGAAACAAAACCGGTGTACCATTTTTTGTACAAACTTAGATTTGTTTATTTTCATAATTTAAGTCAAAATAAAGTTCCGGAAATGCAAGCAAAACTTTTTAAAAAAAAGCATAACAAAACATATTTCTTCAAAATACTGAGAGCTACATAAGTGAAACAGGTAAAACTACACATTTCCTGGATCATAAACTCCTTGTCCACAAGCATTCAATAATCGCAGGGTGATATACAGAACTACTAAAGATCTATGACACGAAATGTAAGCAGTGTAGCCTGATGTACCCAGGGTCTCCAAACCTATCCAAATTGGCTAAAATGTGAATAGCTGTAAATCTTAAACTAATCATACATTTCAGTGCAAATCAACCGTTTTGACTCATTTAACTCACCTTTTTATCATTTTCATGTGGGAATTATTTTGGATCAGTACAGGGGGGTGGATATCTAGGTGTCCAATAACCTACCCAAAACCTCTCCGAGAAATTATTAAAAAGCCTTTTGTCCTTTATAAAGCATATACATTTTACCTTACGATCACTTAATGGATGAAAACATTGATATTGCACAGTTTCAGTTCAGTGTTTGATGCCAAGTGTGCCATTTTTTCACCATTATCCTTCATAAACTGCTTCATCCTGTGCGGTGCCTTCGTGGGCAACATGCACTCATCAATGGCACGGTCTTCAGTATGCTGTAAGGATCTGGTCCTGCAGTGGCTTCACTCTGAACAGTAGAGGGCACTGCTGGAGTGGCAGAGGTGGAGGGTCAAGCATGTTATAGGAACAAATTACATAATGCAGAAGCATTATAACACTGTGGTACACACAGCTAAATATGAAATCATTCACTCTTGTACTTCAGTAAACACTTTCTTCTGTATGCTACATTATGTTATATTTTGTTGCGTGCTCTAGGATGGCATTACTCTGTAGTGTGTTTCACAACTGTTGCTTATTTATTTTATTTATTTATTTTACATTCATCTTGCACACATCTGGACACAGTACATTTGAATACATATTTTCCATTCCCTAAGTGAAAAGCATCACCCATGGATATACTAATACCCCATAGAGTACATTATGCACAAAGAAATTACAATACAATAAAATAATATCGGAAAACACTACCAATGTTCTAGCTTCACGGCAAATCGAGGCATAAAATAAACTCCTAAAAAAAAGGTTGGAAACGTTATTTCGGTCGATTATTCCTCCCCTTTAATAATACCAATTGGTATTGTATTTTATATCGTTGGAAAGCCTGATTAGTCACCTTTACAACGAGGTACAACTTGTAAGGATCATGCATTCGTGGAATGAGCAACACAGCTAACCGTGTGGGTAGCGGCCCAAAAAAATGTGCCAAAATCCCCTGCAATATTCTTCTGTTGGTATTCACTCTCGTTTTGAGCTTCAAGTGCTGGCAGGTGTATGCCAGTCACAGGTGTGTGACTGGCACCTGATTGGCACCGAGGAATGGGATGCCATCCCACAGCAGTGTGTGACCAGGCTGGTGACCAGCATGAGGAGGAGGTGCCAAGCTGTTGTGGCTGCGTATGGATCTTCCACACGCTACTGAGGTCCCTGACAGTGTAAAATGAATAAAGTGTAAAAATGGCCAATATGTGTTGTTTTTTCCTTATTACTGTGGGAGAGTGCAATCATCCAGTCCACCAAGCAACTCAAAACGAGAGTGAATACCAACAGAAGAATATTGCAGGGGATTTTGGCACATTTTTTTGGGCCGCTACCCACACGGTTAGCTGTGTTGCTCATTCCACGAATGCACGATCAAGTTGTACCTCGTTGTAAAGGTGACTAATCAGGCTTTCCAACGATATAAAATACAATACCAATTGGTATTATTAAAGGGGAGGAATAATCGACCGAAATAACGTTTCCGAACTTTTTTTGAGGAGTTTATAACGTACGACTGAGCAACCAAACAGAACAGCGCTAAAATACTCAATTTCATTGTGAATGCTATGAATTCTAACAAAGCAGGCCACCACGAGCCACTACGGGAACGGCACGAACACAATAGTATCAATACATTACAGTTATTTGGCAGACGCGTTTATCCAAAGCGACGTACAATAAGTGCATATTGAAGGTCATAGACACAATCTACGAAGCAAAGTCACGAAAGTGCTACTTTCTCACAACGTAGAAGCTATCGCTAGTCATCAACCGAATACAGTCAGCTATACATTCTAAGCTATGAGATAGCTAAACCAAATAGAAAATAAAAAATAAACGGAAAGAACGTACTATATAATTTGCCTTATACATGTAGTTATTCAAGGTGGAGTCTGAAAAAGTGTGTTTTCAAATATGTTCAGCATTATTAGCAGGCTAACAGTGGTCTATTACGACCGATGCAAATACAAAAATAACGAAAATATAGCACGCAGTGGAAAAACGAATGTATATAATCAAAATATTACAAGCAGTAATACTTACATGTCGAGGAGGATATCTTCCCCATATTGATAGGCACCTCTTCCACAGAATCTATGCTACAGGGATTAGAAGAATCTCTGTTGTTGTCCTCTTCTGACCGACTTCGGGTGAAAACTACTAAAAAGTCACTTCAAAGTTGCGCGCAGTTTTATTGCGTAATACCAAATGCGTCATACCAAATGCGTCAAACCAAATGCGTCATCTGCGCATGTCTGCGTAAAATTGTCGTGATATAACAAGTATTGCAGTTACGCTCGCCCTTAAATAGTTAATCCAAGCTTTCAATTACACATGTAAATTACTTTTGGGAAGCTTGTCGTGCCTTCTATTGGATAAAACAATTGTCGATCAAACCAGAATAAAATTGAAAGCGTCACGACTGTGCAATCAGGAAGGGGGGGTTACGCAGAGCTAGTTTCGTTTGTCTAATAGTCTTCCAATGCGCTGTGTATTTTTCAAACGGATTGTCCAAGACAATAAATGACCACGGAATCTTGAAAGGGACATATCTACGCTTAAATCCACGGGAGGATTGCACACGAATTCCATATTTAATAGCAGATATTGATAGTAGAATGGCATTGTATGATTTCACTTGTTTATGTCGGTATTGATTGAGCAGCGATTTGCACCGCTGTATTTGCATACGGTCGGGCTATTGGTGGGTTTATCTGGTTGCTGGACGGAATTCTGATACTATATGATGAATACATATATTTATGAACTCCCAATATTGCCCACTATGTCACGCATGGGTAGGTATAGGCTGGGTGGGGAGTGCTTGTTAAATGGACTTGCTACGGAAAGATAGTGACACTTAGAAACTACGCATTGGCCAGAAATCGTCGCGAATCGTCTACCAATAAAGTTAAAATACCGCGTTTGGGTTTTCCACTAATAGTTTGGCTGCAGGAGCAACGCGTGTCTCAGTTGCGTAAAACTGTCTCGCATGCGAGACAAAATAGACTATCTGCACTAAGGGGTTAACTGCCTCCTCATAGGATGTAAGGATAAGTTTCAAATGGACAATAAAGCTGTGTTCATTTTTGCATTGGTTGGGATAGGTTTGGATGGGTTTGGATAAGATTGGGTAGGTTTTTGGACACTTAATTCCATTCCCCTGATCTTTTGAAAAAGCTGAAAATTCTCTAATGATATGGTGGAAATATGTTTCCAATGAGTCCAAAGAGTTTATCTTGTCGGGTATATAGCTTTTAGATTATGGATATATACATGTATTTCTTTACTCCCATGAGCCCTTGTTCCATGATGGTTTCATTGAGAGTTGACTGACCCGCTTAGCTCTACTGCTGGTTTATTGTCTCCTGCTTTTTTATTTTTATTTTACTTTTTCGAACTTAAGCGATTGCAAGTGATTTTGCAGATCTTAAGTTGTATTATTAATATTTGACTTTTGGGTAATACAAGATTGCGGGCGGACTGCTGCCACTCTCCAACCGAAGTGTCTTGCTAGCCGGCTTTTCAGACACCTGGTGGAGTCTATTTTATTCTGAATGAACACTCTAATGTTGATAGGGTTGTTATTCATGTCTCTACCAACAATATTCCCTGCCAAGCATCCGAGGTACTAAAATACGACTTTCTCCAACTTTTTAATGTCCTTTTAGGGTCTAAAATTGGCCAGGTGTTCATCTCTGGTCCTATTTCCACATTTGGCTGTGGGATGGGGCACGATAGTGGGCTACTGAGCCTGAACGACTCGCTTTCCTCTGCCTGTAGTACTAACAATGTGGTTTTTATTGACAATTTTAACCATTTTTGGGATTACAGATGGGTTTTTAGTAGAGATGGTCTTCACCCAGACGAGCTTGGTGCACGGATGCTATCAGTGAATATAATGTAACCTAGTCCGTCAATAAATCATGCCAACAGAATCTCGGTGTAGCAGTTTATGTCAAGTTCTGTTTTCCTGTTATGATTTCGAAAGCTGTCACTTTACCAAAACATTTAGAATTTATTGCTCTGAAGGTTGAACTGGGACAAAATAATTCTGTGAATTTTGGCAGGTATTTATAGACCACCATCTGCAGTTGAGGGTTCAATTATTAAAATAGCTGAGCTTCTGTCTCTTTATCTTGAATCTGAAGTGATAATTATGGGTGATCTTACGATATATATTATATATTATATACTATAACATTTGAATGGATCTCTATGGGAATTGGGGGTGGGACTAGATTTAGCTGTAAATTATGCTGGAACAGTAAGAAATACATGGTTGGTAAAATGGCTGTAAGTCATAAAGGGTTTGAGGTAACAAACGAGCCTCAAATCACTCTGCTGCCAGAGATACAGTAGATATGGAAGGATCACTTTCAGGGTTGTTTTTTCTGACAAATTTTCTTATTGAACTCTATGGAAAGATAAGTCAGGAGAAGAAACCCTTCAAGTTATTCATCCATATCTACTGTATTTCTGGCAGCAGAGTGATGTTTTAAGGCTTGTTTGATACGTCAGACCCTGGATGACTTAAAGCCATTTAGCCAACCATGTGTTCCATACTGTTCCAGTGTAATTGACAGATAAATCTAGTCCCACCCCCCAATTCCCATAGAAATTCATTCAAATGCAGAGAGGTTATAGTATCACTTGTATGAGTACCAGAAAATAAGATATCAATAGTTTTTTGATATTGTTGGGTCACAGACATCAGGAAGTCATGGCATGCAAAGGATATGCAACCAAACTGTCCAATATTTTTTGATGCCCAAAAATGTGGGGGATTATGTACAAAAGGTTATATAATTTCTAAACGGTTCATCCGATATGGATGAAAATACCCTCAAATTAAAGATGACAGTCTGCACTTCAACCTGAAATTGTATCCTTTCAAACTAAAAGTGCTGGAGTACAGAACCAAAATAACAACGAGACAACTGATAATTTTGCAGTGGTCACTTAATTTTTTCCAGAGCTGTATGTTTGTGAATTGAAATGAAAGACCCAACAAAAGAAGGAATAAAATGTAAGGGAAATTCTTGTATTTTATTACACAACCAATACACAATTGTGTGTATGTTACAAGACTTTTAATTTACGTTTCTATCACACCAATGCCACCAATTATAAAAAGAAAGATCACACAAAACATAAGCTATTTATATAATTCCAAATATACCAAATCGGAAAACAAAACTGTTCCAGGCCTCAGAGTCAACTATCCATAAATATTACATTCAGAAAGAGACATATTCATAATATTGTAATTATAACAATTTTGGATGTAAAAGTTACTGACCAAAGAATGGAAGAAGGTCTTTTCCACCATGTGCGATGAAATATCTTGACTCCTGATTGGTCTAGAAACACTAGTAGCTATGGGACTTTGTTTTAGAATGCAACCTTTCCGAAGTGTGGGGTGCCATGCTGAGCAGGAGGGGGTGCAGAGCAGAACAGCTAAACCCCATCGATAAACAGGTAACCCCAATGCCTGACCTCATCACTCACTTTCTTGAATCTCCTGTCACCAGCTGGAAAACGCAGGAGAACGGGAGCACAGCTGGTCACAGGCGAGTAATTGCCAGTCACCAGCAGGGCGGTATGTTTACATTGTGACTAAACCTTCTATAAGTCATGCATCTCACTGCTGTCAAGTGACTCTCCGATGCCTGGCTGTCAGCATGACTATCCACTGAGTCAGTCATATCCCTTTTCCACCAAACAAGTTCAAGGGTCGGTTCGGAGCCGGTGCCTAATTTCTGCATTTCAACAGCAAAATAACCGGCTCTTGGCCAGCAAAACTGGTTCCAGAGTGGCACCAACACTTAGCTGGTCCAGAACCAAGAACCGCTTACGTCAGGGGCTGGGGGCGGGATTATCATGAGAGGCTCAGGCTAGCTTCAGACAGAGCGAGGAGTAGGAGTAAGAAATCTCGCATTGACGGGCAAAATCTAGGTTTTAACATGTAATGTATGTAGGCTCGCAAAGCCAGGAGCAACACTAGAGATGTGATGTAGTCCGCCATTGTTGTTGCTGTGCTTGAAGTTGGCGCTAGCATTGCTGGGAAAGTGGAGACGTATATAGACAGTGGGTCTCTAGCCCGTGGAAAAGCAAACCGGTTCTTAGAAGGTTCACAAGTTGAACCAACTGCGAACCGGCACCAGCACCAGCCCAGCACCAGAACTAGGTTTGTGTTGGTGGAAAGGGGGTATCAGTGGCACAGCGTCCATTACTGCAAGGTAAAGGTGCAAAACAAATATAAATGCGAAAACTCTTATGTGTGAAAAATTTTCATATCACTAACTATGTACCTTCTTCTAGATACTTCTGGGCCTGTTTCGGATCCCAAATTAAAGGAAAAACCCCTACAGTGCGGGGGTCCGGTGGCTCTGTTATGCTGTGGGGGGGAATTTCCCTGGCATGGTTTGGGTCCACTTGCCCCCTTAGAAGGAAGGGTCACTGCAAATCAATACAGAGTCATTCTGAGTGATCACCTTTTGTCCTATGATGAGACATTTCTATCCTGATGGAAGTGGTCTCTTTCAGGATGACAATGCCCCCATCCACAGGGCACGAGGGGTCACTGAATGGTTCGATGAGTATGAAAATGACATGAATCATATGCTATGGCCTTCGCAGTCACCAGATCTCAACCCAATTGAACACCTATGGGAGATTTTGGACCGATGTCGACCATCAAAACACCAAATGAGGGAATATCTTTTGGAAGTAGAGTTCCAGAGACTAGAATCTATGCTAGACTTGAAGTAGAATTTATGCCAAGGTGCATTGAAGCTGTTCTGGCGGCTCGTGGTGGCCCAACAGCTTACTAGAACACTTTATGTTAGTTTTTTCTTTAATTTGTCACCTGTCTGTATATACTGTATATATGTGTGTGTGTGTATTTATATAAATATATATATTAGGGGTGGGACAATGCACCGGTGCATCGCGGTGCATCGATCCGAATGTGTAAATACAACTGCATCGATCTGTAAGATTCGAATCGATAAGCATCGATTAATATCGCATTTTAAATGAATGTGCACATGTATTCATTTATTCAAAAATTATTTAAAATATATATTTCTAAGACACGACTACTTTTAAAACTGTTTTGACCAGCTTCAATCCATGTTTCTGCTCCAACCCCCACGTAAGCGTGAGTTGAAAGTCGGGACAGGCGGGAATCAAGCGACAGAGACGGACAGATCTGAGCGAAATGGCTAGCTGCGTGCTCGCTGAGTGCGACAAAAGAGACAGAAACTTACAGAACTTGCGATGTTCCGAACAGAAAATCAGTGGTATGGAAGCATTTCGGGTTTAGAAAGAAGGAGGGTGTACTTGACAAAACCGCTGCAATATGCAAGATCTGCCAAGTAGAAATCAGATACACAGGCAACACCGCAAACATGATAAACCATTTGAGCCGACGATACACAATTAACGTGAAGGACAGCAAGCGCGTTAGCAAGCTAAACTCGGGAGTCATTGACACTTCCCCTGAGTTTCCTGGATAAATGGCCAAACAGTTCTATTTTTTTGTATAATTGTTTTTATTAGTTTTTATACACATACCGTGTCCAGACAGTTAATTGTAAAGTGCTTTCTGATATTTAAATTTAAACCATTTTCTATTCAAAATCAAGTAGACGTTCGAGACAAACTAAAATAGTAAGACTGTTTCCAATGTCTTACGTTTAATTAATTATTACTACGTTAACTGTCCGATTCACGTAATGAATGTCGTGGAACCTAGATACACCATACCATGCAGAAAACATTTTAGTGAAAAATGTATACCTGCTCTGTATGAAGAGGTGAAGAAAACTGTTCGACTGTCCTTGCAAAACGCTACGAGAGTAGCTTTAACTACGGATGGATGGGCATCTTGCTCCACCGAAGTTCTAGATCGTACTAAGATTTAGGAAAGTACTATGCATGACACTAACCTATAGGCTATTTCATTTTTCTTGCCCCAGTTTAGTAATTGTTATACATTTTGCCATTTTCATTTTGTAAATAAAGGAACTGTATTAGGGTACCGTGTCTGACACTGTTTGAAAAACAATAACCTAAATAGGGCAACTTTAGAAAATACACTGTTAGTCATGTTTATTGCTGCATTATTTGCTGCAGACAGCTGCAAAATGTATGGCATGCCTTAACAATAAACATAATGCTGTGAACTTGGTGTAAGGTTCTAATTGAATATTTAATTACTGCTGAATGTATCGGTATCAAATCACATTAGCATGCCTATTACTTTTTTTAAAGTATCTAAATTAATCGAACCGAATCGAATCGAATCATGGTCAAACGTAAGATATTATGATGCATCGAACCTTTGCCTAAAGAATCGGAAACGAATCGAATCGTTATGAGATTGAATCGTCCCACCCCTAATATATATATATACAGTATATATACATGTATATATAAAGCATACAGACTTGCTTTTTGAAAACATCTCTTATTTTGCCTTTGTTTGTAAAATTTAACATGTATATTTTATTCCAACGTGATTTTATTATTTTGTGTTGACCTGCATGATTCAAGAGCTATTTTTCATAAGTCTGTATATTGCTATTGCCGTTGGCCCTGCACTGGTAAGAGGAATACCGTCACATGCATGAGGACTGTTTTCGACACCAGACTGCCCGGGATGGTGGAAATGCAGAAGCACCGCTCTCAGCTGCCTTTAATTCAATCTTTCCATGTATTTTAGTGGCTCCTAACAACTGCTAATTGCTTGGATATTGTTACACATAATCTGTTGTGTTGTGAGTGCTTAAGTCGTTAGAAACAACATAATGCGTATTTAGCAGATGACCGGTTTTCCGTGCCGGAGAGGCATATGGATGAAGAGGCTTTTGGCTGCAGACGCATTAGTTGCCACAGGACTTGGATAAATGTCAGTTAGTCTGAGGAAACATTTCGCACTCGTCTGCTTTCCCTCTTTTGAAGAGGCCTTTTTCGACTTCAAGGGCAAATTGCGGCTCAATAGCTGTATTTCGTTTAAATCCAGAGTACCTATTCGAAGCCATAGCTGTGAGGATATGTCTCACTTCAGAGCGTCAGAAGCAGAGTTGTGCTAGACCGGCTGCGGGAGCTTTAACTGCGGGGTTGTGTAACTCGTGAGTATTTATGTTCCACTGCAGTCCCTGCCCAACCGTTGTTAACTAAAGAGATAGATGTACCACCGATCTATCTGGGTTTTGGTTAAAGCATACTGCATCAAATGTTTGCTTCTGTGGCAGTCCTACAAGGTCCGGTAAATCAGCACCATCGATTGCAGTCTGGCCTCCAGGGACTCTCTTGGCACTCTGTATGTGCATTATTGCTTTAGTACCAGACAGCATGTAGTACCATTAGTGCATCAGTACAGTCTGCTACCCACCGGTCATCTCGTATGTATGAAAGGACTGGACGCTGCTTTATTGATATGTCTTTCTGGTCTCATTCTCCTGCTGTCCTTAATGCTAAATGTGCCGTTCATCTGAACTGCCAGCTCTCAGCAGCTCGTAGCTGGAGTGGGATGGGGCTGGCGCTGGGTTTGCCATGCTCCGGCTCAATAATGGCGGGACAGAGAACCCCTGTTCCTTTGCACTGGTTTTGGGAGTCCGAGCACGTTACCCCTTTCGTTATTGTGGGGGGGTATGCATTAGCCATATTTTCAGCAACATTCTCTACTTTGAAGGCTGCTTTTAGCAATAGCGTCCTGGCATTTTCACAAGCTCTCATGATCCACAGAAAATATAACAGCTTGCTCTTTGCATTTTAATTTAACTGCTCCTTGAAATTGTCGAACATTGACGACCTCATAAAATAATTTGTTTTTTCTCATTTACTCCGTTCTGTAATAAGCATTTCTGTCGAACGCCGTCCTCTATTCGAGCAATATCAGTGGTTCCCAAACTGTGAAGTGGGACTCGGTGGTGGGTTATGGGTGAAATTGAGAGGTATGATCATTTTCCTACGTGTCACAGAGGGAGGGTCCAGATGGTGGGATTGTCCTTATCTCATTATGTAAAAATACTTCCTCTATTCGATTGAGCCTCTATAGTCTGCCTTTCAGCTACACATGACGTTTGTCTCCAGTGCAATGAATACAGTTCAGCTGGTGGACTGTTGATTAGAGTGAAAAAATATAAAATTAAAGTGGTACTAAAAAAATTTACAAAAGTGACCGAAGACCATTGGTTGCCTTTGCATGGCATTGGAGGTTTGGAGATTAAAATGTGCCCATGCTTCATTGTTTCTCAACAAGTCACTCACCAAACAGTATCTCACCATATTGCTTTTTTGAGTTTTCTGTTTACAGCGTGGGGACTCCGAGCTCTTGCCTTGTACCCAATCCTGATCGCATTGTCATCATGACGGAACATGAAGGAAAGAGTCTATCCACTTCACTATCAATACCCTTTCCACGGCCAGGTTCCCTCTTTGCAAGCTCTTCTTTAACAACGTCCGATTCTGTGAAAACCAAACTTTCTTGTGTAAACAAGTCAAGTCTGCTTGGTTCCTCAACACAAAATATCACGCATTACTTAAATCACGTGCATGACTGAAATAATCACCAAGCATTTGTCCAGTTCAGCCATTTCCGGAGCATAGTAGGCCTACTTTACATTTATTTATCAGTGTCATGCCATTCATAATTAATAGATAGAGCCTACCACATAATAGTTCTCATAACACGTATTCTCGGATCATTATTATTGAAAACCCATATGTTAGCGAATGGCATTAATGTCCATAATTGCGCGTGGCAACCAACAAACGCCGTGCCTTACGTAACAGACTCATATGAGCTGCCACATGCTGTTAAAATGTTTATGCTATCTTAAAAAAAGATGAAAGCTCTGAATTATCTTCTCTAATGATGCACTTATGTGTAAATCGTTATCAGCATCCCCCTCTGTGTAAGGAGGAAAGCCCATTACATTATTCAGTGCTGTTACATTATGCTGCTGTTTAGCTGTCCGCCGTGCATCACCAAAATGCATCCCATAATAAGTGCATGTCTGAACGTCCTCATCTGCTCACAGGCAGGCCAATGCACGCCTAATTGGAAATGATTTCAACACCAGTCGGTAAATCCCGGCCTTCTCCTGCTGTAGAACACACTCTAATGACCCTCTGGGTGACGCCGTTTTGATCGCAGGACTGCGAGGCTCTGCGCGAAAGCATTAACCATTCGCTCATCTCGTTAAGCTCCCAGACTGACGACAGCAATTAAGCGTTAAGCGGGATTATCTGTTATCGTCGGTGACCAAAACACTCACCAGAGTCTAAAAAGGCATGCGGCGAGAACTTTGGCGCTTAGCCTTCTGTGACGATCACCAAGGACTGCTACACGCCCGCGCGGGCAGGGCTTCTCATGATTCACACATCATTACAGTTTTTCACAATTGTTAACACACAAAAAGCGAAAATTCGGCACAATTTGCACAACCTTCACTTCATGTACCAATCGCTCGACCCAATTTGGCACTACTTCACACTCCCTTATCTGCATTAGACTCTGACTTTCCTTCTTTACACTCTGATGTCAATTACACATCACCTTGTTGTCAAAACACTACACACAATGTTCAGTTGTTGCACACACTTCTCAAGTAAAATCTCAAAGCATCAACCTACAACACACAAATATTAAAATCTCTAAACATTCAGGTCTGTTGTGTGAGGTTTTCAGTTTTGTGTGTGCCGTTTTGAGAAAGCCGTTATTGTTTTGAGAAACGTGTGTTAACAATTGTGAAAAACTGTAATAGATAAACCAGATCAAGGCTGATATTAATCTCTTCCATCACTTTTCTGTCCAAGCCAAGGCTACTGACATATTATTTAAAGTCCTTAATTAGTTTACTACTGTCACGTCCGCCGTTCCCTACCAGCCCACCTTTCTTTCATTCTCTTTGTTTTCTCCATTCCTCTCGTTTCATGTCATGTTTTTCCGTTTACCTTGTCAGTCTCTCCAGGTTGTGCGCGCTGGGTGTGGTTCCCCATTTAGTTTCTTATTTGCTCCCCATCATCTCCCAGCCAATCACTCGCAAACCCGCTCACATTCCGCACTCACCTCATTACTCCCGCTTACATTCCTCGCTCACTTTAATTATCACTCATGCTTTACACCTGTTTTCCCTTTATTTAAGTTCCACTTTTTGTTTGTCTCGTCGCCAGTTCGTTCCGTTAGTTGTTGTGTGTTAGACGTGTTTTTGGCCTCTGTTTGTTCGTTCCTAACTTGTCCAGTCTTGCTTTCAGTTTCGCCCATCCAGCCTGCTTCCCCGTTCCTGCCCACCTGTATTCGCCAAACCTGCACGCTGTCTGTCACCTGTCTGTTCTTATTGCTAATAAATCCACTTCATTTGACTTGCCCGAGTCTGTCTCAGAGTCCTGCATTTGGGTCCATTCCAGTTTCGGAACCGTAACAACTACAGTTTTACTGAAACCCCCCTGATTGTTTGTGCTGGCAGCAGCTGTATATGTGACTAGGTCTGAAGCTATCATCACCGTTTTTTTGTTGTTTTTTTTTTTTTTTTAGGGGGGGGAAGGGCTTGAATATCCAGCAATAATTACCTAACTCCTTTTCCTGTTTGTGTCTGTGAATTGATGTGTCTGCAATTATTGTGCTGGTTGTCTAAAACATAATTTAGGTGTGCAGTGATGGTTCTTAAGTGGTACAGCCTGGTGTAACTGCTCTGTATTTTTTAAGAGCAATGAACCACAGACCACAAACACTCAGACACACACACCTCACACCTCCCCCCATGCCCATATCTTTCCCAACACACACCCCTCAAAAATGCATGCACACACACACACACACACACACACACGCATGAACACCACACACACACACACACAGCACACAGCATAACCCACATCACCCACAAATGCACACATACCCCATGCCTTCAGTTCTAAAATGGGCCTGTTCCACTGACAGTGCACTGCTCAACATAAACATTTTCTGCTGGGGATGAATAACCGAGCACAAAATGTCCATTTTTAAATTGTTCTGCGACTCAAGTTTTTGGACTTGCATTATTCACAGTCACCCAGCTCCAGGGAAATTCAGTAATGTCTGGAGGTGACTAGCAATATACTACGGAGCAGCTACACTTACCTGATTATCCGCGTCTCCTGAAAGGAGAAATCCAAACAGCACAACATGGGGGCTAATCTGATTAGCTGTATCTCCTGAAAAGATATGGTGCATTTCATTTCAATGTTATTAGCAGTCGGTTTAACAGGACTTCAAGCAGGCTCACCTCGGCATAAATAGCAGTGACTGCAGTCGTGTCATGCAATGCCCTTTGTCCTGTTTTTTGCTTCTTTGACAAATATAAAATTTCCTTTTTTTTTTTTCCCCCCACAACTTGCAGTGTTGTTTTGAAAAATGCAAGTAAGAACCTTTGCTGGTCTCAAAAGGACAAAGCGTTTTATGATTACTACAGATCTGAGCTGTTGATCTGTTTACATTTTACATGATGGTCATTTAGGGAGCTGTGCATTTATTGAGTTAAGCTAAGGTTAGGCACTGTTTTAGCTAAAATGGCAGAAATACAGTTTACTACCTCAGATTTCATATCCACAACAATCTGGTTATAAGCCCAAATCTTAACCCAGCACTGTCTTCTGCCACCCCCCTCTCTCTCTCTCCAGATTGAGGACATTGTCTGCCGGATACAAGATGAGACCGAAGGAGTGCCCGTAAGGACAGTGAAGAGCTTCCTGTCCAAGATCCCCAGTGTGGTCACAGGTGAGTTTCAAACCGCTTGACACACCCACAGGTAAGTGGACAGGAAGGGAGCGAAAAGTAGCTATGGCCCCGAAGTGTCTGACAGCATTCAGCATGTCTTTTCCTGATTGGCTCTGGGTTTTCAATCCATGATTCATAGACACAAGGCAGGGCTGGATGTTGTCCGTTGGGTAAAATGATAAAATTATTCGGTACATGAGAAAATCAGGTTTTATTGTTCAGCGATCAAGCGGATTCAACATGTTCCCTTGATCCATCACGTCTTTCCCAAATCAAATACACCACATAGTAGCATTGCCCTGAGAACAATTAAACAAGCCATTGCCTGAAGTGAATTTCTGCAGCATGCAATCAAGACAATATGTAAATTTACAACACCAAAAAGCACACGGCCGTTTGTGGAGATAAATAAGGAAATTATGCCAAGAAAATAACACAGGGTTCACAGGCTGAGCATCGGAACCTAATTAACCCTCATATTATTTTATGGCGCCTTTTATGTTTGGGGTCAAATCTCTGTTGGTACAGGACTTTTGAAAACGTATCATTGTGTTTATTGCATGTTTACTATTAAATCCCAACAAATTAGGAAACGGCTTACATTGTCAAGGTGAAAAAAATAAGGTTAACAGGTATTTAAGAGAATCAGGTCAAATTGACCCCTGACATAATATGACGGTTAAATGTCTCTACCTTTCTATAGGCAAGACTAAACATGGGAAACTGAGAAATATCCCCATAAGAAATTTAAAGTGTTTATAGAGTATTTTTTGTGAGTGGGAGTGGCTGTGGCTTATGGTTACAGTCCTGAGGTTATGCTTAGGATCAGAGGATAATGGGTATAATTAGGAGGTTATGGTATGGTCAGAGGGTAATGGTTATACTCAGGGGGTTATGTTAGGGTCAGCGGGTTATGTTTTTGATTAGAGGGTTGTGCATTTAGTCAGGAGTTTGAAGTCATCAAAAGGTTATGCATTAGTAAAGAGTTTAATGTTTGCATCAGAGGGTTATGGATTTAGTCGGGAGTTTAACCCCTTTGTGCAGATACCTAGTGACCATGCTGCCGGCAGCAAGATTTTGCTCAATGGAGACATTCGTTGCTCCTGCAGCCAAACTATTAGTGGAAATCACAAACTCTGTGTTTTAACTGTATTGGTAGACGATTCGTGACAACTCTGCCGAATACAGAGTTTTAATAAGCGTCACTATTTTCCCTTAGAAAGTCCATTTAACAAGCAACCCCCCACCCATACCTATATATACCTATGCGTGACATAGTGGACAATATCTATGTGTGAGTTCATAAATATATTTATTCATCATATAAAATTTGAATTCCGTCATAGCAACAAGATAAACCCAACAATCGCCTGATCGTATGCCAAAAAAGCTGTGAAAAGCCCTGCTCACTCAAATGCAAAATAAACATGTGAAATTATTGTCTCATTATACCACATATTTTACTATGAATATCTGCTACTAAATATTAAATAAATATACAATCTTACCATTGATTTTACACATAGAGATGTTCCTTTCAAAATTCAGCGGTCATTTATTGTCTGGTACAATCCGTTTGAGAAATATACAACACTGTATACCGCTTATGCAGTGCCCTCCACAATTATTGGCACCCCTGGGATGAGTAAAAAGTGTTATAAAAAAATTCACCGTTTGGTGAATTTGCTTAACCTCACACTGAAAAAATGAGAAAAATCCAACCAACCTTTAATTGAAGTAAATTTATTATGAGAAAAAAAAATCCCTCATCAAGAAATAATTATTTTTAACAAAACCACATGTGCCACAATTATTGGCACCCCTGCATTTATATATAGAATAAAGTAATAATTTTTAATATTTGGTCACATATCCTTTGCATGCCATGACTTCCTGATGTCTGTGACCCAACAACATCAAAAGACTCTTGATATCTTATTTTCTGGTCACAAGCGATACTATAACATCTCTGCATTTGAATGGATCTCTATGGGAATTGCGGGGTGGGACAAATTTTAGCTGTAAATTACACTGGAACAGTATGGAACACATGGTTGGCTAAATGGCTCTAAGTCATCAAGGGTCTTGTATATACTTAGGCATGGCAACACTGTGATATCAATGTTTTTATCTTAAACCATCAGAATGTAAAAATGGATATGTTTTATAATGGACAATACAAATTGTATTCATTTTGTGACATGTTTTGGATAGGGTTTTGGACCCATAGATATCTACCCCCTATACTGATGAAAAGATAGTCATTTGCACTTGGTAATTATGCAAAAGTGAGTTTTATGAGCCAAAACTGCTGATTTGTAGTTAAGTATATCACAATTTATCCATTTGGATAGATTTGGAGACACTAATGGACAACAGGGTGCCTATATTTAGCATCATATACCTTTAGTAGTTTTGCATATCATTCTCAGATTTTGCATACTTGTGGACATGGAGTTTGGACATAATTTTTTTGCATTTTTTCAAAGTTTCTTTGAATTTGTTGAAATTTATTTTAATTTAAATTATAAAAATTATCTTTATTTTCCTTTATCTTTATTTTATAAAATTTTGTCTTGTTTTATCCGTTTGTTTGCTTACCTTGGTTGTGTTTTTGTTTTGTTATAACCCTCCCTCTCATAGGCATCAGAATGTAATTTGTATAAAATAATTGCAAATAAAAATAAAGTTGACCTCCCAAGAGGGGGGGGGGGGGGCATTTAAGCCATTTTACAAGTTTCTGTGATGCTCACACCTCAGAAGGATCAGAAGGTTATGGATTTAGTCAGGAGTTTATTGTTTGCATCAGGGGGTTATGGTTAGGTAGGGATGCGCACAGGAGAGCATGAAGGTTGAAGTGGCCCCTTTCACCAACCTGTGTTTAATCCCATTTGAAATTTCAAAGGTGCTTTATTTGCCTGTCAGAAAAAAACTTGTGCTGCAGTAGCCACACCCCTCTGTGTGGGATTACTGCTTTTTGTCACTGTTAACAGCACGTTGCTGGAAGCTTATCTGCTGCAGGAAAGCCTCTGGAGGAGAGGCAGAGGAAATGAAACGGGCTTTATCAGCGGCGACGACGCAGATCGCGTGGGGTTGAGCTTGATACTGCGGTAGCAGACAAGGACGGACACGCTGGCACACGCTGAGGCGCGCGTGCGCCGCTAAGCTTTTCGATACCGGTGGAGGGCTTTGTTTCTCCCGGCATCTCAGAGTCGATACGGCATGTCCGCGGTGCGGTAACTCCAGCTGCTCCCCACATTAGCGGGTGAATAGGAAAGGCCAGGAGGTCCCTCTGCAATTGCTCAACCTGTCAACAAATGCTCAGTATCGCCAAAGGCTGCTGTTCCCCTGGTGGCTCAACCATTAATATTCCCACCTTACATGGAAATGTAAAGACATTACCCATATCCACAGGGTGATGGCTATGATACTGTAACAATGCGTCACTTGCAGATCAAGCAACATAATCGAGATGGGAACTTTTTGTGAACGTGACTGTGTAAATGCTGTGTATTTCTGTGTGAGAGAGATACAGTGGCAATACGATGCCTATTACTTGTTGTGTCAAGAAGGTTAATTTGAATTTGAGAGAGAGAGAAAGACAGAGAGAGAGAGAGCGAAAGAGAGAGAGAAAGGGTGGGAAAGCGATCGATTACCATGGCACATGACTAGTTACTTGTGTGTAACCTGTTTCTCAGGTACAGAAATCATTCAGTGGCTGATGAAGAATTTATCCATTGATGATCCAGGCAAGTACTTTTAACACACTTTACTCATCTCACATACATTCTCCACAAACAATGGGAACCCGTGTGCATTCAAGATCCAGTGAGTTGTATTAACCTGCACAAAAAAAACATTTATAAGCCCCTTACACACTTATCGCTATCGGTAAACTATGTAAACAGCATGTACCTTTCACACCAGCTCTTTCTTTTTCCTCCTGCATTCGAGAGAAGGAATGCCTTCTTTCAGAAAGTAATAATAATGAAAATGTGATATGATAAAATTACAGTCTAATTTATTTACAGAGGGCTTTTGAAAAGCTCAAAAATCCTGGTGCTTCTTTTTTGGTTTTTCTGCTTCAGCTGAAGCCATTCATGTCGGGAGCCTTATTGCTGCCCAGGGGTATATCTTCCCCATCTCTGACCACGTCCTCACGCTGAAGGATGATGGGACATTCTTTCGCTTCCAGGTGAGTCATGAGGTTGGAATATAAGACTACATATCTCGCAATCCCCGTGGATATGCTGACGCTAGCGGGCTTCCAGGTGCATATTTCAGCACACAATTTTGGATGTCACTAGGAGACCAGAAGCTAGCACATATAGGGCCTGATTTACTAAGACCTTTAGGATGTGCAAAAACTTTTAACACACACAAAAGTGACAAAACCAATAACCTGACCAATCATTGGTTGTGTTATTAGTGTGCTAAAAGCTTTTGAGTATACGCTAAAGCTCTTAGTAAATCAGGCCCGTAATGTTTCTGTCACTTCTCATCATCATAATTTCAGTGTATGGTACAGATTGCACTAGCTTACGAACGCACTTGTACTAACTGTAAAACATTGATTAATGTGTGTGTCGTGCTACATCATTCAGACATAATCCTGACACAGTTTAACTATTTTGTGAGCACACATATGTTTACCCCTGAGCACAGTAGGAGGCCATGAGAAACAGCTCGGATATTTATTCAGCGTTGGTCATATATCAGCACTATTCACTGTTCAGCAATTTGTTGGAGTCCCTGCTGAGCAGATATTTTCCTGATGGCCTGAAATGCAGGGAGCAGGACTGTTTAGATTAACATCTGAAAACCCATTATTTTCTCATTTCTGTGTGGTTATTCTGCATTGTGTGTATCTTACCCATGAGGTTTGAACGATTCATCTTTATGATTCATTGTGTAGTACACGGACCATGAATGTGGCTATGCAATGACAATAGCTTCAAAAACCTTTACAAACACCGAACAAAATGGTTCCCATAAACCAGCCTGTGTATTCATCTCCATTGTAGCATTGATTGTGTTATTGCAATAATGGAAATTTAATTAATTAATTCCAGTCCATTTCATCAAGTCTGGGAAAGCGGCTCTTTGGGCTCTGGCTCGGAGTGCTGCAATTGAGATTGAATGAACTGCAAGTCGTTTTCTCCAGAAGCAATGAGATTGAGTTTGTGCCTGTTATTTCTCAAACCTGTCCTGCTTGTTTTCCCTTTAGAGTTTGCCTGTAGGACTTTCTGTCTTGCCACATCCCATTATATCATTGCATGAAATGCATGACAATTGCTATAGAGAATGGGGAGGTTAATTGTAGGCCAATGATTTCATTATTTTTTATGAATTTTAATCCTCTGAAGACCCTGGAATTTAATTGGAAATTACCTGAGATCAAAGGCCAAACATCGGTGTCTTTCTCATATTTTATCAGCCGTTAGTCAAATGTCAGCATTAGAGGTTTGGTTTATGAATCCAGTTTAACTTTTATAAGATGACTAGGAGCCTGAATGAAAAATTATCGATTAAAATAATATAAAGTAATATATTTTCAATAAGAATTGAAAAAATAAAACAGGAAATTTGACCATAATTTTGGAGAAGCCTCTACCATTCATGTGAAGAAATTGTTTTAAGAATGATGCTGTTTGAGCACTGCTATGTCAATATATAATTTGAGACTTTTATAGGATTTGATATTGTATTGTCAATAATATCATTGTGAAACTATAAGAATAATTATTGATTGCATAATAATGGATATTATTTCATATTATTTGACTTTTTTTTGTTTTTAAAGATCTAAAGTGACTCATTCTGTAAAGAAGCTTGGTGAGAACACAAGCATAAAACTAAATATTGCAGCACTGTGGAATCAGAGGGAATTTAATGTTTCTATGTTTTGTAAAGAGCTGTAGGGGAAACTGTTTTTTAATGCTGCTCTGTTTTGTTCCTCCCAAGGCTCCATTTTATTGGCCTTCCAACTGTTGGGAGCCAGAAAACACAGACTACGGTAAGAGCAGCCATGACCTGGTGCCCTCTTGCTTGACTAAACTTACCTCTGAGGGGCCAATCAGGCCCGAGGGGAGAGAGTGAAGAGACTCACTACCTTGAAAGAGGGCCGGTCGGCAACCAGCACTGTGAGATTTATGGGGAGGTGTTGGTTTCTCAGGCCATATTTGATCTGGCTCTCTCAGGAATCCTAAATCAAATAGCCTGGTGCTGTAATGATCTGTGGAGATGTGCAGATGAGCTTGGTTTCAGAGCTCCTTCTGTCTGTCTGTCTGTCTGTTTGTCCATCTTTGTGCACACAGCTATTTACCTGTGCAAGCGCACCATGCAGAACAAGGCCCGACTGGAGCTCGCTGACTATGAGGCTGTGAGTGGTATTCATTTCTTTCTGCCAATGCACACATATATCCCTTCTTACACTGTAGAGCCAGGCTGGCTCATAATACCCCTCAGAATCTGCAGAGCAGGAATCTGGCAAGTTCATTAAACCCCTTATATCCATTGGGACTGGTTAAAGTTGGGAAAAATCGCATGCAGCAGAATGGCCGAAGCACACCTCGCCGTACAGCCCCTTTACGCTGCATGCTACTGAAAACCGTTTGAAAATCATTTTCCAGTAGGTTTTGCTGTTGGTGAAAATGCCTGTCTCTAGGGCCTTCAATTATGTATGTCTGTCTGGCTGGCTACAGGAGAATCTGGCAAGGCTGCAGAGGGCTTTCGCCAGGAAGTGGGAGTTCATCTTCATGCAGGCAGAGGCACAAGCCAGGTAAGTACAGAAGCCTAGGGCTGCTAAACAGGAAGATCATTCTTACCTGTCAAGTTTGGAGTGTCAGGCTTTGGCCTCGTGCACACCTGCGCACACCTGACTGGTCCCATGCTTTATTGGGTGCTGTAGGTGAGTTTTCTGCAAACACAGAGTTATCCACTCGCTTAAATTTACCACTTTTATTTTCCCACCCTGAAAACAGTGCCTTGGCAGAGCCACAAAATCGATAGCAACCTTCAGCTGTTACTTCTAACCCCCGAGACATTACTTCAGCTCGGCACCATGAAGATTGTAAATTTGATGACACCAATGCTCTTACAGATACCGAAGTTCAGGAGATATGTTCACTTAACAAACAAAAAAGAAATACTGCCCAAATAATGCCATCAGAGAGCCTTTTAATTATTCAAAAACACATAGAAGAAGTACATTGTACCTAAACATAAAAATTCAGGAACTGGATTTATATTAAAAATTTCTCTCAACACATGGGAACTGGAAAACACATATTTTTATCCAGAAATGTTTTACATTTGTTTGTTTTTATTGTCATAATACACCCCTCCATGGTTATGCAATTAGAATTGTATAGATACTTCTCCAAAAAACATTCTGTTCTCAGTAAGATATTTCACTGTTCCAGTGATGTCCCAGACCTGACTGTGTGGCTCACACATGGGAATGGCTCTTATTAGCTCAGGAGCCTTGCAGAATCGCTTATGTTGGACCCAGAGAATGAGTATAAATGAAGATGTGCATCACTGTATGCCCTGAGAGCCCACAGTAATGGGGCTTCTCTGTCTCGCCAATCAGTTCATTTCCCGAGTTGGTTAAACTGTTCAATGTGTCTCTGCAGATTAAGGTGAATTGCACTTTATGCCTGGGGTGAATTGTTTTCAGGTAGCACAGCGTTAATAACTCTGCCACAACATTCACCATGGTTGCCCACGCTGTTAGCTAGTTGGCTCAACAGCCCCATCTATTGGGCAGTTAGTGTAAATGCAAGAGAAATTCCTCAGTTCCAGTAATGAGTATGGGCATTGAGACATACACTCCTCCTGGACGGAAAAAGGTGTCTTCATCTCTCTTTATGTTCACCTTTTCCTCTCCCTCTCTCTTCAGGATTGACCGGAAGAAGGACAAAATAGAGCGGAAAATTCTGGACAGCCAGGAGAGAGCATTCTGGGATGTCCACCGGCCCGTGGTGCGTTTACAGGAGGGGTGGGTGTTACGGGAGCAGCGGGTGGTACAGACCAGTATATGTTACTGTAGGCTGTCTGGTGTAGGTTAGGCAGCACAGTGTAAGTTTGTGGGGGGCAGGGCGCTTGGTTAGGTGGAGCGTGGTGTTGTAAGTTAGATGGTGTAGGCTTGGCGGGGAAATGTACAGTGGGTTAGTCAGTGCAATGTAGGTTAGTATAGATTAAGTGGGGGTGGTGCAGTGCAGGTTATAGTGTTTCAGTACCAGCTCCACCCAGGGACATTGCATGCACACTGGTTGATCAGGTCATGTGACCTCCAGCCCGGTTGCGTGAACACGACGGAGATGGACATCCGAAAGTGCCGGCGCATTCTGAATCCTCACAAGGTGAAGAAGGTATGGAGGGCCCAAGCACCGCAAGCAACCAATCAGATTCCAGCATGTGTGTGGGTGTGGCCTGTCAAAGCAATTGACTGTCTGGGTCCTCTTTCTACAGTCTGTGTATGGGGTGATTGAGGAAGGCCAAGAAAGCAGTCCAGTGCACACACCGTCACGGCCTGCCAGGAAAGCCACCAACGATGACGTGCAGAAAGAGGTGACTCACACACACACACACACACACACACACACACACACACGTGACTCACACACACAATAAAAAGCCTTTTATTAAAGCAGATAACAGCCACACTTGTAAAACTGTTGTGTTATTTGTCGATCTTAGATCTCTTTCCTAAGCACCCAGTTGGACAGACACTGTATGAAAATGTCCAAAGTCGCAGAAAGGTGAGTCTGACATCACAGGTATGTAGAAAGACACACGGGCACCTATTAAATGAAACTATTTTTTCATAAGAACTGTTGTTTAGCTGGTAGCTAGGTGCCTGTGCCTGCTCTCAAGTCAGCTGTAGACCCATCCCTCCATCTAATCTAGCAACAAGTCATAGAATGGAGCCCAAAGAAACCCCCATGTTCCCCATTGTGATGTCATAGTCAGGCTGTACCATCCTAACATGGGCTCATGGGACTGTGAGTTACCTTTCCTTGTTCCCGGACAGTCTAATGAGCTACACAGAGCAGTTTCTGGACTACGACCCACTCGTGTGCCCCCCAGAGCCTTCCAACCCCTGGGTCTCTGAAGACTGCTCTCTTTGGGACTTGGAGTCCAGGTAACACCTGCAGAGATCTCCCCCTCCAGCCGATTCACATGCCGTCTCTCCTACAATGGGAGTTTGACATCCATCTTGCAGAGATGTGTCTCTGTGACCAGATGCTGCTTTACATTCCATTCTAACAGGGCTCTCTCATTCACTGACGATATTTCTGCTCTGAACATAATAAAAGTAATTTCTGTCAGAACAACTCACATGTTTAAATAACATGTTTTAATGAATGAATGTGCTGCATAATTATTTTGGTTTGGCGCTGAATGAATCTGCTTTAGTACTGCTCTGGAGCATCTCCCCCCGTTAAATGGGAGATGACCAGAAACCACCCATACTAAAGCAGATCCAAACAACAGGTGGAAGCTGGGGTGGTGGAGGGTGACAGCTAATTTATTTTAACACAAGCCGTAAACAGCGTGTCAGAAAGCAGCAGAGAGAACTGATTATTGGTTTAAAAAGGCCGCTCCATTAGAGGTGTGTGCATGTGATTGGTTGAGTATCCGACCACAGTTGGCTACAGCGAGAGGTTTTCCGACAAAACTTGCTCTGCACAGGAATCGTTCGCGACGCTCATATGCTGTCAAGTACAGCTCAATCTATAACATTTAAATACCTCATGCCATTTAACACAGTACATTTAAGTGTCAGCTCTAAAAAGTACTGAGTTACAACATATTATACAGAACTGTGCTATCAGCTCTAAGCATGCTAAAAAGGGGTAGATACAGTCTGCTACAGGGAATGCACATGAAATCATATCTGTGCAGTCTTCCTCAGATAAAGAGCTGTGCCATGTAGATGTTCGCTGTAGCACTGAATTATGGGAAAACGCATTCCTGCAATGTAGCAGGATGCTGACCTGTGTGACCTGTGTGACGCCCCCCCCTGCAGTAACGAGCCTAGCCAGCGGCGTGTGAGAAAGTGGGGGTTCTCTCTGGACGAGGCTCTCAGGGACCCCGCAGGGAGAGACCAGTTCCTCAAGTTCCTGGAGTCAGAGTTCAGCTCTGAAAATCTGCGGTGAGATCAAAGCCCTCATACCTGTGATTGCTTTCACACATGGTCCAGATTGACCTAAACTCACCAGGAGAGCACTCTGCATGTGAATGTGCAGAAGATCAGAGACATACAGTGAGCACCATAATTCATTGTACAGTGACACATTTTTTGTTTTTTTGGTTCTGTACCCTTTGAGTTTGAAAGGATACAATGCCAGTGAGGTTGAAGTGCAGACTGTCAGCTTTAATTTGAGTATTTTCATCCATATCGGATGATCCGTTTAGAAATTAAAGAACCTTTTGTACATAGTCCCCCCCATTTTCGGGCCTCAAAAAATATTGGACAGTTTAACATAATGTAGAATAAAGTAATCATTTTTTATATTTAGTAGCATATCCTTTGCATGCCATGACTTCCTGATTTCTGTGACCCAACAACATCAAAAAACTCTTGATATCTTATTTTGTGGTACTCTTACAAGCGATAACCTCTCTGCATTTGAATGGATCTGAATTGGGAATTGGGGGGTGTGACTAGATTTAGCTTTAAATTACACTGGAACAGTATGGAACACATGATTGGCTAAATGGCTCTACGTCATCAAGGGTCTGACATATCAAACATTACATTACAGGCATTTAGCAGACACTCTTATCCACAGCGGCTTACACAAACATTGCATTTTAAAAAATTTTTTTTTTACATATTATCCATTTATACAGCTGGATATATACTGAAGCAATTCAGGTTAAGTACCTTGCTCAAGGGTACAACGGCAGTGTCCTACCTGGGAATCGAACCTGCAACCTTTGGGTCACAAGGCCAGTTCCTTAACCATTATACTACACTGCTGCCCAAACAAACAAGCCTTAAACCATCACTCTGCTGCCAGACATGCAGTAGATATGGATGGATAACTTGAAGGGTTGTTTCTCCTGACAAATTTTCCTATTGAACTCTATGGAAAAATAAGTCTTCAAGAAACCCTTCAAGTTATCCATCTATATTTACTGCATATCTGGCAGCAGACTGATGGTTTAAAGCTTGTTTGATAGGTCAGATCTTTGATGACTTAAAGCCATTTAAAGTACTAGAGTACAGAACCAGCATAACAAAAAATGTGTCACTGTCCAATGAATTATGGCGCTCACTGTATATAACATATATTTACATGTAGAAGTCAGTGCATAGATCTGTCGTGAAGGCAGGAGCAAGAATCAATGTAGATTTATAGATCATGTTACATAGATCTGTCATGAAGAAAGAGTACAGCTCAGTATAGGGTGCAGAAATTGATCATGAAGGGCACATCAGACTTTTTAAATACACACCGAAGCGCACGGATCCGTGAGTGAGGGCTCTGTGCTCCTCAGGTTCTGGTTGGCAGTGCAGGACTTAAAACAGCGCCCCCTGCAGGACGTGCCAAGTCGTGCTCAGGAGATTTGGCAGGAGTTCCTCGCTGACGGTGCTCCCAGTTCCATCAATCTGGACTCCCACAGCTATGAGCGCACCAGCCAGAACCTCTCAGATCCCGGACGCTACAGCTTTGAGGATGCGCAGGTGAGCAGGCTCTCACTACACTGAAAAGATAAGAGAGTGAAGTCATGTCTCTCTCTTTCTCTCTCTCTCTCTCTCTCTCATACACAACTGGATAGATTTTCTCTCTGTCTCACACACACACACACACACACACACACAAGCACATACACAAATGCTTACATTCTCTCTCTCTCTCTCTCTCACACACACACACAAATACACACAAATACACACAAATACACACATATACACAAATGCATTCATTAATTCTCTCTCTCTCTCTCTCTCTCTCTCTCTCTCTCTCTCTCACACACACACACACACACACAGTTGATGTTCTCTTCTGTTTCCTTTAGGACCACATCTACATGTTGATGAAAAGCGACAGCTACACACGCTTCCTCCGATCAAACACTTACCAGGACCTGCTGCTCTCCAAGAAGAAGGTACCAGCTGCATCTCCAAAGCACCATCTCATTACCAGTTCCATCCCTAAACCACTAAACTACCAGCTTTGTCTCTCTAAAACAGCACATTATCCCCCTTTATCAGCCCCATCTCTCTAAAACAGGTGGACAATGCTCCAGGTTAATTCATTAATTTATACATGCATTAATTAATTAATTATACTTACATGTAATTAATTGTCTTGTCCAATTGCACACGACTGTGACTCGCTGTCCCTGCTGGTGCCTCAGGGTAGTGCAGGCGTCTTCACCACAGACAGTGTTGCGTGAGACTGCATGGCTCCATATTGACGGTTCAGTTTCTTTCTCTGTCCTGTAATTGCCATGCCACAGACCGACAGTGATCAGGGGCGACGGACCTCTCTGGAGAAATTCACACGCAGTGTGGTGAGAATCCCTTCTTCTACCACCCCTATCCATCTATTTTACCCTCCTACAGTACTTACATTGTGCCCCTGTAGTTTACCATATGATATATACATATATCCTATTTATTTATTATATCGTCGTTTGAAGTTCACTTCCCTCCTTGACAAATATAATTTTGTGTAAGCATTGGAGTCAATGATCTATTCTCTGTTTATTACCCATCGACAAAATTGGTTAAACATCAATATTTAGACTTGCTGAAATATAACACTTTATAAATGTAAAATGATAGTACCATGAATTGTGTAATTGTGTGCCTTTCACAAGATGTCTCTTAATTTTTGTCGTCTTCAACCACAACTTCAATTGAGAAAAATGCTCCTCTTCCTGATATACAGTGCAGTCCGTAAGTATTTTTCTGTTGTTGTTTTGGCTCTGTAGTCCAGCACATTGGATTTGAAATGGAACAGTGGCTAAAGTGGTTAAAGTTTCAGCTTTAATTTGAGGGTTCGGGCGAACCATTTAGCAATTGTATCCATTTTTATACATAGTCCCAACCTTTTAGGGGACCAAAAGTAATTGGACAAGTTAACATAAACTTAAATAAAGTCATCATATTTAATATATATACATGACTTCCTGATGTCTGTGACCCAAAAACATCAAAAGACTCTTGATATCTTATTTTCAGGTACACCTACAAGGCAATACTGTAACCTCTCTGCATTTGAATGGATCTCTATGGGAATTGGGAGGTGGGACTAGATTAAGATGTAAATTACATGGGAATAGTGTGGAACACATGGTTGGCTAAATGGCTTTAAATCATCAAGGGTCTGAGGCGTCAAACAAGCCTGAAATCATCACTCTGCTGCCAGATATGCAGTAGATATGGATGGATCACTTTAAGGGTTGTTTCTTATTTTTGCATAGGAAAATGAGTCAGGGGAAATGTATTACTATGCTACACAGTTCACCCTATATGGATGTAAAAACATTCTAATTAAAGCTGGAAGTTTGCACTTTAACATCATAGTCACTGTACTATTTCAAATCCAATGTGCTGGAGTACAGAGCCAAAACAACAAAAATTGTGTCACTGTCCAAATACTTACAGATTGCACTGTACACTTGCTGTTTCCCTCAGTCATAAACACCATTAGTATATTTTAGAATATAACATATTGGTTACATCGTATGAGTATGGCTGTATACCAAATGACATATGGTGTAATTTTATTGCATTAGCTTGGTATTTACTCACAAACACGCACACACGCACGCACGCACACACACAAACACTTACTTATGTTTGTGATTCTCCGAACAATTTTTTTTAGGGCATTTATGGTAAGAGAGAGCGAGAACATGCGACAAGGCTCTCACGGCTGGATTCAAACCGCTGACGTTGGGGCTTGCAATGAGCATCTGAATAGTGTTCTACACTAGACACTAGACACCCCTCTATTGACACACTATTGACTTAGGAAGTAAAGAGGGCCCTGTGTCAGAGACTTTGGACGAAAGGTCATGAAGCAGCAAGATAAAGAGCTCCTTACAGTACATTTTTAACTGACTCTATCAACTATTTAACTCCCAATGATTGAAGAACCAAATGTCGCATACAAAACAGACATATACTACCTTTTTCATTGCATTGACCTACACATTCTAATGTCCAGTACAAACATTATAGATAAATACAATGCATTTTGTGTTCAGCAAAAACACATTTGCTCTATGGATTTACCTTTGGACAATTGAAAATTCACATCTGACAACTGAATCTAAATAATGCTGCATTGATCAATGAAACTTAATTCGCTTAAACTGTTAATTAAGAGATAAAACGTCATTAGATTGAATCAGGGCCTTAGTCACATACAAATTTAGGTCATAATATTCAAGTTTTCTTCTGTGTTTTTCAGGGCAAGTCATTGACGGGCAAACGGCTGACAGGCCTCATGCAGTCTTGACAGGCCTGGGGCTGGAGTACATGAGAAGACCCCAGGGAAAGGCGTCTGGTGTGGGGTACAGAGGGCCGTAGGTGGAGCACACAGGAAAAATGGACAGGGGCTCCCACACTTACACCTGTACATGCAATATACGACCAATACAGCACGATAAACCAGACAGAGCCATCTTCATACCATTTATCAATTACAACTATTCTTGGTGTTTGATCTACTGTGTATCGACATGTAAAAAGTAAAAAGAACATCTCCTTTCTCCCTGATCATTTTCTAAATCACACTGGGGCAGAAATAAGTTATCAATTATGTAGATGACTCAATTAACTCTTTAACTTGAAAAGCCTGAGAAAAGTTATACCGCTCGGATGAGTAGACCAATAAAGGGTTAATGCTTTAATTGGTGAATTTTTTAAAGAATCATGTTTTTTTTAAGCACTTTTTGTTTGTTTCTTATAGAAAACTTAAGGAACTTTTAATGTCTTGTCAGACACATATATTAATTTTTAATTCATATTAATAACCAAAGTTTATATTAAAATGTTTTTGTTTGGGTGGCCTGGGGTTTGCCATTAGACTGGTGCCGGGGTAAGAATGTTTTTTTATTTCAAATTAGTTGAAATTGTAATATACCCATGCTATTTTTTTTTGTTTCATACTGTATAAATGTAACTATAAACCTCACGTGTAAGGTCCACAAATATACAGCATGTTTTTATTTAATCACGTTTTCTGCACAGTACTGTCTGGTTACATTACACCTTGAAATTATATTTACTTATTAACTAATGGCAAAGCGATATTGTGAACCATGTGGACTGACAGCAGTAGGTTCTAGTTTTTATCACCTCATCATGTATTTGCAAGCAGAGTGTGATTTTAAATGCGACTCCCACCCACTTTCGCTAATTTGATTCAAGGCCAGTCCAGTCCATTCCAGTTTTATGAGTGTCTTCAAGCTAATATGAGAATAATGATGGTGATGATACTATGATGAAGGTCATTATGTTTATGTTCTGTGATAGTTTGGCAAGTGTGGTGTGACTCATTTCCGGGGAGACAAACATCTCTCTTTCTAGGCAGTGAAGCTTTGTTATATGGCTTGTATTAGAAATGGTGGGTACTTTTCAATTTTACAAACTAAAAATCTGTCAGTTTTGAGTTCATTTTTAATAACTGGGTGGTCTTTTCTTCATGCTGGTTAAAAGAGACTTATGGCTAACATGGATTTTCAACCATGGCTTGAAACACCAGGAGGATTTCAGTGAATCATAAACATTTTACTTCCAAAGATGACATGGCTGTGACCAATCACAAGCGTAACTAGTCTTCTTCAACAACCCATGACTAGACACCCGCCCTTACCTGCCTCACCGCTCTGGAGAACTTAAGCACTGCCTCAGGGGCTGCAGTGCCCTCTGGTGGAGAACACTGGAAACACACATCAGATTCATGTTCATAATGGATTACCACTGCCAGAGACACTGAGGCCATATTGTATTGACACAGAGAGAAACTTTCCTATAGGATTTGACATTGTTTTCATTTTTTATTATAATTTTTATTTCAATATGCTGTACATATGTGTTTCATGATCACCAGCCTCATAGACCTGGCTAGAACATATAGAGATGCTGTGTTTATTCAACACCAGATTCCTCTGCACTGCATAAAGACAGAGCGCTGTGTATATACACTTGCTAATAGGTAATTACTTAATGCACAACTGCTCCTGGGGCACACAACTATGCATGTAGTATATTTAAGATAATTCCTGCTTTTAGTTTTACACTCAGAGAGCCAACAGACGTATGAATATGATAACCTGTAGCTGCTAAATAAATGTCCTACATTGCCTTCCTGGGCTACTTCATCTGTTTTTTAGCTAACTTTAACATCATGTGTAGTAAATGCACGTTCCAATGAGCAGGTAAATTTCGCAATTGCTTCTTTTTAGTCATATTTACCTGGAATAATGACAAATATAAAGAGAGGAAGATTCACCTCTGACTGGGCAACACCACGCTTATGCCTGGAGAGCCAATGCTCATTGCGTTTCCTCAGCTGCTTCCAGACTTAGGCAGTGATTCATTCGCACCTCCCTGGCACGTCAGGCCTGCGCATTTGGCTGTTCTGATCCTCTTGGTTCTCATTGGGCCAGTCGAGGTAAAAGGGGATGGCCGTGGCCAAGACTGGTGTCATCGCAAGTAACTTGCTATCGGTATACAGACGCTAACTACTTTGGGAGTATGACGTGAACACCAAGGAGGCCTAGTATAGTAGGGATACATCTTTGGCGTGAGGCTTTTAGGCACATATTCACTCCTTGGAACTTGGGCTGATGTGACTGGACATACAACAATGAGGGTTTCCATCAGTACTGGTGTTGTCAGAATTAATAATGCAAGGACCATCATTTTCTTCCTCCGGTAATTCTTTTGTTTATTAATGCTGGTTAATTACCAGAAACATCAACTGGCTTTAGAAATACAAAATAAATAAATAAATAAATAAGAACAAAACACAAACCAACCTTTTGAACAAATGCATAAATTCCATAACACATAATCCCAAGAGGAAGTGGGAGAACCACTTCACCTATATTTTGTCAGTTACACAGACACACCCTGTTATTATTTCTTTAATATACACATGGCAAGTAAGCAAATACTCAAGCGTTTGCAAATGAGTGTGCTTTCTGATGTGAAGCAACAGTAGGCTATTGCCCTCTTAAAGTCAGTCCTTTAACATCCACTCAATGGTTTACTGCAGGGTGAATATGGACAGTGTCAAACCTGGAAAGTAGAGAAAAAAAACACAAAGCACAGATTCTCTGGTCCCTCACATGGGCAGTTATACTTTGAAAGAGTCTGTATGGACATTTCCAGAACAAGAACAACAAGGGTGAACCACAGAAGCAGCCATTTTGTGTCTCACAGTAAACAGTCCAGGAGCCTTGGTCATGCTTCTGAGCATTTGATTGGTTCTCGTGGGGGCAGGACTAAAAAAGCACAGCCTTGCCTGAGGTAACCGGGTGCTGGGGTCAACATTTGTGATAAAGGTTTGAGGAGTAGCAAGGAATCCAGAGTTCGGCACAGCACTGTAATGTTAAGCTTAAGCTTATTTTTGAATAAAGATTAAATGCATATAGATTTCAGAGTGGTGTGTACAGTGATAGCTGTCTACCCATCGCCATAAACACTTCTACACACAGATTTCCTGTAGCTTCTCCAACTCCTTTAAAAATGTAAATATGAAAAACAAACTGGAAACTGAAAAAGATTTCCTACATGCTACAAAGCCCTAGGTCACAAATACAAAATGTCAGTTCACTTTTGGGTTTAAAAATGGCAAGTAGTCAACTGGTAATTGAGGCTGGCTAGAGATAAAACTCAAACTAATCTGCTTCATTCTACCACATGATTGTCAGAACACAGAAGTAGTCATCATGTATTTCCAGTTTGTTACAATTTCTCACTCTTTCTTAAGATTTTTAAACAATCAAAAAGTAACAACCAATTGTTTTAGGTTTTCGGTTATCCAAACCTCATTGATATAAACAGCTCAAAGCCTCCATTTAACTATGAATCAACAGATCCTTCCTAATTTAAATACTAAATAATATTATAATGCATTTTGGAAAATGTGAGCTAGAAACATAAAGACACTATGACGTAAGACACATACGGTATTTACAGGGACAGCTAGCATGGGCTTTTATGTGGAAGATATAAATAAAAAAAAAGGATATTAGACTATTAGGCCCATAAACATTTTGACATATGTTAAACACAGGCCAAAAATGTATCTCTGGATATTAAATATGGAAGTGAAATGGGCCCATATACATGCATAGGCAATAATTTCTGTATTTTCATAATTGCCAATCAGAGCAAAAGCCACAAAAAATACACATCTCATGTTTTCTGTTCACGAGAAGCTTGGCCAGTCATCGTCTTTCCTCCACCCCTATGAAGTGGCCTCAAAATACTGAACATATGTAACGACACAAGGACACTAGCCAAAATAATATTGTCAGTGTGTGGTGCTGTTCGTTTCCACTAATGTTCCAAAACCATTGCTTTAAAGGGTAGTTCCACGGAAAAACAACATTAACCTTATTTGACAGAAGGCGCAACTAATTAACTTTTTCTTTGTGGCTGGCCAAAAAAAATTCTGTACTGAGATATTTGAATATAAAGTTTTTTTAAAAAGTTAGAATACAAAATAAAATTTTGGTAGAGGTATATGTCATTTTGATAAATTTTTGGCTTGTGTTTAACATATGTCATTTTGACGTATACCTCTACCACTTCCTCGTTTTTGAAAGACTACAGTGGCGTCAAGTGGGTGTGTAAATTACTTAGGCACGTAGGCGGAGCCAGCGAGGGAGGAAACTGATGTGTCTGCCACTGTTCTGAGTAGGGACACATCATAGATCAAGCTAGCTATCATTGCTTTTCGATATGGAACTCCTAGTTGGAAGGACGTTTTATTAAATTGTTTCCCGTTAGAAGACCGGGGTGAGAAATGAGTAGCCTAAGTGTTACAGACTTCTGGCTAGGCTGGCTAATGTTTTCAAAATGCCAAACCTAAATGAAGGGCCGTATTTCTCCCGTTTCTCAGCATTGTCTGACACCGCCCATAAACTGTAAGTGCTCTTAGTCGTTGTAGTTCACAGTAAAGCAAGTACCTGGTACATGCACAGTAGCTTGGGGCTATATCACTGCTCTCTACAGGTAAAACGTTGGCTGAGAGCTCATTTTAATCAGGAGGAGAGCTACCTTTCTACAAATTAAACATCATTTTTTGGTGGAACTACCCTTTAAATGCTCTGTCTTGTCTGATATGTCACACCAGGCAAATATACAGTAATCTCAACACAATAAGATGAGCTTAGTAGCATCTATGCTATTATTGGCAGAAAAGAAGTATAGTGCCAAACAGAAAGGACAGACCACAGCAACCTTGTGCACGGTCAATTTGAGGTAAGTGTATGGTTTTTGTGTGGTTGGTGTCCAATCAGTTTGAGGTCAATGAGTGGTCACTGTGTGATCATTTCATTAGTAGGCCCATTATGTGGTCAGTTTGAGGTCAGTGCTAATGATGTCTTTTCATATAATCATGTTTTAAGTGTAATTAGACTCTGTGTGTTACAGAGAGCAAAAATAACATTAAGGGCTCTATTTTCCGGCAAGCGCATGGCGTGCGGCGAGCCGTCATAGTCAGTGGCGTAGCATATGGCGCACTGGGCGTGGCTACTGAATTTCGCTATATTTTCGTATCAGAGACGAAGAGCGCACAGCTCACAGTGCGCTGCGTAGATGGAAAATGGGCTGGGTTATGCCGAATATTTATCAGTGGGTGTGCATCAGCTGCACCATAGCTAATCAAATTACCTCTTTTCAGTCCGTTTAAGAGCCGTGTGCATTGGACTAGTTTTGACCATGTCGGGGTATCACGTGGTTATCACCAGTGACAAACGATAGCAGAACACGCCCATTCAGTTGTGGTCGGGAGGCCTCCCGAGTCCACTCACTGTCAATTTCCCACTACTGGAATCCTAAAGGCGACAAAAGTCACTATATTTATCATTTACTGGCTCTTTTTATTTTTCAACTCCTCGCTTTTCCTATTTTCTTGGACCTAGGATGCGTTTTATCATTTATCTATTTACACTTTTCCCCATATCAACATATCCCATTTTCCGCACCACGTTTATTAGCGACTTTAGTCGCCTTTAGGATTCTGCATTGGAAGACGATTGGCTATCTATTTTGCATTGATTTAATTGAATGTAATTGAGTTAAGAGGTGCGTTTTTATCGCTATACGTGCAATAAGAGTGAATGTGTGCACCAAGTTTGTCATTATTCTCATAACAGACAGGTGCAAGATATAATACAGTACCCCTGGGACCACAGTGCAGTATAATAACAGCCATAAACAATTAAAAACAGAAATAAATACAAGAATTAACATTATTAAAAAGACAATGAGCAATAAATGCAAAGTATATTTTTTTCCTGCTTGGGGGATTTATTTAAAAGTCAAATTGGACCGCATATGATCCACGAAAACGGTTGATTGGCTTTTGAATAGGTTATGATCATGCACGCATTGGGGAAAACCCCAAAATGAGCAACTCGCCATAGGCTGTGGTGCGATTTGCGCCATAAACGTGGTCTCACCTGGTAGGCAGTGCAAGCGCAAATCGCAGTCTACTCTTATCCCAAAATTGCATTCAGCTCCAGTAAAATTTAACTGGGCTGCTCCCTCTTGACGGACACGCCCCCCAACAGCGGCTTCCCTCCCACTTCAGCGCATGGCGAGTCACCAAATTACCAAATGGGCAAATCCGTGATGAAAAGACGCGTGCAAATCCGTGACAAAATCGCAACCTCGCCAGTGATGGCTCGCCACCGGCTGAAAAATAGAGCCCCCAATTTGCACTTTCGCTGCCCAATCTGGACTGACACACCTCCACCAGCGACTCTCATCCCACTTCTGGCACACATCGAGTCAAACGGGCTCAGGAGCGTGTAAATACATGGCGAAAATGTCACTTTGCCAATGCGCTGGCTCGCCACCCGCCATGCACCGGCTCGCGCCAGCCACAAAATAGAGCCCTGTGAGAGTAATGGGCCAGTATGTGTGTGTGTGTGTGTGTGTGTGTGTGTGTGTGTGTGTGTGTGTGTGTGCATTATTGCAGTATATTGACTATTGTTACTTGGCACAGATAACAGTGGATATGTAAACTACAGTATTTAAACCACTCCTAGTTAATAAAATGTATCACAAAGAACATTTACATTGTTCATTCTCTGCAGTGTGGTGCGTGTCAGTAGGTGTGATGTGTGTCAGTAGCACTGTATCATTAGCGGTCTGGTGCGGTGGCACTAAGGCCCAATAAAGGCTGAGGCCTTGTCCTTTAGGAGGTCCAAGCACAGATGACAGCTCCAACTCCCTGGGGGGTAAGAGAGAGAGAGAATGAGGTTCTGAGCAACTATTTAATGTTAACATAATGTTAACCCCCCCCCCAGTACAGATCCTGGATCAGTATTTATTTTCTACACCAAGCATTTTGGAGTCAGGATAAGGACTGGGTAAGCTGACCCAGGTATTGGCACAACTCTTACCTTCAGGGGGCTGGGTCATAGGGGGCTTCAGGCAGTACATGTGGTAGCCACGGTCACAGTCATCACAGAATAGGAGCTGGTCCTGAGAGCAAGACACAGAGACACATACAATAGTACTATAACATTCACAGATTTCATTAACTTTGAATTACATTTACATATAATATCTTCATCACTGCATAACTCTTGGTGCTGGGGGGTACAAACGACAAGCTAAATAAAAAACAAAAATACTATGAAACATTTGTTTTACACTGTTTTTGTTTTTTGCCTTGTAGTTTCTTCCCAAAGCACTCTACACTGTTGTCATACACGACTAAAACATGCACTTTTGTAACATAAGGTAGACTCTCTTTCGCCGCTCGTTGTCTTACGTCGTTCTCAGAGGTGCCGCACAGACTGCAGGACTTGCACTCGATGCACTGCCACTGGTAGGTACGCACTGCCTGCATCATGCTGTCGGAGAACTGCAGACAGGTAGGGTGACCTGCACAGAGAGAGGAGGAGGAGAGGAAAGAGAAGGAGGACGAAGGGTTAATAGCAGCAGCAGAGCACCTTGGGAAAACCTTTCATTTTACCACATAGCCAGGTTTAGTTATGTGCTAGGAGACTGGGGGTAATCATCCATCCACACTATATTAACGGTTTGTTGTCAATGAGACAAATGGTGCTTACGGTATCATACCAGGTATTTTTGATAGTAGATTAACTTGTGAATGCGGTCATGTCATTTCATACCACAACAGGTGTTTGTTCCAATAAAATCATGACACTCACTTTCATAAGGACAAAGACCACACCTTAGTAGTGTGGAACACCTCACTTCTGTACAATGGTAAATCCATTTAAAATAAGAGCTATTGAAATAGGAGCAAACTCTATAGGGCCAATGACAAGGCCTGTTCTGTCTCACACTCACACACACCTGAACGGGTGGAAGCTAAATGTGATGTGGAATTAATCAGGCTGTCAGCATTGGGCTGGCACTTCTGTACCTGCAAACAGATCTGAACATTTCTCTTCCAGGGTTTGAAGAGTGTTGTGACAGTTCCTTAAAATGTAGTCTTAGAGAAGGCTAAAATATACTCTTCAAAAAATGAAAGTATACATATTAAAATATTGAGTTCCCATGTGCATAACTATCAGCCATATCTTCCCTATTGAAGTGTTTCCTATGTGTACTTTCTTTTTTTGAAGAGTATATTATTTTGTTCCATTTTTGGTAGAAATAGATGATAATGAGGAAAGAAAGGAGTTTGATTGGACAATCCTAAACAGACAACCACGATCAGTTCCAATCCAAGCCAGGGCAGCATCATCACTTCTACCCATGTAGAATAACACAATCATAACTGGGTGAGTGTGACCAGACAGAGTTACCCATGTGAAAAAATAGTATACTTGGGCATACTTGAAGTATAATTATATATAGGCTTCAAGTATGCTGAAATACACCATAGTATACAATTTTTTCACATGGGTATGTTAGACCAGAAATAATAGAAAGAGTCAATGAGTCCTTTTTTCCTATACTTAAGATGTTCCTGTGACCTAGCACCTTGTGCAATGCTTTTTGCTCTCATACCGTGATAGACTAAAACAGAAGCCACTCTCACTGGAACCATATGATCAACTCATACACAGTTGGTGGGAAAACACAGGTAACAAACGGAAAATGAAACCTAGCACCACCTGTATCTAGTTCCTCAAAACATAGTCAGGTGTATGCCACCAGCACATTAAACCACTATTCATTACATTACATTCATTTAGCAGACGCTTTTATCCAAATATCCTATTCTGGGTTTAACTGTCGAAAACCTCACTGGAATTGAAAACAATTGATGGTCAATGGGAATCAATGGCAACAACTATCAATGACACCTATCTCTAGACTGTCTCAGATGCTGCTTTTGCACAGTGTGGGGATGTGAAGAACTGGCAGTTCAGGTCCAGGTGCTGTCATGTCTGCAGTCACGTTGCCATGGTGGTTCATGAGCTCAGTGATATACTAAGAACATCCTGAGCGACTTCCTGCTCTGATGGGGAGGTAGAGCACGTTCCATTGTTTTCCTCCGCTGGGATTTCACACGGGCGGCACGGTGGTGCGGCGGTTAACACTGTCGCCTCACAGCAAGAAGGTACCGAGCTCACATCCCGGCCGAGGGCCTTTCTGTGCAGAGTTTGCATGTTCTCCCCGTGTCCGCGTGGGTTTCCTCCGGGCACTCCGATTGCCTATCACCGTCCAAAGACATGCAGGTGAGGCTAATTGGAGACTCTAAATTGCCCATGGGTATGAGTGTGTGAGTGAATGACAGTGTGTGCCCTGTGATGGATTGGCAGCCTGTCCAGCGTGTATTCCTGTCTCTCGTCCAATGCATGCTGGGATACGGTCCCACGTGACCCCGACCAGGAATAAGCGGGTTAGATGATGGATGGATTTCATATGTTTGAATCTCCACAGGTCTCCGTGCGTACAGAGTCTAGCCTGGAGCAGCAAGGCCTCTGTGTTTTCATCATCTCCCCAGTGAGGAAGGGCCTGTTCTCATCCTTCGTCCTTCATTGAAACATCAGTCTAACCTCAAAAAGCTTGTTAATTTATACACTTTGCCTCTCTCTCCCACCTCTTGCGGCACTGCCAGTTAATGAACACAATTCTCAGTGTCCTTATCTCTGCTGAGGACATCATCCATGCCAATTCCTCTCGGAAAAAATAGAATCTCTCCAAATAGAATACAGGCATCTGCAGTAAAAGATCAGTTCAGCTCTGAACCACCTCATTACTGTACACTAGTCTACCTGTGACATTTTTTATACATGGAGTTTCTTTCAAAAGTCTCCAGACTAGCAAAAAAAAAACATAGCGCATAAAAATAGCTGCTCCTGCAGTGAAGACAAAACTTTAAATAAATTAATTTTTTACACTTATAGTATTACATTAAAATAATATAAAACTCAACAGGTTTCCTTTATGATCTGTGTAATCATTTCTGAATCCCCTGCTCAGATGCATGTGTCCATCCTGAAAACCTGACACTGTCTACAAAAGGTCTGTCCTGCACATGCTCAGTAGGAGTTCATCTATAATAGGTCTGTACTGAACATGCTTTGTAAGTGCTCATATATAATAGCTCTGCACTACATATGCTTAGTAGTAGTTTAGTTTACAATTCATCTGTACAGCAAGTGCTCAGTATGAGATCCGTGTACAATATGTCTGCATTGCATATTGTCGGTATTGGTTCAATTGGGGTATTTACAGATCTGTAATTCATCTAGATTATTCCAATGAAATTATTATATATATTTATTATGTAGGAAATAAAGCTTGAACTGAGCTCCTGTTGAGTATGGCTGCTTTTAACTGACTGGGCACAGACACTATTTATTAAAGAAATGAATTGGGGGTTTCTTTGTATGTTCTATGTTCAGTGAGAAAAAGAAGTGGTGCTCAATGACACCAGTAAAAAAGCACATGCATTCAAGAAATTGTGGGAAATAATTAAGCATACAAGCAAACACATATTTATTTCTAACCAGTGAAGTACATGGCATGCCGTTGAATTCCCCTGCAAAATAGTCCCCCCCCCCCCCCTTCCGTTATTAAGGGGGTAGGATAATATCAAGGCAAATTTCAAACAGAGCCTTAGCAAAACAAACTGTCAACCATCTGGTTACAGAAAAGGTTTGATGGTGGTTTACGCGCCCTCTACTGTCCGTGACCCGCATTTCAGATAACTTTGTTCGACTAACTGTCAGCTATATCTCAGACCAGCAATTTCCCTTGCCCAAATATGGGCAGTTGTAATTGCAGGAATATTTCTCCAGCAGGCTGAGAGTGAAGATACTGGCCTGGGATAATAAGGGGTAATGTCCTGCAATGTGTGTGTGTATATATGAGCTTATTAGTGAAGAGTACTCTGGATATTAAAAGTAACGGTACGCCATTATGCACAAGGCTGACAGCAGCGCTTGCGATGTTTTTTTTCTGCATCGTGAATTTTGGGAGACTTTTATGTTTACAAGGAAATAACGACTAGCTCTTACCTCGCTGCTAACTGTCATCCTTCGACTCCGGAGGGAACGTGTGACCTGACGCTCCTCCCTCTCCTGATCCTCATTGGCTCTGAGTGTCCATGGTGATGACGGTGACAAGTCTTATTACTTCTTCAGACTGTGTTTAAATCCAAATGTCTGAGCAAAGGGGTCCTCATCTCTAGCGAGGCCCGGAGGCATCGTTTTATTAAGAGTTTATTAGGCTTTACGAGGTTGTTTTATTCTTTGTTTTTCAAGCTGTCCAGTATTTAATATGTTCTAAATTCTGCTTTTCAGGGGAAATGGCCCATCTGCTTCATGTACTTGTACATCCACATGCAGACATTGTTGCTGTTTGCTGTTGCATTTCCCCCTCTGAGGAAAACTCTTACAGAAAAACAGGTTTATCTAAAAACCCATTAAGGAGAAGATACTTGTTTTCTCACATAAAGAAAAAAATACATTTTTTACTTTGGCATATAGAGGTATACTAGTTGCATATCATCTAAAATAAACTTATTTCCCACTTCTTTTGAGCTTCTTTTAATTGTGCTTCCCATAAAAAAAAAGAAACATCCGGAACAAAGAGAAGCAGCCCAATAATTTTTTGGGAAGTTTCCGGTGCTCTGTCTTTTTCCTTTGCTCATCTGCACTCGGGAGACCCCACGCTGCCATTCGACCAGAGTTCGTCCGGGTCGTCCTCGTCGAAGCCATGAAACGTGGACGCTTCGCTTTCAGACGTGGCGCCAAACAATTCCTCCAAGCCCATCTTCCTCTCAGCTTGCCCTCCAGTGCCTCCAGCTGGCATGCACAGCATGATGAATATATCAGCACACAGAAACAATGACACAGCAGTCCCTTAGGCCTCTAAACCTGTCCCAGCCCCCCCTCCGGCTCTTACGCCACCTCTCTCTGCGTGGCGGTAACAGGAAGCATGTGACAGTTTAAAATCAAGGGGCAGGAAGGGGTCATGTGACGTCAGTCTGGGAAACTAATATAAATATGGAAGATTTCCTTGGGGAAAGCTTGGGTAGCTAAACTACTTCAGACAAAGACTTCCTACCTTTATTGAAATATACCATGTCTAGCTGAAGCTCAATATGGAGTGAAATAAACCAACCTTTTCTAAGACCAAACAAATGAAAAAGTGTGAAAAGTGTTTAATGATGCTGGGTGTTAAATAAAGAGAATAATTTAACTGTCAAATTAAGGGATATAAATATGATTGGCAAAATGCAATCTATTCAAAACTGCCTTTCCCAGCCCTCCCAACTAGAGGTCTGCATCGGGCGAGAAATGAGGCCCAATGCCAGCATAAGCCCGACATCTTTACGGCCCTACCAAAACCACCCCGACAAGCTCTAGCCAAATTTTAAGCCTGAACCCAATAGAGCCCGCCTACTGAAATAACAAGCCAACAACACCATACATGTCAACAGAAAAGCTGCTAGTGAAGGTGCTTGCGATCACGGAACAGGGGAGAGCAACACTTCCGCCAATGATTGACAACAATGGCGCACAGCAAAGCTTCTAGTTTTTGTAGTTTTCTAGTTATGCTCAACTAGCGAATTAAAACAGTATTTAAAGCCGTATTTGAGCTTTAACAATTATTGTTTATTAAACAGATTTTTTCCTTCAGCACAGGAGCAACATGCTGCGTATTTCAGTTTGTGTTTGCATAAATTATGTTTATAAATTTATATATTAATGTCCGTAATGAACAGAACAGGCTAGCCAGCTAGCTATAGTGTCGTTTTTCCTTCTGGTAAACATTAGGCTACGTTAATAAGTTTATCACACCTGTGCTGTCAAATACGATTTACTAGTTGAGCATGACGGTACACTACAAAAACTGTAAGCTTTGTGCCATTGCTATCAATCGTTGTTAACAGCTGGTAGAAGTGTTGCTACGCTACTACTTCTAAACTTACTGGCTGGCAGCAGGCCCGTATACAATCTGACCTGCCATCACAGAGCTAAAATAGGCCCAATACCTAGCCTGATCCCAACATACCTTCAGGCCCCATTGGGTTTGGGTCAGGATGCATACCTCTACTCCCAACCATAACCAACTGAAAAAATCAAAAGTCTAGAAATAAGTGTGGTCTTCAACGAAGAACAATAATGCCAAGATTTTAAAGAAGGGATTGCATCCCCGCTCTCAATATTAGATGCAATAATGGCAAATTGATTCATCCATCATCAAACTCAAGATAAAATACATGCACAATGGGCTACGTTCAATATAAGATACATTGAGCTGAAAGCAGATATAAATGATTAAATGTAGGCAAACCACCAGGCAAAGGATTTGTAATTCATCCAAAATCATGCACTCTTCATTCTAAACCACAGGTGTCAAACTCCAGTCATGCAGGGGCACTATGTCTGCTAGTTTTCAGGGTGTTCTCTACACCAGAGGTTCATTTAAGTCATTGATTGGCAAAATAATCCACACACCTTGTTCTCAAGGCCTTAATTGGCAGCTGATTGAAAGGAAACCACAAAAACCCGAAGACACTGTGGCCCCCTGGGAATTTAGTTTAACACCGTTGTTCTAAACTACACATATGGTAAATATTTAACAAAGAAGACGTAAATGCATATGTAAATATGTGTGTTGCTTCTAACCATGACAACAAAATAGGTTCATAAGAAGGACCATCAAGATATATAAAAAGACAACCTGGAGACAGCTTCCACTTACCGGTTCCATGGATTCCTATGGGAGCTGCTCATTGGCGCATGATGCCAGTTTATGGAGGCTGCCATGTTAGACTATGAGGCTTTTTGGAACCAGTGCATGTGCACTGGGTACTTGACGTGGCTTCTGGAACCAGAGGAGCACTGGGTACCTAAACGTGCGGACCCAATTGGAATTTAAAAAAATCTTATAACTTCTTTTGTGGGGGCAGAAAAAAAAATAGATCCCTGGAGAGTAATTCGGTGGGTGTGAAGAAATTTTAGAATTTCAAAGAACTGTCCAAAATAGTATCATTTGGCCTGGGTAATTTCGTAGTTTTTAATGGACTTCAATGGGAAATTAGCTTTTTGGCAGAGGCTGCAATACCTCCGGTGACCGCTGGAGTTTGCAAACTTCAAGGAGAATTTCAATCCCTGGAGCTCGTTCCACGAAAGCGATTTGCGAGGATTTTTGTGAAGGTGTATGTAGCGCGCGCATTTAGTTTTGCAGCCGCGCGCGATATGCGCGGCGCGTGCGAGCGCGTAGCGCGCGCGCATAGCGCGCGGCTGGCGCGCGCGCGCAAGCACAGCGAGCGAGCGTGTGTCTGCGCGAGTGGAGCTAAGAGAAGCGCGAAGCGCGCCAGCGAGCAGCGCGAGCGAGAGCGCAGAGAGTGGACCGAGCGCGCCGCGCGAGCACGCGAGCCAGCTGCGAGCGTGAGGCGAAAAAACGCGTTGAGCGCGCTGCCAAAGACGAGCAGTGAGCTGTTCGCTTCGAGCGCTGAATTTTGCGACACTTGGGCTGCTCTCGCTCGCTCGTTGGTTTTTTTTGCTTTTGAGACTTTGCTTGTTTTTTTTTTTATATGATTGGGAAATTGATTAATTGACTTTTTTGATTTTACAGCTTTCTTTTTCTTTTTTTAATACCTTATATAAATACTATGTTTTTTACTTTTTTGATTACAATTCAAAATTAATGTAAGCTTACTTTTTTATTATATTATAAAAAAACTTTATTTTATTACTTATTAATTACATGAAATACTAACTAAATTATGTATCTTAACATATTTTTAACTTAATAAATCTTGTTTATAGCAACATTTATAATTTAGCTATGTATAAATTGTTAGATATGCTAATATGTTAGCTTATTTAAAATATTATCTAGCGTTATAAAGTTATTGGTTTAGCTTTAAATAGCACTTAGGTAATATCTAGTTTATAAAATAGGTAAGTATATTTTTATTTAATTTTTTTTGATTGGTTGTGTTTTTTTTTTAATTTTTCAAATATTATTACTATTTTTTGTGAAAGTTTTAAATAAGGGTTGTTTTTATTGATTTGGTTATTGTTTTAGATGAGGTTTTGTGTCATTTGTTTGTACCGGGTGGTTGTTGATTGTGTTTGTTGATGCTGAGGATTGTAGCAGTTTGGACTTTCTGAGAAAGAAAAGTTTTAATAGATTTTGTTGTTTTTGTTTGTTTACGTTGTTTTTTTGTTCGAATTGTTGGTTTAATGGGAAAAATAATGTTGCAAATAAAAATAAATAATCAATGTGTAAAAAAAATGTTTTTAAATAAAATGTAAAAAAACAAATTTGTAATAATAAAATTCAATAAAAAATTTGTTTTTTAAATTTTGTAAGATTAAATTGTAAAATATATGTGCTTGTTGTTGTGAAAGATTAAGGAGTTGTCTAAGAGCGTTTGATACCAGAGGCAGAGTTGCACACAAGCAAAACCACAAGCACCAGCAGGAATTCTTTTACAGCAAAGCAGCAACCAGAAGGCAGAAGACATCTATTTGAAAAAAATTGAAGAATGTAAAAATAAATAAAAAAAAAAATAAAAATTTAATTAAAAAAATTAAATTTGAAAAAAAAAAAAAAAAAATAAAATTAAAAAAACAAAAATTGAAAATAAAGCATAAAATTGAATAATTAACAAAAAAATAAAACAAAACTTGTATTCGTTTATATGGGGTCTAGTGAGGCAAATTTTATTTAGCAGGGTTATTTTGTATACTTAATATTTATTAATAAATTTAGTATATTACATTATTATAATATTAAGGTATATTATTATTATTAAGTTATGTTATTTATACCATAATTTATTATTTATTAATTTTTATTTAACATATATTATTTTATTATATTTATTGCATTTATTTTATTTTATGTTATTTTATCCAATCACATGTTTTTTTTTACATTATTATATGCTGTGCGTTATTATTTGTATGGAAATCAAATAAATTTGGAATAATTGGTATTTTATAGTAGCTTAATAACGTACTTTATCTGTGTTCCTTTGGTGTGACAATATGTGTGATACTATAACTTATAGAATTGTGTATAATGGAACACTAACACAATTTGCACTTAAAGAATTTGTTAGAATACAACACTAATATGGTACAGTAACTATTATTTGATTTTGATAAAAAAAAATAATGTTTAATTATGTTAACTACATACCTAATTTGCACAATTTGTTAACACACTGCACATAACATTGCACACACCTAGCTATCATTTGAATATATATAAAGCCTACATATAGACTATTATATAATATAAATAATCATATATCACACCACATTTACAATATATAATAATTAATACCAAATTTAATATGCCAATCCAATAATACTAATAGCAATACTATATATAAAAAAAAAACTAAATAATATATAATAGCTAATAGTAAAGCTAATTATTAATTAGTTAGCTATTCTATTAATGATGAAGGCATTAAGGACTCAACTCCAATGAAAGGATGAAAAATCAAAACGAAAAAAACTCCAATATCAAACAAAAAAAATAAAATAAAATGAAAAAAAATAAATTTACAATTGTTATTAGTTTTTTATTTTTCATTTTATAAAAAATATGTAGAAATTTTTATATATTATTAATGTAATATTTAATATTTTTCATAATTATATTTTTGTATCATATATCAATCAAATCATCATCATTAACCATATATATCATCATCAATAGCATCTAAGGCTATAGGCTCTAAAAAAATTATCAAATAAGCTAATAAAAAAAAAAAAAAACACAAATTTATGAACAAAAAATAAAAATTTATTCTGAACATATTAGCTAACATTAAATCCACATTTGCAGCTAAACTATAAACTGCGTTTAAAACAGCAAATGACAAAGCCAAAACAAGTGTAAAAGGTTAAATAATTAAGTGTTTTTAGTTAAAGTAACGTTAGGTTTTTAGTAACAGATTAGATTGCAAGTTTGGTGGCAAATATAGTTGGCTCAAATGCTTATGTAAATGCATATTTATTATGACACCATGCTACACCAGCACACCAGCATTTAAACTAAACTCATCTTTCACTTCATTTTCTTCGTCGCAGAATGGACATATGCGTATCATCATGCCAATCACCAAAGTCCAATCATCAAACAGTCAAGTGCAGTACAAAGAAGTGAATCAATCAAGTGGAGACCATGCCCGCCCGCCCCCCAAAATCCCAAAGCCCCGAAAAAAAAGAAAAGCGAGCGAGCGCGAGCGCGCGCGAGAAAAAAAAAACAGAGCGAGCGAGAAAAAAAGCAAGAGCGAAACCCACTCGCGCGTTTCTCGCGCCACAGCTCGCGCTCGCGCGGATGCTTCTCGCTCGCTCGCACAGGGCCACGCGCGGCTTTGTGGCTTTGTGCGCGCGCGATGGTTTTTCTGCTCGCTCGCTTCACGCAGCTCCACTTTGCACATCTGTTTCGCTCGCTCGCTTCATAGCTCCTCCACGCGCGGACTGTTTCTGCGCGCGCGCGCACAATTCCGCGCGCGCGCTATTTATGGAACTAAATAAACGCCATAGATTTTCACTAGCAGATCGCAATTTCTCGTCAAAACGTGTTTCACAAAAATGCATCGCATGCGAATCCCTCGCAAATCGCAAATAAAAGTGCGACGACTACAGGCTGCTCGCAAAATATTTTCTCCTCGCAAGTATGGCGTTTCCTTTGATTGTGCGGAGACGGAGGCAGAATCTCCTTTGTGATCGCTTCCACCATTTAGATAACAACTGAGATTAGTTGTTAGAAAGATATCACTTACAAAAACGTAGTAGCCTACATAAAAGTTCATTTTTAAATGTATACTTAAGTACATCAAGTTTATTTTAAAGTAGACTATATTTTACGTAGACAACTTTACAAAACTAAATAGGCCTAGGTATTTAAAGTATTTACAGTATGATGTCTTTCCTGGAACTAAACGTTAAGTATAGGCTACTACTATTTATTAACTACTTCTAAACTACTTCTAAACTTATAGGCTACTTGAAACCGCTTCTGCAAATGACAATGAAAGTGCATTTTAAGTAGCCTACACTGTCTGGGATTTAGTTCAGAGAAAGTGTAAAGAAATAGGTCTTCTTTTATAAACTTCTTTTTAGTAAGGGATGGAATATTAGGCTACGCTTATGCGACATTCTTAGGCCGTACATAAGATGTAACAGAGCATGGCCCTACCTGTCTCGCTTCAAATAAGCCTAGTGACAGCTCCGCGCTTCCTGGCACCCGGCAGCTTTCTCTGGGTTGTCGGACATCGGACAATGTTATGGAATAAGCAACGAAACGTCCAATTCGTCCGTAAAGTGACGATAGCACTACGCTTTGTAAATAGCCTACTGATTTAATTCAGCCCAGACGTCGAGTGAAAGGAGACGTTTATGCACTGAGTGGTCTCCCAAAACCCTTTGGTGCAATTGATGGGTCGCAAATTCCCAGGGCATCGAATGAGAATGAACACACTTCTGTGTGTAGAAAAGTAGCCTAACACTTGTTAAACACTGCCTACAAGTTGTATGTGATACCCTGGGACTAAATGGGAGCGCACACGACAGCTATATTTGGAGCAACCGTGTGAGCAATATGTATTACTGATGGATGGCTTCTAGGTGACAATGGGTTGGTTTAATTTGAATATAACAAATAGCAATACGCATAACATTACTATAAAGTGTAGGCTATATGAGGCCTACTGCGGAGACCTAATAGTTAAAATAAAATTAATATTTCAAATTACATTTTTATATTAGCCTACAACACGTAATTCCAATTTAATCTGACCGCAAGACCGTGAATTTCTCAACCCACCCCACCGTCCTCCCCAAGATGGCCAGCCCACACAGAACGATGGGCGATACAATCTTGCTATGTATCTTTAATGTTCAGCATTCAGCAGATGATGCTGATTAACTTTTTCCTGAATGGAAAGTGAATTGTGCTTTGGCCATTAACATAGTTTTAATATTATATTTTTATATTATAACGTTGGATTAAAGTCAGACACGATAAATTGTAACATAATTTCAGTTAAAAAGTATTTTAAAGTATTTTGAAAATTTTACAGACAGTAAAGTACCCTGTAATCCATAGCGCCACCTTTAGTTTGCGTTTTGGGATAATTGACAGTTCGGATTTACGAATTGCCTACATGAATGCGCTTTGCGACATGTGTTCCTGGCTTGCAATTGCGATTTCTACGTGAAACACTCCAAAAAGTGCAGGAGAAATTGATCGCATCTCGCAGATCGTAGCTTTCGTGAAGCGAGCCCCAGGTCCCCTGGGAGGAGACATATGCTTGACAAAAACTATTCATATATGAATATGAGTATAGAATTTATTTGACATTTCTTGATGTTTTTACTGCCATCAACAATGACTCAAATGCACAAACAGCAATTCAAAGCAAAGGATTCTGGGATGCTGAACTGATGCACAAACATGCCATCTGCAACCTGCATTCCAACTGTGAAATTATCAGTTTACAGCCAAACCCCAAGATGCACTATGGCTGCACACCATCAATATCCTCTGGAGAAACAGCTAATAACCTGTTGAACTCTGGGTAATTAACCCATAGGACAAAAATGCCCTATGAATCATTAATAGGTTTGCTTTACCCTTTCAAGCAGAATGCATCACATTGTACCTACTAAAAAGGCACTGAAGAAGCCATCTGCAACACACATCAACATTTTTTTTCTCCTCGCCTGAATTCTCTCAGCATTGTCATTGACGTAGTGTAGTCAAGGTCACAGGAGTATTGTGACACTGTGATGGGTCCATAGGCATCCATGGCAGGACACCAGTAAAACTATACTTGCTCCACCTTGAAGGAAAGCACGACACTTGGTTCCAAACCAGTACAACAAAAGGGGGCAATCCTGCGACAGCTCTATGGTGTGAAAACTGGTGACATTCTGGAAGGTTCCAACTTCCAACAATATCATGTTGTTTCCCACAGTTTCACTTAGAACTTAGAGTTTCTTAGAGCTGAGGGCTACAGCAGGTAATGTTATGTTTAGGCTTTATGAGGACTGAACAAGAGCCGATGAACGGCCGATTGGTACTTAATAGCACCTTAAAAGCATTACCCTAATGGCAGCATACATGCAGCTCAGGAGCGTGCACTGCAGCGAAAGCATTTCAAATGATTAATTACAAAAGACATGATTATTATGCTGATATTTTTTGGCTTAGCGGAAACACAGGTATTAACATCAGTGCTTACCACAGTTCAAATCCCCCTTGTTTTACGGCATTTTGTGTTGATTGTACAGTGTCACTCTGTGGAACGCAAACTCGTGCTGATATATTAAAACCCTCGTGAATACTGAATTAAAGGAATGAAACTGCTGAAAATTTTTTGTTGATTAAGAAGTGTTAAACACTGACCTGAGCACATAATTATTGATGTTGTGGTCAAATAGTTTAATAACAGGACATTAGTATTGTACCTGGTAGTATGACAAATGGTAAGGTGGAATATAAACATAAAGCACATTTTTTAGACTGTATATTCCTGAATGTAATGCTATCAAAATACATACATACATAAATAACATGTATACTATACTGTAATATTTTCACTTGAATAATTCAGTGTTTTTCTGTATGACATTAAAATTTCCCTGGTGTTTCCTTGTCACAAAATGTATTTTAACTTTTACAATCAAAGCTAGAAATGTGGTTTGCATTGAGTCCACCATGACACAGGAAACAGGAAGCATTGCTGTGGATCTGAAGAGCTAATACACACAAACTCAACCAACGCATTCAGGTCCCAACTCACGTAAAGCACAAATCTGTTAATGAGCCAAAATAACAATATAAATAAACTCAGAGAAGCAAAACACTCAACTGATATTACCTTTATATTTTCTTAATATTACTACTAGCTACTTTGACCGTAATATTCCAGCCAGTACCGTAAAACTACGAGAGTCTCGTTTAAATGAGGCAGAATGCACCTCTTTGCAGCTCTCAATCATTAGTGCATGTTTTGCTTCTAATGTGGTTTATAAAATCCCAGGCATGCATAACAATGCAGTGTGGACATGTCTACGGTGCTAAGGGGATGGATTTCTTGGCTTGACTGACAGCACTCTAGAACAGAGAGGAGGCGTAGCTAGCGTGACTGCAGCCCCAATCAGCAGCAACGTTGGGAGTGCCACCTTCAGTCAGCATTATATACCTCTGGTGACAACAATATGCATCATGTTGTCAGACCTAGCAACAGCGGGTAACTGAATCTTGCATGACAGAGGCAGGCAGAAGCAGGGGAAGCTGGGAAGAGAGAGAGGAGAGGAAGGAAGCACGTGGGCCTGACTCACCGGAGCGCCCACAGTCTGAGCAGGAGACCAGCTCCTCCGCCTGCCCGGTTTTCCTGTTAGAGTCCGAGTCCCCCAAGCAGAAGTCACAGTAGTCGTTGGGAATGATGGACCCATCGGGGCCTTTTTGAGCTGGGGGGAGGAACACAGACAACTGCGGTAACCATGGGGATCAACATCACGCCAACCTGTGCTACTGCAAGGGAGACATAAAAGTTACATCATGAGATTAAACTGTTTAATTAAGTTTGTTTAACCAGTGAACAGTCCTCTGGGCCTTTTAGGTTAGGAATTTCCATTAGCAACTGCTTCCGCAAATATGAAAGTGTAGAAGAGAATGCACTCATTTCTTATATATAATTAGATTTTTTTTGTCATTATCTTTTTAGTCAGGTGTGATAGGCATGCATGGGGATCTCCCCCATCGCTCATATCCCCCAGGCCTCAGAGATGGGCTGGCTGCAGCATAACGCCCTCTGCTGGACAAAGAGGAACATCTTCCAGTAAAACTCCGCCATTGCCTTTGCGAACAGTCTAACTCAGCCAAACATTCCTGCCAAAGGTCACTTTGTCATAAATGTCTTACTTTTCTTAATAGCAAATTATTTTTTTGTTATTTTTCATTGAGAGTAATGTTATCATATTGGAAACAGGAGGATCTATTTATTCACTTGAGTCCATCTGCATTCCTCTCTTTAGGCTTCTCTGCTATGCACACGTGTCACAGGTTACCGTGGAGACAGAGTGCTCACGTTTGTGGTTGTCGGGGTGGTAAGGGGGTGAGGCCGGCTCGGGATCCCTCTCGTCTTCGCCCTCCTCCTCGGCCAGGTGGGTGTGGGCGTAGTGGTAGCTCAGACCCGGGCGGTTCTTGTAGCGCTTCCCGCAGACTGTGGAGGGAAGAAGCCCATCAGAACCCCACACAGTGCCCCTGTGTGCCTCTCTGGAGCGGCCTGTCTGTACCCACATACGCCTGTTTAGCTGGGGGCAGCATCTGCCAGTAGAAGAGCTTCTCATTTGTGCTGATATTGAAGCGATTTTCTATGTTTTGGCATAATAAAGTCTGCCATCACACGTTTCGCCTGCCATTTCTCCGTCAAGTTTGCTCTTACGAAGCAACTACAGGCAAAACGCATCATTGGTTACAAAATGTCCGTGTCTATCAAGTAGTTGATTAATAAAGCGTCTATCTATATCCTGCTGGAGTGCACCAGATTTTTACATTTTTGATGAATTAACAGTTAATTAATGTGTTTATTGAGGAGTATGATGGTTACCTAAGATCAACAAATACATTAATAAATAAAGATTAAGTAACAAGTGAGTCATACACCCAAAAAAAAAGTCCACAAACTATTTGAAACAAAAGAGCTTTCAGGCTATTGGTTTATAGGTTGTGTACATTTGGCAAGCAGTGGAAACTTGGTGTTTTTGGAAAGGGGACAAGATTACACTTACAAATCAGTCACATCTGCCATGATAAACTATTTTGTTACCACTTTCTCATGGCGGTTTGGCATTTTAAGATAGTCACCCTTTATAAACATTAACAAAGATATTACCATTTAATGAAACGGCTTAAGTGAACTATAATCTTTATCAACCATTTATTCATGTATTTAATGACATTCATCAACCTTAATGAGCCCATTAATTAACTGTTAATTAATGTTTACTACTGTATTTATTAACATTAATTAGTGTACCCTTATTGTAATGTGTTGCCACAGTACTTTAGAGGAAGAGGAGAAACCTATAAAACAGAATAAAACAGTGGCTTCGGCCAGGCATTCTGACATGTATTGTTTTATTGCATTATTTTTAAGCACTTTGAACCTTTGGCCTGAAATATTCTTCACAGTTTATTATTATGTTTTAGTTTGTTATTCTGGGAGCAAACTTACATTCAGATATCCCAGTATTCCCTTGGGGAGCTTGTGAATCAGATCTGAATCACCTTTTCTTACACTGAGCTATAATGAATCCTAAAATGTACCAATTAGATTAGCACAGCTGGGTTAACAGTGATGTTAGTCAAGTCTAAACGAATGCATGTAATAACGTTGCTGCTGGAGATTCAATTGTATTGGTTCTAAGCAATGCATCAGTTTAACTTCTGTTTATGGAACCGGCCCCTGTCTCCCCAGAAAGAGAAATATGCTTAATCTGGCAAGATAAAAGCTACAGCCTACAGCTTAAAAACATTTACCATATACATGCCATCTAATGGAGGCATGACCTCATCTTGAGAAATCTGCAAACAGCCAGTGGACTGATTAAATGACTTTAAACAGTTTTCAGATAAGTAAATACCACTTAGAAATGTTCTGTGTGCTATTTTAATTCTGCCTGCAAGCTTCAAAAGTAACTTCCCTCTTGACTGTAAACCCCAACACAGGGCTTCCAGAACCCAGTCCTGGGGACCCTTATAATCAATGTTTTGTTCTAGATTAAATTTATATTTTAATTATCTACTAAACTGCTCATTTAGCTGTAAAAGGAGTTATGGTAAATACGTAGCTTATAACCATTTTATTAATTGATTAGTTTAGACACATCTGTTCACTGACCATTTGGGTAACAGATTGATTGATTGATTGTTCAAAATTATTAAGACGTAAAATCACACTGTCCTATATGGACACCTGCTCACTCAATAATAGCATTTGCCTGTGAGAAAAAAATTATTAAAATACCTGCATTCTGACCAAATCAAGTACAAAAACCATGCATGTTAGCACATTATGTTGCCTATTATCCTATTGGCTAGAACAAAACCAGCATGCACGGGGACCCCCAGAATCAAGCTTTGGAAGCCCTGATGTAATACACATCTTTCTACTTCACTGCGACAACAAATTATAACAAAACAATAACATACTACAAATATGTGGCTATAGTTTGCTCTATGTTTCTAAGAAGTTGAGGTTTTCAAATTTAGAGCTTCTGAAACTTTGGAAGAAAGATAACAGGGATATTAATATTCTTAAATCAACATGAACTACAGTGGCTGTTTTATTCTGTTTTGATTATAAGGCCTAAAAAATGTAGCAGATGGCTGTGATATATTTATATTTCCAAGAATATTTTATGTGCTTATTACGCAGAAGAAAATGATGTAAGTGACCCTAGATGAAGACTGTAGACCTTGAGCAAGCAAAGCATGTTTACCGTCTATCCTCAACCTGACCTACTGTCTAACTGCACACAAAGAAATAAACGAATTTGCTGATGAACCCTAGAAATGATGCCACCGGGACGTTGCCACTGGAAGGCATAGAGAGTCCATAAGCCAATTCAAGCAGTATTAAATAATAATCAGGCTTCTGATCACTGTGCAAGAATAGAAACGTGTACAGTGTTTAGGTAAATGTATACATCGGTGTGTAACAAACTGTCAACAATTTACATTATAGCCTGTATATTAACAGCTGTAATAATAATTCATATTAACAGGAGATGACAGTGATTATATGGACTACATGAGGACAAACAGTGAAACCTTGACTATTTGAGGCAGTCTTTCAAAAAACATGAAACCATGAATAAACCCACCATAATATATCTAGATTCCATGATACAACAGTTAGCTCCGACCGTGCATTGTGATTAGCCGAGACGCATTCCATGAGTGCTGATATACAATATAACATCACTCAGACCTCAGCACCGTTTGGGATCACTCTGCTTTGTTTGCAATCTTATTGATACATTGCTGGAGAAAAAATATTTTTTTAAATTCTGAAGGAATTATATTTGTTGGTGGAGCCAAATAAACATAAGATCATAATCTGTTTTGTCAGTCATTACTTGATAGTTATGTTATAGGATAGTAGAACTGTTGTATAAAAGCAATATGATATCACACTTGAGGTTATGCTGATATACAGTATAACAGCACTCCCCCTTGCGTGATATTGCTTTAATTATATTAAATATTGCAATTCTCAAATCAAATAATTCTAATTCTAGATTGATTGCTTGCAGGTTTCATATCTTTTTGCACTTTCAAATGAAAACATCACCCAGGACTCCAGGCAATATTATGATATTAATTGTTATTTTTTTAATTAAGTCAAGATCAAACTGACATGGGGTTCAGAGACATATCTGCATCCACAAGCAGAGAATGGTATTACAGCCACATGCATCTAATTTAAAAAGCACTAACTATCAAGTACACTACTACGAAAGGTGAAAACTACTCTAGCACCACGTGTCTCTAAAAAGCCTCTAATTCCCTCAGACTCAGCTCCCATAGTCTTGCCATCAAACAGCCAAGCAAAGAGGAAGACGACAGGTTGAGATACCTGAGCCAGCAGTATGTGAGTTATGCTTTTGTCTGTATCTGTCTGAAACAGAGAAGACACAAAGCAGAAAACAGCAAAGAGTGAGTTTTACTGACAATTTTTACCAATTGACACAATTACACAGTCCGCGTGTTCTCAAAACAAAACCCGCAGCCTGCGAGGACCAATCTGGACTACGGCGATGGAGACCAAACGTGTCTTGGGCCAAATTAAGGGTAGGTATATCCTAACCTGACAATAACATTTGAAGTAACTCCAATTTTACTGAATCACCTTGCATTGACAAAATACCCCATTATTGTTGTGTAACACATAACACTGTCATCCATCAGTAATCTACGGTAAACGGTGCAGCTGTGAGTCTTACTGTCGCAGACGTAGGGCTTGTCCTGGTCGTCATTGGAAGCAGCTTCTGCCCTCCGTCGCCCTGAACCCCGGCCCTGCCAACAGAACAGCACGACTGTGAGGCCAGCACAGTCAAACTGAGCACTGCCAGACCTCCTGTCCCGTGGTTTGCTTCTATGTGTTACTGTGAGCTTGTTGGACAGTCCTGCTGTGTGTTACTGTGAGCCTATTGGACAGTCCTGCTGTGTGTTACTGTGAGCCTATTGGACAGTCCTGCTGTGTGTTACTGTGAGCCTATTGGACTGTCCTGCTGTGTGTTACTGTGAGCCTATTGGACTGTCCTGCTGTTTGTCACTGTGAGTCTATTGGACTGTCCCGCTGTTTGTTAATGTGTGTGGTAGACCAATCTTAAATCTTTGTGATTAAGAAGCTGGAACTTCCAGGTTTGAGTCCCAGGTGGGCAAGAACAGGTGTACAGGTGCACACACACATTTTTCTAAGCCATAAATTCTCCAGTTGCACAAATGGATTAAATGTAAAGTCACCCGGAATGACTATAAGGATATAGTAAGGATATGAATGATATTCTTCTGGAGGTGTACACTCACCCGGCCCTTGGACCTGTGCTTCCTTTTCGGAATGTCCACTTCATAGTCATCGTCGTCAAGGAAACCGTCACCATTTTCCTCAGCCTCCAAGACCCTCTGTAGCATGTGAGCAGGAGGAATCACAAGAAGAAAACCCTTACAGAGCCCTGAACACTGGTGAATGTTGCCCTGAATGCACTGAACATTACACCCACGAATATGACTCCTATTACATTCAGCACTGAATACTATACTGAACATGTAGCAGGAAAAAAACACCCATAACACGACCCCTACAGCTCCTGCTACTGAACTGTTTTTTTGATAGGAGAGTGGGGCTTCATGAAATGTCAAAATGAGTGTAACCATTGTGTCTGAAACCACTTCATTTATTTTTGTTGATTTATGTCTCCTGACACTATTATGATTCAGTAAATTCAAGAACACAATGTTAATGCAAGATGGTTGCGGTCAAGGTCAGAGCTGGGTTGGCCTGATCCTGGGTCAGTATCCAGAGGCTCACCTGGATCTCAAGCAAGCTCTCCTCCTCCTTAGCGTTGCTATGTGCCTTCCGTTCCAGTCCGTCTCCTCGCAGCAGCGCCTCCAGCGTGGTGCTCTCTGTGGGCGGAGCCTCCCTCTTCTGCGCAAGCTCCGCCTCTGTGGGAGTGGCCACATGCACGTGTCATTCACTGATGAGGCCACCAGGCCGCAGCCCTCTTTAAAGCAGTGGTTCAGAGGCATTGAGGTGGGTCACATGCAAAATGCAAATGTAAAAAATAAATATACTTTATAGGCCTACTGTCAATCATTTAAATAATCTGTTATGATGCGCATATAATGCTAAATCACTGCATACAATTAAGCCGAGTTAAAAATAATCCGTCTCTCTATTTCCTTTCATTTCCAGAGGGTTTATACAGAAAGACAGTGTAATGGAAAGGTTGATTTTATTTCAGATATGGGGATAAAGATTTGCTGCATTATTGAGCGGAGCAGAACTGGGACCCACTGCTGTGTCTGCAGGTTGATATTGAGCTGCCAGCGAGGCGACAGCTTCTCCCCCTGAGGGACCGACCTGACTGGCAGTAAAGAGCTGCCCCCTGCATGCAGACCTTCATCCCCCCAACGACCCACCCCTCCCCCCCCGTGCCCCCTGTCAGGGTAGACGACCACGTTTGAAAAGAAAGAGCGTCCCACGGGAGAGATTCGCCCGATAGCTCTGACACATACCTCCTGCTGTTTATAAACTTCACTACCTACCACAGGAGACTCCATCATCAAAGCACTGATTCTCAGTTTATAACAGACACATTTATGATTTTCCTGCTTGGGGATACATACCTGTGTATTAACACTGGAAAGTTAGCCTATTTTTCATATATGAATATGTAACAATTGAGAGGTTGAAGCTATCAGTCACTACTGAGTGTGACAGTCAGCGATCCCATGAGTAAGCGGTAGGTGAGTGAGCGTACGAGTGAGTGAGTGAGTGAGTGAGTGAGTGAGTGAGTGAGCAGAGGTTGAGTCAGTCAATGAGAGCCCAATAATTTTGTGAGTGACAAATTGAGTGAAGGTAGAGGGATAGAGGGATAGGATTAAAACAGCATATCCTATCACTTTCCTACCAGTGTTTACTAACAGTACATCGGTATGTCAGTGTAATATGTGCTGTTCATGTGATTACTCCATAGAGATAAAGTTGGAATGTGGATGGAACAGCAGTAGGAATGCGGGAGGACAGGGGTCACAGGAGGGCCTATTTCTCCTCTTACCGAGTCGGAGCTCACAGAGCCGCAGCTGGGGGTCCACAGGGGGGTGCATTCTCCTCTTCTTCCTCCAGCATCGGGCGGGGTAGGTATACATCTGTCCCGCCCCCACTCCTGCTCAGACACACAGACAGGAAGCTGCTTTATAACCTCTTGTTCCTCTGCTGGCTCTCGGCCTAACCCCTAGTCACACGTAGCTTTCAACTACATCACAACCAAAATCCGACACAGGGTCCAATTCCCAAGACCCTACAGCACCTGAGACCTATAGATTTACAGATCTCACACGGAAATACATTTCCGATTTATGTACGTGTGTATTTTCATCAGTTATATTGCAGAGCTATTAAAATAACCAAGTGTATTATCAGTTAAATAAAAAGACAGTCCTGTAATAAAGCCATGCTCATTCCACCACCCGCAGGTGCTGCAGTTAGCTCACCTGGCCCACGGTGGCGCTGTTCCATCCAGATGTAGCAGTTGTTCTGTGCCACGCCCGTCTGGGAGTCCAGAAATGGCATGCGGATGCTTCGTTCGGCACACAGCCTGGCATTATAGCTGCGGCAGTGTTCGATAGCCTCTCTGTAGAACTGGTCACCCAGCCTGCGCGTACAAAACAGGCACCAGTCTCTGCTTTGCTAAAAATTCACTGTCAACAAATAGTTCATAGGTCCTGCTTTAGAAAAGTTTTCCACATGGCGTCTCTGTGGATTCCCCAGCAGGTTGGTCAGTATAGGCTTTTGTCACAAGCACCTAGACATGGCAACCGCACCGTGCAAGAGGCAGGGTCAACTGGAGAAAGTACTCCATCGACCACCTCCTGTTTTTGTTTCTCGCAGACAGATGGGCGTTCCAGTGAGCGAAAGCGTTCATGCACGGACCCACGCAACTGCTCCTCGCTGGTGCTGTTGCCTCGGTGACTCCAGCATGCTGCTTGATTAATTTATGGCTTTTAATAACCCGCTCCCCGTGGGTACAGCCCGGCACTGCTGTTAGGCTTGACCTGGTAATGAAAGCAGTGGGAAAGAGGACGCCACAAGATGGATCCCGTGGGAACCAGGTTTGGGTCGATGCCAGAGGACGTCCAATGGAGGACAGCTCATAGCGGAGAAAGGTGCCCTCCATCTTTAGCTCCATCTGCTCGGCGAGCGGGGAGAGGTGTTGGCCAAATTAACCGGCCGCAACAAAATCGGACAGGTCCCGAAACAAATACCGGCCTCTGACCCATAAAACGCAGCCTGATGTGTCTTTGCTGTTGACTTGTAGGATTTTGCTAATATCCGGCAGAGCATGTTCACATCAGTTGTGGAAAGATTCAGAATCAAAACCTTGACTTGAAAAGCATCGCGGCTTTGGTGCTACGTTTAGACTAAATGACCTGGTTGCTGGGACTTCTGAAGTGAAGCAGGCTTTGAGGATATGAGGAGCATGTTGACTGACTGGATCGCTCTGATCCAGCCCATGGTGTTAATGGGAGGAGTCAAAGAGACTCATCTAGCTAGTTTATTGAGCTTGGAGGCAAAAAGCAGATGAAAGCATAGAGGCCAGAGACGGCCTCGGCGTACGCAGACCTTATGAGGCCAGTGGAAGCCTCCACACAGTGAACAGGGGCGTGGTTATAATGACCCCTCTGAGAAGAACCTGTCCCTTTCTGAAGCCTCCTGACATCCGGATTCATCCTGACCCTGAACCAGGGGGGTATTTCACAAAGCAGGATTACTGAGAGTTAGCTGGATATCTGCACTGAGTAAAACCCAGAACAGCCCTTTTTAATTCATGCCACGTTCAAGATTTGGGAGGGTTCCGGGTTTTACCCAGTGCAGTTATCCAGCTAACTCAGTAATTCTGCTTCGCGAAATACCCCCCAGGTCTCAAGACTACTCTGCCTCGGGATCCTGTCAGCGTGTAACACCAGAAACTGCCCCCCCCCCCCCCCTTCTGTTGTGATCGGCAACCCCTTGTCCAGAAGATTCATAGAAATGCTGAGAAGGCCACCTCAAAGACGAAACCGGGACACAAAGCACCCCATTGTTCAGTGACACAGAGTCAGTGCGAACAGAGAGAGAACACAGGCACAGACAGGGGAAGAAAGAGACAGAGAACAATGAAGATTAGTGCAGTTATTGGGAGAAATGAGCGTCAGTGCGCAGAGCAAGTTCTCTCGGAAAACCTCTCGCTGGAGCCGACCGGCAAGCACCATGCGTCCCATACTCAACCAATCACATGCACACACCTCTAATGGAGCGCCCTTTTTAAACCAAAAATCAGTTCTCTCTGCTGCTTTCTGATGCGCTGCTTATGGCTTGTGTTAAAAAAAAATTGCTGTCACCCTCCACCACCCCAGCTTCCACCTGTTGTTTGGATCTGCTTTAGTATGGGGGGTTTCTGGTCATCTCCTGTTTAGCGGTGGGAGATGTCCATGCTCCAGATCAGTACTAAAGCAGATCCATTCAGCGCCAAACCAAAATAATTATGCAGCACATTCATTCATTAAAACATGTTATTTAAACACGTGAGTTCTCCTGACAGAAATAAGGTTAAGTGATTTGGTCAGCTTTTAGCTTCCATTTTAAGGAGTATGTTCAAGGGGCCTGTATACTGTACACATGCGCACACACACACACACACACACACACACACACACATGTTATACAGTGCCTGGGGTCATAATAATAGTAATAATAATAATAATAATAATAATAAATTTGCTGTTTCAATTTCATTGACATTGACTGGTTAAAAACGTAGTAAGGGTAAGAGCAATGTTCACTTCACTTTAAGACATTAAAAGCATTGATGCTTTTAATGTCTTAAAGTGAAGTGAACATTGCTCTTACCCTTACTTCGTTTTTATGTGCCATAATCAAATTAGGAGAGAAGGATCTCTAAACAAATATACAAGGCTTCTCCAAAATGCTTTGATTGAAGCTTTGTTTCAAGTTGGCAGGTCTATACTAATATAAACAATACCAAGAGAGGCCAGGCCGGTAATTCACAAAGATTGTATTGGCATTCTGGTAAAAGAGGCTAATGAATATTTCAAGAGTGAAAAGATAAAGTGAATCTTAGCCAAGTTGAGTTTTTAAATATATTGTAATAAAATTGGTTTGCTTAGCAACGTGTTCCACCATTACCATGTACACACACAATCACACCATGTAGACACACAAAAACACACACACACACACACACACACAATGAAAATGAACAATCAGCTAAACAATCTCTATGGGTTTCCGTTGGGCGTCTTACACCACTATTCAGCGACAGCCTGTGCTATTTGCGAGGGGCTAGCATGACCCTTGCATGGAGATGTAGCGTGTCTGTGACTACAGATCACACAGGAGCATTTGTGACCCGTGGGGAGTGCTTGACATGTGACAGGATGCATTGAGAGCATTGCGCTTGTGGTCGTTGAGAGAAACAAAGCCAGTCTTCAGCAAGCTGGCTTTCACAGGGCCTGTACTTGTCTGCATGCTCCAGTCAGCTGCATTCTGTATGTTGTGCGGTACAGGTCACATGTCCATGTCCGTGCTGGCAATGGGTTATGTAAACGAGGGCTAACACGTCTGCCTTCGATTCCCACTCGTTTCGAGGGGAAGACGAGCATAGACTAACAGCTTCTGAAGAGAGCCTATAGCTTTATGGAGGTCCGCCAGTCTCAATCTTGATCTGATTGCTCTCAACAGGGAAATGGCAGAAACCAACATCCAATCAGCTGCTGTTAGTCCTCAACAAGGGGTGTTATCAGTGAGACAGACAGCATTTGAGATTGGAGTCCCACCCCATTGCACTCTTGGGAAAAGCTGTATAATTAAAGTAACCAGACATTCAACATGCCGCAAGGTTGAATTCCCTTTCGTGCCATTTTACGTTATTATTTTTTCCAGAATTCTGGAAAAACAATACAATAAGGATACTAGAAATAGCAATCACTTAGTGTGATTTAGGTCAGACACAACCAAAGATGCATTTCCTTTATTTGAATGATCCTGGCTCGGACAAAAGAACTGCATAATTTAAATTTAAATCTTGGTTTGTGCTCTGGCCATTAATTCCATGGACCAGACCAGCTGGCACGTTCCTCTTGTTTAATTCATGAATGGGTGAATATTATTGTGTTCATTCTAAAAAATACAGCTGCCCTCACAGATGAAAAACATGAGTAACCACGTTTAAAGCACAGAGCTTTCTGGCAAAGGGGTGAATAAAGAACAACAAACACAGTTCACTCAAAAGTATACCGCAAAAATGTCTGTGTAAATCTAACACTGTTGGTGTACATTTAACACCCTTGGGTGTTTATATGATACCCCGGTCTCAAATGTACACCAAAAATGCTGTGTACCAGCCATTTATTGCAGAAATCACTTGAATCTGTGTTGGTATTAATCTCATGATTTAATTGATATTCCAGAACAGTCTTTTTTTTTGACCCAGCTACATATAAACAAAGTAGCTCAGGCCAGTTAAACGAGGGAGAGGTTATTCAACAGAGCAGTCACAGACGAGAGGCCAGCTGAGGATAATCAGTTGTTTATGTCCAACTGTCTCGGACCACGCAGACACAAGTCAGAGCTAACCGAAAAGAAAGGCTACACTCCTAGTCCAGGTAAGGTCTCCAAAGCCCCATTTCATGGCCTCGCCCTCTATTCAGTAACAGTGACATGGCTGCACATTCAGTTCTGATGCTAATCATTTGTGTAGAGCCAGCGAAACCGCAAAAATCACACCATCACTCAGAAACCGACCAGGGACTGCCCACCTAATGAGTATTCACGGTACACTGAAAGAGAGTCGTTCTCATCTGAACTCTGACAAGAAATCGGAGCGCTTTTGTCCTGTTACACGAAGTCTCTTTTTCTCTCTGTCAACCCACCTTGTCTCTCTTACCCTCTTTCTCTCCGTCGCTCTGTTTTCACATTCACTCTTTCTCTCTGTACCCTTTCCTTTTTCTCTTCCTCCTTCTTTCTTTCTATCCCCATCCTCCACTGATGACTCCTCTCTCCTCTCCGGTCTCTCTCTCTATCTTTTACTTTGAGGGCACAAATATCTCTTGTAAAAAAAAATCCTTGAAAGCCAAAACATATTTTTACTAGATTAACGGGAGGCTACATATGCAATGAAAGCAGGCTATTTTACTTCGTTTTATTTGTGCCTTTATTGGGATTAAATAAACCTGTGTCCAGGCTTTATGACGCTAAAGTACTTTTCTGCAATTGCAAGACAACAAGAAACATTATTGATAAAGATTCATCCGCTTTTTGGTACGTAGTCAACCGGTACCTTTTTTTTTTTTAACCAATGGTTTTGTCAGGTAGAAATGCAGAAAAAAGAACATTGGCGCTCCCGAACACAAGTGGAGACTGGGTTTGGTGGGGACCTTGTCCGAACTTCTTCCTGCTGTTGTGGGAGAGATATTGTGGTGCTCAGGAACTGCGCCACGTTGCCTGAGAGATGGGGGTGGGACGGGGGGAGGGTTGCGAGCAGCAAGGCATCAAGGTCTTCGGGCTCTTTCATCTACGCACGGTCTAGAGAAAAGAGACCTGGCTCAGGAGATCGTTCCCCCTCTGCACAATTGAGACCAGCATATAATGCACTGGCTCATTACACGCTCATTAATCCAATTGACAATTAATTATTTAGGACGGCCGCAGCAAAAGAGAAACTGAAAAAAGGAGACCAGAGCGATATAATGGCTCGAGCAGGAGAGGCTCCCAGATCTCCCCTACCAACAGGGTGATGTACTATAACTACAGTGAGCACCATAATTCATTGGACAGACAAATTTTTTGTTATTTTGGTTCTGTACTCTAGCACTTTGATTTTAAAAGGATACAATGACAAGGAGGTTGAAGTGCAGTCCATATCAGATGAACCGTTTCAAAATTATATAACTTTTTGTACATAGTCCGCCCCATTTTTGGGCATCAAAAAATATTGGACAGTTTAACATAATGTAGAATAAAGTTTTATATTTGGTCACAATACATGCCATGACTTCCTACTCCCACCCCACAATTCCCATAGAGAACCATTCAAATGCAGAGAACTTATAGTATCGCTTGTAAGAGTACCAGAAAATAGGATATCAAGAGTCTTTTGATATTGTTGGGTCACAGACATCAGGAAGTTACGGCATGCAAAGAATATTCGACCAAATATTAAAAATGATTACTTTACTCTACATTATGTTAAACTGTCCAATATGTTTTGATATTGTACAAAAGATTCCATAATTTCTAAAGAGTTAATCCGATATGGATGACAACACCCTCAAATTAAAGCTGTCAGTCTGCACTTCAACCTCATTGTCATTGTATCCTTTCAAAATGTGTCACTATATATACACATATATAAATATGACAACTGAGATTCAAGGTTAGCTCTGCATTTACAAAAGATTAAACAATATATATCACAGCAGATGGATATGCTTTACAAGTTCCTGCAGGGCATGATGGGATTGGACTGCAGCTTGTCAATAAGACCACAGCAGTCTCTCCTTCCATTAATAGCCCCCTATTGACTCTTCTTCTCCAACCTGAATAATACGAATGCTATATGATTCATGATTATTTAATATAAGGGTTTTCACAAACCTTCTAGTGATTTCTATTTATAATAAATTTGAATACACTGACATTGTGATCTGTGTCTCTGGTTGGAGGTTATATGGAGTACATTGTTTAAAACTGTGGTATAACTATCATAAAAACATTAAGGCCATAACATTTATAGGATCTGCAAATGTTTTTACCTTAAAATTTAAGATTTCAAGCTTAAAATTTCTTAAATCTATTTTGAATGGATTCCAGTGTGGCAATCTGACCAATTAAAAACTGCTGATTCAGTCTCAACATTGTTAGCCGCAGCAGCAGACGACAGCAATACTGCTCAGTGAGGTCACTGTGTCTGATGACATCATCAGCCCTTTCTGAGGGGTGTCCCGCTGTCTCAGGAAAAGACAGACAAGCGAGGGGGGCAAAGCCAAAGTCCCCAGGGCTTTATAGCACGGATTGGGGGGCAGGAGTTTCAAGAGGGGAGCCTATTGAAAGAGAGTTTAGCGGTCACATCCCCCCAGAACCCTGCACGCTTCTCCTATAGAATTAACTATGAATGAGGGGAGAGTGGGGGTGGAGAGACAGGGATGACAGGGATTGAGGCGAGAGAGAGAGAGAGAGAAAGAGAGAGAAGGGATGAAGAGAAAGAGACTGGATTTAAATAGTCAGGGACATGCTGTCCCTTGGTGGATGGGGGGTGGGGGTCACGCTTCCACAAGCACCATGCAGAATCGCCGTTATGACCATCAGCAACAGACAAAACCTTGCAGGATCGGGGAGGACATCCTCACTCTGATCACGGTGGCACAGCCAATCATAGCACATAGTACATGCACAGGAACATGCCTGACAATTCATTACTGTCATGGATCGCGCCTTTCTTTCCTTATCTCCACGTTTTGTATTCCTTTTTTCTTTTACCAGTAATATATCGGATTTTTCTGTGTTCCGCTACGGGTTTTGCTTTCGCCTCGGTAATTAGTGAGTTCACCTGTCCTGCATTTCTGCTCACTACTTATACCCCGCTTCCTCCTTTTCTCGTCGCTTTCGTGTTATTTCACGTAACATTCTAGCCGGTAAAGGTATAGGAAGTTGTGCTGCTATCGGCCGATTTGCTTCTCAATGCGGGACTTGTTAGCAGTACAATTTAGAAAATAAGTATAGTGCGCTCTTTCGCTCTTTTATTTCAGAGCAGAGGTTTTGGTTTCTTTGTTTTCCACTCAAACCTACGAGTGCTCTCACCCTAAGTTTTAGGGGTCTTTTATTTTCCTCGTTCCTTTCTTTTTGTTTACTCCACAACGGGAGTTAGATAAGCGTGACTGCTTATTTCTTTTGTTTTGCTCGGATATCGAGTTCCTAGTTTTTTTCCCCGTCCACTACGGATTACTGTCTGGTTTAGTGGTGTTCATTTGAACACTTTAAGATTCCTTATCTGTCGCATCTGGACCTCCAATATTTCCTCTGTGTCTCTGGCATAGAGATCCCCTACAATTACATTTTCCTGACTGAGAAGCACGTTCATGTTCCGGGATTGCAAGCACGAGAATTACGGATCATTACTCAGTTCAATTCCAATGGTGGAAAAAAAAGTCATACATACAGATCCCTAATACTTATTTACACATACAATGTGTCAGCTGTTAGACCAAATATACAGAACATCGTAATTTTTCCTCCAAACAGCCACAGATCCACATTACAGACCAGACTCAGTGCTTTACATTGAACACCCTTTCTCTGCTTATCTAATTGGTCCATGTGAACACGCTACTTCCAATTAGCATTTAATTAAACTAATTATCATCTTCAAATTTGTGCAATTAGCCTGAAATGCAAGACTTGCTAATTGCAGGCAGTTAATGCTTTTAGGAGGCAGGGAATTTATCTCCTCAGCATCAGTTACCAGACTATGAAGGGATGAGATCTATAGTGAACATTTTGTGAATATAAACATTGTGAGGGTTCACATATCAGAGCACAGTGAATGTTTCCTACCATAACAAATGCATGGCCACATAACTATGTAAGTGTGTTATTGCTACAACAAAAGCCATTTGCAACAACAGCAGCACAGGTGATATTTTGATGGGTGCAAACCTGAATGGACAAAGTTCGGGAGACGTGGTGATTGGCAGCGTGAGGTTGGCAGTGTCAAAGGCGGGAAGCATATGGGGTTACTCTTGTGGCCAGTGCTCACTTTTCGTCAGCTTAGCTCACGCCAGATGGGTCTGAGTCTGAGACCCCACTAATCTGAATTCCCCCACCCACCCCCCAACTCCCCTCCCCCAATAGTCCTGAAAGGACAAAGACCGGACAAGGTACAGTGCAGCGACATCACAACATCACTGCCATGCAAATTGGACACAGCTGAATGTTCAAGTTAATTTTACTGTAAGAGTTTATGCGTCACTGTGACCTTATCATTCAGTTTATGAAAAATATCTCTCCCAAGCACAGTCACAGACTCAGTAGAGGAAAGCTCACTGGCCTTTAGTTCAGCTTCTGATAAACTTCAGTGAGTGGAACAATGATTCTTAATAGCCATTCATGTAATATATATATATATTAACCTCTCCTCTCCACAAGGTGCAACCCCCTCCGTCGTCCCGCCCCTCCCCCTCAATTATTAAGCAAAAGCCGCAAAATATAACGCATAACGTTCATGCTTTTTTATTACACTGCCACGCTCACTCATGAATGCATGAATGGAATTGCTGCAATGTATCTTATTCTTTATTTTGTTGAGAAATTATTCGCCTCCCTCTTAACTTGACTATTTCTTATACTTAAAATAAAGGGAATCATACAGCTTAACTGTAATTCATCATCACGATGGGAATCATAATGTGATCCTTCTCTGTTTTCTTTAACATTACAGAACGTGAACAAAGTAATATTAATGTTCTGGTATCATATAATGCTGTGGTCCTTTTTCCATATATTATAGGCCTACTGCTTGAAATTATTTGACACATTTTGTTTGTCCACTTTAATCCACACTTAATAGACGTTCTAAACCAAGGAACAACCAAACTTCAATACATTCACAAAATATAAATATTTTTGTTGAAGTTGTCCTCAACCACAAAATCTGAACGATTGTTTTAGTTTCATTGTGCTTTCAATTCACTCGAATTCAGCAGCAAATATTACGATTTATTGATATTCCATGCTTTGCACATTTAATCCAATCATTCAAATTTTCAGAACGATATAATCCTACACTCTACGGCAGACTACCTGTACACACCGACCACTGACACCATCACATTGGATTTACCATTCAACACGCAAGTAAAAACTGAACTACAGCGTTCTCTGATAGCGAACGCTTCGTTTCAAAAGTAAGCAATATTTGTCTTTGTGCAGGATGTCAATTTAAACCACTTTGGTGCTACATTGTTGCAAATTATGTGGAATTATTATGGTAACATTAATCGAATTGCGTAAATACTGGGCTGCTCTGATTAGAGTCACTATCCCGACAGCAAAATGAAGCTTGCTGCGCTTCAATTGTACTTGTGCTGATAAAACAAAACATGTCAGCATGAAACAAGAAGGACCGAAGAAAAGATAACGATGCATGTTTGTACTGCACTGTTCAATCAATCATTCGCATATATTACAAACCTAGACTTATTACTATAGTCTCGCTTTGGAGATACATTAATGACTTTGAAGAAGGAATACAATAAATATTATCCTATAGCAAATTTTACTTCGTGGAATACACTAATAACACCCATTCAAAAATAATGCAATTATGTCTCTATAGAAACATGTATGCACATCAATATTTTAAAACAAAATATGCAATGCCATTAAATGCAGTAATTTGTGCAGTTATTCGATTTAGCAAATTTGTATAAAAAAATAGCACAAAAATAATAAATAAAGCACAACTTGATTCGTCGAATTTCCCTTTTATATGTAGACTATGATACAATTATGCAAATACAATAAAAAACTGGGGAAAGCCATAACAACTATAATATTATGTTGAATTAATTTTAGATACATTTACTTTGACAGTTCCGCATAAATGTAAATAATAAAGTTCATGAACATAATAGTAATACGTTTAGAAAATTACTTACGCTTTAAGTGGATTCTGAATGACAGTCGCCATTTTGCTACACTGTAACCCACTGTTACAAGTCTTGAGTTGCGAGGACATCAACGAAAACACAACAACCAATCAAACTGTAGGTGTAAAGCTCAAAAGCCAATAAAACACCAGTACCCGGACGCAAGGCGTGGCCTGTTAGGGAAACTGTCAATTCCATTTAAAAAGATGGTTCTTGTGTACCTACACATTAGGGGAACTTCCTTCATCGCTACATTTCTTAAAGAGGCAGTGTACATGTTTTCTATGTAAATGTCTAATCAGTATTATCAAAATCCACACACAAACAAATAGCGGCTGGGCAGTTAGGGTTAGGGTTATTTCGATGGGGGAGGGAGTTTACGTGTCCATTGTATGGATGACTTACTTTGCGGCTATATTTAAGCCTGAAGCCAGCTAGTACTGTGAAGGGAAATTACATTCTTTATCATACATTCTCATTATCACCGTAGATAGCATTATTTTTAAAGCAGAAATCTTTAATAAACATTACAGTTTCCACTGCATATGTACAAATTACATTAGCAGGGGATTAAAACATATATAAAATAAATAGACACGCAATACAAAAACAGTCTTTCCTGCTCTAATTTAATCTATTTCAAGAATAGTAATAATAATGTTGCTCAAATAAGTATTTAACCCTGTATGTTATTAAACATGAAACAAGACTTAAAATGCATCAAATAGGCCTACATGTATTTAATTCTGAAATACTAGGCTATAGCAACTGAAATTTTTGGAGAGCTGGTTACAATATAGCCAGCTCAGTGTGTGACAAAGGAGACAGCGTGTAGCCTACACAGAGGGAAAAAATGTAGCTATTTGTTCATTTGTGCAAGAAACGTTAAAGGAAATTGATATCCATCAAAGCCAATCCTGTACACACAGCGTGACGTTACACATTGTCGGCTGCGTGCCAATAAAAATTAAGAGGCGGGGTCTATTCGAGGTCACGTGCAACAAACGTTGTCGCAGGTAAAGCAGGAACCTAAAGGAGATTGTACCAGCAAATCCAGTTATATTAAAATGTTTTAGTTGCTGTTCCATCGATGAATTGAATTGAATGTGTTTGGATACGTTTCAAAAAGTTTCGCTGTCAACCACGTTTAGCTGGCAGGCTATAGGTAGTTGTTGGACGGCAGCGTTGTAGTAGCCTACGTGGTCTAATGCTAGCTATCAAAACAAATGCTAACAAACAAAACTGTCCATTTGGAGGAATCTAATATTGCTGCTAGGTAGCCATCACCGTGCTTAAATTTCAGATTAGATTGTTTTCTATGCGGATGGAATAAGCAGTATCCAATCATAAACTTGCGGTCGTTTAAAACTAGCTCAATACATTGGCTGGTTAGCTAGGCAGCTCCTACCCAGTTCGCTGGGTTGGTAGGTGGTTACAGACTGGTTGTTTCCACTGAACTGGTTTTCCTGTTTTAAAAGCTATCTGTCCCGCTGGCCACGTGAATTACAATGTTTTGTTAATGAATGTCCGCAGGGATGAAGAAAGGGAGCTGGCGGGACAGGGGCCGTGACCGCAAACGATACAATCGCCGCCCAGAATGGCAGAGGGACCACTCCGGTCACAGAGCACAGGAACAAAGGTATGCCCCCGCGCTACCGACACGCTAATCCACAAAGCCGCTGCCGCGCGTTGTATTGTATAGCCTACTGTGCTAGGCACTACGTTACACATAACGTTAACGGTTTAATACGCACATCATATAAGCACTATTAGTTAATTAGGCAATTTATGCTTTCCATAAGAATAATCACAGTGGGATTCATTGACTGACTTCCCTAAGATTTGTTTGAAAATGAATCATAAGCCATTTCAGATGAATAGCCACATAAATAAGCAGTGCGGGTTAGTGCCCCCCGCCCTCGAACTTATTTTCAGTTTTAGCTACATGATGCCTGTTATGGCTAACGTGATGTAACTAATTAATAATAATGTCTGAGTTTTGAATTTTATGACCGGCGATGTATTTCCGTAAGTGTTTTGACTGCATTTTCCTCCTTGTGTATTTTTAACAAAAATACCATATGATAAAATGGAAAACTTTGCCTGCTTTAGGTATGAAGGTGGTGCTGCTGGCCCGTCACACAGAACCCAGGTGCACACTGACACCAGCAGCTCATTGCCTGGGACTCCAGCTGCAGCCCCAGGTTAGACCCCTCTGTGCACAGTAGAGCGGCAACCTTTTCTGCGTTTTATAGTCATCTTGCGTTTCAATGTAGTTGTACATCTGGGCCCTTGTGCTCAAAACTTCTGGATGTTTTTTTTGTTGTTGTAATTGTTGAAATAAATTTTGTTGTAAGTCTGTTGGTTTAAGAAATTCGATTTGTCAGTATACATGCAGCTTTGTATGTCCCAAAATATTACTCCAGTAAAAATATTTCCGCGAAACATTGCAGAGTGAGAGGGCACCGAAGACAGAAACGGACTTAAACCCCCAAGAACCAGAGCAAGATAACAATTTGTTTCCTCATTTATCTTAGTTATGTAATCACGTGTTGCCCACAAGTGTGTGGACGTGGTTTGAGTTCAGCACTGTGTTATCAGTGAAGAATTGGTTTGATGATCAACTGATTTGCCTTAACAACAAGCGTGACGTTTGGACTAACACAGAAGTTTAGAAGAGAATGTCTTGTGTTGTATATAGAATTGCCAGGTTTCTACTTCGACCCGGAGAAGAACCGATATTTCCGGCTATTGCCTGGACACAACAACTGCAACCCGCTCACCCGAGAGGGGTTGCAGAAGGAGCAGCAGGAGGGTCAGCGGGTCCGTCTGCTTGAGGAGGATGAGCGGCCCAGGAAGGTGCGTCCAGAGCTGGGCTGCTCATTACTCAAATGGGAGGCTTGGCCTGAGGCCTCCAGCAGTCCCATTCACCAAACGCATTTTTCATTGCATTTTTGCCTCATGTGATTTAGTATTGAGCCTGCAGTTATGTACCAAGAATGGAGATTTTTTGCGAGCCAGTACTTATCTGAGAACAAACGCAGAGTGAATTATGTTCATATTGGAGAGATTGCTGAAGATGTTGTGGTCTGGCCTCCTGTCTCCAGAAGTCCTTGAGGGCTGGTCTAAATTCAACCCTGCTTCTGCAAAAGCGACACCTGGGACTCCTACCTGAGAGCTCATACTGCAGGTACAGTACACAGTGACCCCTGTTCATACTGCAGGTACAGTACACAGTGACCCCTGTTCATACTGCAGGTACAGTACACAGTGACCCCTGTTCATACTGCAGGTACAGTACACAGTGACCCCTGTTCATACTGCAGGTACAGTACACAGTGACCCCTGTTCTTTTGTGGGAACCTGCTCTTAGGTTTTCAAAGCCATTGCCCTGAGGGACTAGAGTGGTGCATCCACACTGTCTATTCCATTATATTGCACAGTTACAGAACATCCCTGCTGTAACGGTGCTTGTGTGTGGTGCTGTTGCTGTGGCCTCTGTACAAATCAAGCCACAGACAGACTCTTGTCAGGATTTGTGTTTTGGTTCTTGCTTAGTGTAGTTAATTTGTATTTGTGCTTTAATGATGTTGTTTGACTGGTCTGGCCTTATTACTTATATAAATCAGGAGAATGCGCTAATGCTGCCCTACACTGTAAGTAACTCTGGAAATGGTTAGAACAGACTAAGACATGAGGATGTTGTGAGTCTTTGCAGGAATGGTAGTTGCAATGTACAACTTATGAAAATTCAGCTTGGTAAATGCTGTAAAAATGAAGCTTCGCAAATGCTATGAAAATGCCGCTTGCTAAATGCTGGGTGAATGCAGCTTGCTAAATGCTGGGCGACTGGTCGGATGTTTCAGGCTGATCCACGAACTGAAGGTGAGCAGCATGAGACGACACAAACTGGAGGTGCAGAGCTCCGACTCCAGCAGCCCCAACACTGACAACTTCCGCCTCATTGTGGTAAGTCTCACTCATCAACTATGTCAATGTCGTATACATGTACGTTATGATATAACTTTAAAACGTGGAATAAAATGTGACTCCGTTGGAGGTAAAGGAGTATTGTACCCGTATTTAAATGTGTAATATTACGTCGTTACATATACAACCGTATGCACGTACGTTTGTAGGTATAAAATGCATCAAGCTATAGCAGACCTTTTTTTCTTTTCATGTTATTTACTGAAACTACCCCCACCCTAAAAGCATTTATTCATCCTTTGCATGCAACAACACAAAGCATGTATTGCAAAAATCTTGTGTAAAATTTAACAAAATATTAAACGTTGACATTGCGTTGTAACATACATAGGGCCTGATTTACTAAGACCTTTAGCATGTGCAAAACCTTTTAGCACGCACAAAACCAATAACATGACAAATGATTGGTCGTGGTATTTGTTTTGCACCAATCATTGGTTGTGTTATTAGTTTTGTGTGTGCTAAAAGTTTTTGCACTTGCTAATGGTCTTAGTAAATCAGGCCCTAAATGCACTACATTGCACCATGCTCAATATAAATAGTAAACGCAGCTCTCCATGCATAATTGGGAGCATACAGTATTAGCCAGGTGTTAAGTGGTGGTGGTCTGTCTCCAGGCGGACTCTGCTTGCGAGCGGGTGTTCACAGTGAATGACGTGGAGCACGGCGGCTGCAAGTACGGCATCATGAACTTTCGCGGGTGCAGCAAAGGCTCGCTGTCCGTGGAAATGTGCGACAACCTGTACTTCACCAACCGTAAGGTGAGGGAAATCTCTGCTTCACCTGCTCCCAGGTTAGAGGTACCCCTGCTTCACCAGAGGTTGCCATGGTGACACTCACCTGTCTGTTATTATTTTGCAGGTGAACTCCATCTGCTGGGCCTCGGTGACGCACTCCGACTCCCACGTGCTGTATCCTTTAATCACCCCTATTGCTTGCCGTTTTAAGGTTAATTTCTCTTTTTTGCCAGTGATGCCCCTTTTTAGCTGAAGCACTGCTGTTATGCACTAGAAAGGATCTTGTGCTTTTGAATGTTTGTGTTTGAGGGAAGTTGTGTTTCCTTGATGGGCTGAATAAGATTGTGTCTGGTAGGCATCGCTGAGACGCCGGGGTGTGTCAGCTTACTACCCGCATCCCTGTTCAGCAACTCAAACCCAGGTAAACAACACACACACACACACACACACACACACACACACACACACACACACACACACACGCAACCTCCTAGCGCATTCACGCTCATATACTATAGCCTCCTAACACTCTTCCACACACATTTTATCCCACCCCCACACCAGTATGAAGCTTTGTGTAATGCATTATTATTGAGTTTTAACTATGATTTAATTATGGGCATTGCGTTAAATTAAATCTCCAACTTGCAAATACCACAGTGTGAGAAACAAAGATCACAGTAGTGCTTTCTAAAGTAGTTTGCCAAAGTAGCGGAGACGGTGAAAGGCAGTGTTTGTGTGACACACCGCCCCCCTGTGTGTAGACCAGCCAGGGATGCTGTGCAGTTTCAAGATCTCCACGGCCTGGTCGTGCGCCTGGTGCCTCAACCCGCAGGCCGATAAGAACTTCAGCACTGGTGAGTAGCCCCGATCCCCTCTGTCGCTCGGGGGCCTCGGAAGGAGGCGGTGCCTTTGACACGTGCGCCACTGTTCCAGGACTGTCGCGGCGTGTGATCGTGACGGACGCGGTGACGGGGCGCAGACAGACGTACGGGATCAATAGTGACGTCCTGGCGCAGCAGTTCGCCCTGCGGGTGAGTGGCTGCCTCCCCAGGTCATTGGTTCATGTAGAAACCCCATCCCCATGTAACAGTGTCACAGCGACATTGCAAAACTTTCATTTGATGTCCTACAATAATGAGCGATTATGTTCCATGCACATTTTTGTAAATGTAAGCACATTCTTGCATTCAAACATTACATATGCTCTTATTATATTTCTTAAAATAAAAATAAAAATAAAAATAATGTTGGAGGAAAAAAACTAAGTTGCAACCACTTGAGAAGACAGTTTTTGCAATATGAAAGCATTTGAGAGTGAATATTAGACATTTGTGTACAGAGAAGGTAGATGAGAACTGTATGGTGATACAGGTAAGTAAGGTGTATGAAGGCAAGTGTGTGCCTCCAGGCTCCAGTGCTGTATAACGGCTGCCGCTCGGGCGAGATCTTCAGCATTGACCTGCGGCAGAGAGCACGGCGCGGGTCTGGCTGGAAGGGCTGCCGCTTCTACCAGGACTCGGCCATCACCTCCGTCCGCATCCTGGACGACGAGAATTACCTCCTCGCCGCCGACATGCTGGGAAAGGTGAGCGTGCGCGCGGCGACCCGCGGCAGAGAGGAGTTACTTACCCGTTACTTGCCGCTCTTATTGGATCCTTGTAATGTGTGCGCAGATTAAGCTGTGGGACCTACGAGTAACCCGGGCAGTGCAGCATTATGAAGGACATCACAATGAGCATGCGTACCTGCCGCTGCACGTCAACCAACCAGAGGGGCTGTTGCTGGCCGGTGAGTGGCATTCCTGTGTGTGAGTGTGTGTGAGTGTGTGTGAGTGTGTGTGAGTGTGTGTGAGTGTGTGTGAGTGTGTGTGAGTGTGTGTGAGTGTGTGTGAGTGTGTGTGAGTGTGTGTGAGTGAGTGTGAGTGAGTGTGTGAGTGTGTGTGAGTGTGTGTGAGTGTGTGTGAGTGTGTGTGAGTGTGTGTGAGTGTGTGTGAGTGTGTGTGAGTGTGTGTGAGAGACTTCCTGTTTGCCCTGTGTGTGAGTACACCCTTTGCCGTGCTCTCTGCAGTGGGTCAGGACTGCTACACGAGGATGTGGAGTTTAGGCGACGGGCGTCTGCTACGCACCATCCCCTCCCCCCACCCGGCAGGGAAGGACTCTGTGCCCAGTGTGGTGTTCTCCTCGCAACTGGGCGGCTGCAGGGGCTTGCCGGGACTGCTCATGGCCGTCCGCCACGACCTGTACTACTTCCCCTACAACTGTGACTACCAGGACGGGGGCAGGGCCTCCGGTGGGCTCTAATGGGGACCCGCGACTTCCTGCTTTGCGCGCTGGGCGCAAACCGGCTCGTTCACACAAGATTGGCAAACAGCGGCTATTGTTTCACAGGGAAACCAAGGGAGAGGGGCAGTCACATCAGGGCAAGATGGGGGAGGAGCAAAGTTATGCAGACAGAGGCGTGTGGTTATGCAGAGAAAGGTGAGAGTTGTATGTGGAAAGATGGAGAAAGGCTGAACCACTAAGGCAGGGGTAGGCAACCCTGGTCCTGGAGAGCCGCAGGGTCTGCTGGTTTTTGTTTTCACCTTAAACACAGCAACTACTTTGACCAAAGAAACCAGGTGAGGTGAGTTAACTGTGTAATCAACTGCTTTAATTGATCCATTGAGTGGTGAGTAACAACAAAAACCAGCAGACCCTGCGGCTCTCCAGGACCAGGGTTGCCTACCCCTGCACTAAGGGTTTGGAAATACACTGGCGGATTTACCCAGAATTCCATTCACGCTTGGGCCCCCTTAGCTGCATTTGCACTGCCCACAATGAACTTCTAACGGAGACCATTTTTAATAACGACCTCAGAAAGTGCAATTTTAACTAATGGATGGGTTTGTTTTATGGAAGAAAAAAAAACACCATTTGCAGATTTTTTTTTTTTTTTTATTATTATTTTTTTTAACAGATTAAGAATGTTAAGCAATGGTTTGTAAAAATTGCATTTTATCAATAAAAGTGTATGTGCATCATTTTGAAAGGATGTAAAAAGGTAATAAACACTTTTGCGATGTTTGACCCCTTTTAAAAGCCTGAATACATTTTAAGCATTACACTACCATGGCCATATACGGCATTTCCTCAAACCAAACGCACATCCACGCACAGTCGTATTGTTTTAACTTTCTTATCATACATGATACAGAAGACATGACTGAACAATGCATTGGGACCTTGAAAGTTCTAAAGCGGAAATCCACATTCAACATGTCAGAAGAGTGTTTACCTTGAGTGCCTGGCGATATTGATAAGAAGTACTCAGAGAGACGTATCGTGTTTATTGTAAATATAGTCTGAGCACAAGTCATTACATTACATTATAGGCATTTTAGCAGACGCTCTTATCCAGAGCGACTTACACAACTTCAAGCATTTTATTACATTTTTTTTTTTTTTTAAAAATGCTGAATATATATATATATGCAAGCATTTTAAGTTACCTGCTCAGCTCAAAACACGGCAGTGTCCCACCTGGGAATCGACCGAACCAACCTCGGTTTTTAAGTCCCAGTTCCTTAACCATTGTACTATACTGCCGCCCCTTTCTGTTTGGAGTGCAAGTGTTACCCTGTTTGCACGGCAAGTGCCATTCGGTAATAAGCAGACACTAATCTTAATTTTCCCTTAAACAAGTTGCTACATCTGCTCTGTCCCCCCTATTAAAATGTGTAGTGATATATCTATATCAAACCCGGGGAATATTTGAACCTTTTAAATTCTCATCAGTGTATTTGTTGTTCCCACGTTTGACATAATCCCTTTCAGAATTAAAGGGGTCAACTCTTGGTCTGCCAACCACCTAGCTAATCAATTCTAACCAAATGTTGGCCTATGTAGCATTGTGTTCCGCTTTCTTTTTGTTACACACAGCAAATCATTAAATTGCCATTGGTTATTGACAAGTGCCTTAAGGCAGAAACATGTTTAAATAATTTGCTATAATATTCAATACAAAAAAGGAGAAAAAATATATATATTCTAGGCATGATTGTTTCTAGTCATTTTTAATGTTACACTCGACACGTGAATGAATAATTAAACGTCCCAACGTGGTTTTAACAAATACGATAAAAATAAAAATGTAAATTTCCCTCACCCATAATGTGGGGACTATCTGACCGATCTGACCTGATTGTTTTCTAAGTGCTCGGAGGTCAAAGGTAATAGACCAGGAGCATCCTGGGAGATGTATTGTCTTGTTTGTCAATTTAGTTCGCCTGGCTGTATTTATGAAAATGGAATAGAGCCGCTTTGTATTGACGTAAGATTTAATATTAGAAAATGTATTAATCTAAACACATGTATATGCACATTAAATTAGTTCACTAAATAGCTACGTCACCTGAATATTAATACCATTCAATGGAAAATGTAATTGTATCAGTCTCGTTTATCGATATAATTGATAAAATCACAGCGAATTATAACATAATTATAACCCGTTTTTAAAAATACTTGATTCTTATCGTGGAGCTAGTGAGCGATCTGTGTTTAAATCATAAAGCGTAGATTTAAATGGAGCGTTTTCACGTTTTCAGTGTCTCACTACATGTCCCATGATGCACAGGGAAATTTTGAAGTTGTCGCACGCCAATCGGAATTCGGTCAAAAGAGACTTTCGTAAATGCTAAACTCTTTGTTAAAATGTATCACTTTACGTACATCTTGATGAATTATAATCACTGGTTGACTGCTGAGGTTTGTCTTTGGCGTAGCCTACTGCTTAACTAGCCAAGTAACGTTATACAATCGAGTTTTCGGTCTTCCAGTAGCCCAGTTAGCGACCTAGTTATCTGCCAAGCTGACCGACACAGTTAGGTAGCTAACAAGCTAGACCTCTTTTGTGAGAGGGTTTGAGGATTATTCAGAATGTCAGACGACGAGGAATTTACAGATATCAATGGTAAAGTGATTTTCTTGGTATGCCAAAATCACTCGAGTTTCTGCAGGGAGTTCACCGTCAGTGTGCCCAAGGTGTCCTTGCGGCACGTAATGGTGTACACTTGTTCGGTCTGGCTGGTTGCCTACGTTGTGTTTTTTCTCACAGAGGTAAGATTTTTTTTAGGACGCTAGTGCGCTGCAACCGCAACATTGTGATGCATGTTGTGTTTCGCTTTTAATGCACCGATATTAATTGAAGACCCGCTTTCGTGTTTCGCAGAATACCGCTGTCCTTTCGGCTGCCATATTCGTCACGTTAGTAGGAATGCTTCTCCACATCCACTTCGTGAAAATCGACCATGAGACGCTGCTAATTATTGGATCTTTGGGGGTCCAGGTGTCTTCATCTTACGCCTCGGGGAGAGAAAGCACCACTTTCATTGAAATGAGCAGGATCAAAGACATTGTTATTAATGAGTCCATTTATATGGTGAGAAGTCAGTAGCGTAGCTACATTTTGTTTTCTCACATAAATTGTGCAAAGAACAGCGCAAATATAGCAGATGAAAGTGCACTCCTTGTGCAGTTTTTAGCTAGCCAGTGTTTTGGTAATATAACTAAAATAATACTGTTTACTCAGTTCAATGTTTCCTGTAATCGCTGGAGATACTCTAAGATGAAACCCCAGAAATTTATTTTGTAGGGGAGCAGTTATTTATTATTTGTCCCATCCACTTTCTTTGTCATAATATTTGACCCCTCTGTGATTTCAGCAACGAGTGATTTACTACCTCTGCATTTTGCTGAAAGAACCCACAGATCCGGACGCCTTGTCAAGTGTGGTCCCTCTTTTTCAGGTATAGACTTGGGTTTATCTAGGGTGACCATATTTTAGATTTTTTTAAAAAGAGGACAGGGTTAGACGGGCGTTATGAACATAATACTAGGCTATTTGTTTATTTATACACGGTTTATGGAACAAGGAAATCCTAAACAGACATTTTAGGAATTTAAAAATCCTGCCGTCTGGTCACCCTTGTTTATCGTACAACAGGCCTGCTATTGAGGGCAGTCAGAATATCTTTAATAGATTAGCCTACTGCTTGAAGTTTGTACTGATATACGGATGGCTATGTATTTGATACACTTTAAGACCTTTTGTTGCAGTCTAGGGGGTTTACTTGGTCAAAACCTTTTAATGTCCAGTTTTAAAATGCGGACAGTAATTCCGGGTCGTTGTACCTTGCATAATAAGATCTCTGAATAGCATATGAAATGGAATATATGCTGTAGGTGTGTCTTATTCTGCACATATCTGTTTTGTTTTTCAGAGTTCAAAGCCAAGGTTGAATTGCTTGGTCAAAGTATATAAAAGTTGTCAGGAAATTCTTGCGCAATGCTAACACACTGTAGAGGTAAGTCAAGCCACCACTGTGCTCGAGTGTCACTTGTGATTAGATTATGTTGTGACTGAGTGCCCATAAGGTAGAATGCGGTCACGAATAATGTACGTTTAGTGAGTTACATTTCACTGTGGTGGGAACTGAACGGACTCCTCGCTAGCTAAGTGTAGCCCCCTACCTCTGAAACTGAGAGGCAGGCAGGCAGGAAGGAAGCACTTGAGAGGTTCATGATGTTCATGTCCTTGATGTTTCTTTCTTTGTATGGTGCATACCATATGAGCAAAAGACACCTTCATGATTTTATTTTGCAGACTGATTTTTTAATTTTTCAAAATGTATGTTTGTTGATGCTTCACTTATTTCATAAAGATATTAAATGGTATGTGTCACGTGGGTTTCTTTCAGATTTCTCCGTTCACCCATAAACACGGAGCAATGAGATATGGAAATGCGCCACCACAAAATGGAGGAAATAACTTTCACAAGGATTTTACAGTAGGTTTCAGCCAAGTAACAAAACTCCTCTTAGGTTTAGACTTGGGAGGGAACTGTGTTTTATGTGTAAACCATGGAAACAATAAATTATATTGTGCACTTGTATTCATTTATTAAAATGATATGATACATTATATAGCTTAAATTCTTAAGTTCTGATTTTATAAATTAGATTTTCTACATTTTCTAACCATTTAAAGGGAATTCCACCCAAAAACAATGTTTGGTTTGTCGAAAAGTAGCTCTCCTCCTGATTAAAATGATCTCTCAGCCAACTTTCTACCTGTAGTAAGAGCAGAGATATAGCCCCAAACTACTGCGCATGTACCAGGTACTTGCCTTAGAATTAACTACAACAGCCACAAAGCTTACAGTTAAGACAACAGGTTACCACGCCCACTGAATGATGTTACAAAAGTGGAGGCCAAGGGGCTGGTCATTTTACTGCTAGTGTTTTGTCTGCCTGTCTGCAGCATTTCTAAGATAGAGACAAGAGAGGCCACGTAACTCGCTGGCAAGTTAGCCACTAGTGTAATGTAATGAAAATACCACCATCATTAGCTCAGTCTCCAGAAAAACGGGGGAAATACGGCCCTTCATTTATCTACGTTTGATATCGTGAAAACATTAGCCAGAAGTCTGTAACACTACGCATGTCGGAATATCAACCCCTAGCCTACCTCCCGTTTTTCAGTAGCCTATGAAATGGTTTTGTATTGACCAACATGCCCATACAGAATATTAAACGTATACAATTAAAAGTTAAAACGTCATTGTTGTAGGCTACTTGTTAGCCGTTTTAGCTATTCAAGACAGATTCAAGACTGAAACCAAAGAAATTTAATTTTAATTTATTTAAAAAGTCTGTTGAGGTCAATTACAGCATGTGTGGAAAAGCAAGTTTACCCAAATCATGCAGCAATGGACTCTGGGGTTGGGTGGGACACAGCACCTTTATATCTGGACAAAATAACATCTCTCACGTCAGTCGCATATGGCCCCCCCGAAGCTCATCCCTGCCTAGTAGTGGCTACTTTTGCATGACAACAGCTTACCAACGGGCCTTATCTATATAAGAAGTATCTCTTTTCACTGTGGGGAGAAGTGAGGACACTTCCATTTGAGCATTGGAATGCTAACTCAATACAATGAGAAAGGAGTAAACGTAATGTATTAAGGCATATGTTCAATGAACTTGTATAAAACACACATTAGTATTTTGTGCTGGCAATCAAGTGTTTGTTAGCATGTAAACTTACCATTGGTTTATATACTACTCAAAAGAAGTTAAGGGTCAAAAATATTTGTGCATATAAATATAAGCTAACGAGCTAAAATGGTGACGACTGATGACAAAATAATTATTTGATGGCTCAAGAACAGAAAACACAAAACAAAAAACTTTTGATTAGACACTAGTTTATTACCCTGATGAAAAAAAGTCAAGCACCCCCCAAAATGATGATGAATGGAAAATGCTCAGCCATTTTATTGCTAAAATTGGCATGCATGGAATGACACTCATGCAAAACACATGCAAATGGTGCATGAGGTGTCATAATGGGTGTTTCGAGGCAGTTTGCCAGTTTAGTCTGACTAAGTTCATGCTTAAAATCCATGAAAATGATTTAACTTAAAAAGTTTCTAAAGATAAGTGCAATGAATGCACGTCCCATAATAACGTGATGTCTGTAGTCCAAATAACAACCCAAACGGGGATATTACATTACATTATAGGCATTTAGCAGACGCTCTTATCCAGAGCGACTTACACAGCATTTTTTTGCATTTATACATAGTATCCATTCACAGCTGGATATATACTGAAGCAATGCAGGTGAAGTACCTTGCTCAGGGGTACAACGGCAGTGTCCTACCTGGGAATCGAACCTGCAACCTTTCGGCTACAAACCCAGTTCCTTAACCATTGTACTACACTGCCGCTCCATATTCTAACCCTATCTGGCTTAAAAAGACATACAAAAAAAAAAAATTCCTTTGACCCTAAAATTCTTTTGAGTAGTACATATTGGATAATGATACAAAGAAACATTTTTCTTCCAGGAAATGGGCCTCTGACTCCTGAATGGGCCTTGACCTTTAATATTTATGCACGCCACTGTGTTTCTTACTTTCTTTAAACTAGCCCATCTACTTGCAGTTACTTTTAAAGCTCATTGTTATTATAGAATACATTTTTTAATCAAGTATAAATGTATGAATATGGCGTTTAAAACATTGGGTTAAACAGCATTTCCTTCAACACTATGTTTGCTAGCAAAGCCCAAACTTTCCCAGTGCCACTCGAATGCACTGATGTCGTCACGTTAGTTCAATTATGGTCAGCTAGCTAACGTTAGTCTACTTAATGGTCATGGATTATAATGTAACGTTAGTTGACATGGTTCCTTACCGGGGAATTCAATAAGGCAGAGGAAGATGTAGGCTACAGGGAATCAGGGAATACCGGAGGAGCTCCACTCTGTACCCGACAGCACTCGACTCCTGTTTGGTTTAGTTTGCCAAAAGATCTTTAGGAAATAACGTAGCCTATCAATGTAATTTTCTGACATTATAATAAAATAGCAATGATAGCTAGCTTGCTCTATGATGTGTCCCTACAGGCAGTGAGATGTAGGCAGCAATTATTCCCTCGCTGGCTCCGCCTACTTGCTATGTAATTTACACGCCCACTTGAAAACACTGTAAGCTGTGTCTCAAACCGAAGGAAGCTGCGTCGCTGCCTTGGTGCCTTGCTGTCTTGTCTTGCTCCCTCTGAAGGTACCTCAAAAGACAATGAATTTGGGACACATTTCGAAGGCAGGATGATGTCACATGAGATCAGTATTTACATTTGTTCATAGAGTACTCAAGTGAGTACGTCAGACGTGGGCGGAGTCTGGTTTCAGAAGTAAATTCCCTATGACAGAGAGACTATTTCTTGAAATCTGATTTATAGAATGAACTGAAATGTTCCTGGATTAGCCTGTGTGCTATAAGGATATAGACCATATATCGCATGTTCCAATTAAAAAAATTTTAAGTAATGCATTAATGATTGTAGTTCGACTTGTAGTCCAATTTAACGGACTACTTATTCAGTACTGCAACGCACTGGTGGTTCTTGACCAATAAGATATCATCTCGTCTGTCTGGACATTCTTGGGCAGCTGGGAGTACTGCAGCTGAAGATGAGCTAACGTTAGCTTGCTAAGTAGAGGAGCCTGCCTGACAAGGTCAGAAACTGCACTACGGTTAACCACATAAAGCAATTCTAGCTTTTAGTCTTTCAAGCTAGCTAGCTAATGTTAGAAAAAAAGTTTAAAAACGGAGCTGTGTACTACTGCTGGCTAACATTATATAAAAACGTCTGGAGACAAGGCTGCACGTTCGGAGAGAATTATGGGATGTGGAGTTTTTTATGTTCACAAAAAAAATACTAAAACGTTAAATATACTCAAAGCCGGTCCAGAAAAACGACAGTTTGCGAACAGGCGTTATATTGAACAATCCGGGAAATTGATGGTAAGACATAATCAGTAGAAATGGTTTAAAAGTAAGCTTTAGATAATGTCTACGCTCTAAATGAATGGGGGAATTTACTTCCGAAACCAGCGTGACGTCACTTGAGTACTCTTATTACGCTAGGTCAGTTTGGTAGAAAGTTACTGGAAAGCTCACAGAGGTTTAAAAACATCAGATACACTATTCCAGTGTATTAAATAATTAAAATGTATTTTTAAATTTAACTACAACAAATTATGGAGTTTACTGCATATTCAGACTGTAAAAAAGCTCCGCTGGTGCCGCAGCAAATCTTGCGTCGTTGTTTTCGGCTGCCATTAATTTAACGGAAGTGAGAACCCTGATGTAATTGCAAAGACTCATGGGATATCATACCCGGAGAAGGATACATGCGATTCTGCCTTCAAATGCTGAAGGCATTTAAACTAGCTCTTTCCACGTAGCGAGACTTCTCTGCGAAATTCAGATGTTGAACAACTTGAACATTTTCTAATAGCTAACGTTAACTAATGCTAACCATTACTGTGTGTGGATACACTTCCGCCGTCCAGTGTGTTGTTTGAATCTTTTGCGTCACGTGACTGCACAACCTCTATTAGTTCGCGAACGAATCAGTATTTTTGAAAGACTCTTTATGCTGAGTCGTCTGAGTCGACTCGACAGGTCGAGGGAATCATGCTTACCCATGGCTTATAACCTAGGTTGAGCAGCAGTAGTGATGCGCCCAACAAAATAGGTCGCACAGATATCTGTTTTATAGTCATTTAAGAATACATTTTAATTTGATCTAACACGTTTTTGTGAATTATATAATCGCCCCAGCTCATTCCAAAGTGATTATTAACTTTGACTGATAACGGTTAAAAGATGTACCTACAGTCGCCTACTACCCAACTCTCATCAGCACAAAATCAACTTGACTCGTGAACTTTAAGTGTGTGCTTTGCGACTTTTCATTTTTACCTGTGACTGCACTTTGAAAGTATCCCAATTTAGCTGTAAAAGCGCAGACATGGCAACACTGGTGGGACTCCTTATGACCTGCTTACAACACTTTCACAATGCGGTTGGAAAATAGTATGGCGGATATTTTTTGCGGGCTGTTAAATAGTGCACATTAAACAGCACACTTCTGCCAGTGCACTGTATGCAGGAGACAGGGCGCCGTAGATAGGGCTCTGATTCAGACACAGCCGGACTCTTCAAACCGAACGGTACGGAAACAGCCGACCTGCCCATCACTAACCTCTATACCTTTACTGAATTTTCAACTTTATATTCAAATAACTCAGGACAGATTTATTTTTTGGCCAGCCACAAAGAAAGACTTAATTAGTTGCGCCTTGATCTGTTCAATAAGGTTAATGTTGTTTTTGGGTGGAATTCCCCTATAAGCAATAATTAGATTGTGCATTTGTATTCATGAACTGAAGTGACATGTAATTCATAAGTGTTGAGTTTCAAAATTTAAAGCTTTGCTATTGTTTTACAAAAATGATTTTTGGCAGCCTCCGTCCTTATTTATAGAACTGAACGGCTGTGGTGTTCCTTGTCAAGCTTGAACATTTTTGTAAAAAAAAATTCTTTTTTCTGTTTTTTTCTTTTTATTATTATTATTATTATTATTATTTTTAAACTTTTTTTGTTTAGTTTTTTTCAAACAGTAAAAAAGGTAAATGTTTATAGTGCCTCGTCTTCTGTTATTTTATGCCAACTTCATGGGCCCCTTGACCAATTAAGGAGGCGACTCTTTCACCAACAGAGGGCACTAGATCTCAGCTTTAATCTGTTTAGGTGTAGGGCTGGCTCGAACACTCATGTTCCCAAACAAAAAAGAAGCTGTTTTGCTTGGAAAACCAGTTTAGTCTGTCAGGGCTGACTTGAGAGAAAACATGATGCACCAAGTTTCAGTCCAATGAAAGGGTCCCAAGTTTAGTCTCATTGAGTAACCAAGACTGCCTGTTTAAACTTGACTATTATTTAATTGAGTGTAATAATCTGTTTGTATATATTTTTAGCTACACATACTACCCTCTCAAATGAAATGATATGACATGCACATACACAGGGTTCCCTCTCCCCAAAATGTAATTTACTCTGACAAATTACTCCTTAAGCCGTTTAAGTTTGTGCTATACAACAAAAAGTTTGTCAGATGTTTCTGGAACCCGAGCAGTTGGTGCAGGGTCGTTTCACAAGTTACGTAACACTTTGCCAAGCAGAAGCTGTTGACTCAGACTAATGTGATCAGCAACAGAAAGAGGAACTCTACTACGTACTATTTTTGTATGTACAGTATTCGAGTGCCACTGCTTACTCTAGTTTTCATTTTTTTGTGTTCTGTGACAAAAAACAAACAATGTATAAATATGTCTCTAACCTGTATTGTATTTAGTCAATTAAGTTCTCATCTTTTGGGCCTTATGGAAAGTAAAGCAGAGCGCGCTGAATTCCCCAAGTCCATCACCCTTAGTAGTTATCCTAACAACCCTAAAATGGGCGCACTTCACCTGTGCTTCAGAGCCATTCATTTCACCCATTTTATTCCAGACCCACTTATCAGTTACTGCACTCAGAGATAAACGGGGATAAATGCATGAACATTTTCATTGGTTAGTATTTAAATATTGTTATCGATGACTTAAAGAGTCATTTAAGAATACATTTGAATTTGATCAAACAATATTGCACACGTTTTTGTGAATTAGATAATCGCCCCAGCTCATTCCAAGTGATTACGGTTAAAAGATGTACCTACAGTCGCCTACTACCCAACTCTCGTCAGCACAAAATCAACTCGACTCGGAGCCGTGAACCGCAGCAATATACCAATACCTAAGTTATCGGATGTGCTCAGTGTCGGTTGAAGTGATGCTTGTATCATATCTCGTATTCGCGTCTCAGAAATCCAGTTAACACCGTTCAGAGGCTTCTCCCTGTTTATTGTAGTCCTCCCCCATGATAAAGCTGTTCTGCAAGTTAACCGGGTTTTGAGGAACAAAAATACAATTTTGCTGTAAATCATAGGGCATTATATTAGCCATAGTTAAAAGAAACCAGATTTTATAGCATCCAAACAGTATTCCATAAAGCTGTCAATCTTTAATGCTCTTGGGTTACCTGATTCTGCGCAACGACATCAAAACAAGAACACGCTCATAAACCCAGCTAATTTCCTGCCAAAAAGTCGTGCTTCACAAACTTGATGAGTCTCAGTAAAGCCAAGAAAACACTTGACAATTCTTGACAGTTTCTACTGGTTTCCCCTGAGTCAAGGGGGCACAAGCAGCTAATGTGCCAAAATGCTGCTGAATCTGTGGATTTGTCATAATACGCCACACGCCGTCCGTAGATCCCGGCCTATAAACCGGGGAAAATCCCAACAGGGCTGCAATTTCATGGGGCAATTCATCCATGGTACTGTGTGGCAGGCCAGGCAGGCCTTTTTCCCAGCAGTTGTGAAATGCCTTAACGCTTTAATCCATTAAGGGAAATGCCACTGTTTACTACTGCTATTAGTAGTAAACAGTGGCCATTAAAATGTGTGCATTATGTCTCTTCAGATCATCCTATGCGATCTCTCTTAGCCTTTATTTAGCCTATCTCTTTTTTTTAACTGATCTGATCGCTCTGACAATGTAACCCATGAGTGTTATAATCCAATTTACTGTCAACATATCCATTGTAAAACTAGAGTCCAAATCCAGAGTCCAGATGAGTTGATTATGCTAATAATAGTTGATCCTGGCACTTCAGTGATTTTTTTTTTTCTAAATAACTTTTTCTGTAGCACTGCTTTTGTAAACTCTTTGAATGCACTTTTCTAAGTTAATGTGATGTAATGATCTGTTTAGTTCACACTCAGGTACATATTATCAATGTAATGTGAATTACACATGTTCATTATCTGATAAATGCTGAAAGAACATGCATCAATATGATATTTGACGCTTGTGTTTTTTCCATTGGGCATGAGCGTGGCTAGCGTGCAGGTTAGGACTGACGGAATGAAAAAGCCGTGTGCCTCAGGGAAAGCAGGGGAGTGGGCCACGCCCCCTCAGCCTGGGAGTTTCCCCGGCCCCCTGCCGGGGGTGGGAAGGGGGAGGGGATTCTACTCGCGCCCATCCTGATCCTGACCAGTATAGTATGGTCAGATGAAGGGTAACTCAGCTCAGTTATAGAGATGCATTATCACTATCTTCTGGGTTCCTTTATCAAAGCACAATTCCTTGCTTGCACTGTCACCGTCATGTAAAGATGATGTCACATGGTTTCACTGTCCCCGACAAACATTTTCAGTGTTTTTTTTAATCCCAGTCTTATTGATGAGAAAGATAGGGTGTGTTAGCACAGGGCGTGTTTACTGAGACAATATGGTTCCTTCTGGGTAGTTGCCCCCGCTCTTCTTCCTTAGAAATCCCTGCCAATTCTCTGGCCACAGGGCATTTGACTGTCCCGTTGGCCCCCGCCCAACGTTCTGTTGATGGTAACAGCCTCGCCAGTCCCTCTTTCTTTACTATGACTCCATACAGGTTTTTTTGTGAAAAGCAGGGGGGGGGGGGGGCGGCAGGACTGTGGGGCAGTGCATCACCAGTCTGGTCTTTTCGACCCCCCACAAAAAAAAAAGGATTCAGTTTATTCAAATGCCCTTTGTGGTCTGCTCTGCACCTGTGTTTTAGAAGGGCGTGTTCTAGACTTCAGGCTTCTACGTGCTTGCCAGACACTCATGCAAAATATAGTGTTGGACGTTTATAAATGAAAGATGATATTATTTCCAAACTGGATTGTCCACAAAATCAGGAACTTATAAACTGATCTCTAAATGAAGGAAGTCTATAAACACGCTACGTTGGTTATAGTGGCAGATCTTGGGGAAAGGTCTGCGGCTGTAAGTCAGGATTTAAGCTCAACTGTTCCTGTGTGCCTGTTTCTCTGAATCTGTATTGTCTGAATTTTATGAGAGATTTGATCTCCGATTTTAATCTTAACCCGGTTGCGAAGTTCCCCCGTGATGCATGCATTAAACAAGCTCTTCAGTCAAACTGTCACTGTTTGCCTTCTCTGTGGATTGAGGCTAAAACGGTTCCACACCCATATTTTGACACAGCGTTTGTTTGACCTGCGCCGGAAAGGTAACGGCACAGCTTACTGCTCTCCTACATAAAACACACTCTACAAACATGTAGGGCCCGTGTCACTGAAATGTGTATGGCAATGTAAACATTTAAGAAATGCTGTCACAGCAAGAGCACGCAGCATAAAAATGTGAATGGTTGCGCGACAGATCAGTAGACATCTTACTCTTTGTGCCAGAAACGATTGAACGCTGCGTTACTTTGGAGCCGTGAAGAACCGAGCGATTGACGCGTTTGATGCGTCGCGCTCGCTGCCTGCCAGCTGAACGCGGTTTTCTTCGTTTCCTCGCCGTGTCGATTTAGTCATTGCGCAGTCTTCACCATCCTCTTCGTTTTGCACAGAGCAGTCCGGCGCTGCGGAATACGCAATGAAGCGCGCGGATGCCCCAATTGCGTCACACTCTCCCGGCACATCCCGCCCCCATTTATTGATGACGTGTAAGTGACAGATTCGACGGAAGGCATGAGAATCTGTGAGTAAAGAATAGGTCACCAGACCAGTGATTCGTAACATGCTACAGCACGCCCTTTGGACGCCACCCAGACCCACACTCGCCCTCAGACTGGATTATAAAGCGCGCGGCGCATTGCTACCGAATCGTGGGAAAAGTGCAAAGTAGCCTGTGTAAACGCGGCCGCGTGTGGCCCAACGGTCGGGGCGCCCCTGCTGAACTGGCATGCTGGGTCCGAGGGGTGCTGGCGGTTGCCTGGCTCTTCTTTCGACGACTACGAAAGTGCCATGGCGCCAACCTCACCTCACCGTTTCACAACACCCCACCCCCCTCACACGCATGGGGAGTTGGATGAGAACAAGGCCACTCCCTGATTCCCAGGCGAGAGCCTCCCCCACGTGATTGCCCCTACCCAGCCACGGAAAATCAACCCCTATGCCATTCTACAAGTTCAGAGCTGAAATAATTTCAAACGTAACGGTCCTCATGTTCACTGGGCGGGATATCCTATCAATGTTGATAGGAACTGGGGTAGTTTTACAAGTGGTTATTGTGTTCTTGTCAGGTTGATTGCCCGTAGAGCTGTAGTTCATTAAAGAGAAATGTGAACAGTTCCTCTGATCTGTCCTGTGATTCAGGCACAGTGAACAGCGCTCACTGACGAGATCACTAATTGTTGAGTGTCCTATTACATGGGAACAGATTTGCCACTGATAGCTCAGTTGCCTCGAATGGATCCTCATTCTCATAAATTATAGATATACTTCTCTCTGGAGAAGAGTGGGACCAGAAGATAAAATCTTGCCATTATTATCGTGTCACAGCTGTTGCGGTTGTAATGATATATAGTCGACTGTTTCCGAAGCACTAGCCAGTCAGATTATGGACAATTACGTGACAACTATTCATTATGACACACAGGTGATATGCAGTACTATGCATATGTAATATCTCATGCCTGGACTATTGCATTTAATTTATCTCTGCTCTCCCTGTTTACAGCACTAAACCCCTGCAGCTAATACAGAATGCAGCCACATGACATGTCTTCAATCTTCCCAAGCATGCTCATGTCATAACTATCCTCTCACTTCACTGGCTACCTGTTAAGAGTTCTAATCCAATTAAAAACCTTGATGCTAGCCTACAGATAGCCTTCCACTAATTCTGGTTGACACAGCTGTAACTCAAGGGGCACAATTGACTTTTTCAAATGAGGTAAAACAGGCGACTAAATAGTTAATATTGAATTGAATTAGACAGACGTGGGGATACTATGAATTGTTATTTAAATATCTTTTACTAGAGAGACCTGTTCAAGAGGCAGCAGTCACGCGTGCATTTCCAGTACAAATATACGTTTTTAAAAAAGCTAAATGTTATACTATAAAAGCGATGGCACAAAAATTATTTACGCCTCAGTTACAATATTGCAGATCCTCGCTTTGAATCCATTCACAGGAATGAAACAGTCAAGATTATCTTTATTCAGTAACATATTCAATGACCACGGAACATGATAAGTAAAAGCAATAATAATAAGTTGTTTCCAAGTTCAGTATGGGTTAGTTATGTACCAGAAGTGGGATGTCCCACCAGTCTATGAGTCTAGGCTATGTCGTGTGGATGATGAGGCACTATGACTTTCATAGATCCGGCCGTGGAGATCCTGCAGATGCCGGGTGACTGTTCTTGTAAAAATGAGGTAATGCTGCAGTGTTGACCTCCAGTTACCTGAACACTCCCCAGAGTATGGGGATCTTTACACAGAAACAAAGCAGAGGTATAAATACACTGAAATGTGGCATCACAGCTGTTAAAGGAAAAGTTCACCCAGAAACATCAAAAATGTATTTTTCTATCTGCAGACAAGTTGCTTTGGAGTTAATTATATGTTCTTGCTTTAGAACACAAATAGCTGAATTTCTCTATACCAGCCACAGTAAAGCCAGAGTATCTTCAAAAACCTCTGTAAATATCTAAAAGATCCTTTATTGAACACACAAATATTTAACTTTATTGAACACTGATATAATATACATATATTTAAATCTGAAAAAGTGAACTATCCCTTTAACAGCAATGCTATAATACATATACATATATATGTACATATATAGTACATATATGTATAGTACATATAGGGCCTGATTTACTAAGGCCTTTAGCAGGTGCAAAAACATTTAGAGCACGCAAAACTAATATAAACCGATGATTGGTGCAAAACAAATACCATGACCAATCATTTGTCATGTTATTGGTTTGTCGTGTGCTGAAAGGTTTTGCACACGCTAAAGGTCTTAGTAAATCAGGCCCATTGCATTTGTGTGTAACAGTGGCTTGTTTCATTGTTCTGGTCATGTTCTCTGTACTATCATTAAGATATGGGAATATAGGGCTGCACACGGGCAATCTCTGGAGCCCAGCGAGGCCTCTGGCAGGCGTTCCCTGTCTACCTGAGCCCTTCCCATTGGATGGTCTTCAAAGCCTCCATCTCCTTCCACTTTGAATAAGAAGAATAAATTAAAGCTTCCGACTTTGCATTTGTTCCGGCCGTACAATTTCCCTGTTCAAAAAGCCCTTTGGTGTTGGAAAGCAGATGAAAAGTAGGAGCAGATGACCTGAAGCCGTGTACGTACAGGGCTGTGGCCCTCGTTACTGGAGAAGCGTCGCTCCGTTTCTGAGAAACGCGTAACGGCCCTTTTTAAACGTCTCTGCGCTTTAATCACCTTTGTTTACATGCAGGTCCTGTTTCGCCCTGCTACTTTCTCGGCAATGAAAGTGATCTTGGCCTGTAACCGAAACTGCGGTTCGTGGCGTTTTGGAGCTGACAGCAGCAGTAGCATGGAGGCACGTTACGACACGCCAGTAAAGCTGGAGGCCTGGCCTTGTTTGATGACAGAAAAACACAACCAAGGAACTTAAAAAAACAAAAAACTTATTATTGTATACAGTAGCTCGGAATTGTGCTGGTTTGCTGATGATTTGTGTTTACACGTTTGATTAAAAAAATAAAAAATAAAAGAATTTAAAAAGAATCATTTTTATGGTGACTTTCATTCTGATGCAGTGTGGGTTTTTGAGAATATGTATTATTATTATTATTATTATTAGTAATAATTACTTTTGAATAAAAAAACATCCAAATGATAACAATATATTTAAAATGAATATCAGAAATTTCCCTTCTGCATTAAAAAAAAAATATCTCGACTTGAAACAAAAGTAAACTCACACAGGGCAGTATAAATCCACACACATATATTCCTGTGCTTATGATATGTAATGTATGGTAAGTTAAATTGTCCCCAGAATTCCATAAGCAGAACTTGAAGGATGTGCAAATGTTTGTGTTTATTCCCCATTTGTTTGTATTTGTGTTATTTGTCTTATTATATCCCATCACTGTGAGGTCCTCTGTCAGTAGATTAATAGACACATCCTCTGAAACATGCTAGTGTATGACTGTTGAGGACAGATGACTCAGGACTGGTATAGTCAGACTACAGGTGCACAGTCTACGAGTGTCTGGCCAGTGTTAATGAGTCCAATGTTAAACTCACAAAGCAATGCTGTGATTCAGCATTACACACATTTTCTTGACACACTAACACAAACGGTGTAAAGCTAAATTAATTAATCAAGTGATCAAAAGTTAAGTAAAAGAAATTGTAAACAGAGAGAGAGAGTGGCGCACACCTGCTTTGATGTTGAAATTTGATAAACATGACAGCGTGAGCTCCCAAGCCCTGTGCCCCTCGGCGATAACTGTAACTGTCAGCCGGGGTGACCTGCACCACAGACTACATCTGTCACTAGTCTGGGAACCTGCCAGTCAGGTGACATCAGTGAAACTCAGAAAGTGCGAAACTGCGAAACTGGAAGCGAGCCAGAGGTGGTTAACGTCTTCTGGTAGCTGGGAACAGGACAGCTTGCCGTCTGGGAGGAAAGAAAAAAGAAAAAAAGACAAAGGGTGAGTAACCGCTGAGGGGGGGAAGCACCGCACCTTCATGGGAAAGTGCACCTGTCAGGTGAGCCTTACGCCTTGTTGTTCAACGGACATCTCGGTGAGCGGCCGAGCCTCTGCCTGCTATCTCCGCTGAGGGTACAGTTTCTCTGTGCAGCCGAGTCTGTGCCTGCTATCGCTGCTGAGGGCACAGTTTCTCTGTGCAGCCGAGCCTCTGCCTGCTATCTCCGCTGAGGGCACAGTTTCTCTGTGCGGCCGAGCCTGTGCCTGCTATCTCCGCTGAGGGCACAGTTTCTCTGTGCAGCCGAGCCTGTGCCTGCTATCTCCACTGAGGGCACAGTTTATCTGTGCGGCCGAGCCTGTGCCTGCTATCTCCGCTGAGGGCACAGTTTCTCTGTGCGGCCGAGCCTGTGCCTGCTATCTCCGCTGAGGGCACAGTTTCTCTGTGCGGCCGAGCCTCTGCCTGCTATCTCCGCTGAGGACACAGTTTCTCTGTGCAGCCGAGCCTGTGCCTGCTATCTCCGCTGAGGGCACAGTTTCTCTGTGCGCTGTGCAGCTGTGCCTCTCTCTCTGCTCTGGGCAGGTTTCTCTCTGTGCAGCCAAGTGTTGTGTGTGTCATTACCGAGAGCACTGTGAGTCTGTGCTAGGAACACAGTTAGCTCTTTATAGCGCTGCCACAGTTGCATCCCCATGTAGTGAGATGCCCGTTGAGGTCCAGTTTTCCATGAAGGCGCAGCGATTCCCTCTCAGTTTCTCTGTGCTACCAAGCCTGTGCTGAGTGCAGTGGGATTCTGTCCTGGGGACACAGTCTGCCTGCAGCTCCCATGACACAGAATGAACCATATCTGATGCAGCTGTGCATGCAATAATCTGGAATCACTGCTCTTAATTGACAGCTGCAAGATGAACTAAAATCGCATTTGTCAGATATTAATAATTTATGAAAAACTGTAGTTCAAGACATGTTTGCACTGATTAATGTACAAGTTTAAAGTACAAATAAAATCAGCAGACAGATTTTCAAATTAGAAAAGTGGATTTTTTTTTTTGAGCCCGACAGGTTCGATCGTTCACTAGCTGGCTTTTTAAAATTTCATATTAGCATTATGGAAGTGTGGTCAAAAATGGCAGGAAATTACAGTTTAGCAGGATCATTTAGCACTCAAATCAATGTGTGAAGTGAACATAGCAAGTTCCACCATGAAATTTGAATCCTGCGTAATGTGAGTGCGTGCATTTTACAAGAGAGAGAGAGAGTGCTTGTGTGTGCATGTATGTATGCTTACATGTTTATAAGCATGCATGGGTGAGTGGGTGTGGCCACTTTTATGAGCTGCTGAAAATGGTGCATTGTGCTTGAGTGACAGCCTGTGTCTCTGCCTTGTGTTGGGCAGAGCAATATTCTCTAATACCGTGTGTGCTTTCAGCATGCAGCATATTACTACACTGGCCACCCGAAATGATGTTGTGTTTTAATACAAATATGAGTTCATTTTAGGCTGAATGATAATACAGGCTTTCCTGTGTTCATAATACCCCAGGCACAAGGGATTTGCCCCCTAGTGTGAGGGAGTTGGCCCTGCCATGTTGAATAAATTGAAAAAGATGACTCATCACCTTTCACTAGTCATGTGCTCCTCTTCCCACAGGTGCCTGCAGTTAAAACAGGGTGTGCTTTTCCGGGACGGATCGGAGTCGCGTCTGCGCAAACACACGGATCTTTACGATGCGTGAATGGGCAGATATAATTAGCTCGGGGAGCAGGATGGGCCATCCAGTTGAGGTAAAGATCATAGGATCTGTGCAGATGCCAGGCCTTTTCAACCAAGGGGAGTGAATATAAGAGGGGAGGGGAGGGGCTAAAACAAATGATTTTCATCTCCCATGGAAGAAAAGAATGAAAAAAAACAGGCCTGTCTCATTCATACAGATTTCAGACAAGTGTTGGGCAACCCATTGCGATGAGCTGTATTTGTTTGCAGAGGTAAACAATGATGAAACCAGTTCTCAGTGGGAACATATGATGAAAGTGTGAGATGTGACAAGACATTCAAATAGATTTTTCTCAACTTTCTCAAACTTTCTTTACCCAAATGTCATATTTTACTGAACAAATGGTGGTTGCTGTACAGGGCAATCATAGAACTTGCTTAACATGAAGATGGCCTTACAGTATAAGGAACAACTCTTAATTTCAAGATTTATAGATTAAATTTTAAAGTTTTAAAAGACTAAAGACTAATTGACAAAATTATTTCACTATGAATGAATATTCTTGTGACTTTTGTCTTAAGTAGTTATAATTACAGGTTTTTTTGCCAATTGTTATGTGTCTTGCTGAAAGATCTACTAAATGTTCCCATGCTAAAATCATAGCTCCAAACGCACTGAATGAGGGATATAGCGAACCAACTTCTCCTGCAATACTGGAAGGAGTGCATTCTACAGAGATAATCCGTGGGGTAATTAGTATTTTGGTTTGCCGTCTGATTGCCTGGGCAGGTTAAAGTGAAGACATGCCTGCAAATTCTATGGAATAAAAATATCTGACATCTCTGTTGACTGAACCGGAGTGGTACATTACACAAGCAGTGTGTTGCCTTTGCACTGTGTCAGTTGATCAACCTGACTTCTAGATTTCTCGTTCACCGCATTTAATAACCAATCAGGGCTTCTGAAAGTTTTCCATTTGCATCTTGTGGCAGGTGGACATTTGCAAACGGTAAAGTTTATTTAGAGCAGCCAATGGACTCAAGCGTATGGTACTAACATCCTGTTATTCAGGGGCCTGTTGAATTCATCCCAGCTATGACTAATAGCTCAACATATCACTGTAAAACTAGCAATGACCATTTCAATTTTGCATGAATGAATTTGGAAATACTACTGTGCACAGAAACGAGGTGTTGGAGAAAGGCATATTCTCTTAGAGGTTCAATAAAAATTTATAAATATTTGACTATACTTTTTCATATATAATATTAATATATCCAACAATCAGTAAATTAGCATGGTTTCTATGGGAATTTAGTATTTTTATACCACAAATAACTCTTAGAATGCTTGCTAACAGTCAGGGATAATGCTTTGTTGAAAAAAAGAGAATCAACTGTAATGTCATGATTTATTGTTCAAGGTTTAGTTGTACAAACAGCTTTCAGGCTGTACGCATGAACACAAAATATCAATAAACACCTCAGCATGTTTAGGTTGTAGTGGTCTCATGTTTGCCAAGTCAGTATTTAACTGTTAATAAAAACCTGTATTAAAACTGTTAAAAACAAACAGCGCTGGAATCAAAGGCAGTATCAAAGAAGCTTCCACAAGAAGCATAAACATAATCATTTACATACAGGTATTGCGTTTCCCTGTGGCGCTGACTAGATTGTCTACAGGTGACACCTATTGTTCAAAATGCAATAAATATTCAAATCTGTGGCTCAAAAGCAGCTTTTCTTTCATTAGCTACTTGTCCCTGTGTATGTTGAACTCTCATACAGGATTAGCCCGATGAAGTCTGTGGATGACGATCTCTCCTGCCTGATCCGGTTCTGTACATTATTTACCCAAAGATTATCATTGTGTTATTAAATCAAACCGAGGAAAACCCGTAATTATCAAACCAGTTTTGGTTGGGCAGGAAAACACATTACCAAGAGATCTGTGAATTAGTGAGTATACTCTCCCCTCAGTATGGATAGAATCTGGGGGGTGGGATTAAATCAGTTGGAAAGCGTCTAGGGCATTGACTCTTGGAGGCAGAAAGCCTGGCACCTCTTGTTAACTCATACATATGAAAGACTTAGTCTGGCTAAACAGCAGTGAGCAGATTGTGAAAGAGCCAGCATTGCCCTATTGTTCTGAAGGCCTTGTCTCTCACACCTTTGCAATAGGCAGCAATCCAGGCAATGCAAATTCAGAGGTGGTGCTCTAAACTGAATATTTAAGGTTGGACTGCTGCACCCATTTAAAACAAGTGGTGTAGACTCCACATTGAATCCACAATGTCTCATCTGAGATCTGTTTTTTTGTTGTTGTTTTTTTTAGATATCAGGTGCTGTAATGATATGCCATTCCAAATCCACGCCCGTTTTTTGTTGACTCATCAAATCATCAACAGGCAAATGATGTGAGCATCATGAAGATTGCAGTCAATCAAGCTCATTTGCAATGATTTTGGTCCATGAGTTCATTCACGCTCAGTCCACTCCACAAACAGACAGTCCATGACTAATGGAGCAAAAGAAAGGACCTCCCCACGTGCTCTTTGTCCAATCACAATCCAGCATTTACAAAGTCATAAGCATTCTGCCACAAATGGCAAAGCTCATCAGCACACACAACATAGACCATGCCCTTCACTGGCCAAAGCTGGGACACAAACCCTCCCACGCAACGGCTCCAGCGCCTTAATAAATTACGGCGTGGTCTATGTTGTGTGTGAGTTTTTGATTTGCATCCATTGCTGCCTCAAACAAAACAGAAGAACTTCTTCCAGCCATACTTGGAGAAGGCTTTGGAGCGCCTTGACAGCCTCTTCTTGGCCTTCCGGGCCTTGTTTTTAATGGCAGCAAAAATGGCGGTGTCGAAGGCCTCCTTCAGATTCTTCTGTGTCAGTGCCGAGCACTCCACGTAGCCTGCTGCCCGGATCTTATCCGCTACACTGCGGGCACTTGAGCCCAGGACCGGCTTCACTCCTCGGCTGTCCAGGTCGATCAGGACGTTGACATCGAATCGCAGGTCCGACTGCGTGCCCACAAGGACGATGGGCGAGGAAGGGTTGCTGGCCCGGATCTCCGGGACCCAGATCTTGGTGACGTTCTGAAAGGAGGCGGGGTTTACGACACTGAAGCAGAGGAGGAAGACGTCGATGTGGGCGTAGGACAGCGAGCGAAAGCCATCAAACTCCTCCTGATGACCAAGGAAAACATGTTTATTCCGGCACATTTTAGAAGTTTATTTCTCAAATCAACCACTTTTTACTGAGGACAACAGAAGAGGCAAAGATCCACAACAGTAGGCCTACTCACTGAGACCCTTTTTTTTTTATTTAAAAAGAAATCATATCATTACTTTCCCTTTAAATTGAATAGACTTCTTAAATGAGTCTCTAAAACAATCACATTCATACACTTAATCACATAAATCCATATATCTTCATTATCTTATACTGTACATGTAATGCCATGCATGATACACAATGATTTGCAACTGAAAAATATGTATTCGTACCTGCCCTGCAGTGTCCATTAGTTGTATTCGAACAGGCATCCCATCTACTTGGACCAGTACTGTGGGAAGCCATGCACACTTACTTTAACAAGCATTCAAATCACATGCATTTGTCAATTAAATATATTTACAGTGAATGTCAGAAGACATGATTATATTTGCCATTGTAAATTATAAACAATAATTGTAAATACATAATTGTAGCCTATGTAGTGTCTAAATATTTGGGGAAGTAGGGAACAAAGCATGATTTGTTGTAGCAATAGCCTTTCAACAAACAAGTATAGGCTAGATATAACGTCAGACAAACCAGGTGTCCATCCTTGTTAAGACATAGACGGTATTTACGCTGAAAACCACCGCTAAATCATGTGCATTTATGTAGCCTAATATTATATTACATTTTGGAATTTGAGGCATTTACCAGAAAAGACGTCAAAAGCCGTCTGCCGATATTCCGTGGGATATCCATTAGTGGTGTAACTCACAATCATACTGGTTTTCCCGACGGCACCATCCCCAACTAACATACAGGTGAGGACTGGCTCCAAACTGTCGTCCTGTGACCCGCAGACAGATGGTATCCGTGGCTCTTCGCAATGGTATTCCATTTGTGGCGGCATTTCCCCGATAAAATTAAGGTCAAGTTGCAAACGCTGTACGCATGAACACACATCCAGGTGAGCAATGTGTTTTGAAAAGTGCGATTCTGCCGCGCCGGTTAGGTTAGGTTAGGCCAAGCTACTCGAACGAATGACCATGGATAACAGGCTGCGCTTGAACTGAGTCTCAAACCCCGCCCGTTTCCACTTCCCTCCTCTCCAACAGGTAACATTTGCATAGCCGCCCCCCGCCGTTACACACCAAGCGCACTATGTTCTTTCAGTAGCCTAAAGCATGTGTCCTAGTGCAGGGGGGGGGGGGGGGGGGGGGGGGGGGGGGGGGGGCAGGGGGAGGGGAAAGAGGAAAAAAAAAAAAAAAAAAAAAAAAAAAAAAAAAAAAAAATTTTTAAAAAATTTTTAAAAAAATTCAATTTAATAATTTTAAATGCCGGTTTAAAATATAAATAAATTTATATAAAATATTTTCATATTCGAAATTAGGTTTTTTCTCTTTGCCTTCTTCTTCTTCCAATAACTAACCGTCTGCCACCTGTCTGTCAGTCAACAGCGCGTTTGCTAACGCTAACGGCCCCCGATTAAAAAAAAAAATAAAGTAATGTGTTGTGTTTGTGTATTAAGAAGCTGTATTTTTTTTTTTTTTATATTTGCCAGTGTAATTTAAAAAAATATATATTTTTAAAGCCATTTCGCAATAGGGGGGCCCAGCCAGAGGCTACGACTATTTGGGGGTCCTTGGCATGGAAAAGTTTGGGACCCCCTGTCCTAGTGGATATTCACCAGTAGCGAGTGAAAATTGACAGTTGTATAACCCGGGTTTTTTTCGGATCAATAAAAAGTTTTTATAGGCCTATACCCAAAATATTTGCTTCAGCTTGATAGTGAAATGTATGTGGGCATAATGTTTTGGCTATTGGTAACTATGTATTCTTCATTTATTGGCCAGTAAATGTTTAGACCTATTGTTTAGTGTGAAATGAAATAAAATGACCACCATAATTCATTGGACAGTGACACATTTTTTGTAATTTTGGTTCTGTACTCTAGCACTTTGAGTTTGAAAGGATACAATGACAATGAGGTTTAAGTGCAGACTGTCAGTTTTAATTTGAGGCTATTTTCTTCCATATCGGATGAACCGTTTAGAAATTATAGAATCTTACAGGCATTTCGCCAATCATGTATTCCAAACTGTTCCAACATAATTTATAGCTGAATCTAGTCCCACCCCCCAATTTCCATAGAGATCCATTCAAATGCAGAGAAGTTATAGTATCGCTTGGGGGAGAATATGTACAAAAGGTTCTATAATTTATAAACGATTCATCGTTTGGATAAAAATACCCTCAAATTAAAGCTGGCAGTCTGCACTTCAACTTTTGTCATTGTATTCTTTCAAACTCAAAGCGCTAGAGTACAGAACCAAAATAATAAAAAATGTGTCACTGTCCAATGAATTATGGTGCATTATATGCAATATGGTGAATTATTATTTGCATTGGGCTATTTGTGGGCTAGAGTGAGGTGAATTGATGGCATAGCCTAGCCCAGTGATCCCCAAACTGGTTTTTGTTCCAACGCTGCAATCCCAGAATTTTAACAAGCTGTTATTTTTTCTTAAATGGATGATTAGTGGGATTATTTAACCTCTCAAACCAGATTATGTCAGAAATAGCTATGCATGCCATTAAGAATAAAAGTCCCATATCTTATTAACTGATCAAATTAATGACTGAAGCGGATTAATAGGCTCCTAATTGGTGGAAGAGTGGACACCTGGCCACTACTACTAACCAGTTTGGTAGATAATGAAGAATTCAAATGATAATGAGCCAACCCTGCATTGTGTTGATCAGTTTAAGGGGAAAACATTATGAAAGAACTTAAACATATGTGGTCAACAACCTAATTAGGTTAATTTGATGAGTTGAAAAAATTGTTACCTCTTTTTATTTAGTTGTTTGCAATATAGCAATATGCACAATGTGAACATGGGACTTTTACTCTTCATCACATGCATGGCTATTTCTAACAATGTGGATTAAGAGGGTAAATAATTCCTCTAAGCATGAAAAGCATCTAATTCAGAGAAAGTAACACCGTGGCTGTGTCCCAAATCGCATACTCCCGTGCTCCGCACTACCGCACTTCGCTATGGACTCACATGGATGCGCGGGCTCGCTATGCGTGCTCGGAGCAGGGAAGTATGCGATTTGGGACACAGCTCTTAAAAGTCTGGGATTGCAATTGTGGTTGGAACAAAAACCAGCATACACAGGGGTGGCCCAGGAACAATGGGAGCGACGGGCCTAGCCTATTCAGAGTTTTGCAAATCATTGATTTTCCATCATAGTTCTGCAATTGAGTTTTGGAATTTGAGCACTGTTTTTGCGCTTTGAAGGCAGTTTAAATAAAGCGAGCGAACAGTCTAGAAAAACTAATTCGACTCATTACAGTAACTGTAATGAATCTGATGAATGCACATGACATAACTTTTTTCTGTGAATTATTCACTAACAATTAGCTACTGCCCTCCGGTGGCCAGAGTACAGATTACAATGTTTTATTCTTCCTGTTTTTATTTCTATCACGTGATCAAGTGGGATCACATGATTGAGTCGTTGCTGTCACTTGATTCGTGGTTTAAGGAAAACAGTATGAGGATGTATCATGTGGAGTAATTTTACAAAAGTACTTTATTTATGAATGTGCATTTAATTTTAGATGCGTTTGGGAGCGTCACGTAAATAACGCATGATCGCAAAAGAAGTTGGTAAGTCGAATCACAGCTAGTTAATTGGATAGAATAGCCTGCCTCTGTAAAGTTTGAATTGTTTTCCATCTCCAATCCGAAATACATGCATCATGGCTTCTATTCTCGATGAGTATGAAGACTCGCAGAATATGCGGCACCCTGTTCAACAGCACACCCGCCTATCTGCCTCCAACATTGGAATAACTCATTCAGGTAATACCAGGGTACAGGCCTGTCGCGATGTGTATACTTACGGAATTAGCTAGCTAACGTTAACACATTAGCTATGCCCGCATACTGCTTTGTCATCATTGTTACTGCGAAGAGAGGACACTATTTTATCCCGCAACAATTCTAATTTTGTTATGTAATGTACAGCCAACACATTAGTTCCTGGCTAATTGTGTATATTGATTGAATGTCTCATTTACGATTCAGGATTCGTGAATGTTCGGCTAGAAGAGGAGAAGCCTATATTCAACAAGCAAAGGATTGATTTCTCTCCCCCAGAAAAAATTAACCACTTTGCAGTATGCAACAACCAGCTCTGTATGAGTTTAGGGAAGGATACACTTCTAAGGTTAGTGACCGTAGACGAGTGTGTTAGTGCCTGCATGAACTGGGCAAAAATTGCCATTCCAACAACGTTTTCTCAAAATAACCAGAAAATGTTATATTTACATTCTAGTTGTTGGTTAGGTATTCACTGAAGTTATCTCATGTCATGTGTGTATTTTGTGGTTTGGAAGGAGTATGTACATTTGTGTTGCATTACAAATTTTCCATGATGAAGGAATTCTGTCTGCTTTTTTCAGTGTGCATCCTAATTATTTGTTGTATCATATTTTAGAAGACCATTTTCAAGCCCTGACATTTTAACAAAATTTTCTTTCTTATTCTTAGGATTGATCTGGGAAAGCCTGATCAGCCGAACCAAATCGAACTTGGACGTAAAGATGAGACTAAAGTACACAAGCTTTTTCTGGACCACACAGGTAGTAATTTAAAATCTGTATATCTAAATATGTCTGGTTTGCACTAATTGTGAGAGGCTAATGTTGATATGTGCGGCGGCGGTCTCCCAGCGCACTGAATTGTACAAATGATTAACACCTATTGCACACCCCTGATGGGGTTTTAACAGGAATGTCACAACAAGAAAGTGATTACCTTTGTTACTGACCTTACAGCAGGAATTCCAAATGTTCCACTTGCTTATTTGATTGAATGATCACATTTTCTTTTATGACAATCTAAATCGGGCCTTAAAAGGAAATATAAAACACTGGAATGATCAACTCATTGACTTCGCTCAACATTGGTGGTTTATTTTCCTCATTTAATGAATTCAGTACCATGGTGATTCCGTAATGGCATTATCTTGGGATGGATGAATTTCCGTCTTCCACTGGCGGTTCCCTGTGCTAAGAGTTTAGGGCGACAAGTGGAACAGAACGTTGATGGGGGCACTGATTTATCTTTCCTGCAGGCTCCCACGTGGTGATCAGCCTCAGCACAAATGAGTGCCTGTACCTGAACAGGAACACACAGAAGGTCCGGAGCCTATCCCGGTGGAAGGGTCACTTGATCGATAGTGTGGCATGGAACCGGCTCCTTGGCACGGAGGCCACTACTGGCCCGATCCTGGTGGGCACCAGCCTGGGGCTCATCTTCGAGGCCGACATCTCGGCCTCGGAAGGGAGCCTGTTCAACACCAACCCGGACCAGTACTTCCGGCAAGTTCATACCCTGGAGGAGGACGGCCAGCCGGCACCAGTGTGCTGCCTGGAGGTGGAGCGGGGGATGGACTCCAAGTACTTTATCGTCGCCACTACGCGCAAGCGGCTCTTCCAGTTCGTGGGGAAGGTTCCAGAGGGTTCGGAGCAGCAGGGCTTCAGTTCAATCTTTGCCCAGAACCAGGAGCTCCTGCCCAGCTTCCAAGAGTTTCCTGTCAACATGGGCTACAGCGAGATCGCCTTCTACACCCCCAAGCTGCGCTCCTGCCCCAAGGCCTTTGCTTGGATGATGGGCAACGGCGTGCTGTATGGCCAGCTGGACTACGGCCGCCCTGACTCCCTGCTGAGCGACGTGCAGGTGTGGGAGTACACGCCGGACATCGACTTGAGCCTCAACAAGCCGCTCTCCATTGTCCTTACACAGTTTCACTTCCTGCTGCTTCTTCGGGATCGGGTGAAAGCCGTCTGCACCCTCAACGGCCAGGTGGTCCACGAGGACGTGTTTCCAGATAAGTTTGGCTCCCTGAAAAGGATGATCAAAGACCCTGCGGGCGGGCTGGTGTGGATCTACACAGAGTGCGCCGTCTTCCGCTACCACATCCAGAGGGAGGCGAGGGACGTATGGCAGATGTACACCAGCATGAACCGGTTTGACTTGGCTAAGGAGTACTGCCGGGACCGTCCTGAGTGCATGGACATCGTGCTGGCTAAGGAGGCTGATCACTGCTTCCAGAACAAGAGATACCTGGAGAGCGCTAAGTGCTACGCCCTCACCCAGAACTACTTTGAGGAGATTGCACTCAAGTTCATCGAGGCCAAAGAGGAGGAGGCACTGAAGGAGTTCCTTTTGAAGAAGCTGAACAACCTGAAGTTGGCTGAGAGGACGCAGATAACCCTGCTGGTCACCTGGCTGACAGAGTTATACCTCAACCACCTGGGCCGGCTAGAGTCCAGCGGTGTGGAGAGTACGGTCCTGCTGGAGGCCCGCCAGGAGTTCCGCGGCTTCCTCGGCAGCTCCAGGCACAAGGAGTGCTTCTACAACAACCGCGGCACTATCTACGACCTGCTAGCCAGCCACGGCAATGTGGACGACATGGTCTACTTCTCCGTAATCATGCAGGACTACGAGAGGGTGATCTCTCACCATTGCCAGCACGATAACTATGGCGCCGCCCTGGAGGTGCTCTCCAAGCACTGTGAAGAGAAACTCTTCTATAAGTTCTCTCCGGTCCTCATGCAGCACATCCCGGGGAAGGTGGTGGATGCCTGGATCCAGATGGGCAAGAGGCTGGATGCCAAGAAGCTCATTCCTGCCTTGGTGAACTATAGCCAGACGGGCAGCGCCCAGCAGATCAGCGAGAGCATTCGGTACATGGAGTTCTGTGTATACGAGCTGGCCGTGAAGGACGAAGCGATTCACAACTACCTCCTGTCACTCTACGCCAAGTACAGGCCGGATTCACTGCTGCTGTACTTGGAGCAGGCCGGCACACACACCTCGGAGATTCACTATGACCTGAAGTATGCCCTGCGGTTATGCGCCGAGCGCGGCTACCTACAGGCCTGTGTGCTGGTCTACAGGATAATGGAGCTCTACGAGGAGGCTGTCGATCTGGCTTTACAAGTACACGTGGTGTTTTTATATCCTCTTTTGTGTCCTTGACCTTGATCACTTAACAGTGGAAAATATAAATCTCTTTTGATACGTCCTATATTTACCAGCTCACAAAACAACTGTGTAGAAGACGTAAGACTTTAGGAGATAATTAAGAGAAAAAACTATATTTTGGTTAATACTATTGCGACTTATTCTTAAAATGGAACCAATATTAATGAAGTACAAGATACTAATATATCTGTAAATTCCAGTCATAAGTAAAACTACTAATAAGTAAAACTTCAAAGTTCCATAATATAAAATATTCCTGCGTGCATATTTTTACCGTTAATTAACCAGTACTTCCAAAAATTTAATAGAATTTGAGTATTTTTGTGCTTAGTTGCATGCAATTAATAAACAAACTGGGTGGTGTGGTAGAGTGCTGCATTCTTTCTGACTTCTGGAGAAACAAAACCTGCTTTTTTTAATCAGGATTTGTTGTAATTTAATCAGACCTTTTCTCTGAAAGGGACACTTTGGCATTTGCTTGTGATTGTTCATACAGATGTGCTTGGTTATTTATGCAGGTGGATGTGGACCTGGCCAAGTCATGTGCTGACCTGCCTGAGGATGACGAGGAGCTTAGGAAAAAGTTGTGGCTGAAGATTGCCCGGCACGTGGTGCAGGAGGAGAAAGATGTGAAAAAGGCCATGAACTGTCTCTCCAGCTGCAACCTGCTGAAAATTGAGGACATCTTGCCCTTCTTCCCTGACTTTGTCACCATTGACCACTTCAAGGAGGCCATATGCGGCTCCTTGGAGGAGTACAACCGACATATCGAGGGGTTGAAGCAGGAGATGGAGGAGGCCACTGAAAGTGCCAAGCGCATCCGGGAGGACATCCAGGACATGCGAAACCAGTACGGCCTGGTGGAGTCGCAGGAGAAGTGCGCTGCCTGTGACTTCCCCCTTCTCAACCGCCCCTTCTACCTCTTTCTGTGCAGTCACATGTTCCACTATGACTGCCTGCTCCAGGAGGTGGGGCCTCATCTGTCAACCTACCGGCAAGCCAGGCTGGAGGAGCTGCAGAAGAAGATGGCCGCCACCGTGCAGCCTGCCAGGTCCCGCCCCCGGCCCAAGGAGGACGACACGGTGAGCCTAGGGGCGGGCCAGCCGAGCCGCGAGCAAATCAAGTCCGACATTGACGACATCATCGCCGCCGAGTGTGTGTACTGTGGTGATCTGATGATCAGGTCCATTGATAAGCCCTTCATCAATCCGCAGAAGTATGAGGAGGAGAAGTCCAGCTGGCTGTGACCCTCACACTCTCACGTAACTGACTTTATGGCTGTTTGGTGAAGGCTGGGCAGGGTTTGCGTCTCGTACACTGGCAAAACAATTCTATATAAGATCTACCTGTTTACAATAACCCCAGGTTGACATGTGACATTAAAACCCGCTTGCTATGACTGTAACTGCCCTCTCTTGATATTATACGCCCACAACTCGCTTTCAAAGTTTAAGGATCTTGGCTTACATTGGAGTCACATGGAATAAGTTTTACTCTCCAAACCCCATTCAGTTCAGTGCTTCGTGTTTAATCTTTCTGAGGTAAAAAGTCTTACAAGTACATTTTGTTTGATTAAAATGATTCAGTGCTGAACATCTGAAATGATATCACTTATCCAATGATTTACACTGCTTTTCCCACAGTCGGCATGCTGGGTTGTCTGTGCTACATATGAGCCTCTGTAAATCCTTTCCCTTAATTAAAGCAAATTGCCGTTAGTACACTTGCCTGTTGTATTTTTGGTGACATTATGGGTCAAATAATTTTCTCTTAAAATCTTCTCATGTTGTTTTTTAACATGGGATGTGTGTACATTTAGTAACTACTAACTACTTGAGTGTCTGCTCTGTGGCCATGGAAAAATTAATTGTGACTGGATTAAGAAACTTACATTGTTATTTTAAAAATGGCAAACCGTTTTTATAGTTTACATTTTAGTTATCATAAACACATACATTTGAAATTAATTTGAACATTTTTGAATGCATCCAAATTCTGTATTTTGAAATAACACGTGTTATACGTCTGGGTGACGTTTCCTTCTTTTCCGTGTTATAGCAGGTGGCAGCTGACTTTAAGGTGCATTACCTCCACCTACTAGCCCAGTTTCTCTCAAATAATTTAATAAACTGTTGAAAGCAATACTTCCTGATGAAAGATTAAATAAAGTTTTCAGACTCAGTTTTTTCAACCAAACTTTTCTCTCTGCTGACTATTTATGGTACTGACAAATAACATGTTCTACTGACTCATCCTCTTGACAGTATTCCCATTTCCCATTTGGATGTTTACCTATTAAATTAAATGTTTTATTCAATTTTACATTGCCCAACCACAACCTAGTAATGATATTTTATTATTTTGTGCTCCTTCCTATAGTCCTCATGCTATTGGCCACCCACTTTCTGCTGTATGAAATACAGGTGTATCCCACTTTTCTTGCAGGCTGTTGATGATGTGTTTTCCATATCAGCCCTTTCGCCTCTGATTTGCTCAATGGAATTTCCATTTTCCTTTCCTTTTTCAATGCTTTGCCAAAATATCTACCACCTCATTGAGCTGGGATCACCATACATTTGATTAATATAGTCTAATTAAAACTTCAGATATTTAAATTAATATGTCCGGCCTACCCTGAGATGAAAGTGTTTTTAAGATGAAAGATTTTAAAGCTGAGCTTGAATCAGAACATGACCACATTAGGCTACCTACTTGGAACTTCTACCCATTGCTGTTAAAATTGCCATCATCTCAACTGAATACACTGTTAGATAAATCTGATGTGCTTCTCTAAATGGAAACTATCAGCTCTGGGACCATGGAAACAAATCATGTGCGCCCTGTATTACGGTCTTTAGATCCATCCGTAAATATTGTAACATAACCACATTTCATTCATTAATATATTTCCTATCGAGATCACGCCGATTTATTTCCGAAAGAACGCAAGACTCGCGATATTTCAGTTTCAGTGGAGACTTTACCTCTGATGACATCACGTACACTTCGGCAATCTTCGTGTTTAACAGACACCACCAATAGATTTCGGATAGCATAATTTGAAATTGAGTCAATTTTTTCCCAGAAAATAAATATGAGCATTTTTTACTATTATAGTCGCAAACATTATTTATGAGAGCGTTTGTGTTTGAACACGTTTTAAACTTCACATATAAATACTTTTAAAAGTGTTCACCAATCGTATAACGTAGTCTGCGTTCGATTAGTATGCCTGTTCCCTGCTCTCTCCTCGCCATGGCGCCGTGTCCCTGCTCTCTCAGTTACTGAAAGTGGCCGCCTCTCTGCTGCTGCCGGCCCAGCGCTCACAGACTCCCTCGTAGCTCAGAACCGCCATTTTGGAGACAGCGAGCGGAGAGCCGGCAGCCGTTGAGAGAGTGAGAGAAAAGGGGACACGGGGCTGAGGTGAGCGAGTGCTTGTGAGGAACATGGTGGGGGAGCAATGGGGGAAGATGGCCGGGAGGGAGAGAGAATTAGAATGCGGGGAACGGAGAACAGGGCAGCTTAAGAGTTTCTCCGCGCAAAGACGAGGCGAACGAGAGGTTCCGGACAGAATCCCGGGCCTCGTCGGGAAAGCAAGAAAACCCGATTCCAGAATATTTTGTCACATATCATACTCTCATTTATGTGTTGTGATGGTGCCCTTAAAGTGACAGAACCTCTTTGAATTATCCAAATACTGAGGAGGACGTTTTAATTGCAAAGTTTATCGCTAACTGGCTAGCTAGCGATACTAGCTACGTTACCGTAAGAACAGTAGCTGGCTAGCTGTCTAAACAAAGGGCCTAACTTTAATGCAAAGCCTAAACGGGTACCCACACTACAGCAAAATGAGCACAAATCAACAGCAATCTGAGAGCAAGTTTACAAGCCCGCTCGCTATTGTAGATCGCTAGCTACTGTCTATTGTGATTTCCACCACCCAAGTCATCTAACCTTAGCAAGCCAAGCTAGCTAGGGCATTTGAGTTTGATGCTACCCAGCAAGGCTAGCTAAGAATAGTAAGGCATAATGTCATTCAGTGACGTTATTTGGGGTAACGTTAGATAGTTGACTGACCACGTACTGTAGCTAACATTAGCAAGCGAATTCTACAATGAGAATGCAAATTTACGTTAACCAGTTACACAAACGTTAATCTGAATAATACGAATGATCATTTCCGCTACTTTTGCGTATCATTGTCAATAGCAGCACATACGACGCAGCGATCGCCAGTCAGATATCTAACGTTGGCTAACGTTAACCTGTCAAATGTGCTAAAGAGTTGTCGTCTAGTTAGCTTATTTAGCTTGTTAACCATTTAATCATGCAGCACGAAATCTAATGTCAACGTTCGCTAAGTGAGCCAAAGGCGATGTAATGTGTTAGATATTATAGTGTAGGATAACTTATTTGCAAGCTGCTGTTTTTTGACACACGTGTAATTTGGGTTTGCACGTGTGGATTCAATTATTACTATCAAGAGTGTCAAATAAACAGTAAAACCAGAGTTTTAAGTAAGGTTATCTAACCAAGGTGACGTTAGCGACAGAATTGACGAATCTTTAGACTGGACTTCAAATTCGCCTGTCAGTTAACGTTGCTGTTTTCGAAGTTGGCATAATTCTCAGTTTCTAACGCCAGCCAGTTTAGAGCCCAGGGGCACTTGTTTTATTTTATTTTATTTTTTTAAAATTGATCATCATCGCTCAATTTTCAGTGAATTAACAGAAGATACAGGTAGCGTTAGCTACCATGTTAGCATTTTTTGAAATGTAGCCTAAGTGTAGCAGGCTATGTGCCCAAGAGCATTGCTGAGAAATGCGCGTCAACTGCGTTCTGCAAACTATAATGACCCCTCACAAGTGGGTTTATATTAGATTGACCATTCGTTGGCGCATGCAGTTGGTTCAACGTTTTAGCTCAAATAACGTTAGTGGTTTTTAAGTGGGCTATCTGACGACCATTTCTGCCAAAGTAATTCTTTTTTAATTAACCGACTTTGTTTGGGCAACATTATTTCCACATCTCGAGAAAGAAATTATGACCTGTCCCCAGAGTGGTGAACTAAGTTACAGACTATTCTTACAGTGAATAATACAGAGACGGAAGGATCACCTCGAATAGCATATCAGTCAGACAACATGGCAATCTCATATGATTAGTGAGCCAGCCTTAAGCAATTTCTGTAGATATTTCATAGCAATTGCTTTCCCGTGAGCTCTTCCTTTCCTCTTGTGCTTTTCAGAAGTCCGGAACACCAGGATTGCAGACAAATGCAATGTTATACTTTAGCTTATAGTGCAAGTGCCACCCACTCAGGTCCACAGAGTTTTTCATGTCTTTTGCAGTCCTTTGTGTTTATATGGCTCCTCAGACGTGTGTGTGTGTGTGTGTGTGTGAGAGAGAGCGAGAGAGTGCTACTGTAAGCTGTAGAAGTTCCCTGATTTGAATTAACGATGAACTAATGCTGCTTCGAACTGCCAAGGTACATTCACTGCTATAGCTTGGCTAAAACAACTCAATATTTTTCAGCCCTCATTTGTTAGCCTATATGGAATCACTCAACAAATCATGTTTATATCAATCATAAACATTAAAAAGGAGAATTTTAACACATTCATGTTTTCATATGAGCATGGATGGATTTCATGAATGCATAATAACAAATCTCAACAAAAAATTAAAACATTTACTTCCTCATAGCAAGATCAAAACCTTTCTTAGATAACCGTGATAATTTTTTTAAATTTACCTGCCACGTGTTGCACAGTCGAATGACACAATGTCTGGTTTTAACGTGGTATGGGTTTGCTATCCCATTCTCATATAATTGCTGACCATCATATGCATATGATACAAGTGAAAAGAGAGAAATATTCCGATTCTATCTGTTACTGGAATAACTTACTTTTTTTAGAAGAAATAAAGCCTTGTGTGTACACGTGCTGTACAGTGGTATTGCAGAGTAGAATATACACCTGAAACATTGTGCACAGGCAGACTGGCAAGCCGCCTTTTCATAAATGTGTTTTCTCTTGAGTGAGGAACATTTTTAGTTGCAGACCAAATGTTACGTATTGCATTGGATGACAACTAGCTACCATACTATGGGATATAGGCTTCATTTTTGTTTGTAGGTTTGTATTTTAAGTATTGTAAGTCCCCAGCTATTGTGCATATTTTTCTGTTTATTTAATACGTTTAAACAGCGGTACAGAACATAAAATAAAAACATAAACAGTCCGACTTATTGCTACTTTTTCCCCTCATATTATTATAGGAATAGTACAGGGATCACAGACGGCTCACACTTTAAACATTTTCACATGCGATGAAATGTCAAAAGTGACTAATGACTTGAAATTAGGATTATCCTGTGGCATAGAATAAACCCCAGATCTGTTCCGGCCACAGTTGGAATTTGCCGTTTAGCCACACTGTTGCACAACCTTTTCCATGTTTAAATAACAGCCTTTTATTTTTATTTTTTTGCCTCCGCTAACATACACAATGGTAGAGAGTTTTATTACCATGCTGTACCTGTAGAACCATTATGATTGCATTTTTCTGATTCTAAATCGCTTACGAACTGGCGTTTTAGGGTAGTGCTGCTCACTGCAGAATGCACACAGCTTGCAGGACATAAGCAGCTGACAGTGAGAACCTGTGACCTCTAGTTTACATTCATTCTTTTAGATCGGTGATTAGAGCAGACTTATTAGAACTTTGCGTGGGTAATATTGATAGATGTGTTTATTGAAGCATTCCTCAATACAGTTTTGTTTTTGTAGCACACATTGTGTTACAGGTGATTATATGCCGCTGTACTGCTATTCATCTTAATTTATTGTAAGCACTGATCTTTAGGATGCTGTTGGATAAGTGCGTATGCTAAGTACATGTAAATATAACATATCTTTTTCTATATGATATGAGTATATCCACCTGCAGCCAAAGCACACTGATTAAAACCTTCCCTTTAAGGGCAGCTGACTGTCATCACATTCTCTCACCGCCGCAAGCTCCTCTTGTTTCCTGTTAACTGCACTCTTCCACCCTCCGTGGCCTAGGACGCATACTTCAGGGGAAGGATGTGACGTTTGCCGTGTCCTGTGTTGGGGCCTATAGGCGGGCCTGGTGAACGATACAGTGCTCAGGAATACCGTTTGTGCCAAAGCGCCTGGCTACGGTCTGCACGCTGAGACTCCGGTGAGTGTGGACACGTGCCGTGATTGGCGTTCAAATACAGGCCGTCTGTTTGTGCCTACTGCCACTCCTTAGACTGCTGAGCAGGATGGCCTCGCCCTCAGCCGTGCCATTTATAGACCAGCCTCGCCCTCAGCTGTGCCATTTAAAGACCGGCCTCGCCCTCAGCCGTGCCATTTAAAGACCGGCCTCGCCCTCAGCCGTGCCATTTAAAGACCGGCCTCGCCCTCAGCTGTGCCATTTAAAGACCAGCCTCGCCCTCAGCCGTGCCATTTGAAGACCAGCTTCACACACATCTGTGCTGTTGAAAGAGAGGACCCTAAGTCAAATAAATAATTAAAAGTGTCCAGCCAGATAAGAGATCGAGCTACTCTATCAAGCTAGGTAGCTACTGCATTGAAACATCTTCACGCTGGATATCAAATTAACTAGTCAGTTAATATGTGCTCAATTGCCTTTTCTCATCGTTAAGCAGTCTTATTTGCGTTTTTCTTTCTTGGAAAGACGAGTGATGTTTATGTTAGTGTCATTTCCAGTTGTCACAACCCTGAAGTTGCCAGCCCCCCCCCGTACATGTCCACTCTTGTCACTGGGTAGGTTAGAGGTTTCTGTGTGATCTGACACTTGCTGGCAGCTGGGCCAACTCCGCATGTCAGTGAGCGGAGAGGAAATAACACATTTTTAAGCCGACCTACAAGTCCATTAAGAATGTTAACATGCTATGCCTCGAATCACCCACACCCATCTACCTGGATGACATGCAGTATGCCTGAAACAACATTTAAAAATAATTTAGAAAATTTTATTATTATTATTATTTTTTTGTTAGTTTCAGCCAAATTTGCCCTTTGTGGCCTTTAATATACAAATATGAGGTCATGCCTGTGGTGTGTTTTGTATTTGGCACACGCTCTCATTAATAATACAGTTAATTTATATAGCACCTCTCATTTTTGCGGGCAAGTGCTTTATGGCAAAAATTAAAGGAAAAAGTAAAAGGGCGAAAAAGTGTGGTAAGGACGAACAGGCGAGGGGCAAACGAGCAAAAGGCTCAATCTCCCATTGTCCGGAGGCGTGTAGGGGCAACGAGCAGCGGCGAATGGCTGGAGTGTAGGGAGCATGAGGGTTTGTGGATGGCGATGAGGTCGCTTGAGGTATGTGGGGCCTTGGCCATTTAGAGCTTTATAGGTCAGGAGGAGGACTTTAAAATTGATCCTATAGTGCACTCGAATAGTATGGGGGCTGACTTATTTGGTCTAGTGAGGAGGACTCTGGCAATGCTGTTCTGGATAAGTTGAAGGCGTTTGATTGATTTGGTTGGGAGGCCAGAGAGGAGAGAGTCACAGTGGTCTGTCCCGGAAAAGAAGAAGGCGTGAACCTGTTTGTTAGCGTCAGGTTTATAGATGGATGGCTTCAGTCTGCCTATGTTTTTGAGGTGGAAGAAGGCGTTATTGTAGGTGTGTTTGGAATGAGAGTGTGAAATCGTATCCAACACCTCTCTGCACTTATTTAGAGCGTATGTTTGTACCACAGTGAAGAAAGACCTTTTTACTGTGCATTTGCTTTGAGACGAGTGCCCTTGCTGCCTTGTGAGGAAAAGCGATATTTCTGACCCAGCACCAAGTTTATGGAGTTCCCTGCTGCATTACACTGCGCCCGGCCTTGAGTGTATAAAGCACTCTGGTTTCCTGCTTGAAACTAAGGTTCCAGGCGTAGGGAGCCTGTTTCCAGGGGAGTTGCCGCGCGGTGCCGTCGTGCAGGTAACCGGGTCTCAGTGGGACTGGTTCCAGAGGTACATCTCACCTCTGCAGTCATATGATCTGGCCTCGTAATGAAGGGCGATGCCCAGTCGCTGTTTAATGATAAGTGTGTTGTGTGGATGCCCTTTTGGGGAAACCCAGAATGTTCTGGAACCCACTGCAGAAATCGCTGCCGCAATAAAGAGACTGCTTAAGATTCACATGCCGCTTAGTTTGAGTGTAAATCAATAAAGGTGCATAGAGTTCATGGCCTTTTGGATATAACTTGGAATTATTTGCTTGATGGTCTTGAATTTGACCTGTGTCCAGTATAAGGTCAAATAATAATAGAATAAAGCTGTACCAGGGAGCATTTAGTGATGTATAAAAAGGGCTACAATTGTAAACACCCTCAAATTAAAGCTGAAAGTCTGCACTTTATCCTCATAGTCACTGTTCCATTTCAGATCCAATGTGCTGGAGTACAGAGCCAAAACAAACAAACAAAAAAAATGTGTCACTGTCTAAATACTTTTGGACTGCCCTGTATATACGACTAGGCAGTTAGAGCTCATATTGAACATTGAAAATGAACATCGTCCGAGCATTGCTTCTACAGGCCATTTGAAAACATTGAAAAGTCATGAAAGTGCTTGGATTTCACATAAAGTGCGAAGATTCTTTGTATTTTGCAATCATTATTTTTTTGGAGTTGTTCCATTAGCAGTACCAGGCAACAAGTGTTGCTAAATACCACCCACATTCTGTTTTCTGTGTGAGAGAAACTGTCAATCAAAAAAAAATATTTTAACTGTTTGTTATGAGATCTTACAATTTCACATGTACAATTAAGTACAAAGTTTACAAGTTTGACCTTGAAGGTCTTTGAACAGTCCTTGTCAAAAGGGCGTTGCCTGTATCAACATGTATTGCAGCCGTTTTCTTATCCTTCCAGGTTTTTTATGTTTTCTTTGACAGTATATTCTTTTGTTAATTAATTATTTGGTAGTTGAAGGTTATTTTTGTAATTCTTGTTTAGAAAGTCATCTGTCCTTCAAGGCTACCTCAGCCTACACATCATAGAATTGATTAACAAATTAAATCAAACCATTGTTAAAATATAGTTACAAAGACATGATGGCTTCTTGCTGCTCTGTAAGATCACAAGGTAAAGACATCCATGTGCAGTCTGTCATAAAGGCCTTTTATTGGAGGACTGAAGAAGGGAGGGCCCTAATGTGACCACCATGTGCTATCAGCGGGAAAAGGGTTATTTGTCTCTATAACTGGCCTAATTTCTTTCTGAGAAGTACAAGTTATGATGCATGTCTCTCTTTCTTTAGGATTTTTTAATACTACTTATCCATACTGGAATATTGGAAATGAGGAAAACCATATCACATTTTCATAAGGTACAGTAAATTGGTCAAAAAACTCTGCAAGAATGATTCTTTTTTCCCTTGACAGTTCAGTGTGTGTACATGGACACAGACACTACAAATAAAAATCAGAGGTGTGAAATTCAGGTTCAGAAAGTAAAAGTCCTCCCTTGTTGTAAACACCTGGATTTGCTAATTAGCACACTTCAGACAGGAGGTAGAACTAATTAGTGATATCAGCTGGCTGAGTTCATGGGTGGAAGAAAAACATGGCCGGACTTTTACTTTCTGACCCCTGGACTTTTCGCCTCTGGTTAAGCCCATTGATAGATAACTCACATCAAATGTCTGGCCTGTTCCTACCTCATCGTAGGTATTACAGTGAAAATAATGTATTGAAGACGTGTGTAAATATTTGCTGTGTATTGGAAGTGCTGCCTGTCCTTAAGAGTATCAGAATGTGGTGCAAGGGTAGATTCTGAGCCAGAATTTGTGCGCCATCGTGGTCATGCTGTCACACTGTCATGCTGCAGTGAGCGTTTGTGCCCGGGAGTGGGTCAGAGCCACGCCCCCTATGGCCGCTGAGCCGGGCGGAGTGGAAGATGGCGTCTGCTCGAAGCTGGCCAGGCCGCTCCACCTGCAGTACTTGGAGAGATCCCTCCGGCTGGACGCCCTCCTGCGCCAAACTGCCACCCTCTTCAACAGAGACCTGTCCAGGTGAGCCCCGCGGCAGACAAATGCACCCTCCAGATGGAGTAGGCTGCAGGACCGACCGCCGACTCAGTGCTGAAATGAGTGTGAAATGTGGTGATGATGGTTTAATCACTGAATCGGTGCTTGAATGAGTGTGTGAAGCTGGCAGTGTAATCACCGAGTCAGTACTAAAGTGCATGCACGGTGATGATTGTGCAATCACTGATTCAGCCCTTACATGCACTTGGAGTGATGATGGCGTGACAGCCGATTCGGCGCTAATTAAAGTACATGCCCAGTGATGATGGTGTGATCACTGATTCAGTGCTGAAATGCATGCAGTGATGATGGTGTGATCACTGATTCAGTGCTGAAATGCATGCAGTGATGATGGTGTGATCACTGATTCAGTGCTGAAATGCATGCAGTGATAATGATGCGATCACTGATTCAGTGCTGAAATGCATGCAGTGATAATGGTGCGATCACTGATTCAGTGCTGAAATGCATGCAGTGATAATGGTGCGATCACTGATTCAGTGCTGAAATGCATGCAGTGATAATGGTGCGATCACTGATTCAGTGCTGAAATGCATGCAGTGATAATGGTGCGGTCACTGATTTGGTACCGAATGCGGCTGCTCATTGTCTGCTCTCCTTGCCAGTGATGAGAGTGACGATGGTTCTGGAGAGGGACCCTCGCTGGGCCCCTTGGACCCCCAGTCCCCCCTGCAGAGGCCGAAGGACGAGCCCCTGGACTCGGGAGACGGTGGGGTGGTGGCCGGCCCAGGCGTGCTGGCTGAAAACAGTGCTCTGAATGGAGCTCTCCTGCTGGGTAAGGGGCGTGTACAATTCAGTCTCATCACCTTTCGCTCTCGCCCTGATCGGCCCAACTGAAATCCACCTTGCTGTTCCCACAGAGCATAAACCAGACAAGGCCAGCCTGTACAACTTCTCCAAACTGAAGAAGAGCAGGAAGTGGCTCAAGGTATGATCCGCTGAACGATTTTTATAGAAGATTTTTAGTGGACGACGTCCATCGTCCTCGGTTTAGTGTGTGTGGGTTGCCGAAGCTATCTTGTAAGTGAATCGATTTACAACTGACTTAGCTGGTCACTATAGCATTCGACCGGTCACTCACATATAAGCATACCTAGCCTGGCAACCCACTAGATTGGCGATTTAAAAAATCTTTATATTTAATTTTTTAATAACAATTTCTGTATTAACTTATCATCTCTCATTTGCAGTTTGAGTCTGCAGTATCCACAAGGCAAATGTCATTCAATTCAAGTGAATGACTTACTTTTAGACAGCAGTAGCTGGCTATTGGATAAATCAAAAATAAATCTGAAGCCTCATCTAGGCCAATGACACAATGTCTAATACTGGTAGCCAGTGTTGAAGTTCTGCCCCATCTGGGATTCAGACCGAGATCTGTATTTGTAAACAGGAAGTTTACCACTGGGCTACCGAGAAAGATAAACATATTTTCAACGTGGAAATTAAATCAGTGGACTGTAATTAATTAGAAACTAGGGTTTTTGTTGTAATGGGTTAAAATGACAAAAAAATTGACATGCAGGTTATGAAAGCCACGGTGGCCCCCTAATGGTAGTTGTTGAGGTCCCAATTACATGTTTCTCTGAAATAATTTTCATCTTAAACCCCCAAATTTCCAGCGCAACCTTCATCTTGCCACCGTCACATACAATAAATGCATAAAAAATTATGTTCGATGTAAGAACAATAATAGCCTATAATATTAAGAAATTGTAGCCTATAAATAGCCTACAATTTCGGTTTAGTAGACAGTAAATTTTTCCCCTGCAAAATCCACGATATAAACACATGTTAGGAACCAAATATCCTGTCTGGCGCTACAAGTGTTTTCTTATTAGGCTAACCCTCAAGAGTTCATCCTAGGCTATTACAGTTTGCCAATTTCCACCTATCACATTTGCTGCTGTAGGCTAATACATTTCCGTTGTTGTAAAACATATGCCTACCTTTAAACATAGGCCTTTTTTAGTCTACATAGCTATATACAAACATTATGCTATGCATTTTTATGGGTTGCCTATATTATGCAGCCTATATCTAGGCTACTGTATGTGACAATTCTGACGTAACCTATATGTATTCTGTTGTAAATTTCTGAATGGTAGCCTATAGCCTCTTCTTCAATTCGAACTTTAAAACATGGATGTACAGTGAATAGTTTTTGAGATATGACACTTAACTAGTAGGCTAGGGCCTAGATGAAAATTGCTTCTAGTGGCCCAAATTTAATAGGGTTAACTGATTTTGTAAGTCCTTCACTTGAATTGAACAACTGTTGCCTTGTGGATACTACAGACTCAAACAACAAAAATCGCCAATCCAGTCGGTTACCAGGCTAGGTAGCCTGCGTGAGTAACCAGCTAGTGACTAGCCAATTTAGTTGCGAATCCACTGGGTAGCTATGCTAGGCATGTGAGTTACCAGCCTAGGAATGCTAGTGACCAGCAAAGTCAGTTGCAAATCCAGTGGGTAGCTATGCTAGGCACAGTTAACAGCCTCTGCGAATCAAGGCCTACAGCATAAATCTCAAGTAATCGATTCACTTGCAAGATAGCTTCGGCTACCCACACACAATTTTGTCATGTCCCGTGCGGCACGCAGTGGCCACAGAGGGAAATGCAATCGGCTCCCATTTACATTTAAATTTTGGCACCGCGCAGCTGGTGCTGAAATGCAATGACAGACCGCTCTGCAGGTCAATAAATACTATCACAAGGATTGCTTTGAATTGTGTCACGTTCCGTGCGCCACGCTATACTGACAAAGCTAAATGCAATGGGCTCGTTTGCATTTCAATTTTGGCACGAAAATCGCACTGCTGCCGTTGAAAAGTAATACAACCCGTATTGTATTTCCGTATGAGTGTTTTTAGAGAACACACAATGAAATGCAATGCAATATGTGTTTTGTTTTTAATTATGGCATGATAAATGCACACCCTTATGTAAAAGCAAACACAGATATACTACATTTCATGATGTGTCACTAAAGCTATTGCATTTAATTAAGTCACTAAAAATCTTCGATAGATTTTTGATAATTAGCCCTGCAAATCATTTGCATAATTGTGTTCTGCTGATGTCCTTTCAGAAATACTAGCCTTTACTAGATTACATTTTTAGCATTACATATTTGCATTGTTGGATGAGGTCAAGAGTAGTGTGGTTTTGAATGAGCCCAGGAGTAGTGTGGTTTTGAATGAGCCCCGGAGTAGTGTGGTTTTGAATGAGCCCCGGAGTAGTGTGGTTTTGAATGAGCCCCGGAGTAGTGTGGTTTTGCTGAATGAGCCCAGGAGTAGTGTGGTTTTGCTGAATGAGCCCAGGAGTAGTGTGGTTTTGCTGAATGAGGCCAGGAGTAGTGTGGTTTTGCTGAATGAGGCCAGGAGTAGTGTGGTTTTGCTGAATGAGCCCAGGAGTAGTGTGGTTTTGCTGAATGAGCCCAGGAGTAGTGTGGTTTTGCTGAATGAGCCCAGGAGTAGTGTGGTTTTGCTGAATGAGCCCAGGAGTAGTGTGGTTTTGCTGAATGAGCCCAGGAGTAGTGTGGTTTTGCTGAATGAGCCCAGGAGTAGTGTGGTTTTGCTGAATGAGCCCAGGAGTAGTGTGGTTTTGCTGAATGAGCCCAGGAGTAGTGTGGTTTTGAATGAGCCCAGGAGTAGTGTGGTTTTGAATGAGCCCAGGAGTAGTGTGGTTTTGAATGAGCCCAGGAGTAGTGTGTTTTTGCTGAATGAGGCCAGGAGTAGTGTGGTTGAGGATGTCTTCCCCTGCGTCCAGGGGATCCTGTTGAGCGAGGACACCACTGATTCGGACTCGGACTCTGATTCGGACGACTCGGACTTCTCCCTCTCCCGGGAGGAGCTGCAGGACATGCTGCGGCTGCACAAGTTCACCAAGCTGCACCAGAGCAGGTTCCACGCGGATCGGGAGGTGGGTCCCGCGCACGTCTTTCAGCCCACGTCCTGCCCTCTAACCCCGCCTCCGTGCCGCACGCCTGCCGCCACGGTAACAGAGGGAGTAACATTTGCGTGTGCTCGCGTCCCATTTTAGCTGCAGCAGTACCAGTACTACAGCGTGGGTCTCCTGTCCTCCCACGACCCCTTCTACGAGCAGCAGCGCCACCTGCTGGGGCCCCGGAAGAAGAAGATCAAAGAGGAGAAGAAGCTGAAAGGTGAGGTACTGGAGCCCTGGGTAACCTGGGGAACCGTCCTGCCCGACCACAGCTCATTCCTCTCTCCTCTCCCCCCTCCCTCAGCCAAACTGAAGAAGGTGAAGAAGAAGAGGAAAAGAGGGGAGGAATTTTCTGCCGACGGGCGCCCCTACCTCACCAAAATCTTCGCAAAGTTCTCCCATGACGCCCCTCTGCTCATGTCCAAGAAGAAGCACCTGACCATTGAGCAGCTGACCGCCCGTAGGCGAAAGGTCTGGCACACCATCGCCAAAAAGGAAAACCCCAAGGTATTATTAGATTCGTGGGACGCAGGTGTACTTTAGTTTTTGCCTGTTCAGTGTCTGTGTTTTTAACTGGGAATTGTTGCTTCTCTTCCCAGGCTTTCAAACAGAAAGCTTCCGCCCGGAACTTTGTTTTAACCAACGCCAAAAAGGTAACATTGTTTTATTCAACAAGATATCTATGTAACCGCTGTCCAAAGACACCAAAAAGGAAGCTACCTTCAATTGTTTACTCTGAATAGTGTGTGTGTGTCAGGGTGTGACATTAACATGCGCCACCAGTCAAATGCTGGTAAAATTTAGATTGTGGTTGGTAGGATTTTCTACTCTAGCGCAGCCAGTTTTGCAGGTAACCAACTACGTATCGTATTGTATTGTAAAAGGTAAAGTGGCTGGTAAAATGTTGAAAATGGCTGTTGGTTTTTGGAATCCACAAGCCGCTCTGGCCAGCGGGTGAAAAAGTTTAATGTCATGCGTGTGTCGCAGCTGGCACACCAGTGCATGCGGGAGGTGCGACGGGCAGCGATGCAGGCACAGAAGAGCTGCAGGGAGACGTTGCCGCGGGCGCGCCGCCTCACTAAGGAGATGCTGCTGTACTGGAAGAAGTACGAGAAGGTGGAGAAGGAGCACCGCAAACGGGCGGAGAAGGAGGCACTGGAGCAGCGCAAGCTGGACGAGGAGATGAGGGAGGTGCGGTCACGTCGCCCAGCCGCAAAACCACCGGCTAACATTTTCATAACGTTCACATAACGGTCGAACGAGGGCTTTTTAAAGTTTTCACATGACCGTTAAGGACCGTTTTCGAAACCTCACATGGAAATGTGAAAATGACAAGGAATGCGACTGGTGCTCGCACGTTTTTTGGCATTAAACATGTCCTCATTGTAACATGGGATGAAGTTGAGTAGTGGATTATTTTAAGATAAAATCGCTAATCGTTTATAATAAAGGTAAAGACGTTTATTCTTTTTCAGAAATATTCATGAGCCTGAAAACGCCGTTTCATGTAGGAAAAGCAAGCTTCGCTTATGAAAATGTTTCATTTTGGGAGCTTTGCTGTATAATATTCATACATTGTTGTTTTGTGTGGGGAGCAAAATGGCTTCTAGATTACAGAACGTTGTCTTGTTGTGTTCCAGGCCAAAAGACAGCAGAGGAAGCTGAACTTCCTCATCACGCAGACGGAGCTGTACGCTCATTTCATGGGCGGGAAGAACAATGCCGGGGCTGATGGGATACAGGAGGAGATCCTGAGGAAGTTGGAAGACAGCTCTTCGCACCGGCAGATTGACATCGGCGGAGGCGTCATGGTCAACGTTGGCCAGGAGGATTACGGTACTCAAACTCTGTCTTTCTCTCTCAAATCTGTGGAAATCAGTCCCAACTGCTGTTAACTGACAAGTAAAGTACTCAGACCACCAATAAGACTCCCAAACCAATGAAAGTCAGTGTCAACTAGCTGGTTTAGGGTAACCACTGGTAAAGCTGAGTAGTGTTTGATAACTAAAACCGCTCGTTTGCTGTTCTATAATTTCTTTGCTTTGTGGTGTGCTATATACACACAGCACCAATCACACGGAATGATCTGTCTGTAAATTCAGAGATAAGACATGAAATTACTTTGTTCATTAGAACTGTTGCCTAGCCAAGATGTTAGCTACTTTATTTTTGCATGTGATATTTTGAGAATGTGTACTTTTTCATTGAAGCACTGCTGCCTATAGGGTAAACTGGCACCGTACACTAGTATCCCGCCCTAATCACTGGTGTTCTGGTCTCTGACCTAATAGAGGTATAGGGTTTTTGGTGAGCTTGTGTGGTACTAAAGCGAGCGTCAGAAATCCAATCGGTATTACAGCCTCACCACAGGGTATGAAATTTACATTTTCACCCACTGGCCAGAATGGCTTGTGGATTCTAAAAATAACCAGCCATTTTCAACATTTTACCAGCCACTTTACCCTTTACAATATAACACAACTTGGTTGGTTACCGGCCAAAGTGGCTGCTAGAGTAAAATGTGTTTTTCACAATCAAAGTTTTACCAGAATTTGGCCGGTGGCTGGTATTAATTTTACACCTGCTCACTCTGTGAGTGAGCTGTTGGGAGTGGTCAGTTTCCTAAACATATTCACCCTGAATGTCAATTCCTTCTCAGTCCCTATAGGGGGCAGTGTTGCTCCAGCTTGGGGCCACCGTTTCTCTCTCCCGCACACCACTTTCTGTGCTCTCCCCCTGGCTGACGTCCGCTCACTGCGGGGCTTCTACTCAGCTGTAAATAGCAGCAGTCGCGGGGTGCATTGTGGGTCATTTTCCTGCTGTGCTGTCAGCCGCACATGCTCCTGGCCCACGGCGGGAGAAGTGCTAAAGTGCTCTGCTCCATTTGGTTTATCTTTTGCTGACTGGCTTCTTTCTCTGGCAGTCTGCCCACCTGTGGCTTTGGGGGGGTGGGGGGGTCACCTGACCCACAGGTAGACTGTCTCCATGATGTTGCGCGGTGTCAGTCACGTTGGCTGTGTAGTCTCACAGCAGCATTATAAAAGGGTTTCATGTTTTTATCTCACAGACAGCGGCTACTACAAGTCTCAGGCCCTGAGGAACGCTGAAGAGGCTTACCAGATCCACCAGGCCAGAGTAAGTGTTCTGACCCAGACACAGCCCAGCACTGCACAAGTGCATAGCCCAGTTCCCATATACAGATAAACCCTGTCCATTCAGTATGTCGAAACTACACTCGGAATTTTAGCATTCTGGACGTTCCATGCTCTAGAAGTGTAGAGTAACAATGGGCCATTGTGATGTCACATTCAGGGCGGAGTCTCAGAGAGACTGTATCCATCAGGAAGTGCTGCAGACAGCAGGAGACGACAAACGCACCCTTATTGAAAATCTTTAACGTGGGTCAATACTTCAAACTTGGGTTGTGGGTAACTGTGCCTGCAGATCGGCCTTACGAACCCGTAATTCCGTTATCCATGAAAAGAAAAACGACACCATTCCCGTCATTAGACAGGAAAGCTGAGACCAGTAACTGAATCACTGGGAGGCTATTACAAAAAGAAGATCCAGTACATTTCTCAGATTATTAGGAAGGGGAACGATTTTAGTAAATCAAAATTACACAATCACAAGTGCATTAACAGTGTCATTAGTTAATAATAGCCTGGTTACCCAATCTCATTTTCTTTAAATTCAACAGATGTGAGCAACATGGTTTTCTTGTTCAATTGCTGGGAAAGGGCGTCAGTTCTGTATGCATTAATTGGGGGAAATGTTTAAGGCTTCAAATGTTCAAGGCTTTGTGCCACATCACAGTCAGTGAGCTTTTAACTTTGCGTTTATCAAGGAGTTCAAAGTGGGATGGATTTCTGTACAATTTACACCATCGATCTCTTTGCTGTGGCTTAATTAAAAATTGGTATCTGAAGTCAATGAACCTCTTTGGTTTGTTCTACAAGCAGTAAGCTTTTTCTCTGTGTGAGACTTGTAAGCTTTAACAAGATGGAAATGGACTCTGCAATTACCTCAGACCGCTGTCTAGACTGGCAGCGGATCGATGAGAGGCGTTCATATCGCCGTTTTAGACTGCAGTTATGGATCTGAAGGTGGGGGGGTCTCAGTTACCCAACTGCACAGATCAAGGATCGAGGCTTCTGTTCTACAAGGCTCGTTCTCGGACAGAGTAACTAGCGCTACTTTCTCACATTTTACGCACTGTGTTATGAGCTCAACAGTTTGTGGAATTAGCTACACGTATTGTGTAAGGAAGGACGCGATAACTGAACAAAACGGTGATGCTCCCTTAAATCCGTTCCTGAGAGGCGAAACAAAGCATGCTGTGGGTTACACTGAATACTACTGAATACAGCTTTTGTGTTGGAGGAAGGATAGAGGGGGAGGAGTCTGAACGGGGTGGGGTTTTGACTCGGAGCAGTGGCGGAAGGGGGCGGAGCCGACGCAGAGTTGAGCGCGTTTCTCTTTGCAGACCAGGTTGTTTGACGAGGAGGCCAACGACAGCCGCTGCGCCTCGCTGCGTGTCGCCACCGACTCCACCTCCGGCTTCGGCGAGAGTTACAGCCTCTCCAACCCCTCCATCAGCGCCGGGGAAGACATTCCCCAGCCCATCATCTTCAACGGCAAGCTGAAGGGCTACCAGCTCAAGGGCATGAACTGGCTGGCCAACTTGTACGAGCAGGTGAGCCCCACCCACGCCACGCCCACCACACCTGTACCTCATGCCTAGACTGCTTTCTGGGCCAGGTTTAGACTGATTAAGATTATGTCTCTGATTGCAAATGCAGAGCCTGTGATTTAGCTTTGCTAACTTAGCCTTAAGACTTAGCCATAGCTTACTGTGTGCGCTAGACTCAATGGGCCTCATTCACCAACCATTCTACGAACAAATGTGTTTTTAAGACTTTCTTTAAAACGTTTTTATGAACATTCTCAAGATTCATCAATGTTTTCTTATTTGGGATTTTTTCTTGGGTAGAACAGAAGCACAGAACGCAAACATCAGTTAATTCCGAAATGTTTTAAAGAAAGTTTTAAGAACAAATTTGTTCGTAGGGAGATTAATGAATGAAGCCCAATGTTCATGTTGGATAGCTGCTACATAATGGTAGAAATGTACTTTATCTGACCTGTTTGTAGTTGCTTCAATGACCTTCAGTATGCACTTATTGTACGTCACTTTGGATATAAGTGTCTGCCAAGTTAATGTAATGTGATTTGCTAAACAAGTCCTTTAACTGAAAGAACCCGGGATTCTTACCCAATTGTGACCTCACTTCCTGTTGCTTCACAGGGCATAAATGGCATCCTGGCTGACGAAATGGGCCTGGGGAAGACGGTCCAAAGCATTGCACTGCTGGCACACCTGGCAGAGGTACGTGGTCGCCATGGCGAGGTGGAGACGCAGTAAGCAGTGGTTCGACTTGAGCTCTCCATTTCATGGGAGAGAGAATGATGCGAAGACTAAATGTAGATTTTTCTGCGATTATTTAGAAAAAGCGTATGCAAGTCCTCTTCAATCACATGCCAGTCGTACCAAGGTTTATTACATTATATCAGCTTATAAGCAGAAGTTGAAATGTTTTATACTTTGTGCACCCAGTGTTTTTCCATCACATTAATTTTCAAATACATATTACCAATATTTTTTTCACATTATTTACTGCAAGACACGGAAAATGAGAATTGTAGAGTAGCACTTGACCACTTTAAAAAGTGCTATTTACAGCGCCTAGTCTACAGTTTAAAATGTCGCAGATTCTGTGATTTACGCAGCTGGATTTTGCACACTGACAGAAATACAGTGCGTCACTCCGGGTCAGCGCTGCAGGGTTTACATGTACGTCGCAGTGCGTCACTCCGGGTCAGAGAAGGGTAGGATGCGTGTTTTTGTCTTGTGAGACCGCGGGCCCCCTCCAGCTGCCTTGAGTGAGTGACCGGGCCTCGAGGTGCATCTGAGGCTGGAGGAAACTGGAATTCGCCGGAATGCGAAGAGCCGCACGGTGTCAGTCTGCAGGAAGTGTGCTGGGGGGGGAAGGTCGCCGCTTCCCGTTTCCCCTCCGCCGCGGCCGCGCACCTGCCGGGCCGCAATTAATCCTGTCTTGTCCTTTCCGCAGCGGGACAACATCTGGGGCCCCTTTTTAATCATCTCCCCCGCCTCCACGCTCAACAACTGGCACCAGGAGTTCACCCGCTTCGTCCCCAACTTCAAGGTATTCGCGGGGACCGCAGCCGCCAGTCGATCGGCAGCTTTGTTCGCTCTGGTTAACTTCTGGGTTGGTTTTGCTTCGAGTGGCAAAGCGTTTGGAGAAGCGCTGGGTTATGTTTGCCGATGGCCGGATCTGCTAGGAAATGCACACATGCTAGTGGCTCTCAGTGGAGTACAAAGCCCTGAAGGCTCTGGCCTGTTGATATAAGGTGATGACAACGAGTCTGGCAGATAAAATACTGACACTCGTAACAGCACAGGCTGGTTCCCTAGCCACGGCATTGCAGTCATTAGGTATCAGAGCCTCCCATTTACTGCCATTGCACGAAAGGGATACATAGAGATCGTCTTACTTTGTTTCAGTTGGAGTTTAGCTTTGTGTGTGAGCTTTATGTCCCCTGTGGAGATTCTGTGTGACTACATCACCAAGAAAAAGGGGTTGGTTGAATTGTACCAATGCTGTAAAAGTCACTGGCTTGTTGTGTGTTTACTCGAAAAACATTCTTTAGACTGTCTAACTATCAACTTTTTTTGACAAATGTTCTTCATTTGACCTGTAACCTCGTCCCCTGGGCACACAGATATTATTCCATTCTGTGTTGGATTCATTATTTATTTTTTATTTTGTCTCTCAGGTCTTGCCGTACTGGGGAAACCCGCACGACCGCAAGGTCATCCGCAAGTTCTGGAGCCAGGTACAGTGATCTGATGTTAGTGAGGTTAGCAAGGTTGCGCTCGCTGACTCCATTTTCCTTGTGCCTCTGCTGGTAGACTGACTGCGTGCTCATTTTCGATGCACTAACAGACTCCATTTCCCATGTTCCTCTGCTGGCAGAAAACCTTGTACACTCAGGATGCCCCGTTCCACGTGGTGATCACCAGTTACCAGCTGGTGGTTCAGGACGTGAAGTACTTCCAGCGGGTGAAGTGGCAGTACATGGTGCTGGACGAGGCCCAGGCCCTGAAGAGCAGCACCAGTGTGCGCTGGAAGATCCTCCTGCAGTTCCAGTGCAGGAACCGGCTGCTGCTGACTGGGACGCCCATCCAGAACACCATGGCTGAGGTGAGCGACCGGCCCTCTGGGACCTCAGGCTGGCCAATCCACCGCGACTGTCGGCTGATCTTTGCCCCCTAGTGATTTTCGCTCTGCGCTTTACGTCCTTGTGGGCCACTGGGCTCAAACATAACCATGCATGTACCTCAGCGCAATGGAGATGATCCATTTAACCGCGTACAGGACTAATGGTTCTTAAGGTTAAGACTCGCGTTTTCACAGTATTTATGGACTTGCCTTTTCTCTCCAGCTGTGGGCGCTGTTGCACTTCATCATGCCCACGCTTTTTGACTCCCATGATGAGTTCAACGAGTGGTTCTCCAAAGACATCGAGAGCCACGCCGAGAACAAGTCTGCCATCGACGAGAGTGAGTGTCTCTTGTCTTTGCCCGTCACAGAGCAGATCTCAGTTTGAGCTTGTCACTGCATCTCAGCCTGACTCTGCTCTGTGTGCACTGTAATAGCACTGTGGCTGTGGTCTCAATCTTCTCTTGTAATGAAATAGAATATGGCCTGACACTGATTTTCTGTATTGTAAGATATGTATACATTTATCTCTGTGTGCCACCTTGTACCCAACAGTGAAAGCCATGGTATGAAATTAACTTTTTCAATATAACATAACCTGGTTGGTTACCAGCCAAAGTGGCTGCTTGAGTAAAAATCTTACCAGCCACAATCAAAATTTTACCAGCATGTGGCTGGTGTTAATTTCGCACCCTGGTGAAACCTAAAATCTATGGCCAACATTTCTGTTGACATGCTAAGCTTCATAGCTTTTTTCTTACTCAGACCAGCTCTCTCGCCTGCACATGATCCTGAAGCCCTTCATGTTGCGGCGGATTAAGAAGGACGTGGAGAATGAGCTCTCTGACAAGGTACTGGCAGCAACCCTTCACTGTGTCCTACCAAAAAGTCTAAAGATGTAGCGTGCTGTTCTGTACATCAGCGAAAGGTGATATCTGCCATGAAAAACTAATTGCATCTTTTAGTAAACTGCAATGTGATTGAACTTTTGTACCAATCCTGAGCCCAAACAGATGTGTTGACGACATGTACATCCCCTGCTCCCTGCAGATCGAGATCCTCAGGTACTGCAGGCTGACGGTGAGGCAGAGGCTGCTGTACCAGGCCTTGAAGAATAAGATCTCCATCGAGGACCTTCTGCAGTCCTCCATGGGGTCCACCCAACAGGCTCACAGCACCACAAGCAACCTCATGAACCTCGTCATGCAGTTCCGCAAGGTATGGCCTCTTCACACAGCTCCACCAGATAGGGCCCTCCTCATGCAGCTCCATAAGATAGGGTCTCCTCATGCAGCTCTGCAATATAGGGCCTCCTCATGCAGTTCTGCAAGTCGGGGCCTCCTCATGCATTATTACTTCGGGGAAGGCAAACTTTCCGTAAATCGCTCCTGACAGCTATATTTAAACATCATTGATTTTTACTGACCCCAGTGCATAGACTTCTCTCAAAATACAGCCAATGAAAATAATCACAGGACAACATGGAGCTGGAATATGAATGCGCAGCTGTTTTGACGGTCCTGATGTATATCATGTATGTGCGTGTCTGCCCGTGGATTGTAGGTGTGTAACCACCCGGACCTGTTTGAGCGGCAGGAGACTCGCTCGCCGTTCCACATGTCCCTCAGGCCCTACATCATGTCCAAGTTCCTGTTCCGCCGGGGCCTGCTCTCCGCCTGCAGCCAGTGGCGCACCAGGTCAGGGCTGGTTTTACTGCTTTTGCCTCTCGTTCCTCAAGCCGGGCCTGCAAGCGCCGCGTCTGGAAGCAGACATGCGGCTGCCATTTACTCCTAGTCACCCCGCGTGTGAACACATGCAAATCGCGGTTTGTGTGAACCACTTCATCAGAACCGCCTAATGCAAATCATATTATTGTCTTTCTTCCAAATATGCAAACCGCATAAAATACATTACGTGTGATTTCCTGTAACGTTATGTTCAGGTTATTGATTAATGGTATTATTAATTAATTAATGGTAATATAACCGAAACAACTTGAATTCCACATAGCTCTAAGCACACCTGCCTATACTATAGTTTGGTTTCAAGCAATCAATCAATCAATCAAATTTTCTTTATATAGCTTTTTATAGCTTCTTTATATATAGTTTCGTACAACAATTGTGACTCAATGTGCTTCAGATAAAATGGGAAAAAAGTAAGTAAATGAATAAATAAAAACTGGGGAGTTAGTAGAACGGAAAATTGAGTGAGGGTGGGGATGAAATGAAAGCAGTGTTAAAACATGGGGTAATGTGCTTTACAGAGGTTTGTGAGAGGATATGTGCAGTTCAGAATGTGCAGGGAATAATGAACCGATGAATGTCTCTGTTTGCAGACTCCTGCAGGTTCTACTGTCTCCCTTCTCTCCCCAACACATTCAGCAGTCTCTGTTCCATAGGAAAGGTGAGGCTCCCGCATGCACAAACACGCGTGCGTACACGCGCGCACACACACACACACACACTCACACGCGGCCCTCCTGCCCGACTGTACCCTCTCAGCCCCGCCCCCTTCAACTTCAACCGCCTGTCCTTCCGTCCGTCTGTCCCACAGGCAACGACGAGGGCAGCTGTTTCTCTTTCTTGCGATTCATCGACGTGTCGCCGGCCGAAATGTCCAACTTGATGCTTCAAGGGACCCTGGTCAGGTGGGTTCTGGGTCCTATGCGCCTTTGTACTTTCTGAGTTTTAGTGCGTCTGACACCTGACCCCCTGACCCCCCCCCTCAGGTGGTTAGCTCTTTTCCTGGCCCTGAAGTCCTCCTACCGGCTCCACCAGCGCCGCCTCTGGGCCCAGGGGGGTGACGGCGAGGAGGGGCCGTCGTGGCGTCTCTCCCGCCGGGACCTCATCCTGTGGCCTGACTCGCCCACCTCCTTCCCCAGCACCCAGCACAGCTCCGTCCTAAAGGTGGGTGCGGCCCTTAGAAAGCCCCGCCCCGCAGGCGGCTCGTTCAGCCCGACCCCGAGCCTCGGCTCTGACTGTGCGTCTCCGTTACAGGACCTGGTGTTCACCCGCCACCGGCCAGGCGTGACGGGTCACACGGACGTCCGCGTGCACCGGAAACGGGCGGCCGTGTCCAGCACGCTGCCCTGCCAGCCTACGGAGCCGCCCAAATTCCTCTTCGTCTCCGTCCCAAGGGTGAGGTCTGGGTGGATGGAGGGAACCCAGTGTTCTGCCAACCCCGTTGTCATATACCCTAAACTCATGCTCTGTCTCCAAACCATCACCTGTGACAGTCCAGTTATGATAGCTGCCATTTATGGCTTTGTGTATTCTCCTCAGCTTTTATTTGGGATCCCGGTAGGAATTACTGACCTTTTTAGACATAGTTTCCCAATTTAAAATCTGTACTTTAATCTTGTATTCATTATTTTAGTTCAAATCCAATGTGCTGGAGCACAGAGCCAAAACAACAAAAATTATGTCACACAATGTCATAATTTTGCATTGAACTGTATATGAAATGTAATGTTAGAGATTTTTTAAATTGTAGCCGGCTTAACAAGGCACAGCCTGGGAAAGAGGGTCGCCTGTTGGCATCGCGGTTGTACGCTACGCAGAGAGGTGGCAACAGAAGGTGCTCTTTTGAGCGAGACAGAACCAGGATCTGTGAGCTGGGCTGTGCGGGGGGAGGGAGTTGTGACGTCCTCGTCTGGTGAACGTGCAGCTCAGGAGAGGCATTAGTCGCACCGCTCGCCAGCTCCAGCAGCGTTTAAACAAACGGCGCACAAAAGCAAGAAAACAACCCCCCTCCCGTCCTCTGTGCGTCTGTTCCCCGTGTTTATTTACCCCCGCTGCTCTCTGGGCCTGCACCTCCCGCAGTCTCTCTGTAAACACTATTACCGGATCTCCGCGGCACTGCGCTGGCTTTGACCTACAACCGTGGCCTCCCTCGTTTAATACAAGGGAACGGTCCGCAGATAATGAAGTGACCGTGTGAGACTGGGTCGATGGGACCTGTGAACTCCCTCACAAAGACTGTTCTACGATTTGTTTTTGGTTGATCGGTTTTGCATTTCATTGTGCCGTTCCAGCAAACCACCAGGCCCCCCAGTGAGAAACATTTCTCCATCGATCAGTGCTAGCCCTCTCCTCTTGCACTGCGTAACCTGTAGGGCAGGGATACTGAAATCTGGCCCTTGAGGCCTGTAGTGCTGCTGGTTGATGAAATGGTCACCGGTTTGTGGCCGCAGTGCCCTTGCGCGTGTGTGTGGCGGTAACTGGAGCGGTACAACTAGCAATTACAAAAAGAAAGCCATTCAAAATAAACAACAAATGAATGAAATAAGAAGCGCGTCGGACGCGTTTCCTGGTTCTGACGGCCTTCCTTTCCGAATCGGTCGACAGGTGACGGTGGTCCCCATGGAACGCTACTGCGCCGACCGCAGCGCGGCGTACGATTGGAGGGCGGCCAGGGACGGGGGGACTGTGGCCGCCAAGCAGTGCTTCCTGTACGGGACCCCACAGCTGGCTGCCGCCTGGGCCGTTCGCACCCAGGCCTTTTTCCCAGAAGCCCCAGGGGGAGTGATGGCGATTTATCCCCGACATGGCTGGTCCTTCATCAGGATTCCCGGTATGACCTTTGACCTACTCTGTACTTGGGGCTGGTGGTGGGATTTGGTTTGAAACTTAACAGTCTGACCTACAGTAAAAGGCACTCTTAGAACCTGGTGATTTCCAGATTCTAAATGTGTGAATAGCTGAAATTAAGACTTTTTGTGCTACTGTATACTTATACCTGATTTATATACAGTATAAGCTAATTGTGTGATGTAGCATGCGGTCATCATTCCAGACTGTTGCAGACCGCAACACAGGAAGTGAGGTAGCGCTATCAGGCCCAGGCCATGTGAGATTGTTCTCAGAACTCCACTGAGTGCAAGGAGCACAAAGAGAGGAAGTTTTAGCCTGATAGCAGCTCATTGTTTCCGAAAGTTCTGGACTGAGTCGGTGAGAAGAGATGCATTTTCAGAATTACCCCGTCGTCACTGCCTCTGTTTCCCTTTCATTCACACCTGAGGCATGCAGGGAATTAAATGATGCAACGTTGGGCTCCTCCCACCAAGCCCAACCGTAGACTATTCTCACCAAGATTTTACAGCCCAACTTTATAGTATTCTCACCAAGATCTTACGATGCATTCCTGCAATTGAAGACCTCCTTTTCATTTTCATATATTTTAAATAGTGCTACGCTTTTATTTTGTCCCTTTTGGTTAAAAACGGAGTGCATAGATCTAAGGAATTCAGTAACGCCTTTCAGAAAAGATCCACACTTAACTTTTTTTGTTAAGACGAGGCTAAACATTTTGGCGTATTGCCCTCAATAGTGTTGTAGGCTGATGACAGTCTTGTATACCTTATTCTATAACTTCACCACAGGTGTACAAGCAAATTCGTAACTACTAATCAGAGCCTCTATTTTCAGCTAGGCTAAAAACAGTTGTGAACATGCACAGTGTAGACTGAACTGAGCTGGGATCCACTATGTCTGAGACTAGGTTGCTGAAATGTGCCGATTGTAAGACTAGTGTGAGATCTTCTGTATGTAAGACTGCAGTGAGATCTGCTGTACATGAGACCATGGTGTGATCTGTTGTATGTGAGACTGTAGTAAGATCTGTTATATGTGAGACTGTGGTGAGATCTGCTGTGTATGAGACTAGAGAGATTTGCTGTATGTGAAACTAGTGCTCTACATGAGGCTGTGGTGATATCTGCTGTGTGTGAGACTGTAGTGATATATGCTGTGTGTGAGACTAGTGAGATCTGCTATGTGTGAGACTGTAGTTAGATCTGCTGTGTGTGAGACTGTAGTGAGATCTGTATGTGAGACTGTAGTGTGATGTGCTGTATGTGAGACTATGGTGAAATATGGTGTTTGTGGGACTGGTCTGAACTGTGTTGTGTGTGAGATTGTGGTGAGATCTGCTGTGTGTGAGACTGTAGTGAGATCTGCTGTATGTGAGACTGCTGAAAGCTGCTGTGTGTGAGACTGTGCTAAGATATGGTGTTTGTGGGACCGGTCTGAACTCTGTTGTGTGTGAGACTCCTGAGAACAGCTCTGAGATCTTCTGTGTGTGAGACTGTGGGAAACTCTCTCCCCTTCCTGCCCTTTCAAAGAAAAAACATTTTCAGCTAAATAGCAGGAAATGTCCAGAGACTTTTGATATTAGTAAAATAAGCAGGGTGCATAACTGTTTACAATGTCTACTGTGCAGCCTTCACAAGAACACTTCTGTATGACATAGCACTGACCGTCTTCGCCTGATAAAAGGGCTGATTTACGGACCTGGGGGAACCGTGTTTCTCCGGCTTTTGGATAGAAGTGATTAAAAATTTTAATTGACCACATTCTCAGAGTGAGCCATCCATCTTGGTTTTCAATTTCTTGTTTTCCAATCTGTTCACATTTAGCTAATCGCGCAGTTAATCGGACGGACCTTGATTGATGGTCAGCTGGCTCCGTTGCAGCATACATCTGAGCAGGCATAAGGCAGTAAGACTGAGCTGTTTATTGCATGGACTGGTACAGGACTGCCTTTCTTTTTCAAAGCCGCTGATGACCTTTAGCAATGAGTGATTTTTTTCCCAGCATGCTTTGTATAGTGGGAGAAGAGGTAGCTCATGGCATGCCGTTTGGGTCATGGTGGGAGGCTGGCTGCTCCCGTCCATCCTGTCAATTTGGCTCTGGTTCACCAGATGCTACATTTGCCTGACGGTGATGTAATTAGACCACTGAAGCCTGCATCCATCTTCAAAATGAAAACCAGTTCCCAGAGCGTAATATGAGGTGGGGCTTATCAGTCATATTGGTGATATTATGGGACTTTGAGATTGGGAAACGCTGCCTTTCGGCCAGAGAAGGATGGGCCTCCTTATTGGGTCTGGTTCCTTCTAAGGTTTCTTCTTCTTTGGCTTGCTTTGGCTTGTTGCCTGTGTGGATTTAGGCCAGGGTAAACTATGAAGCATATTGTGACCAATCCTTTGTAAAAATGTGCTACATAAATAGAGTTAGATTGATTGCCTTTGCGCACCTTAATCCCGTAATAGGTTCCAGGGAGTGACCATCAGGGGGAGCTGCCGCGCCACCCCTGCGCCGGCTCTCTGCTTCGAGCTCCTGCCGTTCTGCTTGATTGACATTAACTGCGACCCCTCTCCATTTTGTTCAGAGTCAGAGCTTCCTTGTGTTGAACGTGAGTATGCGCGCTGCAGAAAAGTGCAGGCGGCTCAGCTGGTTCGCGAGTTTCCGCGGGTTTAACTCGGCGCTCGGCAGTATCCTAGTTCGTCCTGTCTTTCTTCCCGTCCATTTCTGCTGGGCGGCAGTGGATACGGGAGCCGGCACCGCTGCCTCCTGGAATCGGAGCGTACCGCTTTCTCCACAAGGCCTCAGACCCAGAGGAGTTCAGTGTGTGATTTCCTACAGTTTGGAGTTCCCAGGAACAGGAGTGTTAGACGCCGTCCTCACACACACCAGCATGTGAAGGAGACGTATGCTGAAGACACACAGAAACACACAGAAAGACGTCGGACACCTTGGGTTTGCGTGGGAAAGAATCCGGCGGGTTAACGAGAGCCACACCACAATGGATTCGGACCCGACTTGCTCTGGAAACACCCTGAAGTGGGAAAATTATCTCAACAATTGGTGCGCGTACGGACGTACAATAACAAAGAAGCCAGCTTGTGCGTGAAGCGGCCTGCTTAATTACCAGGGCAAGTCCATTTGACAGCAAAAGAAAGCTTCACTCTTGCACATAAGTTCCGTCCCCACAATGCCCCTGTGATTTTAGTGTAATATTTTAACATGGTGATGTTTGCAGGCGTTAGTTTTTACAAAGTACCCGTGGGTTTAAGTGGCTGGGGAGAATGATAAAATGAAATGGATCCAGGGGCCGTTCCGGTTGTTTAGCAGTTCCCAGAAAGACCACAAAAAAACTGAAAAAACTGCCTGTGGTCTTGGACTTCTGTCAGCTCGAATTTTACAGTTTGGTTCACATAAAACTGCCTTATATTATAATAAATCATAAACTGCAGTCATAAAGCTGATGTATGAGTAGTTTAATAGTTGAACTGGTATTAATCACAGCTGTGCCGTCTCAAAGCGCCCACCCACCGCCTCAAACAAAAATGTGTAGAACATTGGAAATAAGCAATCAATACATTTTTATCTCTAAAACGTTTTTTTTTTTAAAGAATTTGCCACAATACACTTCACATTGTAAATAATGCACTGAATCTGCTGAAATGTCCACAGCATTGTAAATAATGCAGTGAATCTGCTGAAATGTCCACAGAATTGTAAATAATGCAGTGAATCTGCTGAAATGTCCACAGAATTGTAAATAATGCAGTGAATCTGCTGAAATGTCCACAGCATTGTAAATAATGCAGTGAATCTGCTGAAATGTCCACAGCATTGTAAATAATGCAGTGAATCTGCTGAAATGTCCACAGCATTGTAAATAATGCAGTGAATCTGCTGAAATGTCCACAGAATTGTAAATAATGCAGTGAATCTGCTGAAATGTCCACAGCATTGTAAATAATGCAGTGAATCTGCTGAAATGTCCACAGCATTGTAAATAATGCAGTGAATCTGCTGAAATGTCCACAGCATTGTAAATAATGCAGTGAATCTGCTGAAATGTCCACAGCATTGTAAATAATGCACTGCAGTTTAGGTCCTCCCTCTAGAAGTGGTGGAAGATCTTATGAGCTGCGTGAAAGAAAAGACGGGCATCCCAGGGTGCCGAGTGGCAGCGGCACCTCTGGCTTTGCCTCATTGCTGGCAGGCCTTGATGGTAATTGGACTGTTGCAATTAAATTAACCAGAGCAGAAGTGCAGTCGGGTGGCGGTCAGTTGGGGCAATTAGCTGGCGACAGCTCCATGCTGTTTTTTTTAATTGGGTCACCCTTAGGTCAGGAATGGGTTCTGGCTGCAGGGGATTGGATTACAGGCAAGGGTTGCTCACTGTAGGAGGCAGGGGCTGCTCGTTGGAAGAAAAAGGAGGGTGTTTTTGTGTTGCGTGTTACCATGGCAGTAGCGGTATGGAGCACTGAGTACCTCCAGTAGGGCATTGGAGCGGCACACCGTGCTAACCTCTTTGGCTGTTAACTTGAGGCTGGTCTCACCTCAGGATTTAGGATTTTCTTTCGTTTTTACAGGCATGTTCTCGATTTGCACTTTAATAGACAACGGTGTGGGTCAGCCTTCTTTTGCCTGTTCTTTTTTTGCATTTTTTGTTTTTTACACAACCAGTCCGCTTTAGATTGTTTCCTATGTGAGTTTAATGCCTGCACCTCCAGGAGGACTTGATGTGAAGACACTCATTAGTGGGTCGGGGGCTACGAGGAGGGGTGCCTCATTCTCAGTAAAATCTTATGACTCACATATATCTTATCTTATAATATCTCATGTTATTTTTTCACGAGAGACCAGATTAAGTTTGCATACCCTGGCCGGCCTCTGTATTGTTATTTTGCCATTAAAGAACAGAGATTTCTTTTTAATTTTCTGGTTCATTTCAGAACTGTTATTCAATTGGCCTGTCTGCGTCACATGACGCTTCTAGAAACAGCTTTTTTGTATTTGGTCTGGTGCAGTGATCTGGTTCCTTGTTTTCTGTTACAGGTAGAAAAACAGGACAGCATCTGTGACTGATTTGATAAAAGGAATTGAGACTGTGTTTTTCTGCCTCTGCAGGCCAGCAGACTTTAGTTTTCTCGCTATTATTACTTCTGCCATTTATTAAATCTTCTGGGTGAAAGCAATATTCAGTAACCAGATACTGTTTGTTTGTAGCTCTTTTGCGGAGAAAGCATTGACCCAAAGTCTGACTCATCGGCTGTGAGACTTGCGCATTGAGGCCCAATGTCATGTCATGCCTCGTAAGGCAAACTCTCAAGACCTCTGTGCCTCTGGCTTTTCAGTGGCTTACACTGGGAAATGTGTATATTTTAAAGGGAAACGAGATGGGAATCGCCATGTTTTTTGCACTAGCCGGCTGCATGCGCGGTAAGGGGCGGAGTTTATCGTCTCGCTCTCTTTTCCAGATAAGGAGACTCTGATCACAGACAGCGGGAAGCTCCACATGTTGGATCTGCTACTGACCCGGCTCAAATCCCAGGGCCACCGCATCCTCATCTACTCCCAGATGACCCGAATGATTGATCTGCTGGAGGTACGGACACACACGCGTGTGAACAAACATACAGACACACCATACTGCACATACACACACACACACACATACACTGTGAACACGTCATATACAGTATGTACACAGGAAATGGAGCATGAGTAGTCATATGCAGAGCATTGGTGTTAACCGGCACATGTGATCTTGTGTCTTTTCATACCAACCGTAAAACTGTCCTGGAGCCGAGATTACAGAGTGGAAAAAAAAAAACATGAATCACTGGAGCCAACCGTAATGAGTCTGAAGGCGACGGTCGGTCGTTTAGCTGCCATTGTTTCTGTCGAGACACTGCAGGCAATTACTCCCTGTTCAGCGGCATGGCAACACAGTTCTCACTGGCTGGGAAATAGGGCAGGGGCGGAGCCTGTGGTTGATACATGGATAAATTGAATTAAGAGAAGATAATATTCAAGTAAAAAACTATTTCTGCATCAACATTGGATTCGCGTGCTGAGACCGCACAGCTGCACTGCTGCACTGCTCTCTTTCTGCCTGAGTAAAGGTAGCTGGTTGGAATAGGTTTCATTAGTTTGGCGAGTGCCTTTTAATGTGTTAAGTTTCAGTGAGATCCGCCTGGTTTTTAGCCTCTGTGTTTCTATTTGCATCCTGACGGTTGGCAGAAAGAGATTGAAGATTTACCGGTCTGTGTTCCAGATATTTTTGGATGGGGTCTCTTGGCTGTGAATATTCCCGTTTGAAGTTTCCAGAATAAAACATTGTGCCACGGATGAGCAATAGATTCTCCAAACGACTTATTTTTTGTTCCCTTGAGAGATTATGCCACTTTGATACTCTTGAAGTCTGTCCCGATATATTTAACTTTTTGTGGTATACTATTGTGGTTGTTTGCGGGAGTAGAAGAAGGCCATGGTAAATTTGTTCTCTTAAGCCTCTCCCCCCTCCCTCTGTCCCAGGAGTACATGGTTTATCGAAAGCACACCTACATGCGCCTGGACGGATCTTCCAAGATTTCGGAGCGGCGGGACATGGTGGCTGACTTCCAGAGCAGGTGAGTCGGCACTCCGCCAAGCCCTCCGTTTTCCAAAAGCTATGATCCTGCTGGGAAGCCGTGCGGAGAGTCACAGCCGCACGTCTGCCTCCGTTTAGCCTGGGCGAACGTGGTCGTCCTCCCACTCCTGTGGTCTCCCTGGCATTCAGCATTAGCTCTCTGGAGTTCTGCTATAGTGGTTTGTTTAGTGCTTCTCGCGTACAGGGCCTCTGCTGTTTCTCATTCACCAGCAGGCCGCGCGGTTCAGTTAAACAGCGTCGGCATTTCCCGAGCCGTAGGCCCTACTCGGTTGGGCTCGGTTCAGAGAGCAATATCTGCCTGTTTTTATGTTTCCTTCTCTCACTCCCTCTCTTCCCCCCACTCTCTAACAGGACAGACATCTTCGTTTTTCTCCTGAGCACGAGGGCGGGGGGCCTGGGCATCAACCTGACCGCCGCTGACACCGTGAGTCCGCATACAGAATGGCTGAGTGACCAGTTATACCGTTTGCCTTGACCACAGATCATTGCTGGTTTAGCTCTCGAAGTCTTACTCATTACTGTAATAAGCACTGTAACAGACTGGCTTTCTGTGTGATGTTTGACAGCAGGTGCATGAATTAGGGCCAGGTTGCGTGGACACACACACACACACACAATATCACACTGCATGAGCGTGTGTGTGTGTGTGTGTGTGTGTGTGTGTGTGAGTGTCTGACAGGACTTGTCTGTTGCAGGTGATATTTTACGACAGCGATTGGAACCCCACAGTGGACCAGCAGGCCATGGACCGGGCCCACCGGCTGGGTCAGACCAAGCAAGTGACGGTGTACCGGCTCGTCTGCAAGGGGACCATCGAGGAGCGCATTCTGCAGCGGGCCAAGGAGAAAAGCGAGGTGAGTCGCCCAGTGGCCAATCGACGGTTCAGTATAGCAGTCCACTAAAGCTGCCGGTTAAGATTGTGTAATCCACCAAAGTGGCAGTCAGGCCTGTGGCTGAGCAGTACTCCATGAGACCTCATGATTGTGTAATGGTCTATTGCAGCTGCGATCAAGACTTTCCATGGTCCGTTGAACCTGACCAGGACTTGCGTGTCAGGAGGCTTGGTCTATTTTGAGTTACCTCCCTCCCTAAATAAATGAGGAGATTTCAGAGCCCTTGTCACTGATGCTGCCCTGCCCGTCTCTCTCACAGATCCAGAGGATGGTGATCTCAGGGGGGAACTTTAAGCCAGACGCCCTCAAACCCAAAGAGGTGGTCGGCCTACTGCTGGATGATGATGAGCTGGAGAATAAGTGTGAGTGATCCTGTAATTACAGTGGTCTTCATAGCGAGAGTAGAGAACATGGAAGGAGTGACAGTGTTAATAGTGATAGCAGTGACGGAGTATAATAGTGACAGTAGTGATAATAATGACTGTAATAGTGATAGTAGTGACAGTGTGTCATAGTGATAATAGTGACAGTAGTGATAATAATGACTGTAATAGTGATAGTAGTGACAGTGTGTCATAGTGATAATAGTGACAGTAGTGATAATATTGACTGTAATAGTGATAGTAGTGACAGTGTGTCATAGTGATAATAGTGACAGTAGTGATAATATTGACTGTAATAGTGATAGTAGTGACAGTGTGTCATAGTGATAATAGTGACAGTGTGTCATAGTGATAATAGTGACAGTAGTGATAATAATGACTGTAATAGTGATAGTAGTGACAGTGTGTCATAGTGATAATAGTGACAGTAGTGATAATAATGACTAATAGTGATAGTAGTGACAGTGTGTCAGTGATAATAGTGACAGTAGTGATAATAATGACTGTAATAGTGATAGTAGTGACAGTGTGTCATAGTGATAATAGTGACAGTAGTGATAATAATGACTGTAATAGTGATAGTAGTGACAGTGTGTCATAGTGATAATAGTGACAGTAGTAATCATGTATAATAGTGATAGTGGTGAAAGTGTGTAATAGTGATGGCAGTGATCATGTGTAAAAGTTACAATAATAATAGTATAATAGTGATACTTGTACTGATCGAAATGACCAGGTTTAATAGTGTAATAGTGATCGTAGTGACAGTGTGTAATAGTGACAGCAGTGATAATAGTGATCATATAATGATAGTAGTGAGTGTGCAATTATGATAGTGGTGACAGTGTTTAATGGTGATAGTAGTGACAGTGTAATAGTAATAACTGATAGTGGTGACTGCATATAATAGTGATAGTAGTGACTATGTGCAATAGTGATAACGGTGATAGTGGTGACTATGTGCAATAGTGATAACGGTGATAGTGGTGACCGTGTGATGGTGATAATAGTGATTGTGGTGAGTGTGTAATAGGTATAATTGTGGTAGTAGTGACAGTTTGTAATAGTGAATGTAGTGACAGTAGTGATAATAGTGATCATGTATAATAGTGAGAGTAGTGAGTGTGTAATTATGATAGTGGTGACAGTGTTTAATGGTGGTCATAGTGATAGTTGTGACAGTGTATAATAGTCATACCAGTGATAGTAGTGCCAGTTTGTAATGGTGATCATAGTGACAGTGTGTAATATTGAAATAGGGATTGTGTGTAACAGTGATAGTGGTGGCAGTGTGCAATAGTGACAGCAGTGACGGTGTGTAATAGTGATTGTGTGTAACAGTGATAGTGGTGACGGTGTGTAATAGTGATTGTGTGTAATAGTGATAGTGGTGACGGTGTGTAATAGTGATTGTGTGTAATAGTGATAGTGGTGACCGTGTGTAATAGTGATTGTGGTGACCGTGTGTAATAGTGATTGTGTGTAATAGTGATAGTGGTGACCGTGTGTAATAGTGGTGATGGTGTGTAATAGTGATAGTGGTGATGGTGTGTAATAGTGATAGTGGTGATGGTGTGTAATAGTGATAGTGGTGATGGTGTGTAATAGTGATTGTGTGTAATAGTGATAGTGGTGACGGTGTGTAATAGTGGTGATGGTGTGTAATAGTGATAGTGGTGACGGTGTGTAATAGTGGTGATGGTGTGTGATAGTGGTGACGGTGTGTAATAGTGATAGTGGTGACGGTGTGTAATAGTGATAGTGGTGACAGTGTGTAATAGTGATAGTGTGTAATAGTGGTGACGGTGTGTAATAGTGGTGATGGTGTGTAATAGTGATAGTGGTGATGGTGTGTAATAGTGATAGTGGTGACGGTGTGTAATAGTGGTGATGGTGTGTAATAGTGATTGTGTGTAATAGTGATAGTGGTGACGGTGTGTAATAGTGACAGCAGTGACGGTGTGTAATAGTGATTGTGTGTAACAGTGATAGTGGTGACGATGTGTAATAGTGATTGTGTGTAATAGTGATAGTGGTGACGGTGTGTAATAGTGATTGTGTGTGATAGTGGTGACGGTGTGTAATAGTGGTGATGGTGTGTAATAGTGATAGTGGTGATGGTGTGTAATAGTGATAGTGGTGACGGTGTGTAATAGTGATAGTGGTGATGGTGTGTAATAGTGATAGTGGTGATGGTGTGTAATAGTGATAGTGGTGACGGTGTGTAATAGTGGTGATGGTGTGTAATAGTGATAGTGGTGACGGTGTGTAATTGTGATTGTGTGTAATAGTGATAGTGGTGACGATGTGTAATAGTGATTGTGTGTAATAGTGATAGTTGTGATTGTGTGTAATAGTGATAGTGGTGACGGTGTGTAATAGTGATTGTGTGTAATAGTGGTGACGGTGTGTAATAGTGATTGTGTGTAATAGTGGTGACGGTGTGTAATAGTGATAGTGGTGACGGTGTGTAATAGTGATTGTGTGTAATAGTGATTGTGTGTAATAGTGATAGTGGTGACGGTGTGTAATAGTGATTGTGTGTAATAGTGATAGTGGTGACGGTGTGTAATAGTGATAGTGGTGACGGTGTGTAATAGTGATTGTGTGTAATAGTGATAGTGGTGACGGTGTGTAATAGTGATTGTGTGTAATAGTGATAGTGGTTGTATGCTCCTGCTGTAGTGCGTGTCAGGCAGGAGGAGAAGAGAGAGTTGGAGGAGACCAGTAAAGTAAAGGACCGGAAGAGGAAGAGAGAGAAATACGCCGAGAAGGTAACGTATCTGTCGGGGAGATTCATAAATGCTGGATCGGGGTGTGAAGGACTGCAGCAGACAGTCATGTGAGCACGCTCCCTGTGTCCCCTCCCCTCAGAGAAAGAAGGAGGATGATGTGGACGCCAAGAAGAGGAAGGAGGGGGTGAACGTGGTCATCCCCTTCGCCCCCTCGGCCGATAACTCCAACCTGTCCGCCGACGGAGACGACTCCTTCATCAGCGTGGACATGGACTCTGCCATGCCCAGCCCCTTCAGCGAGGTGAGGAAGAGGAAGAGGGAGATGTGGCAGGGGTACGCCAACAGGGATATGTATTGACTATAATTCGATTAAATTAAATACATATTCTGCAGATACTTATAGTAGCCATCAGGTTCACTTCACAAAGAATTACGATCATGAGAAAAACAATATACAAGATTTCCAAGCCATATCTGAGAGGGAAGTAAGTGGTATTAGACATGACTAGAGTGTCTTTATTTTAACAGAGTAAAGGATTTGTTAATTAAACTGGAGGGGTTTTGGTACCGTGGGAGTGTGATACTCCCATTATTTAAATTAATAATAAGCAGGAATATTAACACATTTGCAATAAACAAGACAAAGTTGATAACACATTCATGCATACAGACATGCATACAGTACAGACACATTGGAGCCACATGTAGGGCTTCCCAAACAATTTGTTCTCCCCTTTGTTACCCAAGGACTGCAGTCTGTTTCAGGTCCCTGCCCCATATAATAATGTTACCCAAAATATACTCAGTCCTGCAAGCCTATCTGACTAAGTGCATTTCTTAAGAACAGGATGGACAGGACACCAGGTGATTGGTTTATTACCCCAACCAACTGGTTTCCACAGTGGGGCCAGTACTAACAAGGGCTAAACAGAAGGGACACACAGATGTCTCAGGACATCATAGAGGGCACGGGGGGGGGGAGGACGTTGGGAAATGCAAGACCTAGCACAAACCACACAGAAGGTACAGTCATCACACGTGTTACAGTACTTAAAACCGAACGGCTCGCCGTCCTTTGTCCCTCCACCGTCTTGTTTTTTACTGCCACGCTCTGCTGTCGCCACAGATCTCCCTGAGCAGCGAGCTGCAGCCCGGCTCCATCCCGGCGGACGAGAGCAGCAGCGACATGCTGGTCATCGTGGACGACCCCGTCTCGTCCGCCCCGCAGTCCCGCGCCACCACCTCTCCCGCCTCCGTCACGGGCTCCGTCTCGGACACTATGAATGGTGAGAGTTGCGGAAAAACCCTCGGCCGGGTGCTGCTACGGCGCCCCGCGCAGGGGAACCTTCGTCTTCGCCGCATGATGAACATGACGAGACGGACCCAGTGTTTGTAAAGGGAAGCCGGAAAGATTTATACCTAGCCTGCCATGGGGGAAAAGGTAGATTAAAAAGTGTTTGCAGAAGAAAAGAACAAAGGACTGTTGTGAAATACCTCCAGGTACAATCAGACTCTAGCTGTGTGTTCTCGGTCCAAATGCAGTGTTTTCTTTCTTGTGTAATATAAATTACATTCTCACACAGATAGCATAAGAACTAGTCAGACCTCACTTTGTTAGAGCTGTTGTGCAGGTGTACTACAGTGGAAGGTAGTGCGAGATTTAACGCACAGTTTGAATCGGCCTATTTTGGGTCACAAAATATTTTCTCGCCATATTTTGGCACTATAGCATGTCCGCTGTTTTCTCAAGTGACTAATGCCAAGTAAATTGCCAACAGATAAAAGTGTTGCCTGCTGTTTGAATGTATAGTGTGTTGAATGTAGAGGCAGTTTGCATTTTGGGTTCAGGACAAAAGGTGTGTTGTTATTATTTGAATAACTGCAAGGAGGATAAAGACTTGAACCCTTGGAAAATGTGAATTGTGGCAATGAATGCTCTTTTTTTGAATTGTGGCAATGAATGCTCTGCCATTTGAATGTGATCCGCAGTAACGGCTGCTTAAATCTTCATTACATTTGACATCTACACCACTGTTCAGAGCGTGCTCCTGTCCTTCCCTCCCCAGGCGTCTCCGCACAGGATACCTCCAGCCCGGGGCGAGGGCGGTCAGGACGGAGCCGCGGCCGGCCCAAGGGCTCCGGAGGAGGCGGGAAGTCCAGCGGCAAGGGGCGGAGCCGCAAGTCAACGGCGGGCAGCGCGGCCGCCATGGCGGGGGCGATGGCCGGAGCAGCGGCGGCCTCCGCAGCAGCGTACGCTGCCTATGGCTACAGCGTATCCAAAGGTACCACCTTCTCCCTGACACGCCCCTACTGTAGTAAACCTGCCATTGCGAGTAACGTCCTCCCAGAGCCAGTACAAACTACTCTCTGAATATCTGTGTATACAAAATAAATGATCACTGGGATGCATTTCTCATTTAAAGAACACAAAAGGACTGTAACACACATACTGTAACGTACATTGTGTACCACACCAGTACTGTAACACCCATGCCGTACCACACCAGCACTGTAACCCACATATTATAACACACCAAGACTGTAAAGGCCTCAGTATACTTCAAAGAAATTAGTATTTGTCGGATTCGCAAAAGGCTGTTGAACTGCTATTGAATATGGCGCTGGGAACAAATGCCTGTATACTCACTTTGACTTGAGGTCTGTTCGTTTAATGATGCTCCAAGCCAGATGGATTAGAAACTGGTTATAAGTTTTATATCACAATTGTTGTCTCAATGCGCCCATAATGCAAAATGCTCAATGCAGAGAGACGACGATGCACGCTTGGACCGACGTGCAATATCGACTAGGGGGAGTCTTTGAGGTATTCGCAGTATTGCATGGCAGGATGGAAACGTAGCAAAACCCTGGTGAAATAATTAAAACTCTAGTGTTAAGAAAAAGGAAGAAAACTGAGTATAATCAACATATGAAATGTAAAAACAAGTTTATTTAAAGATGGAATCTCATCGGTATAGTCCCTGCTTGCGCAGTCATATAAGGGGATAGCCTATATCCTTGAACGGCTTCAGCCAGTCTAGCCTTGTTGACCAATTGCAGTGGGGGTGTGTTGGGGGACGGTGAACGAGGCTGTGCGAAACTTTCGACTAGTTTGGCTGGCCAGCCTGCACACACTACGGCGATCGATGCCAAATGCAACACTTCATTTTGGTCACAAACCAGCCATTTTGCCTTTGAGAATCCGCAAATTCAAATTAGTTTGAAGTATACCGAGCCCTTTACCCGCCTGTTGTAACACACCAGCACTGTAGCAGTCAGGCAGTAACCCATGTTGTCTGGTCTCTCTCATGGCAGGTATACCAGCAACCAGCCCGCTGCAGCCTTCCCTGGCACGCTCCTCGGCCGCGCCCGCCTTTGTGCCGAGCGGTACTTCTTCCCCCCACAGCAAGGGCGGGGCTGTTCCCGCTTGCTCTCAGACGCTAAGCCATAGTCGAGCGCACCACCCCCCCAACCCCTCCCGAAAGGGTAAAGGGCCATCGGGGACGCGGTAGCGCAGAAACACACCGGCCTGCCCCTCAAAGCTTTCACCCCCTGTATATTCCAACAGAAATCAATATAGACAAGCAACCTGCCCTACAGTATAGAGCTCCTTTTCTTTAATTGTATAAAGATTGATATACTTGTGCCAAAACAGGCTGTAAACATTAATTCCAAAACGCACAATAATCATTACTTCCCAGAGGGCACGAGCTACTGCATGGCCCAGCAGGGGGAAGTGGTGGTGAACTCAAAGCTCGTCGAAAGCAGTGCCCGTCGGACGCGTAACGAAGATATGGTGTTCACATCGCCTCGCCCGAGTGCTTGCATCGTGAAGCCAGCTGCCGTGCGGCACGCAGCATGGAGATATACAGTGCTCTTGATGTGTTAGAGAACCCATTCTCTTTGTGAAGACACAAGTCATCGGTCAAGGGCTAAATGAAGCTAAAACCCAGATGGACTGTACCAGTCTATACCTGTCAGGAAAGCACCACATGTATAGCTTGTGACCATCTACAAGGGTGGTTGAAATTGTTTTCAACAATCTGAGCCTTCTAATTAACTGTTTACAGGATTGGGCCTGTCGAGTTGGCTGACTCCGCCTTCATGTCATTTTAGCTTGTGTATTGCCCAATTATATGGTTTGATTTTTTAAAAGTTGTAGAAACGATCCTGACCAATACACTTGCACTTGACTTATGTGAGCAGAGTAAATCTGGTCCAGACTGTAACATGGTTGTATCAAAAGTATCACAAAAAAAGTATGTCTCTTGTCGCAACCTGGAAAATGCTTTCAATTGGTCAATATTTTCTTAAAAGAAGTCAACCCATTGATGAAATATATTTCACAACTAGCTTCATTCCTGTTTGCTTACTGCAGTTACATGGCAAAGTATAGGTCTGTTGGCCAGTGAAAGAACAGTATGCTCAAAAAAGGACTGCTTTTGTATTATTGGTCATATTTTTCTAAAACTAATTTGATGTCAATGCACTCACATCTACATTTAAAAGAAATCTCATGTAAGAAAGTTTTAAACAGCAGATGTTTTGAGAAGCCTTCTCTTGATATTGTTAATATCTGGGCTTAACACATATATTTTGTCTGTGGAAGGAAAAAGTTTTGGCATCGTTTTGTAGTAAATTAAATGTAAATGTTTTTGACTGAATGGTGAACATTGCTTGATAAGTACATGTTGCTAATAATTGTCAAAAGAATGACAGTCCACTGAGACTCAAAATGCTTAGATGCACAGTGTATCATAGCCTAAGTTAAAATATGGTAAATTATGATTTTGAACACTGTAAATTGTATTGAAACCATTTTATTTTTAAACGGGGCAAGGTGTAAGGTGAAGATGAGTGATCTGTGGATATTTGTGACATCCGTTAGCAGTACCATAGCAGAGAGACGGTGTGGTCCCGACGACAACACAAAAAAACAAAAACAACAAGCACTGCACATGATTCTCTGGTTTGCTTTGTTTGAGTATAGCATGGTGCAGTCAGTCAGTGTAAATAGCCTACAGGAGATTCTGTCTCTTAAATGTTTTTTCCCCTTTCTTTGTCTATTTTTATAGTTAATTGTGTAAATATTGAGGAAAAAAGGTTCTTTTACTAACTGGAGAAGCAAATTGAAAATAAAGAGTGCTAGAGATTTCATCTCCGTGTTCTCCACACATTTGTGCATGCGTGTCCTTGCGGCAAAATGTTGATCAGGCGCCGTGCACTGTTCAAGAAAAAATTAATTGCCAGTTTGCAGTTGAGCAATATGAGATCTCTACTGCGGGCAAGTCATTTGTGATCAAGGTGTGTGACGGCTTAAAGAACACAATGTTCTCTACGTCAACCACCCAGGTGCAGACTGGTAACCCCTATGACTCAAGGTTTGTTTTAATACCGCTGGTAAAAAGGTACAGAACCGATTTGGTTTTGATGCACCTCAATTACTTCCAAAAAGCATCTGAGACTAACAGTTTATTGAAGTCTGCTGTTAACATGATGTAAAAAATAAAGTTGCAAAAATAAAAAATAAAAATTCCTTTTACAACAAAGGGATACAGCCAGTCCCTGTACAGCGAAGCTAAAATGTCTACATATTCATACACAGACAGAATAGTTACAAACAATCAATATCTGGAACTGTAGGGTATGCAGTATAGTTTAATTTGAAATCACAAAGTTGGGGAAACCGTGATTGAGTATCTTCAATGCTACTTACAGCAATACAATAACAGATGGGGAAACCACTCTGTACCAGGAAAACAAGTGTACCGTGATGGAGTATCTTCAATGCTACTTACAGCAATACAATAACCATATGACCAATATTGCACAATACCCACAGATCTTACAGGTTTTACATTAAGTAGGAACACTTCTTGCACATACCACACCTCCCTTTGAACCATTAAAACACGGTTTTGTTTTTTCTGTGGTTTTAAAAAATTGTATGGCTTTTCATGAACAATAGACAAGGGCACATTCGTACAACAAGCGGTGCGCCTAACGAATGCATAACGGACGGATGTTTGGTTGGCGGTGTTAATTCTTCGCAGTGACCTCTGGCTTCAGCCCCAATGCAGGTGGCACAGGTTTAGAGGGTGGGCATGGTGGACTTGGATGCCAGCAGAAAGGGTATGAGAGAAAGGGTGGCGGCCTCGATGGAGAGCATGAGGGTGGCGGCCTCGATGGCGAATAGGTGGGCGTCCTCCACTTCGGGGCAGCACTTCCGCATGAAGTCGGCGAGCCGCAGCAGGTACTCGATGTTGTGGCCGGTCTTGCCGTGGCTCACGGCGATCTGGGCAGCGATCTTCTCAGGGCTGGCAGGTCCCAGGTAGATCGGGTTGTCAGCCGTGGCGATGTAGACCAAAGCGAGCAGCGGAGCCTCGTCGTTGTCTTGTGGGATGAAATCCACAGCTTTGGTGATGTAGCCCCCCAGCACTGCCTCCCTCACGTTTAGGTATTTGAGGGACTCCTCGATCTGGGACCCCGTGACCTCATAAGCCACGCCCCAGGTGCATGCCTGCAAGCGGTACAGAATCTCAGGTGAGTTTTGAGTCATAAAGAACGCAAATGAAACGCATGCATAACAATAAAGGTCAAGAGAATTTTTGCTTGATCTTTTGGCACTGCTTTTCTTTCTAAAGTAAGCCGCTGTAACGTTACTTGTTTTGGGCGAGCGCCCATTACGTAATAACAAATAATAAAATGTCACCAATAAGATGACTAAAATCCTATATTGCTAGGGCTGGAACAAATATGGGTGGGACCCTCAAATATCGGCAATATGGAGGTTAACACCAGACCAGCGGAAGCAATACTTACGTCATCATCTTCCACCAGCGTCACCACCCTGCCGGGCTGCGTCGTAAGAGAATGGGAAAGAATTGATTTAACGTCAAAATAAATTGTCATTTATTATAATAGAATAACTTATTGTCTTTATTACGTTATCTTTAACAAAAATCATATTAGCCCTCAACTAACTTAACAGAACATTTCTCACCATTTCGTCGTTGCCCCGGTGGAAATTGTCGCCATGCCAGAAGCGTCTCTTGTACCCCTGGATGTACCCGACCTTACTCCTGTTGAATTTGAAGTCAGGTTTCCATACAAGGGACCCGTACCCGAATATCCACAGACTAGTTTTCTCTGCCAATATGTCTTGGGGCTTCATTCTGGTCACTACTAGTTTTCGTTATAATGGTCAAAGGACAGGTTGGTGGTTTCAGTGCGATAGCTAAGGAGGCTAGCCAGCTAGCTACGTCCCCCGATCAAGTAGCAGCGGTATCGGTTGGCTCGCGGTTATGCCGCGTGTGGAGCCCAACTGCTTGGCAGTTTTGGCGATGGAATCATGCTGGATCTTTTGCTTTGCCTGATGCATGCCGATGCATTAGTGTTGCCGCATTATGCCTTAAAATTCCATGTTGGCCAATTTGGCTCTTAAAAACAAAGAATTCAAAACCGTTTAGCTGGCTACGTAGCCAGCCGTCTATCTTTTTCAAATAAAAAAAACACTGGCTAATTAATATTGCTGGAGCTAGTCACAAAATGTTACACACGTAAAACTATTCGATAAACTGCCTCACGACGGCTGGGTTAACGTTAAGCTGTCAGTTCCTGCTAAGCAACTACAGATCCCGTTTCCGTAACCGTAACTGCAACAGAATGGCTGACTGTACTTATAGTGACGACGACACGATTAAGTATGTGTGACCACCCAACTGAATTCTTTAGACCAATTGTATCGTTAAAGGGGTGGAGCTTGAGCGCAATACACACAATCGGTGGCCACTTTTGGGCACAACGCAAAAATACACATCTAGTTCGATGCCTCTATTGGTGTGTAGAAAACGGAGGTGTGCCACCCAAGGCATGCAATGATTCGTTCTCAGATATGTCAATCAATATAACCAGACATTTGAATGGCTATGGCTCCAGTCTTTTGAGTATTGTTGAATATTTTAAATGTGCTCTTGGCTGATGCAACAAGACGCAGTATTTCAGTCTTGGAGGTAACGATTCGCGGTATTGCATCAGTTATCTTGAATATTTGAGAGGTGTAGCCTACATGCAATTCAGTGCTAGGAAGTTTTATATTACAATGAAGGCACATATCTAATTACCATGTTCAATGGCTATATGTATGCCTTGTTCTATTTACAAATGTTTTTGAGATATTTTAATTATTTTCAGATAATTGATGTAATTTTTTTGGAATAATAGAATTATATCTCAATAGAATTAATAAACTTGAATTTGTTTGGGAATTATGTAAGGGTCCACATAATATGGTCCATACGCATACTTTTGCATGATCAATCATATCATCTACAACATGAAGTTGTATTGAGAAAAGGAATCATTTTGGTTTATATTGCTCTTGGCAGCAAATAACATGGACAGTGATGTCAATTATAAATATTGAATTCACGATGTGAGTGAGACTCAATTTTATGACAATTTGATATCTGGACTTTAACTTATTGAAATGAGACACTGGCTTGCTTGACATTTTGCAGGGGTCATTGACCTGCCAATCTCATGTTTCTGATCCAGACACATGTGCAAGGCTGTGGGCTGATATAGACTAATGATGATGTCAAGAAATGCCGCCGATATGTCCGGTTGTTTACTGGGAATTTAGCTGGACTGCGCTGTTAATCTACAAATGAGGATCAATGACAGTGATATTATGCACAGTGTCAAAACCTATCATTAACAAATAATATGGATATAGACCTATCATACAAATACCGTGCACTGAACTGGTGTGTGCATGTCTAACAGAAATATGGTAATATTTCCTGATTATTCAAGACCCTCATTATTTCAAACAAGAAAAAAGTAAATTATTTTCAGTGCAATTTCAAAATAGCACCAGGTTCTCAGAAAACTCTAAAGTCTCTTACACACAGGCACTCTGCAGCAGGTGTTCTCTAAAAGTAGAATGGTTGTTTAATCAGTCTGTTTATCAACTTTCATTTTGACCTCAGACAAGAACACTCACACTGAGGCCCTCACCTTGGGCGCCATACCTTATAAACAAACTTTGATACCTCTTGTCACACACCTCCTGTTTTAAAGCATTGATAACAAGCTCCTATCTCGTTTTATAAAGGTGCCCTTTCTGCACATGTTCAGGGATTGTATTTATGCAGGCCTTCATATCTAACCACAGGCAGTAGTGTCACATAATGCACACTTAGTTTTACACTCTTGCTTTGTTAAGTAAAAACAGGAGCATGTTTGGAGCTGCCTAGCACCTCATCTGGTACTTCTACTTTCTGACTGAGGTTGAAACACTGATGCCTAACTGTTCTGTGGCTGCAGTTCAACCCCTCAAAGCCAAAAAAGGAAACTTGGTTGCCATATAAGGTGCAGGAGCTGATTACAATAAGTTTTTTTTAAAACTTAGTTTGCAAATACTGTATTTCTTGCAGTGGTAGTTTTTGATTGGTCTTGCCTCCCGCCCCTGGACACAGATAGGTGTACAATGTATGGAAACTCCCAGGCATTAACTGTAAAGTCTACAATCTTTTATCAACAATTGGTCTAAAGCATCAACCAACTTGATACACTGTGCACAGCAGTGTAACTATTTCCCACAATTCCTCAGAATATCTGGAAAATCCAATTTGTCGTATTTTTTCTGTCATTATTTCTTTCATATAAATCGATCTTCAGGAGTGGTAATGTTTCATCATGGCCAGAAACACAGAAGTCAAATTTGTATCAGGGTTTTATTCCCTGCTTTGTGTTATTGATTAAATATGACAGGTATGCAGATCAGGACCGGATGTAGGCAGGGGCACGGGGGCTGCCTCTTCTTAGAGTCCCTATATAGAGAGAGTAGCGACAACTAACGATTTGACGCCATTTTGAGTCCATTCAGTGCGGAGCCGCCGTATGGCGCTAGTGCATTGAACCGTGTATTCCATTATGTTCTCTATGTATGAGAGATGGGAATGGTCTTTTCCATGTTGATAATGAACAAATTATGTGAAGATGACAAAATAGAAGATTTATGACAACTAAGAGCCATATGATAAAAAAGAAAATCACAGAGCTGGTTGTGATTTAACAGTCACAGACATTTAGAACCATGACAAAGAAGGAATGAACTACACAGGTACACGTGCTGCTTTCAGCCTCATTTTAATTTCAGGGAGGCGAGAGCGAGACTCGAACTCTCACCTCCCTGCTTATACATGTACAATACAATGTTATTTATTTATTTAATTAATTTCCAGGCATGAAATCAGAAATATATACAGAACAATGTCAAGGTATGACAAAATAGAACCACATTACAGAACAATGAAAAAGAAAAAGACACACCAGCCAATGCCTGGGGATTGCCTAAAAGAATGGATCAATTCTGTCGAGAGGCTCTCCACATTGGCAGGTGCACACAAAGAATTACATTTTGAAATTAAACAAGCATGTACACGTACTTAAAAAATAAAAATAAAAAATCTAATATTTATATTAAATAAACCTCATTTAATTTTTACAAAAGAGAAATACTCCATTACCCCTCTTCCATTACTATATTTAAATGTTTCTATTTTTATATTTTATGTTTACACCTCCACCCCAATGAACGGAGTAATCTGCATAATATGTTTCTCCTAAGAAACTGTCTGAGTATAGTTTATAGCAATTTTGATTAGAAATATAGAAAAACCTGGCAGAGAACTGACGAAGAAGTTGCTTTCCATCCAACACGACTGACTCCCAGATTTTCCGTCTTTTAGCATCTGATGGAAATCTATACATCTTGAATCCCTTCTCCGTTCTATTTGTGCACCCACAGGCGCTACAACCTGTCATTTTGTCGTAAAATCGATGTAAAACACGAATGAGAACGCTGCGTACAGCGGGAAAGTTAAAACGCTGACCGATATGCGTCCGATCCTGATTCTGTCCGCGATGGACTCAAAAGGGCTCCACGCAATCACGTGACTAGATTTTTCCGGACCCTCTATGTCGCTACTCTCTCTATATAGGGACTCTACTTCTTCTGCCCCACCAGTGCCCTCTCCTCAAAAAGGATAGAAATATTACGAACTGTAGTAGCTTTTACTTAACGACTTTCAGTGCCAAACTCAAACCTGACGCAATAAATATTTAGAACATAACAAACCTAGGTAACGTGACTGGCATGGCCATTATATACCCTTAGTTCAACAAACAAATTCACGGTTCACGGTTACTCACTTTTTTCATTTATAATAGTCCACAAGTATATCAAATTTATGCAGAGAATGTATTGCGAACACTAATAATTAAATTATCTGTATAATTTGCCTGGGCAATAGCCTAGTAGACTTGGCTATTGTCTTTTTTTTTTTGTTTAGCAAAAATTACTGGGAAATATGCCATCCAATGTCAAGTGTCAAGTGTCTATTTTGTGATGATACAGCATGATAGCTATTATCATTTGGCAGAGACGTCCTCGCTACACACCTTTCCGACATGAGGCTACTAACGTTATTTATTAGCTAGCACGGAGTAGCTTGTGATAAGATATCGGTGCCCATTTATAACGTGATATTTTTTTTAATTGACGGTAGTAGGGCAGAAGACGACGTCATAGTTATTTAATTCATGTTGGAGGAGCTTGGGTAAGAAAAGGTAGTTTATCAAGATTTGAAATGCCTCTTCCTCTCTGGAGGGAATTTAGCTAACGTTAGCTAGCTAACAATATGCAGAATTGTTTGAAAGCGGAGGAGGACGTGGTGAATTATTTTTTATTGCAAAATCCATTCCACTCATTGGAAGTCAGGGAGAATGTGCGGATTAAAACGGTCGGAGGTATAATTTAACACTTAGTTTTAGAGTAGCCTCGCTACCAAACCACCTGTAACCTATTACTGGCCGTGTTTTCTCACGGGAAAGTCACTGACATGGACTGTGCAGGATTTTGGCGACATAGGCTTAAAGAACATAAAACCTTGACGAAAAGGTAAGGCGAAACAGAGCACGTAAATGTTTTTTTGGTAGTATTGGCACTACAGCATTTATAGGCATGCAAGAGCTGGCATTCAGGGGCGTAATGAAACGGAGAATTCTGATATGTTTTGATGTGTTTGTGGAGACGAGGCCTAGTTGTCCCGGTTCAACTTCACTGAAGAGCTCATCATTGCGCAAACTAGAACGTTAGCGGTGGCAGGATTTAAATATGTGGATGGGTCAAGTTAATTAAGATTGAGCCTGTGTCCAAATCAGAGACTTATCTACTGCATCACTTGCCCAGAGGCTGTGTCCAAATCAGAGACGTATCTACTGAATCACTTGTCCTGTGTAACGTTCCTAGCATAGCCTACTGAAACCCGAAAATAGGTATTATCATCCGGCGATCAATTTTCTCAAGCAGTATAGAGCCGGGCCTGATGCAGGTCTCTGAAAATACTTAAACACTCAGTTTACTAAAACCTTTTCTCTCCTCCTCTGTTCCGTGAGAATTTGCGAGGGATATGCATGAGAACGGCAGTTGGTCGGCATGTTCCGCGTGTTTTAATCAGACGGGAAGCAGGAAATGATGTCACTCTGTAACAAACAGGATGCTGTGATTATAACACAATGCACATGGTTGACTGTGTGATGGAAACCCAAAGGCCAGAGAGTGGGGCCGAACTGGCAAAATACACTCAGTTGGGTGGGGCCAAGGAGCAGGTTGTACTTCGGTTCGAAGGTTTTACCAGATGACTAATTACGCAAGTGATAACAAGTGTTTCTGCCTGTGACAAGAGGAAACCTTTTCCAAGCCTTGTAAAACATGTTGCTTCCACGGCATCCTTTTTCCACAAGCAAAAGCTGAGAACTGCGGATGACCAGACTGTCATCATAAACAGGATGCAAGAGATGTACTCAGGCCAATGTTATGCTCCTGACTGGCTATAAAGTTGATTGTATGGCATCCTACAGCAAATTAGGTTGTTTATTCAGACACATTAATGCAGGATGTTTGCTTGGACAAAGCATTTAGCTCTCATTATACTTGTAACATTACTTACTGTTTTTGGAGTCTAGTGCAGTTTGGGGACTGAGAAGTGTGGTACCAATAGGGTAAGCGTAAGGTAACCTAACTATCTACTTAATGCATGTAAATTGACAACAGCAAAGCAAATAAGAACATTATTGTTCTAATTTCTCACAATGGAAGGTCCAAACCTTGACTAGATAAAGCAAGTCTTGACTGGTTACCCAGGTAGAAGCGGTATAAGTTGATCTGCATTGTCAGTTTCTCCCATGTATCTTTGTGTATTAAATTTATCTGTAACTTACACACATTGACTGCAGTCTTTTTCACATTAAATAATAGTTTCTGAGGACACAAGACAAGTAGCATTTATTTTGTTGAAAAAATAATTGTTTTCAGCTTTTGTCTTTGAGAAAACCATCAGAATTTTTTAATATTGGTTTGATTATTAGTTTTTATCATATACAATTATGTGAAGCTACAAATTGAAACCTTCCTACATATAAGGCTAGAGTAATACTTGAATTATTTATTGTAATGGTTGTCTGTATAGGTAACCATCGTAATACACTATTCAACTGAAAATAGCTGTATTTTGACTTCCCATTCAAAGTTACAAAGATCTCTGTTTGAAAGAAAAAGATGATGTTGTTTTGAAAGGGATCTGAAAGACCCCCCATTCCGAAAGGGCATCTGTCTGAGGTTCTACTGTAAGAAAAACAAGGGTGTGAATATTTGTGACACATTTTTTTGGGAAATAAATGTATTATTTGAGAAAAGTATTATTTAAATGAATTCCATTCAGTCATTATTGAAGTATTTTCATAATTAAAATATAGCTCAGCTCATGTATTATTCATTTGATGAGTCTCTTTTGTTCATCTTTATCAACGGTCTGAAAATCTTTTGAAAATGTAAAAATTAGAGGGCGCTGTGAAAGTACCACGTTTTGCAGGAAAGTGTTGCTGTGGCTGTAATGTTTGGGTCTTTAGTTTGGGGGAGTGTTTGCTTCTTATATTAATGTGTAATGTTATATTGGCCTTTTTAAAAAGGGTATGAATAACCTGTGTAGCTAGTCAGATGTAGGGGGTGATTATGTGGCCAGATTTGGATGTAGAGAGCTTTTCGAAAAGTGGCATGGTATATTTAATGCCAACACGGAGGTCATGGATTTTTTATGTCTCATCCAAAGAACAGAAACATATTTGGTTTTGTTTAAGCGAGAGTTTTCTGTATTAAAAATCAGGATGGAATATTATTATTATACAGCAAAGCAAATGAGAACAACATTGTTCTAATTCGTCACAATGGAAGGTCCAAACCTTGAATGGATACATTAACCGGGGCTTACTGTGTCCAAAAAAGTTAATTAATATATGTTGTTTTTAGTATCAAAACAGAAACAAACAAAAAACGTTAAGTGGTGTATACACCTGAATGAATTATATTTCCCCAACTGCGATATTGATTAATTATATTTCAAGGGGGTATAGTTTGTAATCTGTGGTCAAAATTATTTTTGCCACACTTTTCTTAAATTTGATCATTACAGCTTTGTCTTACACACTCTTGGAAATGAAAGAGGAATTGTATTTAAGCTTCCAAAACATGCTATTACATTTTGTTATAGCATAGATGCTTTCATCAGCAGGGGTTTTTCGTTTATAGATTTTTAATAAATTTATTTCTTAATTGCAAACTATTTTCCTGACGGAGAGGCAGAAAGTCTCATCACTGAAAACGGGGGATTGTTTGAAAATGTCCAGATTTCCCAGTGGTGTTGTCATTCTCTCATAATCCACATTGAACAAATACAGTACCAGATATATAAAATAATAAAATAAAATAATTAAAAAGTTAAAAAACCCAGAACACAATAAAAACAGCTTCAATATTTTTTTCTGGCTTCATATTTTAAAAAAACAAAAACATTTTGAAGGCATAACAATTACACAACATGTTTTCTTTCCTTATAAATACACATTATGTACAAAATAATCATATAAAACATAGAAATATCAGTGCTTCATAATGTTTAAATTAACATCAGAAATACACATCTTAAAAAATATCTTTATTGGCTCTGTGATTTCAGTACTAATTATAGGCAGTCTTGGTATGATAGTCATTTTATCTTCTTTTAAATGTGTTTATGGACCATGTTGCATAAATAGAAGTCAATAGTTCTATTTCATGGAGTCCACTGACATGGTGTTGTCTTTTGTGGTTCTGTGGTTTTCTCTGACCCCTTCACCCCTTCGGTTATATTGTGCAATTAATCAGAGAACATTGGGGTACAAAAAACAAAAAAAGTGAAAGTTCTTTTAAGGCTCTGTTATTTGGACGGTATACAATCTTCATAAATATTGTGGAAAATTAAAACAAAGCAAAGTTTGATGCACTTAATGCAAGTCTTGGAAGTTGTAGAAAAGGAACCGTTTCCAATAGTTTCTTTTTTCTTATACTTTTGAATGAAAATGTTTTTTCTTTTTCTTGCATAGGGTTTGCACAGGGTGGAGGAGACAGGGAATAGCTAGTACTTCCCCTCCACTGGATTATTGTCTGGTTTGCTTCTGATTATCACTGCATCGCGGAACATCTTCATGGGGGAAACGCTTCCTTCTCTTTATCTTCCCACTGCTACAAATGTCCAGGGCCGTGTTGCTTGTGTGTGGACCTACTGATAACCTGCTAAAGGCTGGAAACATGGAGGACCCGTATACCTGTCCCCACAGTACACACTCTGACCTCTGTTTAAAAACAAAGTTCAAAGACCACATGCTTACTCTCTCCAGTTCCCATGTTTTTTTTAAAGAGCAGCGATACACAATAACATTTAAATAACTCCCAGTCTGGGTTTTTTCGTATTTGTAAACAGTCCAGAGGATATTCCGTCCTGATGGTGTTTTTAGTTTCCTAGCGGGATGCTTTCTGGACCCCTTCCACCATTTATACCTGGAAAGGAAGGAGGGGGAGGTCAGGTTCCTGATATGTGGTGAGAAAAGGGGAACTGAAACCGTCCCAGGAGGATAAATCAAATAGCCCGTCTCAGCACGGGCTACACTATTTATCTCTGCTGGCACACTGTTGTCCTCGTGTTTAGCTTGGCAGCATCTGCTCGAAATTCCTTTAATTTATAATCAAGTAAAAATACAGGACATCTCTTGAGACAGACTGAGGCCATAACACGCTAAATAGGAAATGTAATTACGCATGGTGAATAGTATTACAGGTATTGCTTTGGTCCTTGCCTTATCAATGTCAGTTTTTAGAATGACTATATAGCCGACCTGATTCTAGCTGTTAAAATATACACTGCTGATTCGGGCCGTTCGTTTTTTGGCACCTCTTCAAGTTCACTGTATATAATCACTGCCAGCAGGGATAAGCAGCGCTAACATTAAGAGCAAGACTATCACACAGCATTCTGTATTACATGCTGATCTTTCGGCGAAAAACATGTGAAAGGGTAAAAAAACCCAAAAAAAACATATTTACCTCAGTTGCTATGACACACTCATTCCTTTCCTCTGCTATTACAAACACAGACTGGTACTCAGAGTCCCATGGGGAACATATCGTTGATATTCTGCACTCCGGCTTTTCTCTGCAAGCATAAATTGCAGATTACAAAAAGTACATGACCTTGCTGTTTACTGCACTCCAATACATGAGCATGTGCTGGCTGATACTGTTATGACAGCATGATAAGGTAAGAACTTGTGAAAAGGTAAGAACTGGCATGTGGTTTCAAGGTTTAAAACAGGCCCTACTGGAGAAAGAACCTTTTTAAAATGTCAATATATTTAAAACAAAAAAGGCAACATTTCTTGCAAATGTTCCTAGAGGTCTCCAAGGGAACATGAAAATTGGCATGTAACATTGTTGCAGGGATGTTTGTGGAGTTTGGCAAGCTATCATTCTAATAACGTGCTTCAGGGTTCGGCCAGGTCGAACACACACAGCCAAGCCTTGGACAGACAATATTAATGGGCCATTCTTCCTCTTCCTCACAGGAAATAACATTACAAAAATACACAGTCCTGCATTGAATCCTCCCAGCCAATGTGCGACAGCCACGCAGGTTTTCTGCCATGTTGTTGTTGCTAGCACACCGAGACAACATCATGTGTTTGCTGGATTTATGCCATTTTCTAGGCCACACATGATATTCATTACTGAGAAATGCACTGTGGAACATCTGCTAGCTTACCTGTACATTCTACTCAATGGCACTTTCTCTTCTAAAGTCCTCTCATATTTGTGACTTTTATCATCCTGCAACGGTTGGGCCTTAAAATCCTTGGTGGAATTGTGTTCCAAGTGGTAGTAGTTGTGTTTATAGTTGGCCTTGTCCGGGGCACAGTCCACGTCCAGGTCTACCTTCTTGTTGGTGTTTTTGAGCTGCTCGGGGGGTATCAGGTTGTCCTTCCGGGTCTTGGAGAGGTTGTTCATGGTCTCCGAGTCCCGCTCATTCCTCGCCCCCAGGCCCGGCCCGCAGCGGAGGGCGACGATCACCATGGCGAGCAGCAGGAGCAGGGCCACCAGGCCCACGCCCAGGGCCACGGCCGCCCACTGGAAGCGGTCGCGGGGCTCGACGCTCGGCGCGACGGGAAGCGTGGCGGTGAAGTACTCGCACCGGGGCCCGGTGAGGTCGGCGGCGCAGGCGCAGGCGGCGGGCTGGCCGGCGACGCAGGTGCCCCCGTTGAGGCACGGCCGGAAAGCGCAGGGGTCGGTGGGCGCGTCGCAGTCCCGGCCGGAGTACCCCGCCGGGCAGACGCAGCGGTAGTCATTGATGCCGTCCTCGCACGTCCCCCCGTTAGCGCAGGGGCTCCGAGCGCACTCGTTAATGTTGATCTCGCAGCGATGGCCCGTGAAGCCGGCACGACAGCTGCACACCGGCACTCCGCTGTGCACCACACAAAGTCCACCTGCCGAGCACACAGATATTACACGCCTGCACACCACGTTTACATAGTGTGCTCACCACACCACATCACATATTACACACGCCTGCACACCTCTATATATTTCACACACCTCAAGGACATTTTTGAAAATAAGTGCAATTCCTCAAGATGTCTTTATGTGAAAAGATAGTCACTTAAGAAAATTTTAATGGAATTTTTAATAGCCAAAATTATAGGGATTATCTTGGCTTTAGCAGACTTATTGACCATTATTTCATATTCTAAATATGAGGTTGTGCGTAATAGCTGTTGGTGTGGGAGAGAGTTGCATATTCTAAATACTGTATGAGGTTGTATGTTGCTATTGGTGTGCTGGAGTTATTATACACGCACCATTGGCACACGGGAGGGACGTGCACTTGTCGACTTTCTTCTCGCAGTTGAGCCCGGTGAATCCGCGCGGGCACTCGCAGGCGTAGCTCCGCCCCTCGTCTCGCTCCCGGCACCTCCCGTTGTGGAAGCAGGGGGAGTCGGCGCAGGTTAGCAGGCTGTGCTCACAGTGCAGCCCTTCGAACCCCTGGGGGCACACACACTGGTACCCTCCGTCCAGGTCCTGCATGCACAACAAACAGGATTCAGAACAGGGCATCGGTATTCAGTACAGTCAGTTAGACTGCCAGCTACAGTTGGCACTTGCACAGTGAGTATTTCATAGCAGACAGTAGAGCGCATCACTGCATTAAAAACCAGGGCTTTATCAGGGCATGGTACTCAACAGGCACTGCGTACGTTATTCTGAGACTCATAATTGAAGCAGGCGAAATGCATGAAACCACGCCGTTGGGTCTACATTACGGTGCACGCACGTTACGGCACATTTACATGTCATTTAAAAACGATTAATATTTGGCTGAATTGTTTTGACATTTGTGGATGCACAACCTAGACCTACACCTAAAATGTCCCTCACACATCTGGCTAGCTGTCCTCCTGGTCAGTCTCGTGTGACTGAGGGAAAAAGGACTCAATCTGAGCACTCGAATGTAGTCAGTTACTACCTCTGCGCTTGCTGGATTGTAGACTTAAGCCTTAAAAAAAATACTGTGATCAATGAATAAATGGAAATCAATAGATATTCAATAATAATAAATGAATGGGTAAATTATGTTATAAGTACCCATAAATGACATCCCAAATACCCCTAATGGGCTCTGTACTCCAATTTGATGTATGAACTGTATGATATCTTATCTCCAGCATGCATGCACTCTGACCCTGTTTACAGTTGCGAGAGACCTGCATGCAGCATGCCAGCAACCTCGTCAACGGGTGAAAGGTCACAATTTCACCTTCCTCTGCGTCGGAGAAGAGGCCGGCACAGGGGAACGAAAAACAAAACAAAAAAAAGAAACGCGGCTTTTTAAACAGCTGCGAGGGAGAGGTTACGCCCTGTCGCAGGAAGGGACGCTCGGGTGGGCGGGGTCTGGGGGGGGCGGGGGAGGAGCTCACCATGCACCTCCCTCCGTTCCTGCAGGGGCTGCTGTCGCACTCCTTCACTCTCAGATGGCAGTCGACGCCGGTGAAGCCCGGTCGACAGGAGCAGGTGTAGCTGCCCTGACCCGTGTTCATGCAGGTGGCACCGTTCAGACAGGGCTTGTGGTGAGTGCAGTAGTTCAGGTCTGGGGACGAAAGCTTACAAAAGTTAGAGAATGTGTTTGCGTGCAAACAATAAGCTTCACCCTTTAACCCCTCGCTAAATCACTGAGACCAAGAACCAGATGCCTGTTCCATCCGTTTGGCAGACAGATTTTCAAATATTTGCCTCGATGTTGCATTTTTCGAACGTGATGTCATAGGATCATAAATCAGAGGCAGCATAGATACTCTCTTCTATGATGCCGCGGGGGCGCAATCCAGCAGCTGCTCCAGCTCTTTAAACCTCTAAACCCCGCAGGACCGGGAGAGATCGCTCAATTGGTTTATTCCGACTGGATCAGATATACAAGGGTCAAGCTATAGCAGATGCCTGCAGGCTCTAGACCACCCCCAGACCAGCCCCAGTCTCTACAGTAACGGACACATGCATTACTGCCCACAGGCCGCTCCCCGGTTAGACAAAGGGGGCGGGTCTTACCCTGGTCACAGAAGAGGCCGCCCCAGCCCTCCTTGCAGGTGCACTGCCAAGGCTGTTGGCAGGTGGCGTGCTTGCACTTGGGGTATATCTTACACTCGTCACAGAAGACGCCTTGCCAGCCGTCTCTGCACCTGCGAGAAACAAAGCCTTCAGAATCAATCGCGCATACGCACCCGTCTCTAGTGTAAAATACACTGCGTAAATGTAAAAACCCTGTCACTACCCTGAACAAAAGGGAGAGTATCCTTCTTTGGTTAAACAGGAAAGAACGAAAACGCAGAAAATAGTACAGTAAGGCACGGTGAATAAAAATTATCTTTGAAAGCCTCTGAGGAAAATTCTTCCACAACTTGGCTACTAATCCTGAACAAATAAACAAAAACGGCAGAACGGCGCAGGTCGGTTCGCTTGATAAACTCACTGATGCTTCCTAAGACTAATGCTTCCATGTAGATTTCCAGTGAAATTAAAAACATGACCGATGCATGCCAAATGTACTTTTGCTGCATACTTACACACACTCTCCTGGTTTTGTACAATTCCCTTGGCTGCACCCTTCAAGACATATTGCTAAAATGAAAAAGAGAGAGAGAGCCACACATTAGCTTCACTTCAGAGTACCATTCTTATCGGGGCTTACTCTGTAAATAATTTTGCCATGGCAACCCTGACCCCAATATGACAAATAATGATCTACATACAGGTAGACATTGTTTTCTGTTAACCGTCAATTCAAGCTACCAGACAAAGTACACAGTATTTTACCAGTTTCTTATGTTGAGTATTGCATTACATATGTATTATATTTGATTAACCACAATTTTCATATTTCTAAAGTAGCTTTGTTCACTGTTGCATCAAACAAAAAAAGTATGCTAGGCTAATGTCAATAGTTAAAATGAGTTTTGGACATCCGGCTGTCTTGTATGACAGAGAAAACATGAGTTAATATGAGATCTTAAATGCAGTCAGTTATGGCTATTGGTCATGGCCATCTGAATTGTATTCTTGGTCTTTCAAAATATAAATATACGCCTGCAGTAGTAGCCTACATTGTTGGTCCCTTTAATCGTTTAACTGCCATGAATTAATTATGTCCATTTTAGATATTGCACTAATATCACTAATTGCATTACAGTAGATTTAAATGCCCTTCCCCTTTAACGTGTTCAGACACAAACAAATGGGTTGATCTCTGTCTTAACACGTTAAAGTAAGTTAAGTAAGTTTTGTGAGCATAGGTTGAGCTTGCTAAACACTACATACTCATATAGTTCTTGAAAACTTTGTCTTTAAATTCTCCTGTTTTACTTTGCCCAATGACCACATATTGTATACCCAGCAAACAGTGGACGTCCCATTTCAGTCCCCTCAAAGTTATTATGTGACGTTCCCTAGGGATGTCCTAAAAACATTACTAGGATGTTATTAAAGTCCTAGGAAGGTCACTGTTTGATTACAATATGACATTTAATTTGAATTTATCGGGGACGTTCAAGCAACGTCCCTATCCGGTTATGATCTGACGTTGTGCTCATAACATTCATGGGACATTCAGGGACGTTCCTGCAACGTCCGTTACTGGTTACAATGTCACGTAATGAATGTCTGAGGGAGGTTACTAGAACGTCCCAGGAACGTTCTCTGTGACGTCCACGTAACGTTTAGAATACCTTACAGAAACACGTCAAGGCGACGTCCTGATGAGATTTCGAGACGTTCAGGGGACGTAATTTTGTTAGCTGGGTATATGCTAATGACTTCTGGCGTATTTTTAAGACAATCGATGAGAATCTGATACCTAACAAAAGCAGGCTTATGCTAAAGAAACCCCTCGATTTTACTACTGTTTGTGTCTGGTTTCATGTAGGTTCATATTGATCCCGACTAGTTATACAACCAGGGTCATTAACGACAGGTTATCCCAGAACAGATTCTTGCTGTCAAAAGAGAACAGATGCTCCTTTGTTGTTTGTAGTTCCGCGCGAACCAAATCCACAGCAGCTACATTGCCCGCTCCTCGGCGGTTGCACGTGGCGGATAATAATGGCCTGATTATTAAACGAACTCGTGCCACTCCCCTATTAGGGCGCGTGGGCCGAGTAGCCTACACCGCACGCGCTTTTACGAGGAGAAATCTGAGAAGAATGGGTGGGTGAGACAATACGTGGAGCTGCCATTGGAAGAGTAGTGTGTGCGTTGCCAACAAAAGTAAACACCACGACTAAAAGTCAATGTTGTAATATTGGGACTGCCAAACATTCAAAAATTGCATACGCCAACAATAAACTGACCGTGAAATAACTGTTCTAGGATACAGATTTCTGAAGGACAAATTCAATTACATGAGATATGCCTATGTAGCTACTTGTAATAAAAGCATATTTAACCAAAAGATTTGAACTACACCATCTCAGTTGGACTTGCTAAGAATGTAAAATGAACATAACGGCAAAAGGGTCTACTACTAGGCCTATAAATAATGATAATCATAATAATGACACACATAGGCTACATACATACTTTAAATTGACCGCTATGGCAATTTTATATCTACTTATCTTTATTTAAAAAATCGTTTTTGCTCTTCGTTCTTCATTTATTCGGTTGGCCAACAAGTCCATTATAGACTAGCCTACTTCATTGGCTGCAACAGCATGAATCAGTAAAACAAAGTAATCTTACGAGTGCGTACACTTTTAAATCCACGTAGCCCTATATATGAATGGACGGTGGACGTGGTCTTTTGACACTGTTCTGCTTATAAAGATTAAATGTGACAAACGTAGCGAAACGGGCAGTGGCTATACAGCCATCATCCCACCATTCCACGCTCCTTATAGCCTACATCAAATGTCTCCCATCAATGTGTTATTAATGAGGACAACACTGAAAAAAGCAATGTCAAAACGCTGCAACGGCACATTGCCGAATTAGGGTATAGGTAACTACACATGTATGTCAATCTGTTCAAACGTGGGGTTCTGAAGCAAACCCCAGTTCTCTGAGACCAGTTGATCGTTTTCTCCGGTTGCTTACGTTCATCGCAGTATTCCCCCTTCCAGCCAGGGAGACAGGAAATCTGCCCTTCAGGGTTGCAGATGTAGTGGCCAAAACGGTCGTCCCTGGGCACGCATATTTTGGAACAGCTTGCGCCGTAGTAATTTTCATTGCAGATGAACCGGTAAGAATACCTTAGCTCCGTCTGCTTCCCGGTCTGAACATCCCGAGACCACTCATCCCCTACTTCCAACTTTCTCTGGATGGCAAAATAGCTAATCAATAATTCGGGGTTCTTTGTGTCTGAAAAGGAAATATAAAACAAAAAGCAAACAATTGCAATTTATGTTTCGAATTTTTTTTTTAAATATACATTTTAAACCGCGTGTGATTAAATATAGATCCAAATACAATTTTATAAACTGTAATAAATCACTGTGTGTGTGTGTGTTTGTGTGCGCGCGACAAAATATGCTAAGAGTACTTGGCGCCCAACACTGATTGTAATTACGCTTCTGTCAAAGCCCAACATGCCGTTCTTTCAAGTGCACTGAGAGTGCGATTGAAATGTCCTCTTCCTTTATGTCAGCAAAACATTGTCATACCATTATTCTCATTCCAAAGGGCGGAACAGCAAAGGTGTAAAATACAGGAAGGGGCAGTCAGAAGGTTTTGGCAAGGTTAAAATATTCTCACCAAAGACCAGCTCTCTTTCCCACGCCAAAAATAAACCAAAGGAAGTGCAATTGTGTCGAGAATAAGAATGAAAAAAAAAAGTTTTGTAGCACGTACCAAATAATAAACGGATATGCAAGCGAGGCACTAACTACATTCATATTAAAAATTTAAGCACAATAATGTAGAAGGAATATATTTGTTAAAAAAATAATCGTAATAAATCGTATATTTGTTCTGCGAGTAGCCTGTAAAATGAAAATAACAAGCGTTTGAGTTTAATGAAATGTATAGAAATGTCTCCCTCTGGTGGCAAAAGTTTTACTTCACTTACCTACAGGTTTATCCTCAAACGGAGAATACCAAGCTTCGACAATTAAAGAAAATGATCCCTACAACAATAAGAAAAAAATACTTCATTAACTACATATATATGTTGTAAAAAGAACAACTAAATGACACCACATATATTCGCAGATTACAGAAGAACACTGACACATTAGCTTTATAGGCTAATAGGCCTAATACAAAAACTCAGTTTTTTTACTCTACAAGTTAACGTTACACAAGAAATTTTGTGAAATAAATGAGCCTACATTTTCAGGTTATTAATGATGACATACGTCTGTCTATATTAAATTAGCCCACAGTTTTAAAAAAAAAATCGAGTTTATTTATTTATGTATTTATTTTTTAAGAGCTCCCTAAATTCCGTTTTTCTTCTTAGGTGCACATAAACAACGTCGAGGGTCTTACCAGCCATGCATAGTTTAACGGCAGGCGGATTGGTGTACTAAAGGTGCCATCTCCCATTGCACTAAACGAGTTGGATCCCAGAACTGGAGTGATGGCAGTACCGAAGATGCAGTTTCCAGGAGACACCACAGCCTGATAGTTCTTAAGGCAAACTAGAAAAAATGTCTTGCAGTCGGGTTTGCACGCATTTCCGTTCGCAAGCAAACCTCTGCTGTTCTTAAACTCCTGAAGATCGAGCTCGAATACACCAGATCCAAACACCTTAAGAGAAAAACAATATAATTTTAAACATTGTTTAATTCACTGTTCTTTCAATGATAGGGATTAAGACCTGTCAATGCCGCGATAAAGACCCAATTTAATCTGTAATTTACCTGCGTTGAAACTGTAGTAATGATAAGCACTACTGAAAAGGTAAACCAAAATGCCATTCTCTCCGTTCTGTAAGCAGCTGTGTATAACAACCTCAAAAACTCCTTTCCCAAATTGTCAAGACAAAATATATATCCTTCTTCGGGCTCGCTTTGTAGAGCCCCCTTTAATAAGCCCAAAACATCAAGTGCAGGTAAAATTCCAGGTTATCCAGTTGTCCAGGTTGTGCGCAAATCAATATCCAGAGCAGGTCCCTTTCTTGCTTTGGCTGTGGTCAGCTGGCGTGCACTCCCGATGGTGTCGATACCACCGTTGTGTTTTGCACATTCAGAGGCGCGTGTCCTTTCTGGGGAAAAAAACAATACTGCGCAGCAGAGGCGCCACACGCAAGGCTTTGCCTGCTATTCCTCAATGAAGAGTGACTTGCCTTCTTCAGTTTATATACTTGCTTCTATCCGCGCTGCTCATTGCATATACTGTCAGTCAATAAACCCCTCCCCTTTTCATATTCACACCCACCTCTCTACCAACACTTATATCCAGATTTAAACCCCCCAATGACAAACCAATAGAGGCGCCCGGCTATTAACAAACCGAGCATCTGTTGACATATTTCCAGGATGCAATCACTATAATGGCAATTATGCACAGTCGAATAAAATAGACATCGAAGGCATTGCCTTGTGCTAATAAAGTCACTTTGTGTTATTTATAGGAAATATGCGGACCTCTATATTAAATCTCAGGAAAAAATCAGAAGACATGAGCTGATTCACGCATTCGCCTATAGAACCCTGATCACCTCTCTTTAATTCACGGCTTCCCTAGTTTCTGTGGTTAATTACCTGGCATTGTTGGTAAGCGGGAATCAAACACGTTTTCCTGACCCTTCGGTTCAAGGTTGAACCGGGACTGTTTTTCTCCTATGGCTTTGTTCTGAAACTAAGGATGGTGTATGAATATCTTCACATTCTAAAAATGAAATGATCCTATTATTGAATGTCCCTCTATTTTACTTTATAGGATGATAGGCTATATTAATTTCAAATGAACACAATTTTAATATGCCGGTTAATTAGAGGAGCATGTGTTATATGCAAGATATATACATTATATTTAATCAGTCGAATATATTGTACGCGGTGGTAGAATATACAGTAGGCTAGTTTACTGTACTTAACTGAAGCCACAATAATAATTGTGATCTGATTTATCATTATGTTGGGCTACATTTTGGAATGTGAAACCCATTTCACATAGAACAATAATGCTTAGGCTATTTGATTTTAAACTGACAGCGCGTGCTTGGAGAGTGCTCCGCACGCCTGTCGGGCTCACCGGGGTGATTACAGCTAGCCTCTTATTGTTGGGTCGCGTGCCCCTCATTAGAGCCAGGCGGAGTCATCTTCCACGTGGTTTTCTGAGCAAGATTATGCATGTGATGGGGAGATAACTGTTCACATATATGGTAATGAGAACTTCAATCAGAATCATTCTTCTCGAAAATGATAAATCCTCACACTGGAAATTTGAAGGACACTGCGCAAAAAACGCATGCAGGTTCGCTTTCCCGCTCATTTAAAAAAAAACATTTAGTACATTAAATAGTAACACGGTAGGCTCCAATAAAACAAGTGTGCATTATTTATATTCAGAGTGTTACATCTGACAAGCAAATGTGTCAAATAAATATATGACTGATTTTATTATCCTCTATTGAAGTATTGCATTATACTGTATATAGGCTATACGTATGTAGTATACGTAGCCTATACATCCAACATGTATTTAATTTGAGGGTGTTCACATCCATATCGGGTGAACTGTGTAGCAATTGTAACCCTTTTTATACATAGTCTCCCCATTTTAGGGGAGCAAAAGTAATTGGACAAATTTATATAAACTTAAATAAAGTAACCATATTTAATATTTGGTTGCATATACTTTGCATGCAAGGACCTCCTGATGTCTGTGATCAAGCAACAACAAAAAGACTCTTATTGATATCTTATTTTCAGCTACTCGTCTTACCAGCAATACTATAACTATGCATTTGAATGGATCTCTATGGGAATTGGGGCGGGGGCTTGAACAAATACTCAATTCTGATTGGTTGACAGCCGTGCATTATAAATACATATGTCACAAAGCAGCATTAACGTTACTGAGTTAGCAGGATAACTATGGAGTAAAACCCGGAAACCTCCCAAATCTGGAAAATGGACTGAAGTAAAAATAGCTGTACCGCCTTTTACTCAATGCAGTTATCCAGCTTTGTAAAATAGTCTACCCCTATGCTCAATTCCACAAGACCCCCGTCTAATGTTAACGTAACGTAACGCCACTTTGGAGTGTCAACAATAAGGACTAACCCTATTCAATGTCACATTTTACAATAAACGGTTTCGTTTAATTTTGGAAAGTAAAAATGACCAGTTTGTCAGCTAGTTAGCTAACGTTAAGTAGTGTAAGTTATAAGTAGCTAGTTATGTAAGCTACGTTAGAACCTAGCTAGCACTAGGTAGGATAGAGCTGACGTAACTCTTAGCCAAAAGTGTAAGTTACTTAGATTTTCATTTTTAAATGTCTTTTCAAAATTTATTGGTTGGCTAGCTGGTTGGCTAACTTTGTTAATGGTTATATGGACATGTTAAGGTCTTTTTGTTTTGTTTTTACACTATATAACCAGCCCTACAATAAAAAATAGGTTGAGAATAGTTGTTATTTTGTTGACTGAGCTCAATCTCTACAGAGTGAGCCAGCCTGCCCATTATAATACACCATGGTGCTATAAATTACATGCATTCATTAAGTTTATGATACTAGTAGTTGTATCATTGTCAGTTTGTGTGTTTTTTGTGTTTTGACTTGTGACTGCAGCACCTTCACACCTAGTTATCCCACAATATGGAAGAAGACTCATGCATCTGCTGTCATGCAGAAGCTCTGGTGCCCAAAACCTGCTCTTAAAAGGAGTGAGCATGGCTATGTGAAAAATACAAACAAACACAATTAGGCCTATATTGCTAAAGAGTTGTATTAGGCTACATGTCCATTCCAAACTACAGCGCAATTAATGGTGCCTTCCATTCACACAGGTGACAGAATCTGAAATTTTGGTCCAGTACGTAAAAATCAGAATTCTGTAGGGATCAGAATCAGGGAGAACACGGGCACGGTATTGATGTCGCTGCTAGTATTAGCCTCTGCCTACTTGCTTCTTTTGCCATCTATGGACTATTGCCACGGACATAATGCAGCCAGACCTGTGCAGATGTGCCTGTAAAGATACCGTGATGGAGGAAGAACGAGCAATTACTATCAGCCTTTCCCCTCACCTTGCGCCAATAATTTGTTTCAAAATGGGCATGTCCGCTCTTGCCGCTCGTGTGCCACATTTATAACCGTGAGCTCAGAGATGAGAGGTAGCAGGCAGTATACCATCCTTATTCAGGCCTAACATGGTGTGCTTTTACTCAGGGTTGAGATACACAAATCTACGTCATGGGGAAGGAAATGCAGATATTTCACTGAAACCGATTAGTTTTTTTAGATTATTGTTATCTAGAGGACCAAGAATGACATAAGTGTGGTGAACACATGGAGACTAATGTCAAAGTTACAAATGGATTTATTAATAAATGTATTCCTTATTTCAGTACGTTTAATATCTTATTTTTGCAGGGAGCGTGTTTGCTTTCCTGGGTCCTAAGTGATACAGTGAGTGACAGGCCAAAATTGTACAGTTGCTATGAGGAAGTGCACCTTGAGGGCATTTAAAAAAACGAATCAGGAGGTGTGAATACCTGTCATGTAGTTCAGAACATGCAAAGCAGCATTGTAAACATTTAAATCAGACCTGACAATGCCGTCCCCTTACAGCCAAAAATAACTGTCGCCGACATATGAGACTTCTTCCCCTCAGCTGAGGATGCACCGCATTTAAATTATATTGGAGCAATTGCTTCCCAGAGGTCGCCTAGTCCAGTGTTGCCAACTTGGCGACTTTTTCCAGCAGACTGTTATTGTTGCAAACTAGGAGAGAGGAGCAAGTGCGAGCTATCAGCCACAGCTTCCTTGAGTTGTGAGCAGCCATAGCCAAGCAGGCACAATTTGCCTCAGTCTCCCTCCCCACGAGAGAGAGTCAGGCACAATTCTGGAAGTGGGAGGACTAAAACCCTGGCTAGCTGTGTCTGCTTTGCTCACTGAGCCACGACAGCTGATCTTTTTAATTTTCTCTTCTCCTCTCATTAAAATATGCAAATGAATGTAGTGATGTCATTCAAATATGCAAATTATGAAATTTCATTCCAGCCACTTCTAGCGACAATTCTGAAGCTCACCACATACTCACCCCGCCCTGAATTCGATACAAAAGGTACCCGACTTCGGCCATCTAGCTACCTAATGTATCTTGCTGATTGAACAGAAAACACGCCAACTCTGGGTCGCTTTTCATCCCCTTGTTGAACTTCAGCTGTTCCTACCAAGGAAAAGCAATTCCATGGTTGACTCTGGTTTTTGAACGAGCCCTGTCGGCTTGTGCTTCATCACCTCCACCCGCCACTTAGCTCCTAACGCTCTGCTGAAACCTGATCCCACCCCACAGGTTCTGTAGCCACACTTACTCATCCCCACACCCAGAAATGTCCTGAAACACATCTTCGAAGAAATACAGGCAAATGAGCATGGATGCAGAAAATGTGTGCAAAGACAGAGATTGGCAGTGTATCATAATGTACAAGTGAGCCAGCGTTGGTACATACAACTGAGGAGAAAATTAAGTCAATGTACTATAATTAGTGGGAACACCTGCGTACACTAGCCGAGTTTCCACATTGTTCACCAAAGCACCACCAGAGAATGGCCTGGTTTTGAATCAATAACTCCAACTGGAGTCCTGTCTACATGAAATTATAATTAATCAAAGATGTCCTTTGGCTTCTTAGCAGAGCCCATACCTAACCCCAAAGTTAGGTGCAGTTATGTCGTATTGGAGTGAGAATTTTGTCATGCTCAGCTACTTAAAAACAGGCAGCTACGAGTTCACAAGTGGGTGTCAGAGTTAAATGGTGGAGAACATGTTGGGGTGAGGTTTCTTCAGCAAGCTAAGGTGACCTGGGACAAGTGCCTGAGGCCTGAGGAGCAGTGGCTCTGAGTGTTGGAGTGATGACCTCATGTTTCCCCCGCACTGGCCTGGTCAGTGAGAACGGGTGGAATGCGGTGTAGTTGTACATCGAGACAATAGGCCATTCCGCCTATTTATTTCACACGGCCGCATGAGTAAGAGGCCTTATCGGCACGCTTTCCCACCATTCAGAACCACTGCTAAGATCCTGTCAAAGGAAAGAACAGAGCTACCTCATAACTCAGTCACCTACACTTACACACCATGGGACAGAAAGCCAGTCTTTCCATTTCTGTTTCTCACAACGGTATTCCCTCGTACAGTAAGACTATACCATATTTATTATTTTTTCAGCACAATGAGATTGGACTGCGATCCATCCGTTTTGTGCTGGTTAGCATATGAATGCACAATAAGATATAAATTGCAATGCAGTCATTCTCCTGTTGGTCCATTGCAGACCCAGGACTAGGCCAGAAATAAGTGAGGTTAGTGGGAGTAGTTATGTTACTGTCTTTAAATTTTACTTTTAGATCCATTGTAAATATTCAAAATGGCCACAATACAAACAAGAGCAATATGATTATTATGATCAATAATTGTAACAGCAGGAATAAGTAGATCCTCATCATAATCATCACCATAAGCATATTCACAATAATAACATCTTGAAACTAAGAGGAGCCACTAGACTTGGCATGACAACAGCAACCTCCAAGCTAAGGAGTCTGGCATTAGGTCCTGAGACCAAAGCCCACGAGATCTAATTTACCTATTAGGAAGAGAGCAAGGCTTATTTTATTGCATTAAATATCTAACGGTATACTTAATTATTGAACTTTGTTGGATCTTTTATGCAAAAACAAAAAAGGAAAAGATCTAAGAAAATGAAGCTGTGGCTTTTATGGATCAACACAAACAGACGCCTCTGAGCCATTTGCCTTCCTCATAACTCACCAAATAATTTTCCTCTGATGTTTGTTTTTATATAATGTATTAAATTCGAATTTCTGTTTCATTAACCTCTTAAATGTTTCACAGACCTGTTTATGACTGATGTAGATCAGCTTTGGGTTTGACTTGTTCGCATCTGTGTCTTTTTATCATTTTGTATTAAAGCAAACCAGGCCCCCATCTGCATCGAAAGTAAGAGCTGAGTGTGGGCTGACACGTTTGTCTGTGGTTTGGTTTTTTACGTGACCTGTAGGATTTCGTCGCTGGGTGGGCCTCAAACATGGGCCCCTTTTTCCAAGCTGCAAACTGTGCCTCTAAAACTGTGCTTTTAAAAACTGCTGTACCACCTGCACCTGAGGAAGTAGTACTGCAGCTGAATCACATGCATTCCTTCAGCTGAATGAAATAGTGAGTTTACACTATACAGCAGGGATGCCCGACCCTGTTCCTGGAGATCTACCTTCCTGTAGGTTTTAATTTCAACCCTAATTTGGCACACCTGATTCTACTAATGAGCAGCTCAACTAGATCTCTAGCTGTTAAATGAGGTGTGCTTTGTTCGGGTTGGAGTGAAAACCTACAGGACGTCACTCACTGATGACAATTGTTAACATGTGGGTCGCCTGGGGTGCTATTATCTCCAAACTCTGAAGAAGTCCCACTCCTTGTGATACAAAGCCATCTTCTCGCCAGAACTGTGGATGGTCATCATCAGCTAATGACATATTTCAGCCTCAAGCTAGCCATGTCTAGGCTACAGGGCATAGCATGTGCTTGTGGTGTGAGTCTTTGCCACGTGCGCTGCATGGGGGCATTGAGCTCTCAGTGAGTGAAGCCACAGTTTATAGCCCTGGCTAGTGCGAGGTGTGTCCCAGCAGGTTCTGCTCCACTTTGCAGGCAAGGCTATGGTGAGGTGCTCCTAGTTTCCTCCGAAAGCGCAGTCCCTACTCCTCCAGCTGGTCCACTCACTCTACTTCCTCAACTTCCTGTACTGGTCCCTGGCCCTCGTGGTGCAGTACAGAGATACCATCAGCTGGTGTTTCCCTTCCAGAGTCTGAGCGGTTTCCCCTCCCAGTCGGCGGGAGAAACGGGCCTCAAGTCCCAGTCCGTTTCGAAGCTTTACTGCAGCTGTTTACACGCAACAGGTGCCTCAACCAAACCCTACCATCTTCTCATTCATTACCAGTTCTGTGCATTGAGAGTTCTGTGCAATGTACACAGCTTGTTTTTAGCAAAGGTTATATAAGGTTATACACCATAATACAAACTGCTACTCTGCAAGCACACTGAATAGCATATGGAATCATACAAGCATCTCAGAAGACACGGTACGGGCTAGTGGAAATGGCCACAGTGGAAGCAGATGGTATAATTTAGCTCGCTACCAGCCCAGTTTAAAGCGCTTCTTAACCCTTTGATCTTTGGTCTGCAATCTGTTCTCCAGAATTTTCCAGGCAGACACGGCTCGTCACTCCAGTGTCTGCTTCGACCACCCTGTATATCGACTGTGACGCCCTGATGCCTCGCTCTCTCCTGCGCGTGGATCAAATATAGACACACAACCACAGCCTGTCGCAAATGTGTCATTAATCACCGTTCAGAGTGAGCTGCTTCTCACAGCCAGGATAGCACAGTTTAAACACCTCAGTGACACACATAGTTAAGTGTATGACCTGTGTTTCACACCCTGGTCTTACTCATAGGCAGAGACAGGGTGGGTTTACCATGCTGTAGCATGTCAGACCTTTTTTTGACAATAGGATCTTTTTTTGACAACAGTTCAACTCCGATGTACTCTAGCAGCCTGCCTATCTTTTTAACTTCCTTTTTCAGGGTCTAGACTACTGGGACCGGTGTAGTTATGCATTTTATTTTTTATTTTTTGGATGCTGCACTAGTTTGTGTGAAATCACTGCCGGTGATAAGCTTGTCATCTTATAAACTTGTTTTTTTCTTTCAGAGTGGATAGGTAGAATAGTGGCACAGATGACAGTCTGTATATTGGAACACGGCTGTGCAGAAAATGTAAAAAAAAATAATTTATGTCCTCAAACTGAAAAAAGGCAGATCCAACCTTCAGTAAAATTGCGAAACCCTTCTTAACAACCATGCATCAATAACAGTACTCCTGCTGCCCTCAATATTCATATGAATGAAGGACATCGCCACTCAGTAGACAGCATAATGAATATCAGGATAGTATCATGTGACTACTCAATGAAGTAAGGACTGACACAGGGCCAGCTAACTTCTAAATCCTTTAGACTTCGGACCAGCCAGACATCACAGGCAACTTCCACCTATGCCACACGCAGTGGCCGCATAGACAATACCCTTAATATTATTAATATTAATAATATTATTTATTATTAATTAAGATTGTTAATGATGAGTGAACAAAGAGAAAACTAACTTACAATATAGTGGTGGGCACCCCCCTCTGCACATGCCTGTTGGAACAGGGCAGAATATTTACACAATAGTGCACGTGCACTGTCCCAACCTTTCAAAGGAACACTGAAAACATAACCTGCTCAAGTGAAACTACTGTGACACTCGCCTGGATGGGGGAGCCGTAGTCTCATATTGGACAGGTGAGCCACCACTGCAGTAGCATAAGTAGACGGCACACGCATGTGAAGTATTGTGTGAGATGACTCATAAATAGGTGATTAACTTATTTCATGCAGTGTATACATTTTATGACAAAATCTGATGAGGATTTATTTTCTTGTGGTTATGTGGAACTAGGTATGACCCAACCTGACCAGCAGCACTGCAGCAGCTGTTCTGGACATACTACACTGCTCAAAGAAATGAAGGGAACACTTAATCAACACAGTATAACACCAAGTCAATTAAACTTCTGAGATATCGATCTGTCCAGTTAGGAAGCGTAAATGATTGTGAATCAATTCCACCTGCTTTGGTGCAAATGAATGTGACAACAGGTGGACAGGAGAGGCAACAGCAAGACAACCCCCAAAAAGTAAATGGTTTTGCAGGTGGTGGCCACAGACCATTTCTCTCTCCTTATTCTTTCTGACTGGTTTTTCTCTAGTTTAGCATTTTGCTAGTGCCCTTGTCACTACTGGTAGCATGAGGCGGTACCTGCAGCCCATTCAGGTTGCACAGGTAGTCCAGCTCCTCCAGGATGGCACATCCATACGTGCCGTTGCAAGAAGGCTTGCTGTGTCTCCCAGCACAGTCTCAAGAGCGTGGAGGAGATACCGGGAGACGGGCCATTACACGAGGAGAGCTGGACAGGGCCATATAAGGACAACAACCCAGCGGCAGGACTGGTATCTGCTCCTTTGTGTGAGGAGGAACAGGAGGAGCACTGCCAGAGCCCTGCAAAACTACCTCCAGCAGGCTACTCGTGTGCATGTTTCTGACCAAACTGTCAGAAACAGACTCCATGAGGGTGGCATGAGGGCCCGACGTCCTGTAGTGGAACCTGTGCTCACAGCCCAGCACCGTGCAGCTCGATTGGCATTTGCCAGAGAACACCAGAATTGGCAGGTTCGCCATTGGCGCCCCGTTCTCTTCACAGACGAGAGCAGGTTCACACTGAGCACATGTGACAGACGTGAAAGAGTCTGGAGACACCGTGACGAATGTTATGCTGCCTGCAACATCATCCAGCATGACCGGTTTGGTTTAATTGACTTGATGTTATACTGTGATGATTAAGTGTTCCCTTCATTTTTTGAGCAGTGTATATTGACCATACCACTAATCTGCATGAATGGTTGAGACCCTCTTCACACTGCCTAAAACAGAACACATAACCCTGCATGCAAAAGCCCAATGCAGAGCAGTATCACTCATCATTCTACTCGTAAAGCAGAACCTGTTTATCCAGAGATAATTACTAGTCTGGTCGCTATTCAATGTCTCAAATCATAGTATAAAGGGAAGCAGAAAGTTTTCAGTGGGTAGATCCCCGATTAGTGCTGAGGGATGATCACTTTCTGATTTTGGTACAATTTCAATTAGATTTTTAATCCCAATTTTTAAATTTGATTTCAATTGAAACACAGCTGTGCCTGTGAGCTGAGCGCACACACCAAGCGTCGTGCAAATTGGTCGGAGTTTGTAGGAGGAGTAGCATTTTAAGTGTTTTACAAAAAATGCTAATTAGCGGAAAATCCAATATGGCGGACTTTATGGGTTCTTGAGGCAAATTTGTTCGGCATGAGCAACAGGACTTGAAACGGCACACTGCTGCACAAATTAGGTCAACTATTGATGGGAAATGTTTTGGACAACTGGAAACTTTTATATGCTATTTTACCATGTAAAATTTATACTACATACTATCAAACTAAACCTTTGTTTATTTAACAATTTCAGTGGATTTAGGTGGTTATTTAAACAAGCCAGGGGGCAATTAAATCCAGTGACAAGATGCTAATCATTAGCATTGTTTCAATTCAGGTTTAGCCAATTTTATCTACAACGGTGAGACTGGGCCAGCATCACTGAAGCCTTACATACTATTTCAGGGGTAAGTAAAATAATATCAATTTTTTCAAAATGGGTGAACTATCCTTTTAAGCCTGGAGAAGAAGGAAATTATAATAAAATTATGACCTACTCTTCCATGAAAATAGAAGATTTTATGAAGTTTTTATTTATTTCAGTGGTCCTCTTCTTCTTGAATACTCCCTTCCTCTGCCATCACAACTTCCTGCTTTCTTCCTGTTCATTTAAAAATGAATTTGTCAATGCAATGATAAATGAAACATAAATTATTACCACACAAATATTAATAATTAAGTTTGCTTTATCAACATTAATGATTAAGTTAAGTTTAGTAAGAGTTTCATAAACCTCTCTCTCTCTCTCTCTCTCTCTCTCTCTCTCTCTCTCTCTCTCTCTCTCTCTCTCTCTCTCTCTTTCTCTCTCTCTCTCTCTCTCATGGAGTACAACCATGCAAAATGTGTTTTAAATGTTTTGTCGGGTGAATTTCTTTTGGAAAAAGTATGGAGGGACACAATTGAAATTAATTGGTTGATGAAACATTGACCAATTATTACTTTGACAATCAAAAAGATACTGAAATTCTGATATAGGCTATTGCTCAGCACAACCCCATACCAATTCTCATGTTCACCTACACTGTGGGGTAAATGTCCTTATTCTGTAGGATTACTTGGGGGTAAATGGGTACAGATCCTTGCCTTTTGGGAGGAATTAGGTAAATATCATTAGTCTATTTGAGGTAAATATTCTTGTTCTTTGATGGTAAATAGCATACAGATTCTCACATGTTCAGCTGTAGCCAGTATGCCATGTCTAGGCCACCATTTCTGCACAGACACAAAGCTGATATTTGACAGCTAAATTACGTGTGAAGTCGGTCAGTCCGGAGGAAGCCCATCCTTGCAGGGGCAGTCATTCATCAACCCCTGATTTTAAAGAGCCTGCCACTGAGGGAGGAAGCAAAGAGATGCCTCCTGTGTTGTGCGTGGAAACGGCAACTGAAATGTGTAAACAGCCATTTTTGTTCTTCCGGGCAACCCCCTTCCCTCAGAAAAAATCACATCCCAACATTGGACACACAGATCCAACTCCAGGGCCTCAACTCCACATTCGTACATATGTCACATTCATCATTGTAAATAAACAGAATGTATGGCTATAAATGTATACCACTGCAATAAAAGACACTTCTTTTACACTTTTATTGTACTGTCCAATCTCAGATGTAGACTATCTAGCAGGCGACAAGTCCTGTAGTCAAACAGAGGCAATTAATTGAAAGGGCAATTAACTGAAAGGATATAAGCCTGGAAGGCTGAGAAGGCTACTGTTGACCCATTGTGACCTGTGACCTTGTGACAGGAGAATATGGCCATTTAGGAAGCAGGGGGCAGAGATAACAGGCAAAGGGCCGTGACCCTCAGTGGCCCAGAAGTATAACTCTGTCAGTCAGCAGGGTATGTCTGTCACTGAGAACCCTTTGTGATGGTTGTGCTGTGGTGTGTGGTGCAGTACGGTTCAGTGTTAAGCCTGTGGCATGTATGTGATTGTGGTCTCCCCTGTATTGCCTACAAACAATCCGCATAACAAATAATGAGGTGGATAACCTAAAATGGCTGCTGACGTTGCAACCATGTATTGATTGTACAATGATTGATTGTCAGTAAAATACCTGTGGAAGCTGTAAAAAGGTAGGATGCTTGTTGGCTTGGTTATGGTGTGATGGGCCTGACATGTGCAATACAGTCTGTTGAAGCCTCGCAGTCCGCGGGCTCTGCGAGTGTGCTCTTGCCACAACGTGACAGAAAGGTCTGAGTGTGACTCCATCGCGTGATTGGGCGGCTGTGTAACTAAGGCGACGACAGGGTTTTGCACGCGCGATCAGGGCCCGCTGATTGAATACGCTAATGAGCGTTAATCGTCTTTCCCGCTGAACTTCCCGGACAGGCAGAGCAGAGGGGCGCAATGATACTCGTGTTTGTTTCCAGTGATGTGCCGGAGGTATTTTTGGAGGGCCGTTGTTTTTTCCCCCCGCAATCTCCAGTTCCGTGCCCTTTCCTGTTCCCAGCGAGTGACTACTTCCACTCTTCCTGTTTCCTCTTTACAGTCTGATCAATGGGAAAGAGTGGGGGAGGGGGGGAGGAGGCGGGTCACAGAGCGGGTGTGGAGGATGTGTTCATTAAATAAATTGTTTTGGGTGTGTCCGTTCCACAAACGCTGTTCTCTGGCACACGCTTGTCACTGAATGGGCCTGCCATCTCAAACACCACCTTTAGTTGCAGCTGCAAGTCCTGTGACAGATCTGTGTCATGCCCAGGGGGCAAATCTGTCCCCAAACGAGGAAAACTGTCATAACCACTGGGGTAAACACAATACCAGAGTACTCCAACAACCGTCACAACCACACGCCCATGCTGTCAGTTTACAGAACAACCAGAGTGTGCTGTTTTGGTTGGTTAGTAGTTTGTTCCTGGTTAGGGAGTGATAATACACTATAATAATAATAACTGCCGTTTATTTGAAGGAAGCATTGGGCCTCTCAAATGAAAACAGATTTTTAATTTCATTGAAATGAGAGATACCTCTCAGTCTTCCATTTTGTCTGTGCAAGTAAATGGTATAAATAGCTCAGAGAACATTTACTTGCAATCTATACATCTCCCCTTTACTGTCTTATGGGGGTGTCTGGTGCTGATATTGACCGAACTGAGCACGAAAAACCTTAAACGCAAAGCGTCTGTCGCTGCTTAGCAATCTTAAATCGGACCTGTCTGCTTTCTGGAATTTTTCGGCAGGCTGATGAAATTCCGGTCTTCTTACACTACTGGGTTTGTTTTGGGAATTCAGCACGGAGAAATTTGTTACATTGTAGATCGTACAGAAATAGTTTCTTTAAAGATAAGGCCTTTCTGTACTTTTGGTACGGAAGAGATTGTGTATCTTTTCATCAGTCCAGGCCGAGATTTCCCTCACAGTGAAAGCCATGAGGGCCTGTTCAACAATGTTTGGAGTGTAAACATCTGTAAAGAGATGCGTTCTGGAATTGACCAGAAACGTGCTTGAGATTTGACGTTGAGACAGAACCTGTGGGCAGATTTGCCCCTGTGGATGACTGCCTCGCAGGGAATTAGATCCATAAATAATCCATAATAAAGAACAATTTTCTTTCAGAAATAATACTTTTCTTCTGGTCCCACTGAGATGTTATTGAACTCATCACAAGGAAAGGAAAATTTGCAGTTGTAACTCTAAATGGCAGCAACATGTTTTTCTAAGAGAAGTGTGAACATCATAACACATGCTTTGTGTATCCTTTGTGTTTGTGTGTGTGTGTGTGTGTGTGTGTGTGTGTGTGTGTGTGTGTGTGTGTGTGTCTATGTGTGGAGAAATATGCAACTTTGTTGAACCCCATCAACGAAAACAACAGCAACAAAAAAACAACAAAACTAGTGACAAAGCCCCATCCATCAGTTTTCGCACCGTCTCAGGCCCAGTCGATGTGGGAGAGGCGTCTGTTCTCCCCCGTGCGACTCTGCTGCATACCGCTCTCCTACGTGCTTCCCATTCCTGCGAGTGCATCTCCGTAGAGAATAACACACTCACGAAACCGCTTTGTTACTTAATCGCTCCTTTTACACCCCCAAGGCTGTTAGTGTTGTGAAATATGTCTTCCACACAGAGATGAATTGCACTGGATTGAAAAGCACTCCACAATTCTCTGTACAGGAGGTGATTTAATTTTTTAAAGTATATTTGCACTGCCAAGCAACTTTAATCATATCAGACAAAAAATATATTAATTGCAATCTTTGTGAAATTGCAATGATTTGAGATTAAAATGCCAGTGACAGTCTGATAGATAGATAGAGTAGTCTACTCTGTTCAGGTTCATGGACGTTTCTCCTGCTAGAGTTCTCCGTCTATTGGTGTCCAGTGAAAGGCTCCTGGCACAGAAGACATACTCCTACAAACTTAAAACCCCATTTCCTTTTCCATACACATGTATATCGAAACTATACACAACCGCAGGATATCCCTGTTTAGATTGTGCTAGTTAAACACTTAAACATATCTTTAATTTAATTGCTGAATGATGTATTTCGGTTCATCATGCGTTATCAATGCGTGTCAATACTACGTGTAATTGTTAATAAAGGGTTAAATAAGGTAATATAGACAAATGGGGGTTCTGCACTTTCACCCTGGGGGGGGGGGGGGGGTTCTGCACTTTCACTCTGAGGGGGGGAGGGGGGGGGGGGGTTCTGCACTTTCACTCTGAGGGGGGGGGGGGTTCTGCACTTTCACTCTGAGGGGAGGGGGGGGGGGGTTCTGCACTTTCACTCTGAGGGGAGGGGGGGGGGGGTTCTGCACATTCACTCAGAGGGGGGGGGGGGGGTTATGCACTTTCACTCTGAGGGGAGGGGTTGGGGTTTAGTTACATACTGAGCCCTGCTGTTGGCGGCACTGGCATGGTGACTGTACATCTTATGCACAAGCAGGTGTTTTTCATTAATGTCCACAGGCAGGGATAAAGTCACCTGACTAATCCGACCAATGACCACAAGCATGGTTAATATCGCCTTGATGTCATTTTTTTATCTCAATGTTGGTTCAGACGAATCAGTCGGGTTCAAAGGACTGCTGAAAAAAAGACATCAAGAGAAAATCCAAAATATTTCAGTCAGGAACCACAGAACTGAACTAAATGGAAAATGTACAAAATACTCAAAGGAAAGCCTCCATCCGGTGGTGCTGATGATGATGATGGTGATGATGATGATGATAGTGTAATGCTTATGAGGTTTTATTTAAGCTATTTTACAATACAGTACGGATTTTTAATTTCATGTTCTCAAAACTTCCCATATTTCCCTCTGGATTAGCCTATATCCCAGTGTTCACAGACACCCAATTGAATAGGGGAGTTTCTATTGGCGCGCTGAGTTTAGGAATACACTGCTTACCTCCAGTGCTTTGACCAATCTGTACCATCATCACTAACTGTGTCAGAATTCCATCTGGACTTCAGGTCACATCATTACACTCTCTTGCTTGCTCAGCACAAGAACAAGGGCCAAAGAAAACGAGACCTGGTTAATACCCTAATTCAGACTATTTCTTATTTCTATGATATATAATGTATTATGTAATATAATGGAGAGGATTAACTACAGTTGAATGCATGTCAGTCTACAAATTTGGCACTTTGCTTAATTACAGACACTAAAAGTCACTATGGCCTATACTTATTTATATTATACTTTATTTATGTTCTTCTCAATACACTAAAGGTGAAACGCTTAACATTATTTGTGCTGATTATGCTGCACGTTATTATTGTGAACATTTGTCCAGTTTATGTTTCCAACAATGTAGCAATACTTTATGTGTGGCTATAATAGTTATGGGAAAATGGGTAGAAGTAGGTTGCTGTGGGAGTTTTAAAAATGTGTTATTCCAACACTAAAGGGATATTTGAAAAAACAAATTCAGTCAGTAAGCCAATGGGAATGTTATTGTAACTACTATGGAAACCACTGTATGAAGGGGAAGGGTTTTCTATTTTTACAGTGATATCCGTAATATAGGCCTACGTATCCGGGACGCTTGGAGTCCTAAATACCTTCAGATTAAATTTGTTTATCCTGTAGTGTGTTTATGTCATTTTAGCCTGCATTACTATGGTTTCTGGAAGTTTTCTAAATAAGGGATGTGGCTTACTGAGTGTTATATCCTGTTTCTCCATCCATTCTAGTGTGCGTGATCATCACTAACACATTGCAGTGGTCTCATTTTAACTCAAGGGAACCATTGTAGCACCATTGGTGCTACAGACTCAAATAAACTCAGGTCAGCTAGGGTCCAAAGACTATCGATACTGGATTAAATCACCTGAGTTTTTCAATAAGCAGGGGGAAACCTTTAAAACACAATTTTTGGTTTGGAGAAGTGCATGGGAATTAAATTAAATCAAAATTTGATTTTGAGTTTTAAGGACACATTTTCATTGAATTCCGGTAATTGTGACGCCATGCTCAATGTAATGTTTTCCTGCATCTAAAATGATATCCCAACCTGGTCTCGCAACCCATTCATATTTATTCAACGAAATTCCATCGCCCTAAAATTTGTACTCACCCTATGATGCCAACAATATTGTATTCCGCGTGCATTTATATAACCGCTTTCTTATTCGCTAATTGCGTTATGATGTATCATTCCTTTGCTTTTTCAAGTCTTTTTTATCTACATGGGTGGCTATCTGTATCCCGTGCTTAACAAACTACCCAGCTGTTTCCGGCATAGCTAGCTAGGTCTGTTCAGATCATAGACTGTATAAAAATATGAACAAAGTTCTGTGACGTCACCCATCGCCTTCCCACGGCCTCGTAAAAACAGAATTGAGTCTCCGGAAGACTTTTTTGGAAGGTTTGTACAAATTGCGTCTGCTCCGTGGAGCTGAAGACGACTCAACCTGTCCCTCTGATTGGTCCTGAACAAATGTTAATACCCTGTCCAAACGACACAATATTTAAAAAAACTCAGCACATGCAGAGGCATTAGATGAAGGAAAGGCACCTATTGCAATTACATGACTTACATGGTGAAAGACCTATACTGGAGCCAACCGCAGTGGCGCTAGTGAGCAACGGCACAATGGCCGCTCCCAGCCGGAAGTGAGCTTCAAAACAGAAGCCCAGTCTTGGCCCCTTGGTTCAGATTAGTGCATATAGGCTGCAGTATATGATTAATAATGGGTTTAGCTTGTGAGCTTACTATCAGAGCGTGCGGTTTTTGGTTCATTTGAAACATATAACATGAGAGAACCGAGCATTCTGACGAATTTAAGAAACGAGGATGTCCCTGTTAACATCAGTCTTAACAGAATGTAATGAAGTATCATTGATGAGGGATGGTGCTAAAGTGTCAGAGCGCAATTTCACTGGAGAACTGAACAATTATTAACGCAACTAGAGACTCTAGAGAAATGTTGTTTTGAAGGAATGTTATTCAAGGTTTTGGGTATGAGGAGGCACTGCCTCCCTCGCCTACTTTCAGAAAACGTCTCTGACTGCAGCCTATATGCACTGAGCTCAAAGAACCTAGCAAGCTATGCGGGACACACCTTGGTAGCTCGCTAAGCATAGGCTACAGATAGCCACCGACACAGATAAAGGAGACTTGAAAAAGTTAAAGAATGATACATCTTATTGCGTTAAAATGCAATTACGGATAAAGAAAGGTTCATTGTAAATGTATGTGGAAAAATACAATATCGTTGGTTTATCTACCTTTATCGGCTTTTATAGTTTCACTTGCGGAAAAAAAAATGGCTGATTTTTGTTCTGGTGCATATTGATAAAGAGAAACCCTCATTAGTAGGATAAGTATGCATTTTAGGGCATTGGAAATTTGTTGAATAGATACAAATGGGTTGTGAGACCGGGGTTGCATACTCATAACATTTCAACAGCATTTGTACACTATCAAGCAATGCCATGAGCCTAAGCACATTTTTCCTGTCTTTGCCACTGACTGATGAATTTCAGCTGCTACGTTAAAAAGAAAATTCTTCATTAGCTGCAGGGTATGTACAACGCTGAGGAGTTGAGCAAGTAATGAAAGAAGTAACACTTTGCCAAACACACAGAACGTTTGCGTAAAGGGGTTTTAGTGCTTCGGAGGTAGACTGACCTGAGGAAAACAATAGAGCTGTAAGTGTCGTGGAATTTTTGTAATAAATCAGTTTTATGGGTTTCTGACGTTTTTACATTTATGTGAACAAAGGTATTTGACATGAGTCCAGTGACTTTTGCCTGGAGGTCCAGAAATTTTTTTTTATTATTATTTGAGGGTGGGGTTTAGGGGGGAAAGCAGTAATGGCGCTACATTAACCATATTTAGTTTGGCTGGATACATGGTCAAATTTGAACGCATTTTTACTGATGGGTTAACAGAAAGTTTGGGGGCTGTGCTGTGGAACCAGGCCTGATTCAAGAAGCCTGACACTTCTAAAGCCTACACTCCTCTTCCTTTTCTAAACACTGCTATCCAGAGCTTATCGTATAATCCTGCGTTTCGTCAGCTTCCCCAGAAGTTCCTTTGCCCTGTGACGTTCGCTTAATATGGCTGCTGAATCCATGACTTGTGTAATTCGACCCAATTCTTTCATTTCAAATCACATAGCCATGGCCGTGAGACCTTCCTCCGTAGTGTGCATGAGAGACTGGACAGCTGCGATGCAGCGCTTGTTGGAGTGCTCGTATTCGAATGTGACGAATAGGTCTGTTCTATAGGGAGTATAAATCACGATCTGCATGAAGCATGGACAATGCACATGATATTCCCTGTGCCCGCGAGAGGCTGCCTGCAAATTTCCGTAGTTCACAGCAGCTCTGGGAAACCTCTCCCGCCGACCACGGTGAGAAAAACCTCTTAATCTTCACTTGCAAAATGTATCCCCTCCCCACTTTTGCTTGCTCAGCACAATTCACCGTCTCATACCGCGCCAGCGATCCTGTTGAAAGGCACATTCTTGTTATGGCTGAAAATTAATTGCAACACACAAGGCATTTCTCACAGCCGTGATCACCTTCCCAGTAGAGCACATCTCCCAGCTGCGTTTCCGCCAGTCAGGCTCATCCGTGTGCGATTAGCCTGTTGGAGTGACACAGGCCTGAGGCCACTATGCTAAGTTGACACTTGTGTATCCAGAGTGACTTACAACAGGATGCATAAATTATGGCTTGATCGACACCAGTGCAGATTCAAAGATTAGCCATAGAATTGAAAGGCCGCCATTGTACAAATCCTGGCTGTAATAAACAATATTGGGCCTGATTCACTAAGACCTTTAGCGTGTGCGAAACCTTTTAGCACATGCAAAAGCAAGAACATGGCAAATGATTGGTCATGGTATTTGTTTTGCACCAATCATTGGTTGTGTTATTAGTTTTGCATGTGCTAAAGGTTTTTGCACCCTCTAAACATCTTTGAAAATCAGGCCCATTATGTATAAGTGCCCTACTAAACAAAAGACATTGCGCAAGTTCACAGGAAGCAAGCTATAACATTAATTGCACTGAGCATCCATAATAGAGCTCTGTAGAGCTCTGTTCCCTATGAAAGGGGCAGTTGAGATTGGATTTTGGCTTGGAGTGTTGTGTCTGAGCGGCAGTGTATCCATTCTCAGTGCCGGGCACGCTGCACGCTGGATACGGGGTGGTCAGAGGATGCTACAAAGGATTTATTTATTTTCACCTTTATCTTGTACTCTCAGTTGCTTTGGCAAAGTGACAATCTCAATCACTTTTATTACACATGAAAATGGATCATATTTCTTATTGAAACACTGTGAGGAAAGATACAATAATGACAGCAGAAATGTGAACGCCAGTCATGTCCTATGCTCCTCTCATTATCTTTATCATGAGTATTCAGCACCCGCAACCGGCCTTCAGCACCTCAGCAACCACCAATCAGCATTCAGCGCCCACACCCCACCCTTCTCCCTGTCATCACACCCGCTTCAGTGGCCTGCTCCCTTCCCTAATTTGCATGTGAATGTAATGTCACCATGTGCAGGAACATCAAACATATTCCCAATTTGGGAAACTTAAGCACCACATGTCCTTTTGTTGCAAAATGCTAAGATATTGTGTAACGTGGTGCAAGTATTTCACTGTTTCTCTGTGCCTTTGACGAATTGTGTGTAATGGGTTGTGAATGGTTCGGAGATTCAAACGCGAAGGTGGGGGAATTAGAACAAGTCAGCTCACACCAGTGAGGACCAATAACTGGGAAAGAAAATAATTTAAAAAAAGAAAAAAAGACAGGAACGAATTCCTTAAGGCTAAACAGCCACAAACAAAAATCAACCCACAAAAACGGGTGAACTAGTAAACTAGTGAATACCGACTAAATCTCCTGAACTCAAATAATGAGCCAGAATGGGAAATCTAACAAAAGAACACCTTCGGCTACCTTAGCTCAGAGCCGGAAGAGTGTAAAACCAAAATCAAAAGTACAAAGAAAAACGGTCTCCTAGAGAACAGCAATGTACAAAATAAATAGAGCAGAACACTAACAGGAGGAGGACTTTTAGTCCTATACCTGACTAATAGCTAATAGCAAGTCCCTCGTGAACATAAAAAAAGTTTAATATCAGGAGGTCGCTAGTACCTGGCTATACCTGGCTTGAATGCAATGTCGAAAGACAAAAAAGCAACGGAGAACCAGAAGTGAGGAACCTAAATACCCTGCCGGTAGAAGCACAGGTGAAAACACTAATGAAGACGGCAAACCCCAAAACGGAACGTGGAAAAAATCAGATTGATTCACAATCGTGAAAGCAGGACGAGAACCACAGAAGAAAATAAAATAAACAGTCACGAACCACTACATTATGCTGTTTAGACAGTATTTTATGTATAAGAATGTAATGGATAGTTAACGGTTAATAGTTCAAAACAATGGGTTTTAGTGGACTTTCAGTGTGCAAATACATGGTTGATAGGTGCTGATCAAGTGTGACGAATGTGTAGCAATTATAATAGTTTCATTGCACTTTTTTTTTTTTTTTTACATTTTATTTCTGATTTTTTCCCATTTTTCTCCCAATTTGGTAGCCAATTAAATCCCTATTCTAATTCAACTCCCCCCATGTAGCAACCGCTAGAGAATCACTGCTGCACAACCCCGTCAGCCGGTAGTAACAGAGGACACCACGCTCTTATTCAGAGCGCGACTCCCCAAGCTGACCGTGATTCCAACTCGCCCGGGGCCGACATATGCGCAGCGATTCTCTCCGAGCCCCTCCCCCCACCCGGGAGCAGCCGCCAATTGCCGCTCCCACAGGGCCCCGACCATGCTCGGAACTGGCAGGTCCGGGGCGCGAACCCCGATCCTCAGAGTACAACTTTCAGTCAGCGCTCTTACCGCTGTACCACCGCGAGGCCATGTTTTATTGCACTTTTAACATCCTACCTTACCGAAGCGAATCCGAAATGCCTGCATTGCTGAGGCTTATCTGAGAAATGCCAACACCACTGAGTCATATCGCAGAAATTCCTACATTGCTAAGGCTAATCTGAGGAATACCAATTTTGAGTTATATTTTCCAGTGGACAGCCAGCAAGCAGGCTATCTCCACTTACAAATGTTATACAGCCTCGCAATGTTCAAGATTAATCATGCCTCATTTGGATTTAGCTAAGAGCTTCACAACTCAATTGTGCTGTATCATTTGTGACCAACTGTGGTACAAAAGTCCACACTGTCACAAAATGTGTTGTTTACAGTTCAAGTCCAAGTTCAGATTTTAAATTAAAATGGTATTGTCGCTCAACGCCAACTTTGGTTTTATAAGGATATCTCAAATTGCATCTTGATGTCATTCGTGGATTATTACAACACTTGGCCGTCTGCTATCAAGCGTCTGCGTAAATGTGAGTTAACACAAGGGCTCTCCTTACAATGTTGGAGGACTCACAAAGCGCCTTTTTTGGATGCATTTTTAGCATGTTTACAGATCACATTTGAGTTCAACATTTCAGTGAATTGACGTTTATATCTCAAATATTGCGATTATGTTAATAAATGGGTTTTTGATATATCGGCCAATTATTTGTGTTTTTTGGCTCTGGCAGGTCACCTTAAATTATAGATTTTTTATGTTTTTATGAGGGGAGGGAAGAGAAAGCCCGAGTCAGAGAATTTGACGAAGAGTTATTGAGCTCTGTGGCAATAATACCACAGGAATGTTACCTCCTGTCTCAAATATGCGAGGTCAAAAACACGATCAAACAACAAGATGTCACTACACCGCTCAGTCTCCTTCAATGTAGTTTTGCCTTGGAGTGTTTTGTTTCTCGTAGAGGGGAAACTTGTGGTAACAAGTGTCTCACACTCCTTGCCTTTTCACCCCCTTGCCCCCCCTCCTCTCCCCTCCCCCCACCCTCCCCTCCCTTAGCCTTACCCCAAGCCTGGGAGCGGGATTCTGGGAACATTTTTCCATGTGAAACGTGGCGGTCCAGCCACGGGGCGTGACGCCACCGCATTGTTCCAGCCGCAAAAAGAGGAACCGCTTGTGATGAGGCCACTTCCTGCTGGACCCCAAAAAACAGGCACTTTCTCACACCGGCTTCCTTCCTCGCTGGACAGCTCAAAACAATCGCAGACGCGCGGGCCGAAGAGGGGAGCGAGGAGCTGGCTGCGGGGAGAGGGAGGGGAAGCGCCGCTCCTTCTATCAGTTCACACAGAATGTTTATGGGCTGCAGAAAACAAACACACCGGCAATGTGACCCCCCCCCCCCTCTCCCCCCCAGGGCTGTTTATGCGCTTTTGCCTTTAAGTGGCTCAAACAGTCTTGTTACCAAGCAACGAGATGCTGTTCTCATCAAAGCGCCATGTTATTCCAGTTGTGCGCGTGTGTGTATGTGTGCGTGTGCATGTGAGTGCGGGTGTGAGTGTGGGCGTGTCTTTCTGGTGGTGGAAAATGGTTCCTGAGCTGTGTGTTTGGATGAGTGTGTGAGGCAGTGGCTGTCTTGAATCCCCGGCCTTCAGGGGATGTGACGTCCTGGCTAACCCAACACCCCCCAAACGCTGCACTCTGACCCCAGCTGTTAAATGCACTCTCTTCCAGGTTTTATGGAACTAACCCGTTGGCATCAGAATCAGAATCAGAATCAGAATCCCTTTATTCGCCAAGTATTTACATACAAGGAATTTACTGTGGTTTATTGGTGCGTACATAAACCAACATAAAACATAAAATAATATAATATAAAACATAAAACAAAACAAAACAAAACACAAAAACAAGTAGTGCAAGTAGTAGTGCAAGTAGTAGTGCAAGTTTCAACCAATATAATATTATATTATATATGCAAGATAAAAATAAAAAATATAAAAAATATAAGTAAAAATAAGAATATAAATAAACAAAAAGGATGGAGATATTTACAGTGAAATGATTACAGTGGGAAGTAGGTAAAGTGTAAAGTGTCTATGAGGCGGGATAGAGTCTGTGTCTGTGTCGGAGGGGGTCCCGGGCCTTGTTGATAAGGCTAACTGCAGAAGGAAAGAAACTGTTTTTATGGCGAGAGGTTTTGGTCCTGATGGACCGCAGCCTCCTGCCAGAGGGAAGTGTTACAAACAGACTATGACCGGGGTGAGAGGGGTCGGCCACAATCTTGCCTGCACGCCTCCGGGTCCTGGAGGCATACAGGTCCTGGAGAGATGGCAGGTTGCAGCCAATCACCCTCTCCGCAGAGCGGATGATACGCTGCAGTCTGCCCTTGTAGCACCTACCACTGAGCAAAAAAGTATTTTACAAAAATGCATCACCATTGTATAATAATATAAACAAAACATTGATGTAAATAAGGTGAATGAAAGTTTGTGGTTATTGTAGATATTGATATGGGAAACCCTGAAAAGTTCCAAGCTGTTGGAGCTGTATAGGCATGTCCTGCAAAGGCGTTACTTGGTAGATCAACTCATCCCAGTAATAATAATAATAATGTTTTTATTTCATATTCTTCTTGTTATTATTATTAGAGTGATAATGAAATATAACTATTTCTTATTTTTTAATCGTATGAATATAATAAAATTGTTCTGGAAACCCTTTATAAGGTATTTTATACATAAAGCAATCATGAATGTGCATATGCGGCAGTGTAGTATAATGAACTGGCCTTGTAACCGAAAGGTTGCAGGTTCGATTCCCAGGTAGGACACTGCCGTTGTACCCTTGAGCAAGGTACTTAACCTAAATCACTCCAGTATATATCCAGCTGTATAAATGGATAATATGTAAAAAATGCTAAAAAGTTGTGATAAGAGCGTCTGCTAAATGCCTGTAATGTAATGTTCAGCATACATGTTAAACATTCTATTGGTTTGAGTCGCTTCCTCTGTCTGTTGAGCCCTGGCTATGCTAATGATCGATGCTAATCCAGCCAGGAAGGTGTCTCGGCCATGGAGCCCTTGCGCCGCAGTGTATCAGCGAGGCAGAGGTCAGGAGTTTAATGAGTTCTGAAGATGTGCACGGAGGCGCGCGAGCTGCTACCGTGCACTCCGATGCTCTGTCTCCGCCCCCTTCCTCCGGCCGTCTCATTGTTTTATTGCGCAACGCTACGCGTTCTGCACGTACAGGGCAGAGCCTCCCGCGTTCTCTCCTGGGTTCCCATCTTCCAAATATAGGACACCCCACTTCCCTCCTGTTATTGGGGAAGTGAAATTCTTTGAAGGACTAGACGTAAAAAAAATTAAAAAAAATAAAAAAAATAAAAAAAAACACGAGTATGATTCTGGAAGACGGTGGGATCAGATTTGGCAGATGTCAATTCTTACTTGTTTTTGGTTATACATGATATTTGTTTTTTCTTATCCAGATGGCTTAGGTCATCGCAGTGATAATAGTTTGTCAGTGTGAGTGACAGAACCGGCTTCATCCAGTCAGTCACAAAGTACCTGTATGCTAAAATGGAAATAAATCGCCTTTTTTTTATTAAATGTGATTTCCAAATTAAATTATATTTTTATTAAATGAGAGTCCAATTTCCATTCTATTCAAATTTCTTTTTCTATTTCAAACATTTCTGCTTTTCTTGGAAAACACGCTCAGACAAAACAACAAAGTCACTCGGGGAGTTCCTGGAGCTTTTCTGAACGTGTTCTGAGTCTCGTCTCTTATCCTGTTGTAGTCGCTGTCCCTTTAACACTAATGGGATGTGGGAGGGGGGAGTTTTGGGAAGTGCTTGCATGGGGAGAGCAGAGGAAAGAGAGAGGTGCAGGTTTAGTGTGCGGGGCGTCTCAGGAAGCACCTGCCCTGGCGGCCAGCGGCAGCACTCTGACCTCCGTCACATGAGGTGGCTTCCTCTGTTTACATTAGTGCCGACTCACTATGACGGGGCTTCTCATTGGCCCACCCAGCCACTCCCCTTTTAACACCGCGCTCATTGATCTGGAGGGAATTTTTGCCTTCTTGCCTCTCTCTTCTCAGGCACAACTTATCCAAAGGACCCCCTCCTCCACCCAGGACAGAACAACCCACTCCCCCACTCTCACCTTCACCACGCTTTCCTCTGCTGACTGCTGTCCATCCACTTGTCACTCAAAGCTCTCTATGACCCCCATGGCAGTCTCTCTACCCAAAGGACCTTTCCATTCTGTGTGCTGTGTAGAGTCTGTCCTGAACCTCCACTAGAGTGGCACATTAGCACACTGGAGCTATGCTGCATTCACTGTGTCCGGTTTCACACACAGGCGTTGCTAAAGTCGTGGGAGTCCTTTCCACAGATATTCAAGCGTATAGAGCGATTTGATGCTTAATGCGATACAGACCACCGACGGGTTAAGCAAACACTTTGCCACTGCATTAGACACACATGAGCCATGTCTACTGGGCGCTTTACATTAAACATGCATTAGAGCCCAGGCTCATACATAATTTATCTCAAGGTTAAAGTGGGCTTTGTAAGCGAATGCAATCAACAATCAAAGCATTGTAATTATACACACCCTTGTTGTGGTAAACCAATTGACTTATTTCTGTTATTGAAGCAATCATTTTTTTCTGGAGTAATTCTTAAATTCTGTTAGATGTCCTATAAAGCTTGTCAGTTCACTTGAGCTAGTACTAAAGTGCAGACTGACCTGGAATGAAAAAAACTTACTTACTTTTGCGAGTAAGCCAGTTTTAATTTGTTCCAATTCATTTTCACATTTATTAAGCCAAGTAAGCAATGAGCAGTCCCAATAGAAAATCTTCCATTATCCCCAGAATGATTTTGTCTTATTTTGTTACAGTTTAAAAGCAACTGATTCTCTGCCCTTTTGCCCGGACTATGGCTTAAGTACCACAGCGACCACCTGCCAGTTTTGATCCCACTTCATATGAATGGCATTCCAATAACCATGTAATCACACTGCAGCCATAGAGGTACGTCAAGTGTACAGTTGCAAAAGCAACATTTCGACATTTGAACTTAAATTCATAAATTCATGATTTGTGAAAAAATAATACATTTTATAGCAATAAATTTAGATTGGGACTGCAGTCACATCGGGTGAAAATCACTTGAAACATAGCAATAAAACGACTTAAATTATCTGGCTTGTCAATTAATTTCTGAAAGTCAGAACCTCAATGAGACCATCTTTCCCCCAAGCAGGTTTAGCATTGAGATGTTATGCCAAAGGGTTTCCTAACGCCCGCCCTCTCTGTTCCCCTTTCAAAATCTTTGCCTCACTCTCACTGTGGGACATCTGTAGCTTTTATCCATTCATCAGGTTGAATGATGTAAAGTCAATGATAGTAATTGGTCGGATATGATAAGGGGGCGGGGGGGCCTGTTGTAACAACAAACCTCTGTGCCTGCCCCTGACCCTCGGTGTTGAGTTAAGAGGGTCACCTTTGACAGCCGCAATGTAAGTCCCCCGGGGAAAAAACTGCGCACCGAGCGTAGAGATGTGCTGTAATTGGCTGCTATTTTCCCAGTTTGCTCCCCCGTGAGAATGTTTGACATCATTTGTTGAAGTAAATGATATGCGCGTTAATGGTCTTCACCGATCACATCCCCCGCCCTCCTGTCACTCTCCGCGGTCCCAGGAGGAGAGCCTCTTTAGTCTCTGCACTGCCTCATTCTCACTGTTATCCATGCACATTTTAGACAAACAGTGCTGCCTGTTAGTGAAAGCCTGTGAAAGGATATGCAAAGCTATTCAGATTGAGTTTCAATGTATGCTGGCCATTGGTGACCCAAACAGAGTGAAGAGGCAGGTATCGCTGTACGCCACCGTCCACTCCTATTCCAGACAGTAGCCTCTTCAATATTTACACCAGGAATTCTGTGCACCAAGCAGTATCTGTAGTGAATGAATGCTGTAGTGCTGGCGCGATTATGAAGGATTGCTGATGTTTTCTAATCTTTTTAAATATGAACACGATGAAGGCAATTTAGTATATAATAAATTATACTATTGTAACTGATTTGAATCTTATAAAAAAAAGTCTAATCAACATACCTGTACATTGTGATTGTAGAAATGTACTCAGATACATTTAATTGATAAAAATAAACATGTTTTCTCTGTATATAAGTAAACGGTGTCAGGATAATTTTGGAGCCCAACTCAACTCAAGACATACGGGGTCTATTATTCCACAAGATTCTATTATTCTATTATTCCACAACAGTTAACATCCCTAAATACTCCAGATAGAGGTATTGCCTCTGTTTGTTTCTCCATGTTTACGATAGATTCTATATCTTTTCCACACATATGCTTCCTGAAGTCATGATTTATGTTGTTTTTTCAGCGCAGGCTAGCACCTTGCATGGCAGCTGCCGCCATTGGTGTGTGAATGTGTGTGTGAACGGTTGAGTGAGAGGCCATTGTAAAGCGCTTTGGATAAAGGCGCTATATAAGTGCAGTCCATTTACCATTTATTCCAGTAAATGATCCCAGCCTAAAAAAGGTCTTCATCATACCGTAATCACACTTGTTTTTGAAGAAATGTCATCAAGCAGTTGTGGGTCAAGTAGCGGCAGTGTGCAGGTCATGGGATACTCACACACTCAGGTAGTGGGATGTCTACAGGTAGCAGTATTTGAGAGGCTGTGGGCAACTAACAGACTCAATTAGTGGAGTACTGATTTGTAGTAGTAGTAGTTGTAGTAGTAGTAGCCTAGACAGTATGTTTAATAATTTTTTACACATTTCTTTTCAAATATATGTACTGAGTATACTTATGAAGTTAACAGTTCTACATTTGTATGAATGGACTTGGGGCCCAGCTGGGGGCCAAAGGAGGCAAAGACTTTCTAGAAACTTCTCGTGAGCAATGGCTATGCTCACATATACCTTCCCTTTCACTCAGCCTGAGTGATGACGTTTCCTTCACCGGGGTCCCCTTTACTTCTCCTCTCAGTCCCGTTTCCATCGGTAATTATCGCATTCTTTCGGTGGGTCAAAGCCATAAGCTGCGTTCCCACAGAAGGGGAGCCCCCTGGGGAACAGGAAGTGACACAAAGCAGAGCGGGAGGGGACAGAGGCTGCTGCATCACTCTCTGACAGCCGTCACTTGGAAAAGCGGGAATATAATGTGCGATAAACCATGCCTGGGCTCGGTCGCCATGTGAAAACACCCAGAATCCCCCTGTTCCTGCCAGCACACGGCCCTGAGTCGCCATCTGTCAGCAAAGGCCCTGCGGAGAGGCCTCTAGGGTCCTACTACGGCCGGGGTAACCACTGCCCCCACCTCACAACCCCATCAGTCTCTTCCGCAAGCTAAGTCCACGGAAAATGTACCCTTGGCTCAGGATCAGATTTGTCCGCTGAAATTATCCCTATAATCTGTGACTTGTGAAAGCACATAACACGAAGAGGTCTACAATGGTCTCCAAATCATAGCACCGGATTTATTATTACTCTGCAAGCATTCTAAATGCTAGATCTTATCATGGAGCAGTACAAACACAATGTGTAGCTGTTTAGGTGATATTGGTATGATCCAGCATTTCCAGTTTATCATGCACAAATATAAATTCTGAAATCCCCCAAGGACATTGTGCAATGGGATCAGATTTAAAATGCACCTGGATCCAGGATTATCTTCCATTGCTTACAAAGAATCTTGTTTGGGTAAAGAACAGTTTTTTTCTATTTTCCCGTGATCAGATATTGCCTGGAATTGCCATTTTTGTGTGAACTGTGAACTCAGTGCTTACAGACCAGTGTGGAATAACAGAAAAACACATGCCAACAGCCATCTTCATTGACATCTCTCAGATGTGTTTGCACAAAAAGCAGCATTGTTTTTCACAGAGCCTTGCATTTGATTGACTGCCAAATACTCAAAAAAAAAGCTGACCGTTTCAGAGACTCGCAGAATGACAGCGTATTTGGGAAATTCTTGAACATACCAACAGGCTCAGAACATACATAAATAAATATATAAATAGAATCTTATTTGGCTCAAACCAGGGGAGAAAGGCTAACTGCAGTATTATGTTCTTTTCAGCAAGTAATTGTTTCTTGGTTGGATATGTTTATGTTAAGCCAGCTCTGTATTTATTTTAAACTGTACCACAATGTGTGTATGTTCTGTGCTATTTTGGTTCTTTTGAAGAAAACAGCTATATAATTTCAATAGTGTGCATTTATATGCCCAAGCACCCTGCTGTGTGATGGCAGCTGGGGCCATTGGCTCCTGCCATATTCCCAGGAAACATTTAGCCCCCAAACAGAAAAAACCCATCAATCTGAAGATCTGAGATTGGATACATTTTATCTGGCAAACTATTTTACAGTGCGATTGAGGAGAATTGAGAATGATTTAATTTTCTCAGTCAGCAGACAAAGTGCATTCAATGGATTGTTTGTGAGAATTAAACGGGGAAATTTCTGTATTCCCTCAGACTTGAACAGCACTGTAGATAGCTTTGGTTATTGTTAGCGTTATCCTGAAACAAACCTTTTAGCGAGCTTCCCCTGTCATTTGTGACACACATCATGCAGTGTGACATATTTATGTCTCTGCTAATATCAGGTTGGCAATAGACGGAAGCGGGTCGGATCATTAACTGGCTGCTATTGTCATCTGAGTTTCCTCTTCCTTTGATGTCATTACCCCCCTGTACACTGTTACCATGACACCCAGCTGTTTTAAAGAAAATAGCTGGAAGACAGAGTGGGTGACTGTACTGCTGGGGGACCGGCACACTGGCTGATTCCAGGTTCTCCTGCAGGTATGCTGATTGGAGGAAGCACTAGGGCAAAATTACACTGGAAATGCAAGCATGCACAGAGCACAGCCAATCATGGGCCAGCCTAGGTGACACATTAAGCATTCATGCCTGGAGAACAAAAAAAAAATCTAAGAATCAGTTATTCAAGGTCAAATTTCTCATATGTTGAACAAAATAGAGATGTGTGTGTGAGAGGCGTAACCAAGCGGCAAATTTTAATTGCCAGTTGTAATCCATGTTCATGTGCAATATTTGTAGATAGATCTACAAACCCTAATTCCAAAAAAGTTGGGACAGTATTTAACATGCACATTAAAAAAAGGAGTGATTTGTAAAAAAAATTTACATATATTTAATTGAAAACAGTACAAAGAAAAGATGTAATTGTTACGATCTGCTCCGCTCCCCGTCCCTTCCTTGGTGTTTTCCTCTGTTTTCCCTGAACCTGATTGTGTCATGTCTGCGTTCATTTCCTTATTGTGTCCACATTGCACTATTACTACTCGCACCACATCTTAATTTCACAATTCACACTTAATTGCTTTCACCGCATTCCTCATGCGTTTTCTAATTGTTCAATCAATTCGCTGATTTCGCACGCATTTCCCGCAAGCTGCAGTTTATCAGCTCTAATGACACTAGTTATATTTACCGTGCTGTTCCTGTGATTTGTTGTCAGAGTATTACGGTTCTGGTCTCGTTTGTACTTGTTTCCCTATGTGCTAGCTTGCTAGACCCTGGCTGACTACCCCGGTCTGGATTTCCTACACCCTGGCTTTCCGGTGTGTATCCTGACTCTGCCTCCGCCTGACCCTTCACTACTACCCAGGCTAAAACCACTCCTGGCTACTTCGCTGGATCCTGTCCACCAGCTCTCTGCGGGTTCCACAGTGGATATTGTTGATTGTTAAACCCTGATTTCCCGGTGTGGATCCGACCCGGGATTACGAAAATAAAAACCCTTCTTTTCAAAAGAAAGACTCTGTCTCGTCGTGCATTTGGGTCCTTCCCTGCTGGTCATCACAGAATACTCTGACCAGACATGGACCCAGCCGACGCGGAACAAATTCGCCACGCCCTCACCTGCCAGGCTACCCAGATCGCCCAGCAAAGCAGCCGCCTGGACGAAGCACTGGAGTTGTTCCGGGGCATGGCGGAACGGACAACCCATTTGGGCACCATGCTAACCCAGATGTCTGCCCAGACTTCACTACTCCATCCTGAATCGGAGAATCCACCACAACCACCGGCACCAGCTCCATTACTACCTCCTCGGGAACCTCGCGCCAACCCTCCAGAACGGTACTCAGGTGAGCTGGGGAAATGCCAGCCCTTCCTGCTACAGTGCGAGCTGGCGTTCCGGATGCAGCCATCCTCCTACTCTGCTGACGCCACCCGTGTGGCGTACGTCATCACCTGCCTGGGAGGAGAGGCGCGGGACTGGGCCGCCGCGTTATTGGAGAAGCAACCCACCCTCTGCACCAGGTACCTGGACTTCGCCATGGAGATGCGGCGCACCTTTGATCATCCCGTGTGCGGTAGAGACGTTAACCAGCAACTTATCGCGCTAAGACAAGGCGAGCGCAGTGTGGCGGAGTTCGCGATCAAATTCCGGATCCTCGCGGCGCAGTCGGGCTGGAATGACGCCTCCCTACAGGGCGTCTTCCGCTCCGCCCTTTCCGAGGAGATGAAGGACGAGATGGCCACCCGCGATGACACCCCCACGCTCAATGACCTCATCTCCTTGGCTATCACGGTTAACAACCGTCTGCGCGCACGCACCCGTGAGAGGAGGGCTTACGCCTCCACTCAACAGCCTCTGGGAACCACGCCCTCGCACCCTGCTCTTCGCCATCAGGCTCCCATGTCCCTCGAACCTCCGGAACCCGTGGAACCTATGCAGCTGGGCGGTACTACGCCCGACCCTGCCGCTCGCCGCCGCCAACGCCGGGCCACCGGAGCATGCTTCTATTGCGGCCGCACGGATCACCTCCTTAGCTCCTGTCCTGTGTGCCCAAAAGAGGGCTCGTCAGCAACCCTAGGCCTACTGGCGAGCCAGACCCAAACACCTGGCCTAGCTCACAACCGCTTTCAACTCTCTGCGGTCCTCAAATGGGGCACTACGGCCTCCACCACCGTATCTGTTCAAGCCCTCATCGACTCAGGAGCCGACTCCAACTTTGTGGACTCCCAGTTTGTGCACGAGTCCGGGATTCCCACGGAAGAACTGGAGAGACCTATCAACGCCTATGCCTTGGACGGCCACCGCCTGGCCCACATCACCCACCGCACCATCCCCATCCAACTGCTTCTGTCCGGTAACCACCGTGAGATCATTCAACTCCACATTATCAGCACTCCTCACTCCCTTCTGGTCCTTGGTCAGCCCTGGCTGCACCAACACAACCCCCTGCTCGACTGGATCACATCCAGCGTCACCAGCTGGAGCACCCAATGCCATACCTCCTGCCTCCACTCAGCGGAACCTCCCTCTAGCACGGAATTCAAGACGTCCGTTCCAGAGGTCGACCTGAAGGGGGTCCCCCATTGTTACCGGTACATGTCCCGGGTGTTCTCCAAGTCCCTTGCCTTGTCCTTACCCCCCCACAGACCCTACGATTGTGCCATCTCCCTGCTTCCGGGTGCTCCCCTACCCTCCGGCCGCCTGTACAGCCTATCCGGCCCGGAAAGAGCGGTCATGGAGGATTATATCAAGGCCTCCCTCGAAGCAGGTATCATCCGCCCCTCCTCCTTGCCCGTCGGAGCTGGTTTCTTCTTTGTCAAGAAGAAAGATGGCTCCCTCCGCCCCTGCATTGATTACCGGGGCCTCAACGCCATCACCGTCAGGAACAAATACCCTTTACCCCTACTGAATTCGGCCTTTGAACTGCTGCAGGGTGCCCGGGTCTTTACTAAGCTGGACCTCCGTAACGCCTACCACCTGGTACGGATCCGGGAGGGGGACGAGTGGAAGACTGCCTTCAACACCCCCCTGGGTCACTTCGAGTACCGGGTGGTCCCGTTCGGCCTTACTAATGCCCCAGCCGTCTTTCAAAACCTAGTGAACGACGTACTGAGGGATTTCCTCAACCGCTTCGTCTTCGTCTATCTAGACGACATACTCATTTTCTCCCAGAACCAACGGGAACACCAAGACCATGTCTCCCTGGTTCTACAACGTTTACTGGAAAATAAGTTGTTCGTGAAAGCCGACAAATGCTTGTTTCATGCTCCCTCAGTCTCGTTCCTAGGTTTTGTGGTGGAGAGGGGCGACATACGGCCGGACCCGGCCAAGATCCAGGCGGTTATGGAGTGGCCTATCCCCACCACTCGTAAGCACCTGCAGCAGTTCCTGGGGTTCGCCAACTTCTACAGAAGGTTCATCCGCAATTACAGCCAGGTAGCCGCACCCCTCACCGCCCTCACATCTATAAAAACCCCGTTTACTTGGAATTCCCTGGCAGATCAATCCTTCACCAGACTCAAGACACTATTCACCACGGCCCCCATCCTCTGCTGTCCGGAACCCGACCGCCAATTCGTAGTGGAGGTGGACGCCTCTGACACAGGCGTAGGGGCCGTCCTGTCCCAACACTCCCCCCTCAACCACAAGCTCCATCCCTGCGCCTTCTTCTCCCGCCGCCTCTCCCCTACCCAACGCAACTACGGGGTAGGGGATCGTGAGTTGCTGGCCATCAAGCTGGCACTGGAGGAATGGAGACACTGGCTTGAAGGGACCACTCAACCGTTCCTGATCCTGACTGACCACCACAACCTACAGTACATCCAGTCAGCCAAACGACTTAACTCCAGACAGGCCCGTTAGTCGTTGTTCTTCTCCAGATTCAACTACTCCATCACCTTCAAACCCGGATCTAAAAACATCAAACCCGACGCCCTCTCTCGGATCCACTCCTCCCCTACCGACCTGTCTGTCCCGGAGACCATCGTTCCGGCTTCCTGCGTCGTGGCTGCGGTCCGGTGGCCTATCCAGAAGATCGTACTGGACGCTCAGGTGACGCATCCCGATCCTCGCCCTAACCCCTCTTCCGCCCTGTTCGTTCCCAACCCTGTCCGCTCCCAGGTCCTGGAGTGGGCTCACTCCTCCCGACTGGCCTGCCACCCCGGAGGCAACCGCACTGTGGAGCTGGTGCGCAGGAGCTTCTGGTGGCCCACCACCCGGCGGGACACCCTGGCCTTCGTCCACGCTTGCCCTGTCTGCGCCAGGAGTAAGGCGTCTCACTCCCCCCCTGCTGGTCTCCTCCGTCCCCTTCCCATCCCGGGCCGTCCTTGGAGTCACATCGGGGTCGACTTCGTTACCGGACTACCACCATCTGCCGGTAACACAGTCATTTTGACCCTGGTGGACCGGTTCTCCAAGGCAGTTCACTTTGTTCCCCTCCCCAAACTCCCCTCCGCCCTCGAGACGGCCGACCTCCTGGTGCAGCACGTGGTGCGGCTGCATGGGATCCCGTCGGACGTCGTCTCCAACCGGGGCCCCCAGTTTGCCTCCGCAGTTTGGAAGGCATTCTGCGCCGCACTCGGCGCCACCGCCAGCCTCTCCTCCGGATTCCACCCGCAGACGAACGGTCAGGCGGAGAAGGCTAACCAGGACCTGGGAGCCGCCTTACGGTGCGTGACGGCCCGCAACCCTGCCTCCTGGTCCCAGGTCCTCCCGTGGGTCGAGTACGCCCACAACACCTTGGTGTGCTCATCCACAGGGAGGTCCCCCTTTGAGGCTTCCCAGGGCTTCCAACCCCCACTGTTCCCCCCCCAGGAGGCCGAGGTGGCGGTTCCGTCTGTGGACGCCCACATCCGACGCTGCCAGCGGGTCTGGAAGGCCACCCGCAACGCTCTGCTCAAGACCTCCTCCCGGAATCGTCGCCTGGCGGATCAGCACCGGTCCGCAGCCCCTTGCTACCGCCCGGGACAGAAGGTTTGGCTATCTACCTCCACTTTCTCCCTCCCCGGCACCTCCCGCAAACTCCAACCCCGCTTCGTCGGACCCTTCACGGTGCACTCTGTCCTCAACCCTGTCACCCTCAAGCTCCGTCTCCCTGCCTCCCTCAAAATTCACCCCACCTTCCATGTCAGTCAGGTCAAGCCAGCTGTCTCCTGCCCTCTCAGCGCTCCCACTACTGCCCCACCACCTGTTCGGGACATTGATGGTTCTCCGGCCTACACGGTCTCCAGCATCCTCTATGTCCGGCGCCGGGGACGGGGCCACCAGTACCTGGTCGACTGGGAGGGGTATGGGCCCGAGGAACGTTCCTGGATCGCCCCTCATCTCATCCTGGACCCTACCCTCATCCGGGACTTCCATCGCCGCCTGCCCCAGTCGACCAGCACCTATGGTCCGCCAGGAGGCGTACCTTGACGGGGGAGTACTGTTACGATCCGCTCCGCTCCCCGTCCCTTCCTTGGTGTTTTCCTCTGTTTTCCCTGAACCTGATTGTGTCATGTCTGCGTTCATTTCCTTATTGTGTCCACATTGCACTATTACTACTCGCACCACATCTTAATTACACAATTCACACTTAATTGCTTTCACCGCATTCCTCATGTGTTTTCTAATTGTTCAATCAATTCGCTGATTTCGCACGCATTTCCCGCAAGCTGCAGTTTATCAGCTCTAATGACACTAGTTATATTTACCGTGCTGTTCCTGTGATTTGTTGTCAGAGTATTACGGTTCTGGTCTCGTTTGTACTTGTTTCCCTATGTGCTAGCTTGCTAGACCCTGGCTGACTACCCTGGTCTGGATTTCCTACACCCTGGCTTTCCGGTGTGTATCCTGACTCTGCCTCCGCCTGACCCTTCACTACTACCCAGGCTAAAACCACTCCTGGCTACTTCGCTGGATCCTGTCCACCAGCTCTCTGCGGGTTCCACAGTGGATATTGTTGATTGTTAAACCCTGATTTCCCGGTGTGGATGCGACCCGGGATTACGAAAATAAAAACCCTTCTTTTCAAAAGAAAGACTCTGTCTCGTCGTGCATTTGGGTCCTTCCCTGCTGGTCATCACAGTAATAGTCCTATTTAACTGGAAAAATAAGTCAGGAGAAACAACCCTTCTGTTACGATCCGCTCCGCTCCCCGTTCCTTCCTTGATGTTTTCCTCTGTTTTCCCCGAACCTGATTGTATCATGTCTGCGTTCATTGCCTGATTGTGTCTACATTGCACATTATTACTTGCACCACATCTTAATGACACAACTCACACTTAATTGCCTTCACCGCATTCCTCATGCATTTCCTAATTGTTCAATCAATTCGCTGATCTCGCACGCATTTCCCGCAAGCTGCAGCTTATCAGCTCTAATGACACTAGTTATATAACCGTGCTGTTCCTGTGATTCCTTGTCAAAGTATACAGTTTGTCAGAGTACACGGTCCCTGTCGCGTGGTACTTGTCTCCCCATATACTAGCTTGCTGCCAAAGTGACTACCCCGGTCTGGAATTGCCACACCTGCTTCCCAGTGTGGATCCCAGCTCTACCTCCGCCTGACTCTGCTCCACGACCCAGGCTACGACCACTCCTGGCCACTTCGCTGGATCTCGATCGCCAGCTCTCTACGGGTTCCACAGCCTATGATTTATTGTCTAAACCTGTTTTCCCGGTGTGGATCCGACCCGGAATTAAGAATAAAAAAACCTTCTTTTCAAAAGAACGACTGTCTCGTTGTGCATTTGGGTCCCTACCTGCTGGACGTCACACCTTCAAGTGAACCATCGTTTGATACCTCAGACTCTTGATTACTTACAGCCCTTTAGCCAACATGGGTTCCATACTATTCATGTGTAATTTACAACTTAATCTAGTCCCACCCCCCAAATCCCATAGAGATCCATTCAAATGCAGAAAGGTTATAGTATCGCTATAGTACATAAAAATAAGACATCAAGAGTTTTTTGATATCCTTTTATACCCAGTCATTATAGCATCACCTTTTAACCTGTGGAATGTTCCAAACAGGTGTTTTTTGAACTTCCCATTTTTTTTGTTTTTGCCCCTGTCCCAACTTTTTCGGAATGTGTTGCAGCATCAAATTTGGAATTAGCGTATATTTAATAAAATCAATTACAAATCACTGCTTTCTGCTTTTATGTGCATTTTACATGCTGTCCCAACTTTTCAGGAATTGGGGTTCGCAAGATCATCATAATCACACTGGTCTACAATACAGGCTCAAAGAACTGAGCTCACTGCTGCTCACTTTAGAGAAAATGTCACTAGATTTAATTCGAACAAGTTTTCTTTATTAGATTACAGGAACACGGCATTACTCCAGCATAAAGCATTTATGAAGAATAGATTGCATTGTAAAATGTAGTACACTAAGCATAGGAATCATTTACCTTAAGTATCAAATGAAAACAATAGACTTCAGCATGGCTCAATGGTATTGTGATCATCCCATGTAGATAATATGTGATATCGTGTGCAGCTCACTTAAATATTTATGTTTTTGACAATAATCTGGGTATTAAAGTGGGTCGTATAGGGGCAAAATAATCAAGCATTACATCATGTGGTTTTAATGTAAGGCATTATGCGTACTAAATATAAAGCAGAGGGTTGCTTAAAAAAATATTAATGTGTTTTACTGCTTTGTGTCAAGTAAAAACTCTCAGCATGACAGTACCGTACCGTCTATTTTGTCAACAATGTATTGCTCTCACCATTTAAAGGAATCATTTCCAGATAAAAAAGTCAAAAGGAATAGTGATCTGCAACTAATTTAATGTTTGCTGAGTGTCCTTGGCAACCCTTTGCAAACCCTAGCAAGGTGCAAGCTTGTTTTCCTCCAGGGAGCGGGTCACTTGTTGATAGTGATGACACTCTCGAGCCAAAGCATATTTTTTCCACTGTTTACGGTAAACAAGGCTAGGGGTGGGCCAAGTCGTAAACCGATCCAGTTAGAAAGCGGTCGTTGAAAGCAAGCAGAACGAGGAGGGGCAATGAGTCATGAAAAGCGTTCTGGTCCACAGGAAAGGGGTCGGCGAGGCACGCAGAGCCACCGTCGTTCTCGTCGCCAATACTTATCTCTGGCGTAGGGACGCACAACATCGCAGCGTCAGCTAGTCTACGCGGCACGTTCGAGTAAATGTCACCCAGGCTAACACCGTCAGCGTTGGAAATTTGCGTAGAGCCGACATTCGACGCAATACACCAGGACTACTGTGGTGTAAACACGAGATTTTCATGTTTACAGTTTCTAATTAATTGAACCTTAAACAACTTAAATTATGGGTTTTATCAATGATAAATATATCTGCTGTATTACTGCAAGTGCAGTATCTTAGAATGGGCTGGATTTTAGGCTGTTTTTGAGCTCTTATGCTAATCATTACACTTAAGCACATTTATGTTCATGAGAAGAGAAAAAAAGCTTCAGCTCGGATTTATTTGGCTGAATCTTTTTACGTAAGGTAGACCTCAAAACGACAAGACTCAAACCCTGCACGTGGTCACTGTTGCTATGAATAAACATGGACAAACCAGAAAAATGTTGCTGTCTCTCAACACAGATGAATCACAGCACAAACACATGGCTGCCAGTTGTGTCTCATTTTTAAAAAAGCTGAATAGGGCTAATAACATCTCCTTTTAATAACGGTCATATGATAGCCACAGCCATGGGCCTGAAAAGAGAGACTTCATTAACCCCAAAATGGTTGCAGCCATCATGAGATAGCTCTACCGCGGTCGGCTCTGCTGCCCTTCTCACCTTTCCGTCACTCTCGCGCTACCCGTAGAATCTGCGCGTCAAACGAAGCCATTTATCCGCAGTATAGGTATTATGGAAATCACCAGCACTGTACAGTACATGTGACCGTGCCTATAGGGAATGACTCCACAGGAAGAACAAGATGGATCTCAGACTTTCCTGCATGTTTCCATCCATCATATCACGATCATCACACTATTTCCCTTCTCTTCTCGTTAGGGAAGCAGAGCTTGGCATTTTTAGATTTGGTTTCTGGCGGATGACAACACTTGTTTTTTGGGTGGCCTCTTAGATTGGTATAAGAATCTCTCGCTGAGAGGGGTAAGGCTATGCTGAAATACTGCTGGCCCACCCCCACCCCAATTTCAACATCAGCTAGCTACTGTACCAACTGTTCAGGCATGATGAGTACAGTTTAAACACATGAACAATTGGAACGACATTTTTAATGGAGTAAAATACATAGTGCAGCTATAGCTAAGTGTGTTATTTATTTTTTATATTATTTGTTTATTTATTTATTGTGGGGCAAGAGCCCCTTTGTATTATATCAAGTCAAGTGTGTTATATAATATGATTGATATGCATGTCATGGTGTAACAGTGCGTGTGCGTGTGTGTGCACACGCGCACGTACGCAGGAGTTAGTGTTTGCTTCTGGGAAAACATCTTTCAAGAACAGATGGAAACGATTTGATAAACATAATAATTTTACCCAAGTTATTTTTATCTTTAAGAATGTAAAATAGAGAATAGATTCTAAAGAAAGTGAAAATATGCTTATGATTTTAAAAAAAGAGAATAAGTGATGCATACAAAGGAGTTATTAAATAATGTTTATACACAGGCATACACTAATATCCAGGACAACCTCCAAAAAAAGATCACGCTCAGTGAGCACCATAATTCATTGGACAGTGACACATTTTTTTGTTATTTTGGTTCTGTACTCAAGCACTTTGAGTTTGAAAAGATACAATGACAACGAGGTTGAAGGGCATTTAATTTGAGGGCATTTTCATCCATATCAGATGAACCGTTTAGACATTATAGAACCTTTTGTATATTTTGTATACTCTTTTGATATCTTATTTTCAGGTACTACAAGCCATACTATAACTTATCTGCACTTGAATGGATCTCTATGGGAATTGGGGAGTTGGACTAGATTTAGCTGTAAATTACATTGGAACAGTATGGAACACATTGTATCCTTTTAAACTCAAAGTGCTAGAGTACAAAACCAAAATAACAAAACATGTGTCACTGTCCAATTAATTATGGTGCTCACTGTTCATTTAATAAAAAACATAAAACACATTTTTATTATTTATATTAAACCTTTGCATGGTTATATTTGGTTTGGATGTCTTCAGTATCTGTGGTAATGATCAGAGGTGAAAAATACAGATTCAGAAAGTACAAGTCTTCCCCAGTAACACCTGGATTTGCTACTTAGCACAGTTCTTCAGCCAGGAGGTAGAACTAATTACTGAAATCAGCTGGTTGAGTTCCTGGTTGGAAGACAGACATGGTAGAACCTGTCCTTTCTGATCCCTGGATTTTACACTATCCCACTTTCAGTCAATAGTTTTATTGATTAACTCATTTATGTATACATTGACTGATTATTGGTGTATAAATATTTGAAATATAGATATCAAACAATATATGGAATTGAAGAAACTGTAGGAGTATGAAAGGGTTGCCATAGTAACCAGGTAACGTGCCTTTCCACGAAGTTGATGACATGTAAGAACAGGTTAGGCTAAATATTGTCACCATGTTAACTTGAGCAAACAAAAATGGAAGCATGAAAAATCATGAAACAGAGATCAGGTTATCACTTTGACAGCTTAAATTAAGAAGATTCTTCTGTCCTTTCGCCAGGCTCCTCCCACGGCAACCGAGTTCACTTAACTCTCGTTTCTAAATGGCATGTACTGCTGTGACTGCAGTGTTGGTAACTGACCATGACTGCGGTCACTGCGAGTATTATACATGCCAAGAGTTACATTACGCCCTGGTCATCTGCTGGGCATACAGTGAGGTGCACCATAGCAAAGTTCCTCATTCACATAACTCCGGAAACTAGATAAAGGTCACATCAGAGTCAATGCTGCCACCGCCTATGTTTTCATTCAACATCCACTGCCATTTTATTTAAAAAGGTGATAAGATGTGACACATATCATCCTAACAATGTATGAGATGATTTGCTCCTGGCATGCGTTGTGGTAAATGCACGGGGGATCAATTAAGTGGTAAAGAGACTTTTTCTATTGTTTCAGTGGGCTGTAACTACAGACCCAGTCACAATAGAGCAAGTTATATGCTTCAGTCATCATAACGACGTGCCTGCTCCAAAGCTTGATTATTCCGATAGACGCTGGAAATCACGGGAGGTCAGGAATGTGGGATACGGTCCAATGCCTTTCTTCACACAGACAGGAAATTGAAGCGCTGCGATACTATGAGCTCATGGCATTGATTCTACTGCAGAATCTCATGGTTTACGTCTTCTATCAATGCAGAATGCCTTATGTCCTTTGAAATGACCACCGATACCTATTTTAAGGCGTTGGTTAAAGATTTCTTACATTGCTGCAGTGGTCCCCAACTAGAGATCTGCCGTCCTGCGTGTTTTCACTCCAACCCTGACAAAGCGCACCTCATTCAACAGCTAGAGAGAGCTCATTGAGCTGCTAATTAGTGGAATCAGGTGTGCCAAATTAGTGTTGAAATGAAAGCCTACAGGACGGTAGATCTAAAAAAAACAGGTTTGGAGACCACTACTGGCATTTAGCAGATGCTTTTATCCATTTGTGTTTTTTTTTCCTCTCCATTTTTACAACTGGATATATACTGAAGCAATTCAGATTAAGTACCTTACTGAAGGGTACAACGACAGTGTCCTACCAGGGAATCAACCATGCGACCTTTGGATTACAAGCCCAGTTCCCTACCCATTATACCACACTGCCACCCTGTCACTATTGCCCCTAAACTACACAAAGGCTTATTTTTCGAAAATTGTATAGTTGTGTGTCATCAAAATCCTCGACTTTGGAATCCAGACATTTTACTTTAGGTTTATTTTCTAATGAAAGGGTTTAACATATGGTTAAGTAGAAAGGGTTTAACGCATGGTTAAGTAGAAAGGGTTTAACGAATGGTTAAATAGAACTCATATACTTGTGATACTACGTGATTTGTGACCTTCAGTCCAGCGTAATGTTGTTCCACGGACATGACAGGATACACGCTGATACACGCTGTCTAAGTGAGACATCACCAGCTGTGCAACTGAAATGATAACTCCTGCCAATTCAGAGAAGGGATTTCAACACCGGAGTTCAGTGGAAGTTTTTGTTTCCACCCCGACATAGTTTCAGCGCTCCAGTCCAGATGTATGATAAAGGCTCTCGCTAACAAGAATACATAAACAATGAGCAGATTATTGCACTGCACACGACTTTCCCAAAATGAAATAAATTAACAGGCCTGGGTTTTCTCAGCAAATAAGTTCTCTCTCAGCCAAACCAATTTGCTCAGAAATGGTTTCAATTAGTTATGGCGTAGTAGTATCAGTCTAACTGCTCAAAAACACTCTTTGTTTTGCAATTTGTTACATTGCGGTCTCATTTCTCAGTGTTAATATTTATATTTCAGTACTTTATGTATATTTATGTGTCGAAAACGATTAGCCTAGATGGACTGAATGACCTGTGTTTGCCATTAAGCCTTATTATTACTCATCACTACACTTCCTCAGTACAAATACAGATTATGTACTTATAGATGGATTTGCAGTTCAGGTCAGGTACCTTATTTTCAACAGGAACTTAGTTTTTTGTTACCCGCTGATTTCCTGGCGGGTCTTCTACAACACTGGAGTCAGCAGTCATAACTCTCTGTGAAGTAATGCAATCAGAGGCTGTAACAGAGATGCCAGGCATAAGAGCAAGTCATATAGTCTTACTGTGTCATTTTATTCTGCTAGAGGAAATAGTGTTGTTTCTGGGTGACAGGTGCAATAATTGGTGATATTGGATTTGTACATCATGAATATTACCTCTATAATTAGAGTTTCTGACAGAATACTCTGATATGTTTTCTCACAAATGTAAACTCCTCAAAAAAAGTTCGGAAACGTTATTTCGGTCGATTATTCCTCCCCTTTAATAATACCAATTGGTATTGTATTTTATATCGTTGGAAAGCCTGATTAGTCACCTTTACAACGAGGTACAACTTGTAAGGATCGTGCATTCGTGGAATGAGCAACACAGCTAACCGTGTGGGTAGCAGCCCAAAAAAATGTGCCAAAATCCCCTGCAATATTCTTCTGTTGGTATTCACTCTCGTTTTGAGTTGCTTGGTGGACTGGATGATTGCACTCTCCCACAGTAATAAGGAAAAAACAACACATATTGGCCATTTTTACACTTTATTCATTTTACACTGTCAGGGACCTCAGTAGCGTGTGGAAGATCCATACGCAGCCACAACAGCTTGGCACCTCCTCCTCATGCTGGTCACCAGCCTGGTCACACACTGCTGTGGGATGGCATCCCATTCCATCCCACTGGCATACACCTGCCAGCACTTGAAGCTCAAAACGAGAGTGAATACCAACAGAAGAATATTGCAGGGGATTTTGGCACATTTTTTTGGGCCGCTACCCACACGGTTAGCTGTGTTGCTCATTCCACGAATGCATGATCCTTACAAGTTGTACCTCGTTGTAAAGGTGACTAATCAGGCTTTCCAACGATATAAAATACAATACCAATTGGTATTATTAAAGGGGAGGAATAATCGACCGAAATAACGTTTCCAAACTTTTTTTGAGGAGTTTAGTTTGGTAATCACCTAAATTAAGGCAAGATTCTGAGCTGAATTGAACAAAACTTGGTCAAACACACAAAATCCACGAATCACAAATCACAATCAGAACAAATCCAAAGAGTGAGTATCCGCCAGAGAATGGCAAATTATCAATATTAGCTAAAAACCTGATTCATCAACCTCTGGATAGTGGCAGGGGCTTTTTTCCATGATGGTATATTGCAGAAAGAAGTCTGGGGTGGAAAATGCGGAGGTCATAACGCAGAATTTACACATTAAGAATCAACTTGGTGTTGGCACTCACCATGGAGGCACTCCACCCACAATTCCACTCCACACACCTAAACTACCACCTGTGAGTTAACCTTGTCACAGCCCCCTTCCCACACACCTCCAGGAAAGGTTGGCTCAATTGGGCATTCACACACACACTAGACGGACCATAAATACAATACAAAAAATAAAAAAATCCGGTGGTGTCCCCAGCCGCACTTCAAAGCCAGGCGGGGGACTGCCACAAATAATAGAAACCCCACACAAAATGACATTGCCTCTCCGAGATGGCCAGCAGGAAACTCCAGGCTCTGCCCTCTTTCTAGTCTCATCTCAACTCCAGCTCTCGCCCCGGTCGGCTCTGCAAGAGACTTGAGCTGTGTAGGGTGGAAACACACACACGCACACGCACACGCAACTCAGTCTCCGCCACTCTTTTGGGAGGAACACATACACGCTCACGTGTGTTCAGCTGTGCACGTTCCTTACTGACCGGGGGGAATCTCCCAAGCTGTGCCGAACACACGTCACCACTTCCCCGTTGCGGCCCGCACGTCTGTTTTGCCCATGTGTCACAACGTCTTCCTTTTTTCCTTATCTCTCCAGGTCCCCGAAATCGCCCTCCTCATCAGCTGCCAGGTATGAATCACCCCGATGACACGGAACACAAACCTCACACACCTTAACTAAAACAAAAACATAACTTGTATAAGAAAAGATAAACACATTGGCGAAACAGCAGGCCCACACCCTTCCTTCACACACACGGTGTTTCCCTAGCTCTATGTCTTCCCTTCACAGGTGTGCCATTATATAGGACAGGCCTGGCAGGTGCCCTGCATCAATAATTCAATGATTGACTTGTGACAGTCCTGATCAGCGCTTTCTCAAAACTGGCATAGAGGGAAACCGCAAAAAAACACTGACAGTAGCATATTTCTGGAGGAAACCAGCCAATTGAATGTCTGACGTAGATTTAGTTAAGCTTGCTAACCTTTTCTTTGAATGTATTACTGGTAGTCTAATGAATTATGTGGATATGTTGCAGCCCTGGTGATATTCAGAATTTTAGCACCTTTTTCATGCTCCAACTGGTAGTTGCTCTGTAACTTGTCATAAATATTTATGAGACGATAGTAGATAGAGCCAATTAATTTATTTTCTGCTCTGAAAGTGAAACATATGTTTATTACAGCATAGAACAAACTATTCAGGGAGCTTAATTGTTTATGCGTATTATTATTCCATTGCAAATTTTAATTGGAAAGCCCGAAGCTACGCCATTATTTTACGATTGAAATGTTTTATGGTTTTTATTACACTCTATTGGCACAACACATTTCTCAGTAGACTTTTCATTGTCTGAAAGGTATGTAAGTGCATGCGGAATGTAGAGTATCTTATAGGCTGATCAAGAGCGCAAGTGAATCCACTTCCAGGGAACTATACATCAGGTGGTTAACCGCCATCACTCAAGGCCCTGGTCTGGACACGCTTTTTGTTTTCCCACCAGCGGGGGTTCCCAGTGCTCTCCGGCCCGGGATGTTGTTTGTGGCATTCACCTGCGGAGTATCATGCTCATGGAGCATCCGTCAGTTCCCTTTGTAGCCAAGCGGCTCCGATGGGAACGCAGACAACACCTTGCGAACATTGTTTTTCAAGGGTGAGTCACAGGGAAGAGGAAGCGCTTAAACATACATTGGAAAAGTTTTTCCAGAGAAACGACAAAAAATAATTACTGGCAGTAAAGGCAAAAAAAAAAAAAAAAACGCAAAAAATGTTTTATACAGCAAGAACCTCACTTTTGTCTGTGTTTAATTTGGGTGGCATCACCATCAGCACCTTTTCAAATGCTACTAGTTTCTTTCACTCTTCCACAGACTTGCATCAAACGAGACTAAGGATCCACCCTTGTTGATGTGCCTCAATAAGAGACAGATGTTTATCTCCACTGGATTTGTTTTGACCTAAACATCTGGGTGTCACTCATATGATTCCACTCAGTGTTTCTAGAAGCATTGCCTTATAGGGCTATAATAATATAATATTAGTATGCTCTTGTTGCTTAATAAAAAGTTAGCTTTACCGTCAGATACACCCTGAAACAGATGAGAATTTCTCGCTAAATCTGAAATGGATATGCAATATCATCTCAAGAGACAAACACAAATCCATACAGTACATACTTTTTTTTTTTTAAATTTGTTTCTGATTTTTTCCCATTTTCTCCCAATTTAGTAGCCAATTGAACCCCTATTCTAATTCAATTCCCCCCGTGTAGCAACCGCTAGAGAATCACTGCTGCGCAACCTCCGTCCGCCGTCAGTAGAGCGAAGGTAGCCACGCTACCAGAGCGCGACCCCCTCCGAGCCTGACCGTGTTTCAACCCGTCCGTGGCTGCTATATGCTCAGCGATTCTCACCGAGCCCCTCCCACCACCCGGAAGCAGCCGCCAATTGCTGCTCCCACAGGGCGCCGGCCATGCTCGGAAAATGGCAGGTCCGGGGCGCAAACCCCGATCCTCGGAGTAAAACTGCGCTGACTGAAAGTCAGCGCTTTTACCGTTGTACTACCGCAGCGGCCCTCATACAGTACATACTAATGTTAAATCCATACAGTACATACTAATGTTAAATCCATACAGTACATACTAATGTTTCTATTCACATGTTTACTTTTATCATCAGCACAACGTGATACAGGGTTTGTGGATTTAATTTCCAGCACACATTAAAGTTAGCCTCAGTTGTATTCTCTCCCAGGAGAATATCTGAAGGTCATTGTTCCAACATTAATAGCATGAACTGGTAAAAATCCTAGGTGACACTAACACATTAAGGGCTCTATTTTCTGGCAAGCGCATGGCGTGTGGCGAGCCGTTATAGTCAATGGCGACTGGGCGTGGCGACTGAATTCCGCTATTTTCGGACCAGAGGCGAGGAGCGCACTGCGCAGGTTGAAAACGGGCTGGATTAGGCTGAATATTTATCAGTGGGTGTGCTTCAGCTGGATTCAACCATTGCTAATCAAATTACCTCTTTTCAGTCGTTTTAAGAGCCGTGTGCATTGGGACCCGGCGTAGTGGGTGGACTCGTTTTGACCATGTCGGGCTATCCCGCATCACATGGTTTAGTTAAAAAACGATAGTAGAATGTGTCCATTCGGTCGTGGTCGGGAGGCCTCCCGCTTGCAGAACTAGTCCACCCACTGTCAATTTTCAACTACGACTGCAGTGGAAGATGATAGGCTATCTTGTCAGTATTTGAGTCTGTATTATGTTTATCTGTTATATCTGTTTCGGTCAGGTCTGTTTTTGTTTGTGCGTTATTGTTTTCATTGGCCGTCTCCCAGCCATGTGCTCTTGTGTTTACTTCCCCATTGTGTCCGCCCCGCTTTATGTGTCAGCTCCTGATCACTTACGTGTCTCACCTGCCCTGCTGTTCACCTGTTTCTCGTTTGCTCGTTAGTCTGTGTATTTAAGTTCCACTCTGTCTTGTGTTTCTGCGAGTTCATCACAGTTTCCTGCTTTGCTCTGGCTCACGACAAGCCTTTTCTGACCCGTGCCGTGCTAGTTTCTACTTGTGCGCCTGATTTCTGTTCTCCTGACTTTTTTATTTTGTTTCTTGACTTCACTTTTTGGATTGTGTTTTTGTACTTTTGCCATTAATAAACTTCTGTTTATTTTTCAAGTACTGTCTGCGCTTGAGTCTCTACTGCACCCTGACATATCTATTTTGTGCTGATTTAATTGAATGTAATCGAGTTAAGAGGTCCGTTTTTATTGCTATACGTGCAATAACAGTGAATGTATGCACCAAGTTTGTCAATCTTCTCATTACAAACAGGTGCAAACCAGTACCCCTGGGACCACAGTACAGTATAATAACCATAAACAATTAAAAACATAAATACATATAGGAATTAGCCTAACATAGAAAAGAAAAAAGACATTGAACAATAAATGCAAAGTATATATTTTTCCTGCTTGGGGGATTTATTTAAAACTCAGACTGGACTGCATTTGATCCACAAAACAGTTTATTCGATTTTTAATAGGTTTCTACATGCATTGCTCAGGAAAGCCCCAAAATTAGCTCGCCATACGCTGTGGTGTGATATGTGCTATAAACGTGGTATCACTTTGTGGGCAGTGCAGGTGTGAATTGCAGTCTAATTGCATTCTGCGGCACTAAAATGTAACTGGGCTGCTCCCTCTTGACAGACACACCCCCCAACAGCGGATTTCCTCCCACTTCAGTGCACAGCGAGTCACCAAATTACCAAACGGACTCAGACGCATGCACACAGACGCAATTTGCAACTTCGCCAAGGATTGCTCGCCACCGGCCAGAAAATAGAGCCCCAAATTTGCACTTTCGCTGGTCGATCTGGACTGACACACCTCTACCAGCGACTCTCCTCCCACTTCGGCAAATGGCGAGTCAAACGAGTTCAATACATGCCTAAAATGTCACTTCACCAATGTGCTGGCTCGCCACCCGCCATGCGCCAGCCAGAAAATAGAGCCCTAAGTTTCACCTATACCTGTTGTAATTAAATTGCAACTAATTTGGTAACACGAGGTTATAAGAGTAACTCCAACGTAGGTAACATGGAACAGTAGTTAGTGGTTTTCTTAATTGCAAATTTGAAACATGGCCAGCACTGTTACAGCTGAAATGAAATCATTCCATATCATAAAGACATGTTGTGAAATGAACAGACAAGGTTTATTTGTTGTGTATCATAGATGTGGCCTAAGAATGTAAATAAAATATTTCCAAATATTCACGTGCGTAATTAAGAATACCGCCAACTGTTGTTCCATATTACCTACGTTGGAGTTACTCAGTAATAACCTCTTGTTCCAAATTTGTTACAATTTAACTACACAGGTATAGGTGCAACTTAATGTAAAGTGTTACCAAATCTTAAATAGAACATCATTGGTATTCTTCATTTAGGCATTTTCCCGAAAAATAAGATGACATAATCGTTGCTCCTGACACACACACCCAATGATTTATTTATGGGAGGGAACTTAAGGAAAGAACCAATCAAAAGAGGCGGGTATGCGTTCCTTGGAGACAGGCTCTTTAAAAGGATTGCTGAGCATGAAAAAGCTGAACGATGGTAGCCATGGCAACGGGCTGGCGTCTGTGATTCCCCCCCCCCCCACCCCCACCCCCTACCCCCTTGGGTCATCTCCAGCAGCATTTTAAAGGGTTTGGAATTAACTGGGTCAGGGATGTCTCCCTGTAGGTGCGACAGGATGTGACAGATAGAGCGGATGGCTGGGGATCAGAGGGCTACCAACTGTTTCTCCCAAATTGATATTTTTACTAGAAAAGAACTACTTAGTGGGGCAGCTGGAGGCCCTGCATGGAGGCCGAAGCCTTTGATGCTGTAGGCTACAGTAAGTCATAATTTTAAGGCTAAAGTCGAGCTGAGATGTACTGGCTCACTCACAAAATCTGTTTGGGAATTTTACTTAGAAAAATGCTATTTTATTTATGATTGAGATGAAAAGTATGATAAACAGAAGATATACATGACAACAGGATGTAAGTTATAAATTAAATGGGACTTTGGCTTGGCTGCATGCTGAGATATTTATTTCTGTTGAACTATGAAACTACCCAGAAGTAAATGGAAAAGAAAGGCACAGTCTTTCAGTAAATGTTGAGGCAGTTTTAATTCAATAACGGTGTAACATTACATGTGTAACACCATCAGCTGGAAACATCAGCAAAACTGAATCCAGGGTTTCTCCTAGGAAAATACTTAGTGGAGGAGAAAGTGCCTCAGAGGGTAAGCAGTGGTGGTGTGAAGCAGCTGGTATAGCCTACACCTGACCTGGTGAACATGACTAAACTATGCCAATTTTGTTAAATATCACACATTTACTGAATGGCTCAACATAAGTTTATGGAGACCTGTCTCTAAATCTGAGGTTTTGTAGATTTTTCTCTGATGTTTGCGGAGGCGCTCGTGAATTCAGCGGAGGCTGAATACCTGGGGGAACCCATGTGAGCCACAGTGTACACTGGTCAGAGATGTACAGAAACATGACCCGCAGCTGTGCCAGCCAAAGCCGTAACTCTTTACAAATGTCATAAAAAAAGGTTTTTACCTCAGTAATCATTGTGAGTCACAACTTTTACTATCCTTTCCGAATCCTCGACACTGTGTTCAGTTATGTGGAGTCACCATTGGGATCTTGCGCAGTAGCGCATAGGTTTGACTCTTGAGACGCTGCTCCTGTGTAAATGAGCAGGATATGCCTGTAACACACCACGGATAATGGCAGTGATGCGCAGCACTGTGGGTGGGGGACTGTCTGGAGGATCACAAGAGACATTAAAAACATAGAAAACTTTATGTAGTTATTTTCTATTATCATTTGTTTATTCTGGGATGAAGGTAAAGGGGCACGGCCTACGGAACTGCACACTGCCGCTAAGCTAGCGTCAACAAAGAACAGAGCGTGCTCCCCAAAGCCACCTGGCCTCTTGCCGGCTCCAAACGCACACCGTAATTAGCAGGAATACTCTGCGCCCCCACCACACACACACACACACATACACACACACACACACACACCCCACACATTTGTAACGCAGCAGTTACAGAACCGTTTTACCGCCTCCCCGTTTAGCAGCAGAGGAGAGAGAGTGAAACATGAGTGTCTGGACCACCCCCCTGTGCCACGCCCCGTTCCGCTCCGCTCCATTGGCGACTGGCTTTTCCTCCAGTTTAATTTGTGGCGGAGAGCAGGGGATTTGGCCATCTGCACCACCTGCGCTGGGTGCCAGAAATGCATGCTTTTCCGCACAGTCATAGGCGCCAATTTCATTACCAGCAGGCGGTGAATTACGCCGCCCAACGAGTCCCGTTCCGCGCTCGCGGGAGGGGGGCGGTATCTCCGCCAGGTTTCCGGATTGACTGCTTGTAATTTGGGGGTTGGGTGAGTGTCTATTTGTAGATTGAAGGGCGAGCTTATTCGTCATGTGTCCCCACTGGCCAAGAGATGCTCGGACCAGTGAAGAGGAACGATGTGTGTTTTACAGCCACCCAGCTCCATGTCTACAATGGTCCTCAATGGTGTGCACCCGTATAAAGGAGAAAGAAAACAGATTATTAATTAATTAATGTTTATATTGGTGAATTGGGGATGGTGCAGAAATGTATGATACATACACTGTGATAAAATTTAAAAAAAGGTTTTTATGATAAAACTAACAGATGGATTAACAAGTCGATCAATATATAGATTGCCCTCCACTATTATTGGCACCCCTGGTAAAGATGAGTAAAAATTGTTATAAAACATTCACCGTTTGGTGAATTAGCTTAATCTCACACTGAAAAAATGTGTGTAATTGAAGTAAATTTATTATGAGAAAATAATAATAATTTCCTCATCAAAAAATAATTATTTTTAACTAATTATTGGCACCCCTGCATTTATATATAGAATAAAGTAATAATTTTTTATATTTGGTCGCATATCCTTTGCATGGCATGACTTCCTGATGTCTGTGACCCAACAACATAAAAAAACTCTTGATATTTTATTTTCTGGTACTCTTACAAGCGATACTATAACATCTCTGCATTTGAATGGATCTCTATGGGATTTGGGGGGGGTGGGACTAGATTTAGTTGTAAATTACACTGGAACAGTATGGAACACATGATTGGCTAAATGGCTTTAAGTCATCAAGGGTCTGACATATCAAACAAGCCTTAAACCATCGCTCTGCTACCAGAAATACAATAGATATAGATGAATAACTTAGGGTTTCTTCTCCTGACTTATTTTTTCATAAAGTTCAATAGGAAAATTTGTCAGGAGAAACAACCCTTAAAGTAATCCATCCATATCTACTGCATATCTGGCAGCAGAGTGATGGTTTGAGGCTCATTTGATACATCAGACCCTTGATGACTTTTTACCAACCATGTATTCCATACTGTTCCAGCATAATTTACAGCTAAATCTAGTCCCACCCCCATATATATATAATTGTGGCACATGTGTTTTAAAAAAAAAAAAATTATTTCTTGATGAGGGATTTTTTTTTCATAATAAATTTACTTCAATTAAAGGTTGGATTTTTCTCATTTTTTCAGTGTGACATTAAGCTAATTCACCAAACAGTGAATTTTTTATAACCCTTTTTACTCATCTTTACCAAGGGTGCCAATAATAGTGGAGGGCACTGTATGTTCAACAAAAATGTTAATCTATGATTGAAGTGTTTTCAAGCGATCTACCCTGGTATTATAGTTATACACATTCTGTAACATACTGATAATAACATTTAACTTTGAGGGAACCATTTGAATCCTCTGAAACCCACTGTACTGACCTTCTGAAATGCCATGGAGAGTGCAGTCACATTTAGGAAATGACACACTAACTTTAACTACCATGCTACCAAAATGGGCTTAAGTTGGGGGAGCTGATTGATACGTTGGGCATATGCAATGATTGGATGTGGGGCAAACAAAGCCAGCTGATCTAGAAAACTCCTGCACAGACTATCAATGGTGTTGATATGATGTCTTGAACAGAATACATAGCTGACAACTAATCGCCTGTACATTAATGTTTGCTTTGATAACACATTTATAACAGGATAATAACACTTTCATTTTATAAAAAAAAATTATATACTACGCAGTATATTTTGCTAGCACTCATGTTCGGAAACAGCATGAGCACGCACACTGTAAATGCTAACAAGTGTCTCAACTTAAATATTTTAGTATACCTGACTGATTTTTCATAAGTCCATTAGTATCACACATTTTTGAATGAGTCATCTGTATATTTGGGTTGAAAGTTGACCTACTCATTGTAATCGAGTTGAATGAATTTAGGGAAAATTTATATTTAAAACATTTGGACTTACGCAGCTCTCTCCTCATCGACTGGCGCCATTTTCTTTTCTGTCTGAAATATGCCTCGGAAATGTGAGTGCGGACGCCAGTACTGTGCTCCAGGTTATTCTGGTTATGGCTCAAGGCAATAAGTTTACATGTTTTGAGTAAGTTAATCTGATTAATAGTGAGTACAGCCTGAAATGTGATGTTGTAGAAAGTATTTGTTTTAAGTTGGACCAAAGCCGTATTAAGCAGTATGTTAAACCCTGTTCCCAGAGATTATGATTTTGATTTCATCTTTCTCTTATTGAGGGCATACAGAATTAAATAATTGAATAATCACAACACATGTTCTTAAGTTGCGTGAAAAAATGGAAGTATTGTAAACCCAGAATAGAAAAGTTATTTACATTCACCATGTTAACTATAGGCCTTTACTAAATAATTTTGAGGCAACGAAAAATACTGTTTTAAAGTAAAGCCAACTAATTACATTTTACAGTGTAGGTGACGCCATGGCACTTTGGCAGAGGGACAGCAACCGTCGCATCATGCCAGGGCCTCAGGTTAGCATGCGGAGGGGCATTGCCTCCAGGCCAGTCTGGGATTGTTTCAGGCTAGCTTGCGGAGGGGCATTGCCACCAGGCCAGTCTGGGATTGTTTCAGGCTAGCTTGTGGAGGGGCATTGCCTCCAGGCCAGTCTGGGATTGTTTCAGGCTAGCTTGCGGAGGGGCATTGCCACCAGGCCAGTCTGGGATTGTTTCAGGCTAGCTTGCGGAGGGGCATTGCCTCCAGGCCAGTCTGGGATTGTTTCAGGCTAGCTTGCGGAGGGGCATTGCCTCCAGGCCAGTCTGGGATTGTTTCAGGCTAGCTTGCGGAGGGGCATTGCCTCCAGGCCAGTCTGGGATTGTTTCAGGCTAGCTTGCGGAGGGGCATTGCCTCCAGGCCAGTCTGGGATTGTTTCAGGCTAGCTTGCGGAGGGGCATTGCCACCAGGCCAGTCTGGGATTGTGGGAGGTCTGCATGCAAACCAGAGATAATCTGAGCTTTTTTCCCTTTAGAGATACTCAGGCACAGCAGTCTGTGGTGGTGAGATATCATGGTGCTGCAGGCCTGCAGACTCGATGCCTCAGCTCCTACCTCTGCCTCACACTGGCTGTGCCCGACTCCTGCTCCAATTACAGGGCACTGGGCGGAGCTCCATTTGGCACATGGGAGCAGGCCGTACACACCCAGCAGGGCACAGCAAAACACTGTAATAGGGTGAGAATGATTAGGTGAAAATGCATTTTAAGGCTGTATCAAGGGTAATGTATTATGTGAGGAAAAAATAAAACCTGTGTATTTATTTGAACATTGCACACCTTGATAAATTTTTTCTAATAATGTTAAGGGATTGGTGTGCACTTCGTGTGACCTATTAAATGATGTACTCTTAGTATTCATTTTTTAATAATAAAAAAAATCTGTTTTACTTTAGTAATCGTATTAGTAATATCAAGACATCTTTATGGGCTTCACAGAACAATATTAAGCAGCACATCTGGCCAAGTGTCTTTCATACTTATATGTGTGTGTGTGTGTGTGTGTGTGTGTGTGTGTGTGTGTGTGTGTGCAGAGTTGGGAAGTAGTCTACCTACATGTAGTTAATCTAGTAGTTTAATTACATTTTGCAGCAGCTTTTTGGTAGTTCAAATTTGTAGTAGTTAATTACTGTTTTTGTGATTTTGAGGTGTAGTTAACTACTTTTGGCACTGAAATGTTTTTCTTTCAAACCCTTTTGACCAAATACAGCCTCACCGTACTCTTTTCCCTCTAATTCTGATTGGTGAGAAGCACTCCGCTGAGCTGCATAGTAATTTTCACCGTGTGCAAAAAGAAGGCGTTGCTCACATGTACGACATATCTGGGGAACATGATAATTTTTTAGATTTTTTTTTTTTTTACAACATAACTAACTAGAACTACATTTTTGAGTAATTTTAGTTTTGCAAGCTACATTTCTGTTTAGGGTAGCTTGGTTGTAGTTAAACTACTTTCAGAGTGAACTAATGGGTAGTTTCAGAATAGTTTTCCCACTGTGTGTGTGTGTTGGGAGGGGATGGGGGTTCAAGAAAATGAAGTGATATAGCGATTGGTCAGCCTCATGTTCTACACAGTGGCAGGGATTCCATGAACATTTGTCCTTAGCTTTGACAAGACAGAGTTTTCTTGAGGTTTAATTAAAACAAATTTGCTAGCTGAGTTTGCAAAGAAAAGGCATTATGTTTGCTTTAACTTCTATGTCAAAGTCAAGTATAAACATTTATTTGAATTACAGTCAGTAAACCAATGTCTAATTAAAAAAATATGACATATGACACTACAGAGCCGGAAAGGAAAAAATGTGTAGATATTGTTAATGGATTTCATTGTTCATCTTTTTGTATTCAAGAATCTAATGAAAACTGTACAATAATGTACATAGAAATCGGAATGCTAGTCAGCGCACGCAATAGCATGTTAGAGCATGATAACTCAGTAGAGGTCTCAGATTGGGGGTTGAGTTTGATCGAGGGCATTTGAGTTCATTTCTCCCTCATGGCTAACGAGCGCTGATTGAGCTTAGCCTGTGAGTCACTCTAACAGATAAACCCAACACGAGATAAACCCAACAATAGCTCTTTCAACCTCGTTACTGTGCTAATTATTCGACGCGGTTAATGAGGGAGTGGGCAGTAATGATAGATGCATCTTCCCAAGACACTCGTCTCATTCCATTAACACAACCCCCCCCCCCCCACCTTTCGTCAAACCTTGCCTGGGGCTCCAGGTGGGTTCGTTAGACCCCCATCTGGCCCACGCTCCTTTGTGCTGAGCTCAGCCTCTGTGGGCCCTTGTCAATACCCTGTTGATTGCTTTTGTCACTTGATTCCCTGTCCCTTTCAGATGAGACCCCCCTTCCCCAATTGCGCACGTGTCCCCTGTGCACTTCTCATCACGCTGCCTCGGTGGGCCGACCAACTACGCGGAATGCGCGCGTCTTTCGTTTCTCCGACTGCCTGTTTGCCTCGTTAAATGAGCGGCCAGGAGCAGCTCCCGCGACCGTCCTCTACTTTCTCCTGCTAACTGCTAATCGCGGGCCACTGCATTAGCGCCATTAGCGCCAGTGCACTTGCCCGCTCAGAGCATTGGGAAGGGAAAAAACAAATAACTCCGCCTCTGAATTAGCCCGCTCTACTCGTACACGTTTAGTTCAGAGTAAAGACGACCACAGTGAAAAAGTTAATTATGCCAAAACACACACAATGGCTTTACCATAATTCAACACTAAAAGCAGAACAGTGATCCATGTAACAAATGATTGGCCTGGTCAGCTGTGTACTGCAGGTTGTTAACAAGCATACATTTCGCTTTAAAAACCTCTACGGAAAGGATTTTCTGAAACACCTCCTTGCTTGTATGTACTACACCTTCACAGAAATGCAGCAGATATCTCTATTGTACTTGTCTCCTGTAGAAGTGGTCTTTAGGGAAATGTGTGACATCTGATATGTGGAGTAGTCGTCAACGGCATCATTAAGCAGAGGCTCCTGCTTCACGGCTTAGTTGGCTCCTGATTTCCTGGATTTGTCACTGTAACAGCCCTATAATGGCCCAATGTATTACATTTTATATATCCAGCACTATCCTACCTAGTCTTATGTACATCTTATGTACAACACTGTCTTATATTAAGAGTTTAGCTGATTTTGCAGGAGGATTAGTTTCACAGTGTGAAGATATCGTTATATACGCCTATATTTATTTCCACAGTAGCCATCCTAACCCAGGTCAGTTTGAGTTGGCTGTTGCACATTCGGTAAAGTGAAATTTCACTCCTGGGTACAACCTTAGAGTATAATATGTAGAGACAGCGATGCCAATAGAAACCAATGGGGAGCACGTCCGAACCAGGAAGTATTGATTTTGCGCTCATCTCGCAGCTGTGCCCTTGGAGTCACGTGTACAACGAGGTGTACGAGGTGCAGAAAGTGACGGGAAGACGGCTATACACCAAAGCCTTACGAGTGTGTAATTGGTTGGCAACTAGCACGCAGAAATATGACATAAATAAATACAAATAATAAATGATTATTTTTGTCTGTGTGGTATAATAATAAGCAATTTTGAAATAAATTTTAATGCACAGAGTTAACGTCAATATATGAGTGGAAGTCTTTTATTTTGCTGTCAAAAATTAATGGAGCCCAATGGGGAAATTGTTTTTTTGAGCGCAAGTATAGATATCAAGAGGGAGCAATATTATATCCGATGCTGAGGTTGAGAGCCGAAAGCTGGCCCCTTGGGTACAACATCCTCAACCCCTGAAACTGAATACAGCAGACCGCCCATGGAAAAAGACACAGACGTGAATCTTCCCTGTGCTTTTTTCTGTCACTGAAGGTAAGTGCAGTAAACATATCCCACTGTCTATGTCTTTTTTGTTGTTGCTGGGGCTACAACTGAAGTTCCCTAGCGGGAAAATAAAAGTTATTCTATTCTATTCTAAACAGTGGCGGCCTCGCAGAGCTGTCTCCAGGGCTCTCAGAGTCACACTGTTGTGTACAGTCCTGAGACGCATCCTTAAAAACAAAGGCATAAATATTCCTCCTCCCTTTGAACTGTGGGGGACAGGAAAACTTTGATCACTGTCCTGGAAAACAAGCCACACCTTCAATGGTATGGCTTCCTCCCCATTATTCATGTACCACAGATATCATCCCAACCCTTGCATAACGTTCCCATAGCATTGCTGCAACGTGTTGGCTGGGGGATAATGCTGGGAAAGCTCTTTTTGCCCCCCTCAGAGTGAAAAAGTGCGCTGTTGTACTCGATGCTGAGTGGCTCTGACTAAAAGAGCTTCCCACTTCCTGTCACATGGCACACTCAGAGTCACCTGCACACACAGCTATGTACAAATTATAAAATAAAATTAATAACGCATTAATTTATGTGCTTGTTTCAGCTAGAGTGAGGCAGAACATGTTAAAAATGCCAAACAGATTCTCCTTGCAATGCACTACTTACTGATATCGCCGATACTACATAAGGGTATTGTTATATGCTGTGTAGTTCACTATGGGGTTGATTTACTAATGGTTTGCGTGTACAAAAACACATTGCCACTATAAAACTGCCACCTGCAAAAAATCATCCGAGGTGATCAACTAACGAGGTGTAAAGAGGATTGCGTGTGCTAAAATGGAAAGTTTCTGTAACCCGGCGGAAACTGGAAGACATCCAGTGAAACAGATCCTTGAAACAGATAGGTACTGCTATTATCAATGTGTTTGAATACTACTTAATGTGAGAGTGAGAGATAGTATCTCAATTCATTACCCTTAGTGTGTTTTGCCATCTGTTACCATGGCAGGTGTATAAGCCAACCCTCAGATTAAAAGGATAGTTCGCATTTTTTCGACCCAGGTCCGCTGAGCTACTTACCACAAATTATTCATAAATTGGGAAACATATGGGGCTCAAGACCTCTTGCCTCAAGTACGCAGAGCTCAATCTCTGTTAGCCAAATAACATATTGATAATTTTTGAGAATTTTTTCTGTATTTCATCAATATGACCAGATTCGTATTGAAACACCAAAGGGAAAAAAATAAATCCCCAAAAAATACCATAAAAAGTTATTTAAAATAATGTCACCTCATCAAAAAAATATAGAGGACAGCACATTTTATAAATAACCTGAAATTCTGCAGTTCATACATTTGATGTAAATTTTATGCTCGCGTGTCTGTTTGTGTGTCAGTGTATATTAGATATGTGACACAGCAGCTTTCATGTATGTCTATTCTATTGTGTTTTCACATGGATGCAACAATTTAAACCTATATGTAAGTTAGACATTTTCTTCTTTGCTTCTCCGGATGCTTCTCTTGGTACAACCCACATACCCCCTCTTCTTGTCCCACCCAGAGGTGTAGTCTACATTCAGTGCAGTGCATCAGTTTATACAGGTACATCCTCCGTCACCCTTTGTTTTAAAGGTCTTGTGGCGAGCGTGTCTGTGATACCACTGATTTGTTTGTAGTTTTACTTATTCCTAGCCCCAGTGATTGGTTTCTACCCATGTTCAATTCACAAAGAGTAAGTCACCTTTGCTTATACACTGCCTGGCCAAAACAAAAATTCGCCATTGCACCTGTCATGCATAGTGCCCACTGTACAAGCCTATGGAGGCAGTGTTATGATCTGGGGTTGCTTCAGTTGGTCAGGTCTAGGCTCAGCAACGTTATACAAAAATAAAATAAAGTCAGCTGAGTACCTGAATATACTGAATGACCAGGTTATCCCATCAATGGGCATATTCCAGGACGACAATGCCAAGATTCATCGGGCTCAAATTGTGAAAGAGTGGTTCAGGGAGCATGAGGAGTCATTTTCACACATGAATTGGCCACCTGAGTCCTTAACCCCATTGAAAGTCTTTTGGATGTACTGGAGAAGACTTTACTGAGTGGTTCGACTCTCCCGTCGTCAAAACAAGATCTCGGCCAAAAAAGAATGCAACTCTGGACGGAAATAAATGTTGTGACGTTGCATAAGATTGTTGGAGCAATGCCACGACGAATGCGCGCCGTAATCAAAGCTAAAGGCGGTCCAACGAAATATTAGAGTGTGCAACTTATCCATTAAACACCTGAATGATAATAGTCATTCCAAGGGGAATGTGAGATGTCTCCTGTGTTGCTGTTTTCCCCTTTGTAGAGAAGGGCACGTTCAGGTCTGAAATTAATTCTGCCAACTGGTACACCACCAAAGCTGGGTAGGGCAGCTCTTTAAAGAACCACATCTATGCCTGTGACTTAAATAGACATGCTGATGTGATCTCTTGTTAGTTTATCTCTTGCTTCTGAATTATTTTTTGCTTAAAAACATGAACAGAGGCCTGCCATATTGCACTCGACCTTGGTGCGGTGACTCACCTTTCAGTTCAGAATCAGTCCAGACCAGGCCAGTGCTGGCCATTGAGGTCCTGACCGTGACAGTGCTAAACGTGGAGGTCCTGACCATGCCCGTCCTGACCGTGACAGTGCTAAACGTGGAGGTCCTGACCATGCCCGTCCTGACCGTGTCAGCGCTGACGGTCACTGGGAGGGAGGGTTTCAGTTGGCTCTGCTTCTCCTGGTTTATATGTGCAAAATGTACTTTTCTTGCTGATCAGGTTCCTGCAGTCAGGCTTGAGTGTGATAACTGCGCAGCCCAGCTGGCGGACCACAGAGCGAAACACAGCGGCGGCTAGCAGAGCATCTAAGTCAACATCAGGTTAATGTGCACTCTCCTGAGTGGATGGATGTTGCAGGGGGAATGGGGCTGGTGCGCAGGGGCCCCGGCCTGTATTTAGCATGTCAAGCCTGTCTGGCATATTTAGCGTGTTCCGCCTCAGCGCGGCTCTGCTGGGAGCTGGCTGTTTGTGCTACAGGAGGAACACGCCGTTCTGCTTGTCCTCTCCTTTATACCAGGGGACCTCCGCATGTCCACAGCTGTCCCCCATCACCCACTGATATCATTACTCTTTCACTGGCACAGTCCCAAACGACACAAAGGAGTTGCAGAGAGCACCGCGTAATTAGTTTGCGTACGAAACACGCAAAGTACTGTTCTTTCTCAGGGTCTTTCTTATTAGCATTCTTCTCTTTTTTACCGTTTTGTAAACACTGTCTAATCCTGCAGTCCGTATTCCACCCATACAAAATGGATACTCCTATGTGCAGATGTATGCTATTCACAATTATGACGGTGATCATATTTTATTAATTATTATCCATTAAGAATGGTAATTGTAAATGAAAATGAGTTGAGCTCAATCGTTTCCTATGGACACATTATCCTATGTCCACCATATTTGATCATTTTACTAGCCAGTCAGGATGATTTAATACACGTGATGCTATTTGAAACTGAAATGATACAATTTTTCTGTCTGTGTAGCACGGTACTAAGTAGATTGATAATTAATGATATGCTTATAATATTGCTAATATAACAATAAACCCACAACAGACATGTATACAACTCACTTGCAAGGTTAAAAAAAGGCCTACAAGCTACGGACTCTACCAGCTGTTCCGTCCCCCACATCTGCACAGTAATGAGAGAGGGAGAAAGGCAGAAGCCAGTCATTAGCTAAAACGCCCATTTCTCCACCAGTATTTAATAATGATTGCCACCCTACTATATAGCCACCTACTATATGGATTATTGTTCTTGTCTGTTTTTCCAATAAGTATAATATCTGACTACTCATAATACATTTTAAGTTATTTTTTAAGTAAACAGAAAAATCAAACCGTAAATAGTTTAACAATGTATGTTGTTGTAAAATTAAGATTCACACTGTAGATTTAGCAATATACTATGAACTGTGGCTGTTCAATGTTTAATTGTCTCCTCGGCTGATAAGCTTTTGGTTTCTGGCATGAATTCATGTAATATTGCAAGTATGTGGGAACAGAACTGCTCATATGCAGACTATATGAAACATGAGGAAAACATGAACGAGATAAGTCAGCTCTAGTCATCTAGTCTTGTTTATAATGATGACATTAATTACATTGAATTTAGGATTCAAACTCCAGACATTTATTTATTTACCTTTTCTTTCAGCAGGTTAGTCCCACTGAGATTCAAAATCTATTTCATAAGAGAGATCTGGCCAAGATAGCAGCAGCGATCAAAGTTCAGGCATTAAAATATCCAAAAATATAACAATACACAAATACAATAAAAGCATTTTAATCTTTTTTCAGTCCTCTGAAAAAATGACTTAGAGTAATTGTTCCAAGAAAAACTCACCTTTACATGTATTATCTTCCAATGCCAAACCAGCCGGCTATATTAGGCCTTACCATACCTGCCTTTACTTTACTTTTACCATGAAATACACATTCATATATTCATCCTTCTCTAAGGAAGACCGATTATGCGCCTTATTATCATACAATACAATTATTATCAATTTGCAAACAGATGCAAACTCTGAGTTTCTTCTAGAACTTTAAATCAAGTTAGAATGTGGAGCAAAACAAAAAGTGAGGGGTGTTCTACCCTGACTATGACTTTAATTCATTAATTTTCTATACCATTCACAAATTGTTCACTGTTATCATATACTATTGATATAGCGAGACACTATTATCAATTATTTTTATTTTGTTCTGAAATATGTGATATAATTTGAGATACACATTTTAACATGCTTCTTTATAACATTTTCATTTTAGCTATGTCCACACCATGAGGCATGACTGAAGAGATTGAAGGACGTGTTCCATGTAATAAGAATAATTGGCCAAGAGTAATCTAATTTGGTTCCATGCTCATAAGCATCCAGTTTGTGTTCTCTGAAGAGCCTCAGTAATTAGCAGCATGTCTTCATTTTTTCTGCTGCTCAGCTTGGGGATTGAGAAGAAAAGGGAAACATTAACCTTCAGCCCATTGTCACTGAGTCAATATGTGGAGCCGCTTTTATTTCTATGGACCGGTTTTTCATACCGTGATGCAACTCAGTTTGTGGGTGTGGCCTGGACAGGGTATCCTGGTATTTAAACGAGATTAAGATACATCCCTCTCCACGTTCTAAAGTAGCTTTAATAATCAACGCGAACTGCCAATAATCAATACTAACAAGGCTCTGAGTTGACTTCTCCCATTCCCAATGCCACCCAATCCCACACCATGGAGAAACCTGCCCCTTTGACACCGCACTTGGAGACCAGAGTGCATGCTGTCCGCACACTGAAATATTGATGGCTGTGTTTTGTGCTCTGCGGTGCGCTACCTGTGTGAGACCAGCTTGTTTCTATTGTCCGTCACATTCTCCTGTGTCAAAGACTAATTCCCAGCTCAACATGAATAATGCTGTGCTGCTTAAGCGAATCGCTCTCAGCAGAGCAGGGGGGAGCGCCAGGGGGTTTGTGATAGCTCAGATATAATTAATTGGTTCTAAAACAGATGGATGCCCCCCCCCCCCACCCACCCACCACCAAAACACGCGCACGCACACGCACAAATGCAGAGACTCGTGAAAACAGGACCACAACCTTGGTGATTCACAGTCAACATTGCATAGCATACTATTATTTTGATGTTCAATCTGGACTACAGTGAGATGTGATTTAGTAATTATCACCAATGCTGTACAACCATGGACACGAACACTTAATTTATTCTAACAAAGACGATGGTATGTACCCTTTTAAGCCTTCCCAATACTTAAAGAGACTGTAAAGGTAAATCCATAATTGGCTTCAGACTACATTATATGGGGTTATTATGTTATGTACTAAGCAGCATCAACAGTACAATACATCAATTGCATTGCAGTCTCAACCTATATCAGTCTACCCATTTCCATCAATTGCGATGTGGGGATTAAATATGGTGGAGCAGAAATTATTACCGGGCTCTGACCTATTGGGCACAGGTCCGTCATTACGTCATGAAGGACCTGGTGTGATGGGCAATAAATGTTTTAATCTCACTGCACACTCTTCCTATAGTTTGAGGAAAATAAAAGTATTCTTTTCCACTGAAACAGCCTCTTTGAGTCTGAGCCAAACACTCTTTTACCATCTGCACTGTTTAGCCTGCTCTTATCAGGCATAGCCTAACTTTAGGCATTCACTTTTCCAGCGTTATTGTTCTTGTCGTTTATTGGTATTAATATGCTTTTATTAATTATGTCCTAATTAGACAACCATAGTCTAACGCCTGAATCAAAACCTGCGATAGCTAGCTAGTAGCCCAAGGTCAGTAGCCATCTAACTAGCTCTCTAGTCTACAAAGGTTTAATCGAAAAAGTATTCTATGCTATTCATAGCATTGGGACCGCAACATCAACCTAGCAAGCTCAAGAATCGAGACTGTGAGAAAGTTAAAGGGGGTACTAAGCTACTTGCATTTTGTATTATTTGAAAGTATAATAGGTAGCACAGGTTTAGTCACTCCTGAAAACGTGTATGTTGCAAAATTGTACCACAGCCAAATTCAGGAAAGCTGCATCTGAAAGCTGTAGAGCTAAATAAAGTGTACGGTAAAGATGATTCCTGCCCTTATCTCACGGGAAATACTGGTGGATCATTGTTTATAGGTGCTTGGCTAAAGAGCTTGAAGCTGTAGGCTATGTAGGACAGTAGCCTAGTGCTGGGGTTCATTGTTTAATTTGTAAGGTTTTGCTAGCTTGCTAGCAGTAACATTAGCTACAGTTACTCACTAAAACTCACCATTCTGTAACACTTTGTGCAGAAGGAGGATTTGGTCGCTCCTCTTTCTCGTCTGCAGCAGGCTCTTGAGGCTGCTCTTCAGGCTCATACATAGATAGATGTAGCCACGTTAGCCAGGCATGTTTGTTTGCTTGTCGCTGGCACATTTTGGGAGGAGTTGAGGTGGGGTGGTGTGGGGTTCTCGACCACGGCCATACAATCCTGAGGTTTTTTTTTTTCAATACTGATTTTATGTCTAACTTGAGATGTTTGTGTGTTATTATAGTTATTGGCATTACTTTGAATAGATGTTTGGCGGATGTGTATTGGATGCAATCATCTGTGATAATTAATGGTTTTTTAAAACTACTTTTCAGCCCCTTTACAATCACTTTAAACTACTCTGTACACTTAAGTTTACAAACTTAACTCAACCCTTAACCCTACTCTTAACTCAATACTCATGTTATTTTCCCAGTTTATCTAAATGGGAACAGACATTCTGAAAAACTACATCACTGTGCCACTAAGGTTACACTGTTATCCAGTTCTACCCCAATTTATCTTTCAATACACACCCTGAGCTCTAATGTCACTGTAATGCTACAAGCCCTTTAATCTATGCGCATCTTATTTACACAATGACATATCGTTCATTATTGTGACTTAGATATGGATGTTTTATATATTCTTCTTTTTTGATTCTTTTATGACTCAAATTTCAAAAAGAAAATTATTATATATTAATATAATGATGATGTATGAATAAATAATAGTTCACATTATGTCATTTTTGCAATCACAACCTGTTTACACATTGTGAAATGTGTGTACTAAACTCCGGAGTTTCATTTGACCAGAAAAGGGCTTTTCAATGCAGTTTTCCTAATAAGGACAACACCACTGCAGATTGAGAACCCTATTTGCCTAATTTTTTATCTGCCTGCTGAAGCATTTTATTGAAACCTCAACCGTGTATTAAATGAAAGCATAATAGCTGTAGGAAACAGGAAAGGTGATCTGCAGATAAATGACTGCACCCCTCCCAATGAAATGGGGATTATGTGGAACTCTCATTAATCCCTCTCTCTAAGACCCTACCTTTGCGCTCGTCGTTGCTGTCTCTGAGTTTATGACCACAAGACTGATTTTACCCCATGGCTTAATTACAATCCTCAATAGGCCATTGCCAGTGAATATCAATCTCTATTAATAAATTAAACATGTGGAAATGAATTGCAATTTTAGACAGATGAATGTACTGCAATTATTTATCCACAAAATAGCAGTAGATTGAATTAAGTGCTGTAGATCCGTTTTTTTTCCACCGTTACCTGAGTGCTGTTTTCTCACCTGTCCTCAACCATGGGACCGAACCAGTTTTTCCAGTCAAACCATGTAGTCACTGCTGCCCCCTAGTGAACAGAGAAAGACCAACAATATAATTGCATGATTGTGTGTGAATATATGTCCATGTTTTATCTGTTTTGAATCAAGTCGATGGTGATATCAGTGGAAAGTACATGTTTCAACCTGTAATTTATAAACACACACACACACACACACATACACTACCCGATCAGGTCCCTCTGATTGCTGATTGACCTTCTCTGCCCCCCATCCAGTGTGTCCACTCAAATTGTATTACCAGAGAGGGCGTGGCCATAGTGTACACAACCATACCTGCCTGAGCCTCTTCATATGAGAGATTATTGCACCATGAGCGAGATTACCTGATTGCCATCAGCAGGTGATGATTGTCACCCAATCAATCAGTGGGAGAGATGAGGGCACCTGCCTTCAGATCAATCAGTTAAATGACAATGACTAAGGGGAAAGCTGAAGACAATACTAATGATCATCTTTTAAAAGGTACAGGACAGATAACACCCTACTGTGTGTGTGTTTGGGGTGGGGTGCTAGGTTAATCAGCCCTCCTTCTTTAATTAATAATTCATGACGCCTCATTAATTATAAACCAGTCTGTAACCTTACACTACTCAAGTGGGTTTCCAGTTGCTTAGGAACAGTGACCCATTTTAAATGGCACCCTCTTTGTTAGGGGTAACCAGAGAGGCACTCGTGTTGGCAGTTCCAGGGCCATTGTTGTACAAAGTAAACAAAACCACGCCGCAGAATAACATTTCTTTTGGGTTTGCTTACAAAGTGTAATCGCCTTAATAATGCAGAAGCCCTTGTCTAAGGGGGTGCCAATTGGAAGGCGGAATTCCAAACGGAAAGAGCACCGATGTGAAATCGGCAGTAACACAAAACCTGTGTTCTTCCTCCTGTGTTCATGCCCCTGCCAGGACGCGGTGGTGAGGTCCCGAGAGTGTCTGCGATAGCTCGAAGGCTGTGCGTTTCGCGACACGCTCCTGTGCGGAATCTTTTTTGGGCTTGTATAGAACATAGCTAACTGTCCAGTTTGGGTCTTTTCCCATAGCGGGTTGGGAATGTGGAGAAGCGGTTAGTATAGAGAGTTTGGGGAATGGGGTGTATGCAGGATTTTCACAGGAAGTCGTTCAGCGACTGGGTGCCCCCCATCGCCTCAACTGCTTACAGTAATGTTAGAGCCCTGTCACCTGTCACTCACACATCAAAAACCCTGAGGCGCAGAAACAGCCCCATTTGGGCCTCTGCAGGGGTGCGGAGGAGGTGCCGGTTGCTAAGAGCAACCCACCACCCCCCAACCCCTTATCCCTCTCCCCTAGTTAATTAGATTCCCTCTTTCTGTTTCATGCCTTCAATTACTACCACTGGCAGGAGCCCAGCCACCAAATGAAGATAACCGCGCCGATAAGGTTGGGTAAACCTGGTACTCATTTGTATGGTGAGACTCCTTACTGTCCCCTTTCCCCCGTAATATCCTGTTTGGATGTCCAGCAACTCATCACCATGGTATCACTGACATCATATCAGCTTGGGGGGGGGGGGGGGGGTGTAATCATTAAGGAGCGCTCCAGTGCCTCTTTTCATTTTTGCAACTTCTTCTTTTTTACTTGTGAATTTATAAAAAATATGTGAAAATGTTCTTTTGTATGTGGTCTGGTTTAATAAAAAGTATTTATTACAATGAGATGAGGATGACCGAGCCAGCACCACTGTGATGTGTGATATATCATTTTCACATTTATGAAATGAAGATGTGGAGATGTATTTGAATGGGATTATGCATTCTAGATCATTCTAACCAGTGTGTTTTTATATGTGCTCCAGTTCTAGTCATTTAAATTATTCAGTAGCAGCACATGGACACATTTGTCCTCACCAACATGCTTTGCAATCAAGATGTCAGGTATTTCATTTATGAAATGATCAAGGGAAGATTGATGGACATATTTTTTTTGATGCTCTCGCACCGAACAGATAAGAATGATTAGAAGAGCGTGAACCTTGGGCATCTTTTAGTGGTCTTTACACGTGGGCTGTATAAAATAATCCCTTTCACCTTGGCCTCCAACCCTCTTCAAATTGCAAATGCATTTGAGTATAGCATTATCCCTCCTTTGTTGGTTCGGTAGTGCGTGCATAAATCACACGTACAGCTCCTTTCCTGAAAGCCTGATATCCATTGAGCAGAATGCACTTACAGAAAGCTTTCTTGCTCAAGGAGCACAGATTGGTCAGCAGCGAGACTGCAGGTAATTTATGCAGAGAGGATCACATTACCAAGTGAAATGGCTGCACTTGAAACAGACCTAAAACCTATAGCTGCTCGCTCACACTGTGTAAAATATGAGATGCTGAATTTTAAAAAAACTACACACGAGAAATTTACTGAACGGAAAAAGATCCACAATATTCTGCAACACGCACTGAGGAATGCTGTGAAAACGTGAATCATTCGGTAACAAAAAGCAAAACTGAAATAAAAACACAAGTTTCTGTTAAAGCAGTTCTGGATGGGGCTCAGCCCATGGGAGTAAACTGTATACTGTAGCATGAGACACAAATGTTCACAGCAATGCCTTATTCCACTTTCATGCTCAGGACATTTGCATTTGCTCGCGGAAAAGCTGGCATCGGATTTGTCCATAAAACTGCCTCACGCTACAGCAGATGCATTGCAGCTTTGAGTGCACTATGTCATTAAATGACAGTGACTGAAATTCACAGCACAGGGCTGCAGATGGCTTGTGCTGGGGCACGTTTAAAATGGTCAGGGTTCCTTAGGATATTATTGCTTTATCAAAACACTCACCATTCTCACAGGCTAGTCCTTATCATCAGTGAAAAATGCCTCCTGCCCTATACTCAGGATTCGTTCTCCTCAAGTAGATCTTATGATCATGCAAGCACAAACGCCCACACAGACACACACACACACACACACACACACACACACACACACACAATGAGGTGCCCTACATTTGGCAATGCATTTGAGAATTTCTGCATTGCCAATTATGATAATATTGCCAAGCATTTCTTTTTTTATTTCTTTTTTGCTACAGGACTCCTGCCCAACATGGCGTATCTTTAATAACCTCTGACATTAAAAAAAAAAGGATGAAAACTGACTTCATATCTTGAAATATTGTCGTAGAGGCTCTTAAGTTTTACCATATAATATATACATTTGAATGATTTTTACTCAATGATTGCAGTAATTTAATCTTCTACCTTAATATGTTATTGATATGCTGATAGTGAAAAAACCCTTATAGAAAGGGCAAGAATTGTGGTCTGCTTCCAATATTAGCATTCTACTGCCACCTTCTGGCCAATATTCTTACAATTTTTAACTGTCTATTCACTTGTATTGATAAACATGACAGTTGGGCCGTCATTCTTATTTAAGGTGGTTGCTTCAGCAACACGCTACCTGTTCTTTTGCAAACTTTTTAAACGCATACTTTTTAAACGCATTTTATTTCTGCCTAAATTTCTGCACACTACTCCTCCTACAGCTTTTAAACTAGACATGCGATTGCAACTTTATAATGTTCACCTTGGCTCAGAGCTTGAATAAAGCTTTCAATTTGTCCACATGGTGGTGCTATAATAGGTGATTTAAGATAAAAACTTTGAAAGCTCATGCTCCTCACCCCGTTTGACCAAGAGTCATGGAATTTGGTACATAGGTCTCTTTCCTCACAAGGAATACATTTGCCTCAAAACCCCATGAGCTCTGCTTACCATTTAGAATTTTGTAAAAAACACTAAAACAACAGCTGCTCCAGAATGACTGGAGCAATTTGCACAAATTTTGCTAAGCAGTATCTGCAGACAAAGCTCTACATGCCATATTATTTTCAGAATTTTTGCTCAAACAATATGGCAAAAGATTTCCCACCCAAAACATTATGGTGACACGTGCGACATCAGCAATTATACGTGAATATTTTATTTAATAGCGGCTTATGGTTAGTACCATTGTAAAGCAGAGATTTACAGCTTTATTTTGAGTGCCATTTCTGTAGGCCAATCAATGGCTGAGATATTCAACATTAAATTTGGATGCTTTTTTCTGGATTTTTGGAAGAGAAAAAGGCGTAATTTGGTGACATAGTGCCACTATTTGATAGTCTATAAAACCACATTAGGTTGTAATGGCCATAAGCTTACATAGGCAATGTTTTAAGATGCTACAGCTCTCTAACTTTTTTTATATGGTAAAAGCTTATTCATAAATGTTACATTCTATTTGTCAATATGTAAATTTTCTGTTTATATTTAAAACTTGATTAAAATATACTTTAATGATTTTTAAAGATAAAATGCAGTCATTTGGAGATTTTGTTTATTAATTTAAATGAGTAACCAATCAATTATCTTATTTGTTTGAAACATACCAGAGCACACACACAACAAATGTTTTCAAATACATTCTATAGATTAAACAAGGTATTATACACTGGCCACACTTTACATTACACCGATACATACAGTAGTCAATACTGTAGCGTTATTAGTACTGTGTAAGCATTGTGTATGTACATCTTATTACAGTGTTTACTATGTAGAAATTCCTCAACACTTGATGTAGTTACATGTGTTGTCTCTGAGCACTAATACACATCTGTGTAATCATTATGAAGGGATATACATGTGTACGTACACCCAGCAAGGTTTTCCCACATACAGTAGTAAGTCATTTACATTACAATACATTCCATTGCATTCATATCCAGAGTGAATGTAAGACGGCACAGAGACCCATTGATAATCAATAAGTGTCATCAATTTTCACTGAACAAAAAAGATTTACCACTAGACAGATAACAACATGCAAAATAAGGAGTACATACTTTTTCATAACTCACAATTAAGCTAGTCCTAGAACCAGCACCCATCAGCAGGGCTCAATCTTAACAGTGCAGTGTTTAAATCCAAGTGTTAAAAGTGTTTGTATCCAAGGTAAGACATTGCAAATTGGCCCCTTTATTAGCGCTTGCTGAAATCCAGCTTTGTGAACAGTACCGTAAAATTTGCAGAAAGGTTATAAAAAAATGTTTGATTGTCGTTGCTGGTTCATTTCTCTGGAGTGCACATAGTCCAATGCTCCACCAGAGAGAGCTAAACACAAGCCTGACTCCTTGTAGTAATTCAGAGCATACGTTGCATCAAAATGAAACCTGAACTCCTCGACATTGAGGTTACCTTTTACTTTACCACCTGTGTTTAAAGACTATCGCAATGACCATATAGGAAATCTCTAATCAATTTCGGATATGACCTCTAACTATGCCATGGTTATACTGAGGTATGAACTTATTGCTTCAGACAATCTCTCATATATGACATTGAGCTAAAAAATGGGCCTAACATAATCATAACCTATATTTATAATCATATCCTATAAATAGATATTATTTATATTATGTTGAATTATCAGGACATATGTGAAGAAATAACTATGTAGCTTGTGACAATCAAGAGAATAAAATGACCTGAATTAATGAAATTACCTACACACTATACAGCTAACTGGCTCATTAATCAACTTAAAATAACTAATGTTAACAATGCAATTGAACTTGTCATCATTACTCACAGTCATTCAATGCTTCTCCGTTGCTGCATAAAATTGGACTTATGTGTTAGTTTCAGACGTGCTTATTGCTGTGCAGTCTTTAGCTATTTCAGATCACTTCCTGTGAACGAACCTTTTTCTACAAAAAAATCATTTCAAATACGCATATGAATAATATATTCTAATATGTCGTCATAATAATAGCCTCTATATCGCAGGATGTTGACGCCTCTTTACCACTCTTGTATATGTAACATTGTTAGGCCTATATGTCAGGATGGTGGCTCCTCAATAAAAACTCTTTTTTGACGCACTTATATCACTGGATGGGGCTCCTTTTTAACGCTCTTATTTGACACAGTTTTGTCTCAGGATGGCTTGTTTAGAACGGCATGATTATGTGCACGTAATAATGTAACAGGTTATCTGATTAGTGTTCTCTGTAACAAGCAGTTATAGACACAAACAGATGTAAAACACCGTAGGAGATCAGATATATTTGGAGTGGTGCGAGTTGTAGGGCAGGTTCATTAGTCATTTGTGCCACATAGATTGATGCTTGTTCGTTAACTCTGACCTTCTTTCTGCTAAGCTAATTAGAGGGGTTAGCCCTGTAGATGATAGAGCATATGCATACATCAGAGGACGGCACACCTGTGTGCAGGGAACAAATCGAAGAGCCATTTCAGCTCAACAAACAGCCAGTTCCTGGCTCTGTCTACAGGCAAATGATAGTACGTTACAGTTTGTGTACGTGTGTGTGTATGTGTGTGTGTGTGGGGGGGAGGGGGGTTTCACAAATAATTTTTCACAAAATAGAGGACAGCCAACTATCCTCTGCATAGGTGAGCCCCTTTGGTACTTCATCCGCAGCTTCCTGTCAGTGAGACAAATAGTGAGGAGACAGACACATGCACTGATCTGCCACACACCATTTACTGAATGAACCCATGACAAAACAGTTGCGGGGCATGTCTTGCCATTACTTATTTTAGTGTGACAGGCCTATACGGTCCCTCAGATTTAATCAAACACACTTAGCCAGTTTAAGGGCATATGCAATTCAATCAAAACAGACTTAAGTTGTTTTGGATTAAATGAAACAAACCTTAAAGCTCTTTAAGACTTGTGCTGCCTCTGCTGGAGGTGGTAGCTTTTTAAAAATATAAGCCGTTTCTAGCTTATAAAAGTGCACTAAGCAGGATTTTTAGCCTTTCTGTGGTCCTGTGCTTACAATCAACAAAGTCTCCTCCTCTGTCCTAAACCCAGCTGAAGCGAAGATAAAATTCAAATCAAATTTTTAGCAACATGCATTTTTCGGTAACACTTTACATTTAGTTGCACCTATACCTGTGTAGTTGTATTGTAACTAATTTGGTAACAAGAGGTTATTACTGAGTCTTAATAATGACTTATAATGGCAGTCTTATAAGGATGAAATAAACACTTTAGTGTGTGGCTGGTTTAAACATGAGAGGCAGTTTGTCTGTTCTCCCCCCCCCCCCCCATGTTACAAAATGCATTAATTTACAAACTGTACTGCTACAGGCACTTGCCCCACCAAATCCCTCAAGGGGGCAGTGAAAAGTCACTTCCTGAAATCCTGCTGCCACACTTTATACCAGTTATTCTGGTATACAGAATAGCAGCAATGGTGACATTTTTAAAACAGAATGAAACAAACCTGTTTGATGAAAAATATAGTCTTTGCTTTTCTATTTAGGAAAACAAATTATTCACTCGGTACAGAAGAGCCTACCTACAATGCGTTTGCCTATAATTGCACAAGGGTCCTGAAGCAGGGGTGTTGGAAAGCAGGGTGGGGAAGGTCAGTGGTCCCCCAGTTTCAATCCTCTAATTCTTGTTTTTAACATCAATTGAGTGCTGATCATTTATAATTTAATATATAATGTCAAATGTCATGAGCGCACCCCTGGTGTTTAGACCCCCCACTCCTGAAAGGATTCCAGCACCCTTGTTCTAAAGTCCTTTCCATTATTATTATTATTATTATTATCATAAGTCATTCATTTCAAATGTAATAAAATACTCTTACTGCTTCATAAGTGATAGCACTGAACATTATGTCACTTTGAGTGATGTCGCAATGACTAATATATCTTTCACAATGACTTTGAGACTCAGCAGGCAGGTCAGCTAATGCACAGTGGATTCATGTTTGATTATTTGTGTATGTGGGCAGGTGTTTTGTCCCAGGGTTCTCACACAGCATATATGACCTGTCTGAATGAGCTGCCCAATCATTATATCAGCCACAACATTAAAACCACTGACAGGTGAAGTGAATAACATTGATTATCTTGTTGTTATTTTGGTTCTGTACTCTAGCACTTTCATTTTGAAAGGATACAATAACAATGTGGTTGAGGTGCAGACTGTCAGCTTTACTTTGAGGGTATTTTCATCCATATCGAATGAACCGTTTAGAAATTATAGAACCTTTTGTACATAGTTCCCCCATTTCTGGGCATCAAAAAATATTGGACAGTTTAACATAATGTAGAATAAATTAATCATTCTAAATATTTGGTCACATATCCTTAGCATGCCATGACTTCATGATGTCTGTGACCCAACAATATCAAAAGACTCTTGGTATCTTATTTTCTGGTACTCCTACAAGCGATACTATAACCTCTCTGCATTTGAATGGATCTCTATGGAAATTGGGCGGTGGGACTAGATTTAGCTGTAAATTACTCTGAAACAGTATGGAACACCTGGTTGGCTAAATGATTCTAAGTCATCAAGGGTCTGACATATCAAAAAAGCCTCAAACCATCACTCTGCTGCCAGAAATACAGTAGATATAGATGGATAACCTGAAGGGTTTCTTCTCCTGACTTATAGGAAAATCTATCAGGAGAAACAACCCTTGAAGTGATCCATCCATATCTACTGCATATCTGACAGCAGAGTGATGGTTTGAGGCTTGTTTGATGCCTCAGATCCTTGATGACTTACAGCCAATTTACCAACAATGTGTTCCATACTGTTTCAATAGAGATCCATTCAAATGCATAGATGTTATAGTATCGCTTGTAAGAGTACCAGAAAATAAAATATCAAGTATCTTTTGGACATCAAAAAGTCATGGCATGCAAAAAATATGCGACCAAATATTAAAAATTACTTATTATTATTACTTATTATATTAAACTGTCCAATATTTTTGGATGCCCATAAATAGGGGGGGGGGGGGGGAGACTATGTACAAATGGTTCTATAATTTCTAAATGGTTCATCCGATATGGATGACAATACCCTCAAATTAAAGCTGACAGTCTGTACTTCAACCTCATTGTCATTGAATTATTTCAAACTCAAGGTGCTAGAGTACAGAACCAAAATAACAATGAGATAATCAATGTTATTCACTTCACCTGTCAGTGGTTTTAATGTTGTGCAATTTTTCATCTCAACAAGGTTTTATAAGTTAAGTGAAAAATCAAAGTGTCAACAAATTTAATTAGATGGTTCTAGGAAGCAATAGTCTGTCATTGGGGTTAAGACACATTGAGGTGAGACACATCTAGGCAAGAGTGATTTGTGAGAAAAAAAATTGAAAAATCGAATGGTTCAGTACAAAACCATCGTAATATGCAGCATAGAAAAACACCTCTCAGTTTCTGTTTAGAGCATAAAGGCTGCGGCCGTATACTCTACCCCTGCACATTCAGGGTGTGCTGTGAATAGCTTTTTTTCCATTCACTCTCAGTTTCTTATTGACAATAACTCCTTGCAAATGATACATAAATCCCTCTCTCACAAAGAGGAGCAGACTTTCATCTCTCATCTCTCATTTTTCATGTTGTAGCACCAGGAGGATATGGCTCATGTGGAGGAAAGTGCAGCGGAGCCAGGGAGATAGTGGGGGCTGGAGGAAAGTGCTGCGGAGCCAGGGAGACAGTGGGGGCTGGAGGAAAGTGCTGCGGAGCCAGGGAGACAGTGGGGGCAGCCAAGTTTCAGCGCAACAGAGATGCGGACTGCAGCATTGCAGACTTAAGAAGCACGTTTCCATTTGTTTTTACTTACAGTTTACAGGAGTGTTTTAAACACTTTGTTCACTGGTAACACTTTACATTAAGTTGCACCTATACCTATGTAGTTAAATTCTAACTAATTTGGTAACAAGAGGTTAACATGGAACAGTAGTTAGTGGTATTCTTAATTACACATGTGATACAATGCCAGCACTCCTGCTGAAATAAAATCATTCTATGTCATAAAGACATGTTGTGAAATGTACAAGCAAGGTTTATTTGTTGTGTATCATGAGTATGTGGCCTATGAATGTAATTAAAATATTCACATGTGTAATTAAAAATACCGCTTACTGTTGTTCCATGTTAACTATGCTGGAGTTACTCGGTAATAACGGCTAGTTACCTAATTAGTTACAATTTAACTACACAGAAATAGGGGCAACTTAATGTAAAGTGTTACCCACTAGGTAACCACTGCTAGAGGAAAGACTTTGGAACACAGTGTTTGGTTCTATACACACCAGCAGAGGGGGATCATATGGAAACCATTTTGTAGTTCTATAGCTAGGGCCCCAGTTTGCTTTGCATCTGATCCTGGATATTGTGTAGCACGGGCGATGAGAGGTGTGGCAGGTGGTTCAGACCGTGTCACTATATGTAGGTAACCCGTTATAGATCGCATGGCGCTCCCAGTGATTCTAGCCACGTGGATTTAGGCTGGCTAGCTCTGAAAGGATTCTGGGATGTGGTGAATTCTCACTCAGAAACGTGTGCAAGGATGACACAGCTCAGCCTGTGGACTGCTGACTGTAAGGAAGTGGTGGTGGACTGTTGGGGGGGCTCGTCCTCTTAGGGCACTGTTCTTGTGCAGGGATGTGTCTCAAAATCCAATATGAAATCTGAACTGTGCCGGTGTCAGCTATGGCCGGCCACCCCTCAGGGCGACGCACTCCCTCCCTAGCCCCGATACTCTGATTGGTGGAGATCCTCTCTGTTTTTATGTTAAATATGACAGCAATTTCCTATCCCTATTTTAGTACACTTTGTGCTAAGGAGAGATGTGGTGACGCACCGTGCACATTTCGAGGTACCATCATCGGCAGCTTGGCAGAAAAGAAAGGATTAAAGTTTCAGGCTATGGGCGGGCCAGCTAGCACTCAGCATTCCCCCTGGTGTCTCTATTTGCCGGCCTGGCCCCCCCACAGTCCTTATTAACGTGAGCCCCTGTGGGAGCTGTGCAAACAGAGTCCGACCGCAGACCTTAACTTGACGTCTCTAAGAACGTTTCAGATCACGGCATCAGAGGCATCTCAAGCTCGGCTAATTGGCGCTGAGAGAGACTATTGCTTGCTGTCTTCTTTCTGGGTTAGATCTAAATTTAACTGCAAAATTCTGAGCTGACACCTGGTTTTATTTAAGCCCCAAAGGATTTTTTACCCATAGCGAGCGAAAGACACATTCTTCAGGAAACAAAACAAAACTGATTTAATCATGGAAGAAATATTCCCTTTTGAGAACAAGCAGTCCCCATAGAACAAAAAACCGAAACACTGCCCCAGACAACAGAATATATATATGTTCAAAAAATGATGTACACAAATGACCATTCTCTTTTGAAATTAAATGTTGTGTATCTTCATATATACAGGTGATAAACAAAAGAAAATTATACTTTACAGATTTTTTTTTTTGCTAATTATATTACTGACATTAATTAGTTCTGCATATATTCTATTCTGTATACTGACCAGCTGAACACATTGGCGGTCTGACAGAGAAGGAGGAAATAACCCATGATGCCTTGTGAGTTTCCATCACACAGTGGCTTAACTGAAAGAATGTGTGGGGAGGGGTGGGCGTGGGTACAGAGCCTGTGGGGTGTGATCAGATTTCAGTGGAGCATTTGTAGCTTGCTAGCTACTGCAATGATGGAGGTGAAGAAGCACAAGTACAGCGAAGCCAAACAGCAAGCCGACAGGGCGCATTCAAGAGTCAACTTAGGATTTTTCCTTTCCTCGATGGCGACAGTGGAAAGAAGGTGACATGGTGGTGCAGATGTATCTGATAGCACTGTCACCTCACAGCAAGATGGTATTGAGATTGAATCCTGGCCGAGGGCCTTTCTGTGTGGAGTTTGCATTTTCAACCAGTGTCTGTGTGGGTTTCCTCTGGGTACTCCAGCTTCCTCCCACAGTCCAAAGACATACCAGTTAGAGAAACCTCCTCTGCCTCCAATTAACCTAAGACAACAGGTGAAGCAGCGCTTCACCAAAAAAAAGAGGTAGAAAAAGAACATGCATATCACACAATCACACATAACATAGGCTTTCTTTAATACTGAATCATCACCGACTTTCGACTTTCTCTTGTGAAGCTAAAAAAAAGTGCTTAGATTCAAAAACAGCGCCACCCTTTTAAAAGGAACTTCAGTGAGGCACTGTGTCTGACTGCTTCACTTGACCATTGGAAATCAATGGGGGACTTTATAAGACATGATTGGATAATAATAACAGTGTAAGCACTGCCTCACTAAAGTATTCAATAGAGTTCCAATCATGCATGTTCTTGTGCGCGTTCTCGTCCTCATGATTGACATAATGTCTAACCATTCAGAACACAAGTTTAGCTGTCCAGCAATATAATCATCTTCACCACCAATTTGGAGTAGATCATTACTGTGTTGTTACTGTACTAGCGAGAGAGAGAAAGGGAGCGAGAGAGAAATGTATTAAATTTTTATGGTTGTGGCGTTGTCAGTGGTGATTTGTATTGTAAATAGTAAAAATTTGTATAGTGTTGTAGTGTTAATAGCTAGCTAATTGCGAACGTTAGTGATTTAACTAACATTAGCCTAAACTAGTTCACTTTTTGTAATGTTAGCTTTTGCCATTTCATTTGGCTGCATTTGAAAGAAAATGGAACCTGTGAATGTAAACATCCTGAATCGGATTCTGCAGGATTAACGTAACGTTATTTTCAATCCTTAAACTGTGAAGAAAGATTGCAAGTGAAGGCGGATGGGAGACTGAAGCTTCCTATCAATCTTATCCAATGAGTGGGCTCGCGGCTTGGTAAGTCGGCTTTAACGTTAAATGCTCGTAGTAGCCTACATCGAGGTGGATTAGTTCCAAGCATAGGGATGGGAATCGTTAGATTTTATTGATACCGATGTCATTATCGATTCGATTCTTTATCGATTCCTTTATTGATTCCTTAAATATTATTTGCTCCCAGGCTATTAAAGGACCAACTATTACTATTACTATCGGGTGGTCATCTAAAATTGATTCAATGACATAATATTTATAAAGTATAAAGCATTTGTTTTTCATTCATATTTCTTAGTCATATCATGGAAAATATTTATATGCTATATTAAGTGGCAGAACATCCAATAAAACAGTCAGAATTGTATAATTCTGTAAATTATGAATGTAATTTGGCTTGATCAATACGAGTGCTTAAAAATATCAGACATAAAAGAAAATAAGACACCGGAAAATAATGACAAAGGACGCGAGAAGAGAGGATAAATTATCAGTTTAACGTTATGTCAAAAAAGATGGCTAAAATATTGTTGTTTAACCGCTGCTCTGTGATTGCGATATTTAGGAGTTTCATTCTGTAACGAAGATCTCAAACTTAGACATCTCGGGACAGCGGGGGCTATTTTTTTTTCCACTTAATTAGTTTGATTAATGCAATGATTATATTGAATGTTTTTGTTTGATATGTTTGTGTGTTCTGGGTCTGCCCCACTTTCTATGTCTTTTTTGTTGTTACTGGGGCTACAACTGAAGTTCCCTAGTAGGAAAATAAAAGTTATTCTAGGTGTGTTTCATAAAGCTGCACCGTAACATTTGCGTTAGTTTCTGTATTATCAGAACAGTTTCAACTGTCACCATTCTATCCCTATCTCATTTAGCCTATACATTTACATGGAAGAAAGACGAGATCTTTAACGTTACCTGGCCATTTTTTAGGAGGCAAGCTGGCTCCTCTTATTAGCTGAAGATGACAAAGATTGAAGATTATCATTTAACTAATTTAGGTTAGTCATTCGCTTTCCAAATCTAGGATACATCTGTGTGTGACCAAGCAGACAATCATTTGTTGTCAGATTAGTCTACCGCCAATCAAAACACTGTAGTTTTACACTTGTTGGTTGTAGCCTTATAGGCTCCCGAGGGAAGTCCACACACTCCGCAAATCTGTTGAATAATTGATCATTTCCGAAGATGGATAACAAAATGGAGCGCTTACGCAAACACATTTTCTATTGATTTTTAAATGATAGTAGCTTAAATTCGTTTTAAAAAAAAAATTACGTTCATATTTTTAGACTCTGCCTGCCAGCATGCGTTGACTAAATTAAAAAACGACAGCGCGCATTTTATTTTTTGTTGCTATGCGTAGCTGTCGGGAATACATGCTGGAATCGATAAGAGAATTGATAAGCTCGAAGGCAAACGATTGCGAGGAATCGGACAAGTTGGAACCGGTTCCTAATGGGAACCGGTTCTCGATTCCCACCCCTATCCAGGCAGCGGAATCGCATGTATTGCTGGCCGTGTGTGTTGTTTAAAGGAAAGCCTATTATTTTTTATCCAAGTGTGTTGCTACAGGAGATGTTCAATGTTTGCGAGAGATGGCTTTAATTATTTAGGCTACGTAATTCAGGTCTGTTCAAATGAATGCAAAATGGAAAGAGCATGACAGCAGTGTAACCGTGGGAATCGTTTCTGAGAAGGATAATTTTATTGATGAAGGTGCACGCATAACAAAATAGCGTTAGTGTGGAAAACCGTGACATTCCTGAGAGGTTGATGCGATTCTTGGGTTGCCGTGAGCTGGCATTTAGGGGAATAACGACCCTCTGTGTTCTCCGGGATATCAAATGGCCTATTCGCACTGGACTAGGGTAGGCCTATTAGGCTACCTGGTGACTTCATATGATTTAGGAATTATCCCCCGACAAGTTTCATGTGGCGCATTCGCACGGGATAAACAGTCAGTATTTTACTCAAATTTACTTATGAAATCCCAGGGATTATCAACGGGTACGAATGAAACATAACATTTCTATAGACTACTTCCATTGTTGTGGATCTATCCTGCCGACTACGCCAATTTGTTGTGGATCTATCCTGTTCGTGACACCAATTTGTTGTGGATACTTGATCCAAACCTGCCTGATTACGTCAATTTGTTGAAGAATTCCGAGTGAAAATATCTCAGAGTTCTTGCCAAAATTCAGAGTTTTCAACATTAGCTCTCAAATCTCAAAGTGTTTAAATAAAGAAGATGAGGCAATAATTCTCAGAGAATGCTAGACTTTATTTCATTAAACATACAACAAAAGTCCAGCGGAGTGCCCCTGCAGAGACTATCAAAAATGCCAGACCTTACCCCATACACCGCACGATCAAAGTCATGACATCTCCGCAGAGACACTCCAAGGGTAGTGCCTCTCCGCAGAGACACTCCCCAATTATTCTTGGTTTACAGTCCATCTTTATACAGTTTCTTATCAGATTGTCCATCCCATTCTTTGCCCATCTGAACCCTTTGACCATACAGACACAGGCCATCTCCATCTCCGCCTTTCTTCGAGAACTTTCCAAACTTCTCCACATAACAGGTGTCTTGTCTTCTGAGGCCTCATTGGTTGTTTCCAGACATCAATCTCTGGCTCCGCCCTCTTTTATTAGCGTCATCCCGTGTCGAGAACCTTCCAGAACTTTCCTTCGTAGATTCCGTCACCCATCTCCAGCCCCGCCCCATGAGAAGAGTTCTAACCGAACAACAACATTTTGCATAGATAACTGAGTAACCATGGTGATCAGATACCAAGTGTTTGGAAAAAACCCAAGTTCTTCTCCAACTCTTTGGACGGCTAACTGTGTAAAAAATAACAGTGGCTTCAACTTTTATAGTCAGACTCAGCGTTCATATTCACAGAAATGTCTATATCTCACTGTGACCATTCTATTTATTAACTTTATGGGATTCTGTGAAAGTGCATTTTAATTAATATATCACTATGTGTTTCTGTGCTCATTTTGTACTGAAACCAGGTGTTCGGACCCGAAGGCACCCAAAACAACTTTTGATAACGGTTGCCTAGGAACGCCTCAGAAGGCGCCCAACACAATCATTGTTTTAGGAACATCTTATCTTCTTACTAGACTCTCCACAACACTGCGGCCTTCAGCTCCTTCTAGTCAGAGAGACAGAGAACATGTCTCTCTGCTCTTATAATATTTTACTGTGCTTAAGAATGCGTTTCTCTGTTCTTAATACATTTATACATTCTGTATATTGCTCTTAATACATTCACAGATGCATATTCAAATATTATCAATACATATTGTCACAGGTGACCAATGGATTTAATGGAATTCCCAACACCATATTCTCAGTTTTTATGCACATTTGCACAGCGTATGTAAATTGGTGTGTTGAAGTTGGCTACAGAGTTGAATAGGCTACAATTCCTTTCAATTCAGTCAAGTAAAATTCAGCAGTAACATTTAAATACTTTTGGTATAAGAATCGCACCCAAAATGTCAGAATTAGCAATAATAATTTCCACCACAGCCTCCATAAATCTCAACTCGGAAAGATGAAGGAAAAAGCAGGGGGAAAAAAATATCACCCCAAATTACTGAGATGCCGATTCACACAGGACTAATATTATCAGATTACCTGTTTTGTGCGGAATATGTATGTAATTTACGGAAAAATTAGATTTTACAATGCAGATTCGCTTGGGATTAAGATCAGTCGACTTACACAAATCACATGAGGTCCCCAGGTAATACTACTCCAGTGAATAGGGCAAAAGATTATTCAAAATGATCTGAACGAAGCTATTTCAGCTACGGTGGAGGTGGATTTGAGTATTTATCTATTGAATATGCATAGGTGATTAAATAATATGGCTGCTAATAAATGAGTGTGTACATAACTACTTGTCATTGTATTCTATCTGGTGTTATTCATTTGAGAGAAGGCAGTTCAATTTAAATGGTACAGCCATAGTGATGAGTTGTCGAGCAATATAAACCTGTTTTAAATGGCCACCAGCCCTTTTCTGCCTATAGCTGGTCATGGTCAGTGTTAAACAACTCAAAAATGGCCTAGCTCAATAGGTAAAGCAGGGGTTTGATTTTCACAGGTAGAAAAAAAAAATTGTGGGTTTGCTTCACCAAAAATGTATTCTGGTCAGCAGCTGCCGCTGATTGGAGGCTCTAAATTGCTCATAGTTATGAGTGCAGGGTTCTCCCCAAAGAATGTAACAGAGGGGCTGTGCCACTCTGTTCCCTTACTTGCGCCACTGTGTAACCAAAAGAGTAGACGTTTCACCACTATCTTCTTGCTGTTCTACTTATGCTCAGTCAGGAGAGGGATGCTACTGCGAAGAGGGGGACGAGCAACGAATAAGCTAATTTTGTCAAGGCTGAACACATTTTCTTTTTCCTTTGGTACAGGACACTTTCAGTTTGGCAAGTGCTGCGAAATTATCAATTCCGGTCTTGCTTAATTCAAAACTCTCTAAAGTTCACACTTCCTGATGACTTTAGGGAGTTAGCGTCAATTACTTATTTTCTTCAGAAAGAAATTAAGGCCAGTTAGCCACTGTTACATTTTAATGAATAAACAGCAATTTTATACTTCACATTAAATGTTTTTCTGCTGTACCGAACCTTAAGTCAAATCAAACATAACAAACTAAGATTTCTGTGTACCGATACACTCCTGCTGTTTAGCAATTAAGCCTAGTCTAGACTTTTCATATATTTGATAATATTTCTATAACTCGTTTTTAAAAGTTTATAAATTAAGTCATTAATCTTGAAGTGAGAGATTAATCTTTCACTTTTAATATTCTTTTGGTGTTAACAGAGCAAAGCAGGCAACTGTGACGAATTCGCAGAGAACACAAGACAAAGTAAGAAACTTAAATATACAGACTAATGAGCAAATGAGAGACAGGTGAACAGCAGGGCAGGTGAGACACGTAAGCAATCAGGAGCTGACACATAAGGCGGGGCAGACACAATGGGGAAGTAAACACAAGAGCACATGGCTGGGAGACGGCCAATGAAAGCAATAACACACGAACAAAAAAACGAACATGATCAAAACAGATATAACAGAAAAACATAATACAGACTCAAATACTGATATCCACAGTCTAATAAACTGGCAAACTCTGTTCCCAAAGGGCCTAATTAAAATAAAAAAATTTGGTTGGGAGGGGGGTTTGCAGATCAAAATGAAGCACAATTAAAATGTTATCAAAGTACAGCAAATATTTTATACTGGATCTGGAGGAGTGAGCCTGATTCATTGAAAAAAGACTAAACAAGAAAGAAGTGCAGGCTCCAGGGAAATGCTGTTCAAATGCATCAGAGTCTCTTAATCATTGAAATTGTTTCGTTTCAGGGGTAATTAAGGTCTGGTGATGGCTGGCTGAAGGAGTCTGTTCCAGTGCATGGAAGCATAAGTGGCATACTATCCCTAGACAGCTTGAGGAGTGACAATATGCAGCTTCTGCTACGCAACCGTAGCTGTGTAACTCTAAATTTCTGAGAATGTCTGTGTTATTCTGCCACTGCTGTGTTATTCCTTTGGTCTGAGATCAGGGGATTACTGAGTTAGCTGGATAACTGCACTGAGTAAAACCTGGAACCCTGGAACATGGAACATGAAAATCAAAATCTGGAACCAAATCTTGAACATGGGTTGAAGTAAAATAAGCCGTTCCAGATTTTACGCAATGCAGTTATGCAGCTAACTCAGTAATCCTGTTTTGTGAAACAGGGCCCAGTCGTTTGATCCAGAAAGCAGGATTACGGAGTTACCTAGATTACTGCACTGCATACAAACTGGAACCCTCCTAAATCTGGAACATGGACCAAAGTAAAAAGAGCTGTTCCTGGTTTTACTCAGTAGTTATCCAGCTAAGGCAGTAATTATTCCAGCTGTGTCAGCCAGCCTGAGCTCTGTGTTACTCAGCCTGCACTGTAAAAAAAACTAAATGGTGTGAAAACTCCACATAAGAGCACTGTTAACCTGCTGTTTTCACAATTGATCAGCCCTAAGAACTTGGACTTGATCAGAACGCGTCTTTGAGCCCACAAGTCCAGATAATGGTATTCAGCATATGTTTAGCAATAGCCTTCATGTAGATAGTTATTGAGCTAAGTGTGAATTAGCACCACGGGGGGGGGGGGGGGGGGAGTTTGCTGTGTGTGGAAATGAGCCTCCTTGAATTGAGCTTAATAAAGTCACAAGAGCATGTCTTTTTGAAGACAAAGTACCTAAGCGAGATAAAGTGCTGTACAGTTTTTGATAAGACCTTTAATTTACCTAATGCAACAGTTTTTTTTTACATTTAATCATGCTTTGTTCTAAATTTGAAAATAAAGTTGAAAAAACAAAAATATCATTATAACTTCACCAACTTTGAAACAATTTTCAATCACATCAACTTTTTAGTTGATTTTAAAAGTGAAAAAAGGTTTTTTCAAGCAGAGTTTATTCACGATTTTAAGGCAACATGGAAACTTTTTTTTTTTGAACAAGCTTGAATCAGGATTACTGAGTTTGCTGGATAACTGCACTGATCTCCCAATCTGGAACATGGACTGAAGTAAAAAGAGCTGTTCTGGGTTTACCTTAGTGCAGTTATCCAGCTAACTCAGTAATCTGGCTTTTTAGAACAGGCCCCAACTATGTTATTTTCCCACTATTTTGCCAATGCCTGAGCTCCTTTGCATTTATCACAACTTTGAATGGAATGTTTTCTCAACTTTGTTAATTGCCACCAAGGCTCTTCCAGTGTTGTTATGGTTTAGGACTAGAGGCCAGTCAGAACTGTTTCCCTCTCACAGTGGAAATCCAACACCTGCGATATTACCGCAGACTTCTCCTTCTGTTGAACTCCTTCTAATTTGATATTCTGGTATTTTATTGATCCTCTGAGTTTTAACCTGATGAACAGTTCTTCATTAGCCTGTGCAAACACCCCACAAGGCAAAAGGATAGGTAACAGTTTGCTAGCTTTGTTTTGATAACAGTGATTTAACAAGGCAAAGAGATAACGAGTGAAGATCTGCACAAATCATTTCAAAATGATTGAATGATAGCTGAAATGTTGCTGTCAACAAATCAAAGATATCCACACTTGCTATCTGCTATTTAAACAGAAGTGTGGCCACCTATCCAGGTAGCTAGCTAGAAAGCTACTTGTTTCAATTTTCTTGTTAGAAATCTGCCCATTTTTCTTATCTGGCTTGGTTGTCTGTGATGCTTCCGGTTGATTCTTGTACTGGAGAAGAAAGTTTCAGAAATGGCCCCCAAATTCTCAAAACCCATGATGCGTGGTGAGTCTTCCGACTCAACTTTGGAAAGTAACTGCATCCCGCAGTACGCATACTCTTCTTCTGTAGCCATGACTCATATTCTACAAAGACATCATGTTGTCCTCCAGTTCCTGATTCCGTGTCAGTGCTCACTGAAGCAGCTGTGTGTTGTAGCGTGCCTCCAGTGTTGGGGAAACTACTCAGAAAGCATAGTTGTACAATCTACCAATTACTTCACACTGAATGTAGCCATGCTACCCGAAGGAGAAATGAGCTTTGTAAAACTATACGATTACTCAAAAAACATAGTTCAAAATTATTAAAAAAATATCATGATCATGTTGACCAGACATGACGCATATGTGAGCAATGCCTTCTTTTTTTGCACAAGGAGAGAACGACTATTCAGCTCAGTGGGGAGAACCAGCAATGTGTGGCGATGGGCAGTTGACTTTTGGCAACTATAGCGGAGTGTAGTGCTTCTGACCAATCAGGATTAGAGGAAAAGAGTGAGAGAAGATGGTCAAAGGGGTTTGGAAAATATATTTTTAGGGCCAAAAGTAGTTGGTAGTACCAGTAGTGAACTATACCTCAAAATGACAAAAAAGTAATTACAGTAACTTCTGCAACCCCTACACAAATTTGAATGTAGTTGAACTACCAGCAAACAAATGCATCATGTAATTAAACTACTAGTTTTACTACATGCAGTTAAACTACTCCCCAGCACTGCTTGCCTCTCACTAGAAGTTCCTCAACTGAGTACTGGGCTTGGAACTGAGTAATATTCTCACTGGAATCATACCATACCTCGCCTTACCTCCTAAGTAAAATAAACTGCATGCATGCACTAACCATGTTTCATCAGCAATGACAGGTAACACGTTTGTGTAGGCAGGTGACTGTGTTTGAAGCCAAAAAAAGCATTACTTAACATTTTAGTACGTTTAGTACTTTTAGTACTTTTAGTACTACTAGAAAATCATGGGTGAAGTCACAGATCTTGAAAATTAGAATATTTTTGAATGTTGAAATGCCTCAACAGTATTATCGGTGGACACACAACATACATATATATTTTTAATGATTTTACGGAGAAGTTCTCCTTTCAGTATCCTCCCAAATACTTCACTCACATCAGTCCATCACTTGGACTTAGCCTGGAGACTTAAAACCACTCTTGCACACAACAGGAAATTGACTTCTGTTGTGAAGCCACACAGCCAGGGGAGATACAAAGTCTATTTACAGAGCACAGCTGCAGAGTTTTGTTCCAGGCTGCAGTTTGGGCAAATGGAAGTCAAAGTGGTCCTTTGAAATGGCTCCCTCACATTGCAAAAAAATTATTTGGCTGCCAAAAATTCACTTGAGATACTGTAACCATCAATAAATAATCTTGCCTTCAGGCAAGAGATTGTGTGTCTTTTTTAATGTGGTTCCAGCATCACGGCACGACTACAACCGAAATTTTTTTGATTTCTTTAAGATCTGTCGTGAGGCTGTACATTCATCTATGTGAGCCCTCACATCTACAGTATCCAGTGTACAGTATACAAGCACAATTTTACATTTGATCTTTAGACTATATGTAGCCATATGTTGCGCAGTACATTAATAATCCAGGATATCATTTTCAAACTTATTTTTATAATGTAATATTTTCTCCCTGAAAAGCAAATTCAGTATCCATCCTTGCTCATCTCCAGCCTTGTGGGCAAAGTGTATTTTAAAAAGTGAATAAAAGTTTCTATCAGATATTTCAAATTTCTATCTTGTGGATAACCTTTAGACTTTTTCTTCATGTACTTTAATCAGGGTCTAAATGAGGTGAAACCTCTGGTTCCACCAGCATAATTTCCCCAGGGCCTCTCAGATACATAACGCTGAGAGCATTTTCCCACTGGTGAAGTGAGGATATCCAATAGCTCTTCTTCTTTTGTACAGATCATCCGTGGGGTGTTAACACTCCATTAAAGACAGGTTTCTTCTCATCCCTCTGTGATTTGATTGACAGGTTGTAGAACACATTTGCCAGTCAGCTCCATTCTGTCCCAGAGCTACCTGTTGCCATGGAGACACACTCTGTCAAAAACTGGCTTTAATGTCTCAAATCCTCAGACGACCCATGTTAGTCATTTTCAGACTTCAGATTTCTGTCCAATCCAATGAACATCTGACAGTATGGGGAGGTATGAATATGTATGAGACCTGTGTCACAATCTTCACAAGACATATACAAACCTCACACAGTGACAACAATTAACTTCTAAATGCATATAGTGACTTGGTCTAGTTGATAAGATATGTAGGCTGATATACCTGTATATCTTATACAATGGTATATACAGTACTGTGCAAAAGTCTTAGACACCCTATATTTTTTACATACATTTTTTTTTAGATCAAGAATTAGGCTATTCAGTAATATGAATAAATGATCCAAGATTATTTAGTAATAAAAAAAAAAGTAAACATGAAACTAATTTGAGTGCTTTCAGTGATAAAATGTGTTATATTTTAGTTTGTCGTCACTCGTTACCGTTTTCCAATGCGAAATCCAGTGTCCCAGCTCTCTCAGGCGCTTGGGCCAGACAGTGATCTCGGCCTGAATCATTTGCTTAGCTTTAGCCAGCTCCATAAACTCCCTTTAGGGCGCTGGAACATAGCACATAGCACCCCTCATGTTATTCACCAGTTGACCACTAGGTGTCACTTGTCACTCTCCTGCAACGTAGCTAGGATATATAATTGGCTGATATGAGATACAGTGTATTGGGGGGGGGGGGGGGGGGGTTTGGTTGAGATAGCCTCACCTAGGAGAACTGGCACCAGCCGCCACTGCTTAACACAGTGTGTCACTCAGTGCTTCAAACTGTCCGGCACCCAATATAGACTATAGGCTATTTGTATTACATATAATCTGAACAAAAAACGTTTTCAACATACAAAAATGCCAAGTTACTCACGCATAGCCTACAAAGCACTGTCTGTAAGTCATTAATTAAAACTTGCAAAAACTGGGCCTGCCGTTAAAAGTATTGATATCAAAATGAGGCCAAGTTACAACAAACAATATTGCCTATTGTAGCTCACACTAATTAAACTAGCTCTATTCCAAAGCAATGTTTACCATCTGAAGAAATCTGGAAGACAGTTGAATAGTAGGCTAACTGATTGTTATTCAATACAATGCTGCTCACCTCCTTCAGTTGGGAGTTGGGCTGGTTCAATGGGTGGGGTATAGGGTGACTGCTGTAATGGGCCTGAATCGGATGATGAATTTGTTGGGCCTGGCACCGGGGATGAATAGAAAAGTTAACCTGCTGTGATGAAATTTCAGCTAAAAGTACAAAATGTATCACCTATTTTTTGAATGTTAAGTTATAAAGTAGCCTAACAAGCTTATTTCACAATGGAATTAACCAAAGTGTTAATTTTCACCACCTACAAATAATAAACCCACCTTTATTTGTGAAAAATTGGAAATTAGGTAACTTACTGTTGCCCTCTCTTTTCTCTTCCTTTTCTCTTTTCCGTTTTTGGAATTCTGATTTTGCTTGAGGAGGAGACATGATGACACATGATGACGCACTGTATTAACTCGAAATTCCCTGACTGGCAAGTGCCACCGGAGGTTTGAGAGGGCAAGGCTAAACCATTTTATGTAAATATAGGGGGGGAATACAGAGGCTGTCTGGGTGGTTACGTTTTCCCAAAAACAAGAAACTTGTTAAAAATGTGAGTTTATTTCGTACTTGGTAAACAAAATATTATATTCACGTCAATTTCAATAACGGTCAAATAAAAAGGTATTAATCCTATGTGCTAGTATTTTTTGAGGGACCCTGTGGGTCAGGGCGCTTGGAATTGTCATCAATAGTAGCCTACAGTAAGCAAGGAAATAAAACAGAATGTTTATTTATACTAGACTACTTTTTTTGCATGTAGCAACGCTGCATTTTATTCAGTTTATTGTCTGGGACTGTGGCAAGATGAAGCTCGTAAAAAGACTGGTCTAGCACCCTGATGTTTTATTGGCCTGCAGTACAACTAGAGAGGGCGATGCTTTCGCGAGCGATTAAACGTTTTAACAATCCTGCATCGGAACTTTGCCGGTTTTCTTCAAGCTGTAATGTGTAATTTCGGAGAAACATGCATACTGTAATTGTAACAAATGCGACTACCACTAGGGGGGCACAGTGGATAGGGCAACTTCTCAACTAATTTTGTGAAATTCTGCTTGTTATAAACGTGATAAATTGTTGTATAACACAGGTTACTTGATTCTCTATTTTCTCAGAACAGCTAGAGACTGTTTTTTTCAACTTGGATCTGTTTTTACAAACTATTTTTACAATGCTGATTGGTAGGCTAATAATAATAATTCATACCTGCCATCCCAATCTTAATATTGCGTTGTTAAAATAACCTTGAAACAACTGCGACATGACGTAAGGTTAGTGGTGGTTTTAGCGCAAACACTTTTTGCTGCCTCAAAAATAGCAATACGCCAAAAATTTGCTGACCACACACATCTTAAGACCAACACGCCCAGTCCAATAAAAATAAAAATGACCGGTAAAATGACAACGTCGGTCTGAAACTAACAAAGACACTTGCATTTGGGTTAGCGCTGCTTAGCTGCAAGTGTGCGGATAGTTAATAAGGTAGGTTACCATCTTTGGTGTACATGCTCTGTTTATTTTGTTTTTTGCAGTTGTTAGTAAGAAGACACATAGCGTAATTGATGTTTTAGCTGCATTTTTTGATCTTGAAACAGAAAAAAATTTAATAGGTCTGTTACCAGCAACTTGCGAGAGAAACGTTTCTGGAATGCAGACTCTGGCTATCATTCACACTTGACCCCTCAACACTATAGTTTTTGAACATTGCAGAATAAGGGTGCATGTATGAATTTTTTTTTACATTTAAATCAGACGTAATATCTTTTAATATGCTCTTGTATAAATACTTACTATTTGTTCAGACATGGTGCCAAAGGATATTTTTTGAGTCCCTAGGCTTTCAATGGTAATCAAGACATTTTCAAGGTGGGCAATAAAGGGCCTGAAATTTCTGTTATTAAATACCAGAATAAGGACCAAACGTATGGCCCACAAAGATATCATTTCCAGGGCTACTAAATTAGTGGGGTTTTCAGTGTAATGAAAATGTTGACTCATTTCCATGCATTTTCAAGACAGAAAAATACTTCCACACGCTCCCTTTTTATAAACAAAAGCTAATTTAAAAAACTCATCAAATAAAAACCATCATTACTCCCTCTTCCACTCTTTATTAACAAAAAATATTTTTATAAACAGAAACACTCATTACTCTGATGTTTTTATAAAAACCGTCATCACTCCATCTTCATGAACACAATTAATTGTTCCCTCATATACAAACACACTTATCACTCCCTCTTCAAGAACACAACACCCATCACTCTTTTCATTGCCTTGGAAATGATCCATCTTTCAATTAATTTCCATTAATTTCATTTTAGTTTCTGTCCTGCACTCATAACTTTTATTATTCATTGTTTTTTCTTTTGTTCCTTTATAGAATCTCTAGGACAATTATTGTCATACATTGTATGATATAATTTTTAAATATATATTTTTATTCTACATAAACGAGCACTTCTCTGCCTTGACAAACAGTTTCTCCTCAAGGAGAGCTTTTAAAACCTGCTTAACGTGACTGATATGCGTTTTCAGGTCGGGAGAGAAAATTTAAATATCATCTAAGTAAACAAAGACAAACTTCTCCAGCATCTCCCGCAGAACATCATTCACTAACACCTGAAACACGAGGGGGTGCTAGTGAGCCCGAACGGGATGACCTGGTACTCATATCGGCCGCTATGCGTATTGAAGGTGGTTTTCCATTCATCGCCCTCACGCATGCACACCAAATTATAGGTAATGTGGAGGTCGAATTTGGAAAAAATAACTGCCCCCTGAAGGCGTTCAAAAGTGGAATTCATCAGGGGGAGTGGGTAACGGTTCTTAACCGTTATGGCATTGAGGGAACGATAGCAAGGCCTTAACTCTCCATCTTTCTTTTTTACAAAAGAACCAGTAGGCAAGGTAGACGGCCTTATGAAGCCATTCGCAAGCGCCTTCTCAATATACTCCTTCATGGATGAACTCTCTGGGGCAGATAAGAAATATAGACTCTGGTAGGGGTGGTACCCGAATAAAGTACTATGGCACAATCATATGAACGGTGGGGAGGGAGGGTGGTTGCCCTCTGCTTACTAAAAACCTCCGCTAGTTCAGTATATTCGGTGGGGACATTGAGCGGCAAGGGAAATTCAAGCGTCCCTGCAATTTTAGCCTCTCCCCTCTGAGTGGGCAAACCAGGAGGGGGAGACCACTGAATCTCAGAGTCGGAGAGCTCATCAGTAGAGAGCTTCCTCCAATTGGAACATCCGTCAGCCAGAAAATCCGATTCCAAACTATCGCCACCAGCCTCAGAACCTGAGACGGACTCCTCCTGATTGGGCAGAGAGGCAACCTCTTCCAGTTCAGAATCGGAATCGGAATCGTTAACACATTCCTCGGCTAAACAGGAAGGAGTGGGTTGACCCTGAGAGGTACATAAGGGACCCCATTAACGAATGACGAGCTTATCCCCTCCCCACCTAACATGGGGATTATGCTTAACCTGCCAAGTGTGACTCAAAACAAGAGGATAAGCAGGGAAGTCGACTAACATAAACTGAATCCTCTCAATGTGAGTCTGCTGAAGAGTCAACATGGTGAGGAGAATAGTAATCTCTTTAATAGTGCCTGAACCCAACGGGCGACCTTCGAGATCGGTAACCAATCGGGACTGATCAAGTCACCCACGCAAGTGAGGACCACTAAGAGAGTAATAACAATTAAAAGAAAGAAAGAAAAACAGAAAATAATTCCTAGTAGCTAAACAGCTAAATGAAAATCAATCCAAGAAAATAGGGCGAACTCGAAGGTACGAGTGAAAACACAAAGTCTCCCGAGCTCAATACTGGAGCTAAAACGGGAAACTACAAAAGAAAAAAACACCTTTGGCACGTAACACTAAGATGGCCAGAAGAAGGTGAAACAAAAACGAAACCACCAAAAAAAAACTGTCTCAGTGAGAACAGCAAGAGCACAGTAGCACAGTAATGCTAACAGGGGGAACAAATCCTATACCTGAAAATAAAGCTAGAAGCAAGTCCCTCGTGACCATAAAACAAGTTTAATATCACAAGGTCGCTTGTACCTGGCTTTACCTGGCTCAATGTAATAAGGAATGACAAAGAAGCACCTGGAAAGTGGAAATGAGAAACTTAAATACCCTGCAGGTAGTAGCACAGGTGAAAAGAATAATCAGCGAGGTGAAGCAAAACCCCGGAACGGAACGTGGAAAAATCAGATGGATTCTCAATAAAAAAGAAATTATGAGAACCGCAGCAGAAAAGAAAAAAATAACCCACGAACCATGACATAAGGTCAGCTTAAATGTGAGTCAAGCTGGTAAAATGGTCCACAAGTCGCACGTCTGGAATTCACAGTACAGCACAAAAAAATGTTTTTTTGTTTTTTTTCCATATAACGTTAAAGTGTTCCATATGACGCTAAAGTGTTTTAGAAGCCACTTAATGTAATATACAACATTTTAAGAATCTCTAAATACCTGTAATAAGTAACACAAATATGCTTGTTAAAATTTGATTGATTGATTATTAACCAACAAATCTATAAACTATATAACTGTTCATCCATTCATGTTGTACTTAGAATTTTTTTTCCCCTTACAAGCTTACAAGCTTAATTTTACTTAATGGTTTTGCATTATCAAATCTAATGTTAATTACTTGGTTACTTACATTTGCAAACGTTCCTAAATTATTAGTAAAACATTATCAAATGCTTTACTAATGCTTTACTAATGGTCTATTGACAGACAGTATTCTAAAGTGGTACCAAGGCTTCTTTCAATGTGGAGCAACAATAGTACTCGGTGAATGGACAGATTTTCAGAGCAGAAGAGCTTACCTGTCAAAGCTGAGACCAGAACTGCCTTCTTCTACTGTATCAAAATGTCAGTAGACGACCACATAAAAGACCACCAGAAGGAAAAATATAGTCTGGATTTACCCAATGTTCTTATTGTTTACTCTGTGAAATGTCTTCGTGACACTGTGTCTCTGTAAAAAGTGTTATACAAACAATAATTTTAAAATTGTATTACCATGTAAAAGGCCACTAAAAAGCCAGGCCTCTACTAAATACCAAATGCACTACTGCCACTCTCTTCTCAGCAATATCACTTTGCCTGACATGTGCACCAAACTGCTTTTAGCATGAATTGAAGTGATTCAATTATATATAAAGTTCAAACAAGTCCCGAGTGAGTACAATAGCAGAGCATCCGGCAATTATCTAAATTACTTCACAATTCCTTATTTAAAAAAAAAAAAGATTCCAGTGTTATTTCAGAAGGGTCTGAATGATTCAAATGTTTTTGTGTGCACATGCACAATGTTCTGGACCCAGAACGAGTAATTGCTTGCTCTCTGCTAAGCACCTTTCATGCCAGTCTGTTTATTTTAACAGAAGTGCTCTCTGGAGCTCGCTACAGACGTACAGATTATCCCTCTCTAAACTGGAGCCTGTCCTAATTATAACTTCAGGTCATAAACCCATCCATTAGGAAGATTGCTTGCTGGGGTGCACATCAATTATCTGGCTTTTATTTGCTGTTGTGTGGTAATGAAAATTCTCTCCACACATCAGGTAAAAATGCTGTATGTTTTGCTAGCCCTTTAGGATGGCCTTGTGTTGCTAGCCCTTTAGGACGGCCTTGTGGGATTTTTTTTTTTTTTTAATTTCACATGCTCATAATGTACATGTACAACTGCCAATGTGCAATTTGAGGACATGTATGTGCGCGGTATATACATTTATGGGAAAGTAAACCAGAGTGGTGACATGCAGTCACAACAAGAATGCAACAAATTACAGCTGCTCTGCTGGTTCTGAACAGGCTCTGATCTGGAGGAGTGGTCACATTTCTTTCATTTTCAGATTATTATGAATACTCCCTATTTGAAATAGATGATGTCTATCAATTATTTTTCATGATTTATAAATTCTGATTTTCTAAGTATAGTGTTCTAGCCAGCTGGTTTAGAACTCATGCTCAAAATCTTTCAATAAATGTTAGATACCATTTTTTTTAACTAAAAATATTTGTAAAATAAGGCCTACTAAAAAAATATTTTTGTTTTATCCTTGCACCTGTTGGATAATGTAAAGTGATGAAATCACTTATAGGCCTAATCCACTTATGCTCAAAACAAACGTATGTGCTTTTTCACATACTTACAAGCCTCAGGAACTCCTACAGGGCTCTGTCTTTGGTGCTCTCCTCTTTTGCTCTATACTAAAATTCTTGGCTCTGCCACCATATTCCTTAGCCTGTCATATCATTGCAATGTTGATGATACACAACTCTTTCTCCTCTCTTACAGTACACTGGTCTCAGCATAAATCTCAGCTTTACATGATATCTCAATTTTAATCTCAATTTTATTCTCTACTTCTCAGCTAAGTCCTCTTCCTGTTGGACCTATCCTTCACTGTAAATGGAACCACAGTGTCACCCTCTTCGTCTGCCAGGAAACTCAGAGTGGTACTCAATGACAACCTGTCCCTCTCTGAGAACATAATGGCAGTTTGTCGGCCGTGCAGATTCTTCCTGAACAATGTCAGAATCCGCCCCTATCTCACCACCTACTCAACCATGCTCAAAACTCCCCAGACTCAAGCCATGTAACTCTCCCTTTCATCTCCCTCCACTGGCTACCCATATGCACTCATATCAAATTCAAAACCTTTGGTGCTAGCCTCTCGGGCAGCCAAAGGGGAAGCTCCATCATATCTTCAAAAGATCATCACACCCTTCACACCTACCAGATCCCTCCTTTCTGCTACCTCTGAATTTCTGGGACTTGCCCCTTCCCCACCCTGCGTACCTGCATGTGCAGGTCATGTCCCCTGTCGGAGACCCCACTGCAGTCAGAACAGCAGAAACCCTCCCAATATTCCGATGCAAGACTGAAGACTCACCTCACACCATAGCTCCCCTGATCCCCTGTAGATAACCTCTTTTTATATTTATGTCTTTGGATTTGAATAGTGTTATAGTTATATCTGTCTAGTGGTACTTTATTTAGTTACTATACAAATTGTTGTTTGTTAGGTTAACATTATACTTTATTGATTATTGATTATTCATGGGCCTCTCAGCATTATTGGTGGTATTGCATTTTTGTATGCCTGAGAGTTACACTGATGTAGTCCACTTCTGTACATCGCTCTGGATAAGATGATTGTCATGTAATGTAATGACTTCAAATTATATTTTGTGTGAATCATGGGTTTTTGTTCCCAGAAGTAGAAAATTATTTGATCATTGCATGGGTAAACATTTCTCTTCCATTACAAGGTTATGTGCTAATTGTGCTAGTACTTCTGTTGTAAATCTTAAATCAAATGTTATTCATGAGATTTGTACTATACCACAGCCATACTTTCCAACATACTGTCATTTTATATTCCATTTTGGATATCATCCTGATAGAATGTAGCCTTTAATGTGCATTTACAGAAACAGCTGTATGAGATGTTAACAATGTTTTCTCTCTATGACAGGTAGGTATAAATCAGGATGCAGTGCAGTGTCATGCAGCCAGGTTTTTAATGCTGTGCATCGTTCTGGGGTTTACACTGTCACACACCCTCTCTAAATTCCTTCACTCTTGTCAGAAGACTTCTACTTATGTTTTAGATAATGCTGCAAGTAAGTGTCATGGTCCGTGGTTTATTTTTTCCTTTTTCGCTGCGGATCCGTTCCGGGGTTTTGCTTCACCTCACCTATTATTCGTTTCACCTGTGCTACTGCCTGCCGAGTATTTACGCCCCTCACTTCCGCTTTCCCGGAGCTTCTTTGTCATTCCTTCTTACATTGAGCCAGGTATAGTTAGTACAAGTGACCTTGTGATATTAAAGCGTGCTTTATGCCCGTTTTAGCTCTAGTATTGAGCTCGGGAGACTTTGTTTTGTGCTCTCACTCGTGTTTTAGTGTTTAGAATTTTTTAGTATGTCATATAAATAATATCCTTGTGTAGCTAAGTTGTATAGTTCCGGAGGTACTATTCGGAGTAAGTCTGGAAGATTTAATCCACCCTAGGATTTTGGGAGGTGTAAAAGTTTTTTTATTAGTCTATGTAATTTGTTAGACCATATAAAATCTGTTATTATGGAATAGGCCGATTTAAAAAAAACTTCTTGGGTTGCATGACTTGAATTAGCGAGAATGTGTACAAAGATTTTTCTAACAAGATTTATTCTTCCTGTTATATTAATTATTACATTTTTGCAACTCATCTTTAATCTTTTTTAAGAGTGCTGTTAAATTATCTTTATACAACTGTTTTTGTTCGTTTTAATATTATATCCAAAGTATTTAATCCCCCTAATTGGCAGTTTAAACCCCTTAAGGGTTTCTGGAATGTCTCCTGAAGTCTTGTTAGTCAAGATAATACTCTGATATTTTGGAGAATTCAGTTAGAATAGACATGAGTTGGGAATTAACTTTTTGATATTAGTAAGATCTAGAAGGAGGTCATCTGAAAATAAGCTCAATTTATATTTGTGATCTCCAATAGAAGCTCCATTAATATTGTTATCCTGTTTTATCTTCTCTGCCAATGATTCAATAGCAATAACAAGCAATAATAGAGACAGTGGACAGCCTTGTTTAGTCCCCTTTTCGATTGGGAATAGATTAGAGAAAGTATTATTTGTATATACCCGGGCTTTTCTATATCAACCCTATAGGAAAGCCAAAGGCATGTAATGTGTGATACAAAAAGCTCTATTATAATCTGTCCAAAACCTTTTCCACGTCACCCGCCATTAATGCCAAATTGATGTTATTTTTACATATTGAATTAAACTCAAATGGGTTTTTGTGTTAGTTTGAATATGTACTTTTTTATGAAACCAGTTTGATCATAATGATTCGCACCAGGATACTGCATGAACGGTTGTGTGCAAAATAGCCACATGTACGAGCGATCGTGGGAGCGCGGACACTGCAGTTGAATTGTTCCTGGTGCAGTTGTAGGTGGCAGAGCAGTGACAGAGGCACAATTGGTCAGTCCAAATTTGAGAGATCAGTGTTTAGAATAGTGGACTGATTCATTTGAAACCCAGATAAATGCTTAGGAGGAATCCTTGTATGAGTGACCGTACCCTAAATGAGATACAATAAAAAAATGATCAAATCCTACTTCAAATCACTATGCCAGCCAGCTCAGAGTGATTCATCCAGTAGTTGGCTATGAAAAGTATCCATTATGATGTGATTATACTGAGAGTTTGTGATTATACTGCAGGTTTCACGTTATCAAGTGATGATGGCATTGCCTTGTCAAAAGTGACAAGAAAAGCGTACAAGAGACGAAGTCCTGTGATTAATGTTGTATTCTTATATTCAGCACAAGTAAATTTGCTAGTCAGGCCCATCTTGGTAAGTCTTGGTAAGACAAAGCCCAATGCCCAAAAACCTTGCCAGAGGAGCACAGGTTCAACCACTAATGAGAGAAAGCTCTACAGAAAGAACCGTAGCACAGAATTCAGTCTGCGATCAGCCTCTCGAGCGAATTGACCTTACCGAATGACCACAAAGCAACCTCTTCATATCAGAACCTCTGCTTTCATGCATATTTCATGATTTCTACTGTATATATTCAGTCTGCGTGCCCCAGTGGATTGATTTGCGCTGAGAAACGGAAGCATTCTGCCCTGTTGTCCACCCAGAAAACCAGCTGCAGAGGGCTAGACAGACATCATTAATATGAAACAGATCTTTCCCAAATGTGTCATGAAAGAGGCAAATGAATACAAATGAATTTCTTACAGAAGTCTATGTGTCACATAACTATACACTGGATACTTCTTGATTGCCAAATATAATTGTAGAATAATAAGCTTGGTCTTTGAGTTATATCAACTGAGATTCTGCTCTCTGTTATGTGACAGGGGCTAATACAGTAAAATCATTCTTTGGACTGTCAGTAGATTTAAATACCATCTTATCTGAATAAAGATTGTCCCCTCCTGATGGCCATGCATGCCAATGACACCATACCAGCTTTTAATTTTTGTCCGTACTTATTTATTACTTAGTGGTGGTGGGACATGAATGGCAACCCACATATAGGCCTATATCCTTCTGTTGAAATAAGTCCTTTTTATTTTGTTTTTTTAAATCAGACTTTTTTTTTTTTTTTACGATTTCATGTTGTGTGAATATTATTTAACATATTTACTATTACTTTTTATTAAGTGATTTTTATTTTTCTTTATTGGTTGCAGCTTTTAGCTTCCTCTGCATTGTACCGCAGCTCTGCTTATTTATTTCAATCATGTGTAGAGACTCTACCAAACGAGGGGTAGGGGGTGCTGAATTAGGCCTTGACAGTGACCGCTTCAGATCATGGGTGGAAACAAATTGTCTATGAGACTGAACCAAGGACTTTGAACTGACACTAAGAGAGGTGGATTCATTATAAATAGAACTATTTTCAAAATGAGTTTGCATGGGGCGGTGAGGATTGGTTAAGGAGGGATGGTGGAGTCTGTAAAGGGATGGGAGAGGAGTGACAGGCAAGCTTGGTCTGATCAGCTCTTCGGGCTCAGGCAGTCTGGGAGGACAGCGTCTGCCCCGTGGATTCGTCCTCATCCTCTGGTTACTCTGGTTCACGCGAGCCCTCCTTTTTTTCTCTTCCAGCGATCTATAAGATACAGGCCCTGGAGTCATAGTTCTTCAGCCTCAAGCTATTTTTAAAACTTCTTCGTAGCCTAGAGTGCAGAATGTTATCATGCACGCAGGGTTGATGCCATCCACCTCAACTTTCTCATTTCAAACCCACTCTCTTGCTGTGAGGAAATGATGATCCCGGCCGATATGGGATTTTTGAGGCCGATATTGATGCCCGATTTTAGATTGGAATGGGGGGAGGGGTCTCTGATTACCGATATGGCAGCCGATATAGTACATTTCTGAGCTAGAATGAAAATAGATTTTAGATATGTAAAAAATGCTAAAAAGTTGTGTAAGTCGCTCTGGATAAAAGCATCTGCTAAATGCCTGTAATGTAATGTAATTTTACAAAGTAGTTTGAACTACACTTTTTCAGTAATTGTATTTTTGCAAGCCACATTTCTCTTTAGGGTAGCTTGGCTATAGTTCAACTACTTTCAGTGTGACGTAATTGGTAGTTTGTAGGGGTGGGACAATGCACCGGTGCATCGCGATGCATCGATCCGAATGTGTAAATACAACTGCATCGATCTGCAAGATTCGAATCGATAAGCATCGATTAATATCGCATTTTAAATGAATGTACACATGTATTCATTTATTCAAAAATTATTTAAAATATATATTTCTGAGACACGATTACTTTTAAAACTCTTTTGACCAGCTTCAATCCATGTTTCTGCTCCAACCCCAACGTAAGCGTGAGTTGAAAGTAGCGACAATTAGACGGACAGATCTGAGCGAAATGGCTAGCTGCGTGCTCGCTGAGTGCGACAAAAGAGACAGAAACTCAGAATTTGCGATGTTCCGAACAGAAAATCAGTGGTATGGAAGCATTTCGGGTTTAGAAAGAAGGAGGGTGTACTTGACAAAACCGCTGCAATATGCAAGATCTGCCAAGTAGAAATCAGATACACAGGCAACACCACAAACATGATAAACCATTTGAGCCGACGATACACAATTGACGTGAAGGACAGCAAGCGCGTTTAGCAAGCTGGTTAGCAAGCTAAACTCGGGAGTCATTGACACTTCCCCTGAGTTTCCTGGAGAAATGGCCAAACAGTTCTATTTTTTTGTATAATTGTTTTTATTCGTTTTTATACACATACCGTGTCCAGACAGTTAATTGTAAAGTGCTTTCTGATATTTAAATTTAAACCATTTTCTATTCAAAATCAAGTAGACGTTAGAGACAAAAAACAAAAATAGGAAGACTATTTGTCTTACGTTCAATTAATTATTACTACGTTAACTGTCCGATTCACAAAATGAATGTCGTGGAACCTAGATACACCATACCATGCAGAAAACATTTGAGTGAAAAATGTATACCTGCTCTGTATGAAGAGGTGAAGAAAACTGTTCGACTGTCCTTGCAAAACGCTACGAGAGTAGCTTTAACTACGGATGGATGGGCATCTTGCTCCACCGAAGTTCTAGATCGTACTAAGATTTAGGAAAGTACTATGCATGACACTAACCTATAGGCTATTTCATTTTTCTTGGCCCAGTTTAGTAATTGTTATACATTTAGCCATTTTCATTTTGTAAATAAAGGAAATGTATTAGGGTACCATGTCTGACACTGTTTGAAAAACAATAACCTAAATAGGGCAACTTTAGAAAATACACTGTTAGTCATGTTTATTGCTGCATTATTTGCTGCAGACAGCTGCAAAATGTATGGCATGCCTTAACAATAAACATAATGCTGTGAATTTGGTGTAAGGTTCTAATTGAATATTTAATTACTGCTGAATGTATCGGTATCAAATCACATTAGCATACCTATTTAAAGTATCTAAATTAATCGAACCGAATCGAATCGAATCGTGGTCAAACGTAAGATATTATGATGCATCGAACCTTTGCCTAAAGAATCGGAAACGAATCGAATCGTGATGGGATTGAATCGTCCCACCCCTAGTAGTTTGTACAACTATGCTTTACGATTTTCCCCACCACTATTCTACAGCTTTGGGTAGCTATCCCAGTTGTAATGCAGTTCTGAGGTCTAGAGATTTAAACCTGAGGTTTAAATTCTAGCGAAGCACACTGAAATTGACCCACATAACCTCTTCCACAGTTCCCCAGATAGGAAAAAAATCTTTGTCTAAGCCCATCTCAATCCCTTTCTCTTATGAAAGCAAAATAACACAGCCTTATTTACAAACGTGCTGGATCGCAGATTACAGATTCCGGTTAGACTGGAAGTAATGTAAATTACAGGAAACTAGCATGCTTATATAATCATACATAGCAAGTTACTAACAATGTGTAGCTACATCACAGTTACATAATACTTAATACTGTGCTTTCCCTAGCAGTTTAAACACATTTGTTTATAAGCAGCTGTGCACAAGCTCATATTGGATAGTATGTGACAGAGTTGTGTAAGGTTATTAGGTGAGTAGGTTGTTGTGAGTCATTCCTTCAGCGTGGGAAGTTTTACAGCTGCTGACAAAGCTGAGTCTAAATGGTTTCTTTATTTGGCATTTATGACTCTTGAATGAAGCGTTGATTTGTGAGTGCAGCTCTCAAATATGTTCTTTTTCCAGTTGTGATTACAGAGGCACATAATTAAATTTGCATGAGTACACGCAGTAAAATATTCAGTGATTAATATTTTAATCACAATATTTATGTCGATTTGCAGAAATAAATGTTTTGCTTGCGCCGTCTACTATTACTGTGTCTGTCTGCAGGGAAAAAACCCTCCTGACTGTCGTGTCGGAAGTCAAACTTTCCTCATGCTTGTTTGTGTGTTAAACATAGCACATAAACAGCACATGGTAGAACAATTGAATATTTTCTGATTATATCCATGGAATATTATTAAATTACTTTGAGTCTAGAGATATGCGTCAATTAAATAGAAAGCAAGAAAAAAAAGCTGAAATTGGATCCCATTTCATGTTCATTGTAATTTGGTTTGTGTGTTTGTGTGTGTGTGTATGTGTGTGTGTCAGATCAGGCAGGTTCAGAGTCTGAGAGAGACAGGCACAGCCTAGTGAAATGTATTTATTTATTTAGGATTTCTTTGATAATAATATACTGCATAATAATAATATTGTAATTATTCAGTCTAGGCAATGAAGCATTATTGAATTGAATCAAAATAGTCCAAAAACAAAATATTTTTTTCTTGGATTGGCATCTAAGGATCTGAGGAAGACAGTAGCACATTTTTTGCAGAAAAGTTTACCAACATTACATGACACGATTCCAAGCAAAAAAAAAAAAAAACTATCATTTTGATGCCAGATAAAAAAAAATGCTATGGTATTCCTATGTGCTGTCAGTAAAGAAAGTTACAGTGAGCACCATAATTAATTGGACAGCGACACTTTTGTTGTTATTTTGGTTCTGTACTCTAGCACTTTGATTTTGAAAAGATACATTGATGAAGATGTTGAAGTGCAGATTGTCAGCTTTAATTTGAACCTATTTTCATCCATATCGGATGAACGGCTTAAAAATTATAGAAACTTTTGTACATAGTCCCTCCATTTTCAGGCATCAAAAAATATTGGTCAGTTTAACATAATGTGGAATAAAGTAATCATTTTTTATATTTGGTCGCATATCCTATGCATGCCATGACTTCCTGATGTCTGTGATGCAACAACATCAAAAAACTCTTGACATCTTATTTTCTGGTACTCTTACAAGCGATACTATAACCTCTCTGCATTTTAATGGATCTTTATGGGAATTGGGGGATGAGACTAGATTTAGCTGTAAATTATGCTGGAACAGTGCGGAATACATGGTTGGTAAAATGGCTGTAAGTCATCAAGGGTCTGAGGTATCAAACGAGCCTCAGATCATCACTCTGCTGCCAGGTATGCAGTAGATATGGATGGATCACTTTAAAGGTTGTTTCTCTTGACACATTTTTCTATTGAACTCTATGAAAAAATAAGCCAGGAGAAGAAACCCTTCAAGTTATCTATCCATATCTACTGCATATCTGGCAGCAGTGGTGGTTTAAGGCTTATCATGGCATATATATATATATATATATATATATATATATATATATATATATATATTGATGCAGGGCTGGGGAGGATCCCTGCATCACATGGTGAACAGACAGAAATAACACCAAAAAAATGTTGGCTTACTGCCTTTTAATTGTATAATCAACTGAAAATAACATAATCCCTTATATAGAGTAAATATGGCCAATCTGGCAACCAAAACTCCACAGAAAAACACAAAAAATCTACAAAGAAAAACAGAAAACAAACAACCAAAATGCTTCAGTCCTCAAGCCAAACAGTCCTTAGGCCTGAGAATGAGGTGCGTTGATTGAGGCAATAAGGAACAGCTAGGCTAATTGCAATCAGCCTCAGATGTCACCCTGCCTGTGTGTGGCGCCGGTGCTCACCAGGCAGCACCTCAATTATCTTCCTGGCACCACTATATATATATATATATATATAACTGTTTAATTGATCATTCAAGCATCAAGCATTGACTATCTTCCAAATGTACAGCAACCAGTACTGTGTCTTGTCAGACGGTAAGAGATTTCACCATTTGAATTATGGTGAGAAATGAACATGTTTTACATTTGTGTCATACTTGTAAACTGAGGATGCTATTGTTTTATTAGCTAGATTTATTTACGGTGCTTACCGTTGTTCTGACAAATATGATTCAGGCGGGCAGACTGCTGGTTAAAATATATTCCTGTACATATATTTCACTCTGATGGAGTGCATTTGATCCTCATTTAACTCGTAAAAACTCGAAAGAGTTGCATTAACAGTGAGTGCCCTGCTTTTGTCATCACGGTGCAATTGTAAGATGCTCGTGCCAATTCAGTAGAGTGGGGAATTATGGTGTGTCTGGTGTCTGAGAAGGTAGTGCGCCTCTTTCACAATTGCAAATGAGGTTGCCTTAAGAAGAATAAATTGCCTTTGGGTGTGGTGAAGGTTTGGTTTCATTCTGGCCTATCAGACCAGCCACTTTTCCCCAGTGGCTTTAATATCAGTGTGGTAATGCTATAGCAAACCAGCAATGTCAAGATATGACAGGCGCTATTAGCATTAGCAAGAAAAAATGGATATAATTGTCTGGGAGGTACAGAGCCACCACATGGGTGTTCACAACAGCTTGAACAAGCCACCTTTGGCAAATGATGATGAAGACAGCTGTCACACCCTCTTTTTTGTATTATTAAGTATTTGTATTATTTGTATTATTAAGTTTTTTTTATATACTGTATTGCTTTTAATGTTTGCCAGGCTACATTTTCACCACTTCAGCGATGCTTCACTGCTGTCAGACTGTGCAATTGTGATGAAGCAACAGGTCCTTCTCCTGCCATGCGCTCTGTACATCTTCAATCTCCACCACAGTTGAAGCCCTGTAATGTGTCCTCAGTGTAGTCAGTGACATCAGTGGCATATAGGGCTATGTTGTGTACAAAGAAAATGCCAAAAGCAATGCACTGATCTCCTGAGCGCTGCATCCAAATGTACCTCCAAATTGGTCCAAACATCTGAGATGCATTTTTAACATTCCACAGGTTCACTTGTTCACTGACCTCGGGGGCTGAAAATACATGAATAAACACATTTGGCTGTCGAACTAAGCTGTAGTGACAGCCATCTGATAGCGGCCGAGCTCAGGTTATGTTGGAAAGTGCAGATGGCAGTGAAGGGCTGCTGCTGATTTCACAGGGGTAAATACGGCATGAGGAGCTGGTGGGCTTCTCTCTAAATTTCTCTCTGAAGCAGATTACAGCTACATCTTCTCCTTGCAATTGCATTGGACTGATCAACGAAGGGGTTATGCTGCTTATTTGAGCATATATGTTAAGGGTGTTTTCATCTGACACTGCATGATTGAACGACGTACCCCTAGCATAGCGCAGCAGTATAACTATTTTTTGACCAGAACGAATATTTAAAGTGAAGGTAAAAAAAAAATGCTTATAACCACGTTATTTATGGCTAGTAAGCTATTGAGCACCAATAAAGCGCAAGGAATAAATTCCATTGCAATCTCATCAAATTTCAGTCTATCTATATCTCTTTATTCCTGTATGCTGAACAAAAAGGGTGGAGTCGAAAATGGGTCCATGGTGACGTAGACGTCAAAACTCAACCAATACATACTTTGATAACTCATAGCTCATCCCATAGTTTGAGGCGAATAAAACTGTCCTGTCCCACTAAGAAATCCTGTCTGAAGTCTGAACCAAACGCTTGTTTTGTTTGCCCTTAAGAATAGTTGTCCGCTGTGGCAGGGTGGGCGTGGTTAGCCTCTGCGTGCAGAGAGAGAGTGAACCGAGCGGCTCTCGGACCCTGAGCCACAGCTGTCACAAGGTAATCAGCATCACAGGGAAACGTGATTGAATAATGGTTTAATTGTTTCTGATTGCTGTGACAGTGAGCCGGGGCTTGAAAAGGGAGAGACGGGCGGACAAACGGGACTGGCTGGAGACGGAGGAAGTAATCATTTGAGAAGCCAGAGCCGGAAAAGAAAAACTTAAACGAAATTAAATATACCCAAGCGGGTTTGTGCAAATTACGGTGTGGTCTCCCCTTCTTCCCGAGCGGTGGCATTCGATCTTGCTACATCCGCGTTATCAGCGTTTGGATTTGGAATAGTTTATTAGCTAAGGTGTTTATTTTTTCCAGCTCTCTTTATCCCTATACCAATTTTATCCCTTTCTCAATGTTTCACCTTTTTATCCATCCCACTGTGGTGCTAGCTAGTAACATTAACTTGCTTCTTGTACAGCTCAGCATGGAAAAAAACTAATCACTCACACATCATTTTTACTTGGTGCACTGCTCATTCGTCAGATAATATATTGAAAAGAATATATAGTTAAAATTTTGCCAAATAAACCATGCCTTGGAAATGTTTTTTTTTGTATTGTTCAGTGACTGGTTACAGTAACAAAAATACGACGAGAACCATTATCCACCGAAATATTTAGTTGCCATGCATGTCATTTCTGTTCATTTAGCAACCAAAATTAATGAATGGACCTTTACATAAATAAAAAAAACTTATAAAACCTACTATTATTTAATGATTTGTGTGGAACATACGTTTGTGAAATGTCACCTTGCAATTTAACTTGCTTTATATAAACGTTAGATCAAACAGTTGCAATACTCTGCATAGTGTTTAAGTTAACTTAACTTTGACTTAACTTAACAAGCTTGCGTGTGATATTTATCTCTTGATAGCAGCCGCATCGTATTTTACTTTGAATTGATTGCATTAAAGGGATATTTCACCTTCGTGTGACAGAAGTAATTTTGTGGAGCCTACCCCATTATATTTGCACAGAGTGAATACTAGCAACGTCAGCTGTCCCTGATGTTGGAATAATGATTTATAAATTGTAAGTAAAGACTGAACAAATCATTACTAATAATTTATTATTATATGATCTATGACATTATTATAAAGTGTTACCAATGTTTTTTAGACAGACATTCCAAAAATTGCCTTTTCACATTGGCATTTTGTAAATTTCCATTCTCCATTCTCACTAAAATAGAAAATTTACCATGGTACCATGGTAATCCCACGTCTACATTACTGCAAGTCCCTTCTCGCAAGCCTACCAGCCTGCACCATACAGCCTCTTCAACTCATCCAGAACGCGGCTGCTCGACTACCTTTTCGAAGTTCTCACGTTACTCCCCTGTTGAAGTCACTCCACTGGCCACCAGGGTCAGGACATAATTGAAGATTACACTCCAGCTCGACCGCCTCGCTCTGCTGTGGCGATTTGCACTTCCCGACCTCCCGTATGAATGGTTCTCGCTAGTCCCACCTTTCCGTATGAATGGTTCTCGCTTCTCCGCCCTAGCTCCCCAATGGTGGAAAGAACTCCGCATTCCTCTGTGAACCGTTCAGTCACTACCTATTTTCCGTCATGGTCTGAACACATCTCTACTTCAGACTCTATTTTAACTGACATTCACACTACACCTCTATGCTGGGCTACCCAGCTATTAGGTAGCACTTACAAGATACAAGTGGTCCATGAATTTTCTATCCTGACGTTCTGCCACTTTTATGTAGTACTTGTAACTGTAGATGTAGATCCTGATGTTCTATTTCTTTTATTGTGTCATGCCTCACTTCTATCTTGACTTAGCCATAGCTTAATGACTTAGCCTTAAGACCTAGCCGTAGCTCTACTGTGTGAACCAGCTGTTACTTTGTGTTAGAATTGTACTTTATCTGACCTGTGCCTGTATTTGTTCCAATGACCTTCGCTACGCACTTATTGTATGCCACTTTGGATAAAAGCGTCTGCCGAATGAATGCAATGTATCACAGTGTACCTTGAACAGCTTTTCTTTCAATGAAATCAACGCAAATCAAATAACATGTATTGGTGTTGCTGGAGTGTTTTAGAATTAGCATGCTGTTCGCCTTTGTGTTCATGAATTAATCTTCAAAATGGAATGACATTTATTTGAGTGATGAAATAATCTCAAAACAATCAACTCAGCACTCTTTTGAAAACCTGTAAGTTACAAGTATACATAAAGTAAGGAGTGCCTGGGAGAAAGTAATTTTTGTGTTTTTACATTACTGCAGTAAGAGCAGTACACTTCCAGGAGAAATTGTCTTGCCTAATTGCTTTAGTT